>CM053792.1:507270380-507917880 GCA_028749045.1 Cupressus sempervirens | reverse complement strand
GTAGATCTGAACAATAAATTAACAGATCAATTAAATGACCATACCCAATTTGCAAATCAGTGCCTTCTTGTGCCGGTTTGCAAACAAACATTTTGCCTCACAATCGACTTTAGACTAGCATAGACAAATTTATAGCCAAATTTTATTGAATCAACATTCCAGATGCAATGGTGAGGTCCAGTTTGGCTCTAGATGCTCCCAATTTTTACAGATTTTTTGGATTCAGGTCAAGGTGCTGAAGCAACAGTAGTCTCAACTGACTATGTGAAGAGAATCTTCTTAAGCTCTAATACCATGTAAGAATTTGGTATAGCTCTAATACCATGTAAGAATTTTTCGTAGGGCAGGATTCACCCAAGACTAAGGAACTCAAACAAAAGCACAACTATAGACCAAAGAGAGTATGACCAGAATGACAATATATTCATTCAATAATTGATTAAAAGTACACTAGGAGTGCTTGTATATAAAGGCCTCTAGAAATATTCTAGAATGCATAGAAGTTAACAACATGATAAGTCATACAACTAGGCACATGTCCACCAGATATGGGTTATCCTCCATTAAGCACAGGGGTAAGTGCGATGATGAGAGGATAAGCCTACAAAGGTGTAGCACACAAAATAATGTTGTAGACAACATGTGCTAAAATGAGAGTGTGAATAACTATGTTGTCTATGTGACAACTCAATAAATGATGCAAACTCCAGTGTTGTAGACACCATGTGCTGAATTAGAGTTGCTTACTCCAGTGTTATCAACATGACAACTCATGAGAGTATGCAAACTCCTAAGTGTCTCACCTAAATAAATAATAAAATAATGCAATATAATAAAATAATGCATTAACCTAAGTAAACTTAAGTAAAGTGCAAATAGTAAATACTTATTTACACCAACATAAATGATGTTGATTCTTCCTGATGCTCTATTAGATTCTACTAGTTGTATTCTCCAATTGCCCAATTTATTTCCTAATTTATTTCCATCTTCTTTATTTAACTTGGTCTCTTGGATTAATATTATCTTTGAATGAAATAAAGTTAAATTAATGCTTTAACAAGTGTTTCTTGCTAGGGTCATTTAGTCCCCTATTGTTCCATGTTGTTATCCTCATTGTTCTTTGGGAAGGAACTTCCCCTTCTCGACATCCAATAAATCATGGATCTTTTTTTGGTTCCTCGCCTTTCTTGTGGCTAATCACAATTCTATAAGTGTCTTTCTTCCTCACTTCATTTTCTATTTGCCACATCTTGGCGCCTCTATTCCTTCTTGATTGACTTCAATACCTTGCTTACTAGTATATTCATTAGAGTTATTTGTACTATTAGTTAACATATCATCTTTTATTGATGCATCTCCTTCTTCCAATTCTTGTATTAGTTGATCCCCTATATCCTTTGCCTCCAATGTTATTTCCTTATCATCTTCATTATGACATTCCATGTTCGCATTCTAATCAAATTTTCTATATTGTTTCATTTCATCTAAAATTATGAATTCTTCCCAAGATTGTTTGTTTTCTAACTTATTTTATTTTCCCTCTCCTTTTTCCTTGTTGGCTTCTTTTCCATTTAGACTTACTGCCAAAATCCTACTCATGAAGATTTCCACTTCCATTGGAATTGACAAAGTCTTATTCTTGCCCATGTTTTCATCATCTAGCTTTTGCGCAGTTTTATTTTCTTCAAATGGATCTTTCTCATCTACATGGGTTTGCTAAAATTTGTGACTTTTCCTTTTAGATATATTTCTAATTCTTACATTCCCCCAATATTGCAATGATGTTAGGGGAAAGATGTGATTTTGGGTTTGACTTTTTATTTTTATTTTGATCCAAATTTGTCAATTTTTTCCCAATAATCTCATCTTTGATTTATTGGAATTTTGATACGAGATTTACATTTTTTTGGTTAACAATCCCTCTATATTCCTCTTGATCATTAGTTTTTGCCCTTGTTTTATTTACAACTTCATTTGCCTTATCTCTATTTAGTGCACTTCTTTGTTGTTTCTCTTGTCTTTCATTGTCCTTCTTTGATAATTGTTGTTCATCCCTTTTTGTTGAAGGAATTTTTCTATCTTTGACTATACTCTGGTCCTTGGTAACAATTTTAGAATTTGATGGTAGGGGGTTCAAATTGGCATTAACCTCTTCTTGAAGTGTAGAAGATTCCTTATTTCCTCTATAAACCTCTATTTGAGTTTCCAGTATGTTTTTTTGTGGGATTTTGGCTGCTACCCATCTTGTTGATAATGTTTTAGATGATTTGTCCTCCTCTTCTTCATGACTTTCTTTTCTCTTGCTAATTTTCTTTTTATTTCCTTTTTCTCTTGATTGTACCTAATTAGAAGTGTTGTGTAATTCCTCATGAGTTTGTTCTCCTAGAATTACTTGATCATAAGTATCAATCTAGATTAATAAGAGATCATGTGTTAACCTATTGTAAGTCTTAATGCTGTAGTTTACTTCTTATAGGATCATATTATCTTTCAAACACTGCATTGTTTTTTTAAGCTGACTATTTTTTGTTGAATGTCTTCACCGTCCTTAACTCATTTTTTTCCTTATTCTAAAATTCTTTTCTCTTTTGATCTTCATCTCTATATTTTAACCAAATATTTTAATAATTATTCATGTCATCTATATATAGTTCTCTCTATTCTCCTTCTTCCAACAGTTCTTCATTTCCTCTCACTTTACTCTTATTTCTTTCTTGATTGCACCCATGTTTAGATGTTGCTCAAACTTTCTCATGATTTGACCTTTGTCCTTCCTTATCTATTTTACTAAGTATCTGTATCAAAATTGATAATATCATCAATTTTTCCTTCATATCTAGTGGAGGCAAGATTATAGATAGATATGTTTGTAATAATCTTATTCGTTTATAATTCCTGTTGTCCTATTTCAATTTTGAGTAGGAAATTGATCACACTAGATGTGTTAAAATTTAAATCCATGCCAATGAAGTTGCCTAAGTTTTCCCCTATGTTGCCGAGGATTTGAATCTAATTGAGTTTAGGTAGATGATTTTGACATTTCACCCAATTAGAGATAGTTTTTTTTTCTATCTTATATGTATGCAAGTTTTATTCCCATTTTAAAGAATTTAAGAGAATGACCCTAGAATCAACAATAAGAATCTAAAATGAAATCACTCCTAATATATTTGTTATGAAAATGTAAGTTAAACAAGTAATTAGAGCAATTATATATACTTACCTAATCCTTGCACAAAAAATTAACCATCTTACCAGTTTTGTACTCTTTGATTTGGGACCATTCCAATACACAAAAACACTTAACTCATGACTTTCCTCCCATATTTTTTCGCTAACTTCATTGCTTATTATTAAAATGTCTTTAGGATCAAAATGGAAATGCCTACTAGAATCAAAAGCTTCCACCTAACCCTTTGATTTCATTCTTGAATCATAGCCACATCTTGTAGTTGCCACCAAATCTGAATGCGGTAGTTTTGTATTGGAGTTACAAGATGATTTTTGAACAAAAAAATATGGCTTATTGAGGTTGTGTGGTGTTATATAAATTCTTGTGTTTTTAGTAAGACTATTGACCTTACTAGCATTCTGGGATGTACATGATCTATTATGAAACATGAATGATGGGGGAGGTCTAGTCCCAATGGGGATACTATTTTCCTTTGACAAAACTTTAGGATGGGATATGTCTGAGCTAGGGTTTATGTAGGATAAGATGGTCCTAGGGTTGGATGAGATTGTTACTTTTGAACTCCTTATATTTTGTGCATACTTGGTGCTAGAAAAATGAGTGACTTGTGTATGTTGGCCTTAGAATGGTTTTGACATTTGAGTGTCAACACACTTAACCATTTTCTACATTGAAGCCGAGTACACTATGTATTCCGAGTGATATATAGGTGCCGAGTCATACATGTGCCGAGCAAGACAAAATATAATAGGTGCCGAGCACTAGTAGTCCAGTATGTGCTGAGTAACACATAATCAACATATGAGTTTGTGCCCTCACAAACTCAGATGTAAACCATTTTTGGGACTGACATAGAAGGATTTCAAAGGAGAATAAGGATAAGAATGAATCTTGTATATTTCCTATGCAATCAACATGCAACCAATCAAAAAAATGGAGAAGACATGCAACCAATGAGAAAAATGCAAGGAATGAGTGGGAATTCGAGATTCAATATGGATCGTAGATCCATACCTAACCCTAAGTCTATGAATTCTTTATAAGAAGGCTTGGACCCCACAATTTTAAGTTGCTAAAAAGAAGTTAAGGAAGTTACTAAGCAGATAAAAAAGTTGCAGAACAGAGAAAAACAATAGGAGCATCACAAAGTTAGTGAATTGAATAACTATTACTCATCTAGTTAATTAGAACAGTGCAAGGGATACAATTAGATATCAGATCAAGCAAGGATCACATCAAAATGAGCAGATCAAGTGCCTAAAATCAACAACTGAAGATTGTAAGGAATCAGGCTAAATATTTCTAATACTCTCTAGAAATTGTATTAGATAGAGAAAACCATATGTTGATAGGTTAGCTTAAAAACTATTTTGTAGATCCTTTGAAGAGGTGACTAAATCCTTTAACAGGGTGACACTTCATGTAAAGTGTTTTAAATCCTTTAACTAGGTCATTATTGACATAGTGTAAAGCCTTTGACAGGACATGCTTTTCACAGGGTAGATCATCATAAGTGGTCAAACAAATTATTGTTGCAATGATTTTGTGGGTATCATCCCCACCCCAGTTTTACCTTCTTATTCCTGGAGGGTTTCTGGGTTACTAGATTTGGTGTTATGTGTGTTGATGCATATGTTTATTTTATGATTATTTAATATGTTTACATACATGCAATTTGCTTTCAGTTATTTGTTTTAAAGGATTTAAAAGGTTAAAAGGTGTAGTACTTCTAATTCACCCCCCCTCTCAGAAGTACTCTTCCCATTTGAAAATTCCAAAAATTGGTATTAGAGCCAAAGTTCTTACAAGGAGAAGTCTAACAACTTAGAGAAAAGATTTGAAGATGGAAGTCTTCAAACTTGGGAAGATCATAGACAATCAAGTGATTGGTGTACATCTCGCTCTACACAAATTGGAGGAAGCCAAAGAGGAATTGAGAAAGTCCTTGAAAAGAAGGAAGGATATAGCCATAGTTGAAAATAACATACACTACAAGGAGATTGATACCATACAAGTGTTTTCTAATGGACATTCCAAGGAATTTGATGTAGTAATAGCTGAATTGATGGAGAAAAACAAAGCACAAGCTGAAGAAATTAAAATACTCAAGCTTGAACAAGAATCACAAGCCATAATACCTTGTGAAGTAACTGAACAAAAGAAGAAAGCCATTGAAGACAAGGCCATGATAGAAGAAGACAAGAGAAATTTTACCAATAGACTAGAAGAGAAGACAATTGAGTTTGAAAGAATCTCAAACATGCAGCTTGACACCTTAAGCCAGATGATGAATGCTCATCATGAGTTGAATATGAAAGACATTGAGATCACTACATTGAAGATACAAATTGATCAATTGTAAAATGAATTGAAAAGAGAAAAGGAGATAGCAGAAAGCTTCAACAAACCCAATGAGGCTATCAAGTATTTTGAGCAACAACTGAAATTACCAAGGGTTAGTAATGATACTTTAGGACTGGGTTATACCAGCACTGAACAAGGAGAATCATCCAAGACTACAAAAGAAAGGAGTAACAAAGGTAAGAACACTAAATCTACTTGTCATTACTGTGGTAAAAAGGGACATACCTCTAACGTGTGCAGGAGCAAGAATGGTCATCACCACAATAAGCCTAAAAATGCAAGCTTTTGTCACAAGTGCAAAAAGCAAGGACATCAAACACATGAAGGCAGAATCAAGACCATGAGGACACCACGATTTGAGGGTCACTACTCATAAAGCTTTTGAATGTGGATCAAAGCCTATGTGGACACCTAATTAGCCTGCAAAGGGAAATAGCCATGGTCATCACTGCAATTGGGGTTACAATACTAGGTATAGTTGTCATTACTGTCAAGAGTATGGATACATTCTTGAAAATTGAATAAGGACACATTTCAGAGGAAATTACAGTAGATGGTTAAGTCAAACCACATGTTTTAGTTGCTTGAAAACTAGTCATATCAGCAGGAATTGCCCAACAAAGTCAAAAGCACCCAAGACAAAAATCAACAAAGGAAAAGATAAAGTTGATGTTGAATAAATCAAAGGGAAAATAAACAAGACTTGGAAGAAGAAAGATGAGTACAACACATCAAATGGAGGGATCACTTCACCCAAGAGGTCAAGTGATCACATCTCATCCAACTAAGCAAGAATAAGTGTATGGGATTGGTATACAAAGTTATATCATACATTAGTCCCAAGACAAAGAATTATTGCAAAAAAGAAATTAGCATGAGCAAAGATGCCAAGTCAAAAATTTGGAGTCACTACCAAATTGTCCTCGGATGTTAAGTAAAGTTCCAATGAATGCTGAGTTGCTAATAGTGATTGAGTTGATGGTTGATGTCGAGTTGAGAAATGTCAATGGAAGTTGAGTGAAGTGGAAATCTAGTGGAAACCTAGTTATGTTGAAACCTTCAAATGCTGAGTGTACAACTATACATACTAAGCATTTAATGCTAGGTTTAGAAAGGTATAAGGTTGAATTTTGTTCATTTTTACACCATTTGAACATATAGCAAAGACAAGAAGAGTACAGAAGCAATCATTTTGCATCAATTTCAATAGCGATTCAACATACATTTTGACAATCTAAGGTATTTATCAAGTGTCGAGCTACACAGTATTAAAGTTTATAATACATTAAAACCCTAGTTCGGTATAATGGATTCTAGTTCAAGAAACCCCAAAGGAAAGGAAAGTCATGAGGTCTAGCTAGTCAGCAATGAGGTCAAACAACCCGAGTTTAGGCCAATCCCTAAAGTCACCTACAAAAATGATCCAGCTAGCGCATTGTCCATTATTCCACTAAAAGTTATTATGGTACAAGATGTGAGGAAGTGTTATAACTACAAGATAGGAGTAGTAGGAGATCTTGAAATATTTCAAGCTTATGAAAAATTGTGTGATAACAAGATATTGAAGGACAAATTTTAGTTAATTGAGAAGAAGGGTTTGATCAATGCCCTAGTTTACCCTACAGGTTTCAAAATAGAATGGATACAGATTGTCCTTAGCAGAATTCACAATGGATGTTTGTGGTTGGAAACATGACTAATTAAGATTACCAAAAGGATAGTACATAGGGTTACATGTTTCCCAACCCTAGATCGGCCTAAAACCCTACACAATGATTCAAAAGAGATCATTGAAAGGAATACAGGAGCTAAATGGAATAAAAGAGGCATGTCAATTGACACAATCACAAATCCCCTTCTGGACTTTGCTGTGAGAATCATTTCTCACAAGTTCTACCGATCCAATAGATTGAACAATGTACCATGTATAGCTATTGATGTAGCTTACAAACTTGTAAAGAAAGATCATACATATGATCTATCAGAAATGATGTTGTAGCAAATAAATGAGAACTTAAGAAATAAGAAGATCAAAAGGTGCTCAATGCAAGTTTGGTTCATCTCTTATGTGCATATTCTTTTATGTCATGGAAGAGTTTCCTTAAATTGGAAAGGTGAACTGGAATCCAAACAAAACTACAATCACACAAATCAACGAGTTCGTTGATTAGATGGGTGATAACTTTGAGACCCAAATGACAAGCTATTTTGAGGATTTTAAGAAATCCATGAAGCAAAGGGTTAGAATACTAGTTTCCCTAGTGGAAAAACATATCAATGAAACATGCTTTCTGGTTGACATTGACTATACCTATATCCAGGCAACAATTCCAAGAGTAAGATGGCTAAGGCCATTGGGATATGAACTTGAAGTAGATGAAGCCTCAACAACAATCGCAACATTGCTTGTAGAAGAGATAGATAAGGAGGCTCTTCATTTTGGCACATATGATGTTGTCAAATCCAAAGTTGAAACAGAATTGAAGATAACCTTTGTTATTAAGAGGAAAGACAAATTAGTATAGAAGATAAAGAAGAAATTTGGTGTAGACGTTGAAGGAGAAGTAGGTGCTGAAGAAGAAGATGAAGGTGAGAGTGAATAAGAAGAAGAACAAGGGCAAGATCTAATAGAATTGACTCAAGGCTTAGGAGAAGACAAGGAGAAAGGTGTCGAGGAAGAACAAGCCAAGGAAGTACCTAAGAGAAAGGCTAAAACTCAGCCTCTAGCTCAGCCCAAACTCAAGAAGGCTACAGGCACAACACAAGCCAAGCAAGCACCAGCAACAAGAGCTAGCACAAGGGCATCTACATAAAAGGCCAAGAAGTAAGGAAAAGAGAAGAAGAAGGCCACTGAATAGACTGATGAAGTGCCAAAGAAGAGAAGAAAATATGTGGCATAGCTAGACACAAATCATGAGGAAAGAACAGAGTCAAAGGACATCTACCAATTCAGAGTGGTAAGCCATCCTCCCAAATTTGCCATAGATAAAATTTGTGAAAATGTTCAAAATGCAAATTTAAATGATTTGAAAAATTTTGATTTCAACAAGCTAAGTAGAGAAGAGCAAGAAAAAATAGAGGAATCAGTATATGCCATGATGGTTGAATTCAAAAATACACCTCTAGAACTAGACAATACCATGCTTAGAGAGCTATATGAGATAATTGAAAACAAATGGCATCATTGTCTAAAAATGGAAAAGGAGATTAGAGAATCTACCTTAGCACAAGTGATGCATGACCTGACAAGAGATCAAATAACAAAGGCTAATAAGAAACATGGTGGCAAATTTACACCTAAATATAGAGCCTTCAACATCCTACAAAATAAGATTAAGGATGTAGTAAATAAATCCACACAATTGTGGAAGATAATCTACCAGAAAACTAATGACAAGGATGAATAAGAAAACAAGGTAGAGGCCAGTGCCATGGAAAAGAAAACAAAAGAGAAGAAAGAAGAGGAAGAGAAGGAGAAGGAAGCAACAACAAAAGAA
This sequence comes from Cupressus sempervirens, assembly GCA_028749045.1. Taxonomy (NCBI): domain Eukaryota; kingdom Viridiplantae; phylum Streptophyta; class Pinopsida; order Cupressales; family Cupressaceae; genus Cupressus; species Cupressus sempervirens. The sequence continues at coordinate 507,908,823 of CM053792.1, read as the reverse complement.
GATGAACAAGAAAAGAAAGAGGAGGAAGATAAGAAAGATAAGGAGGACAAACAAAGTACCTCTCTTAGTACCCTTAGCAAGCACCATAGCTCCTCCCATCATCTTACATCCATCTTTAGAAAAAAACAACTTGCACACTTACATCATTCAACATACTTACAGATAATAGGTTTCATGCCAAACCAGGGATGTGCATTACCTCGTTGATCCCCTTTACTTATCTATTAGGGAATTTGATAGTGACTAATCCTTGTCCAACTATCTTTAGGTGATAATCATTACCCAAGTATAGCTTTTCACCATCAAAAACTTCATACTTTGAGAACCAACTTCGATGAGAGGTCATGTGGAAAGAAAAACCTAAGTCTATCAACCACACATCATTAGATGCATGCACTACCAAAGCTACAATGAAAGCATCCCCATCTTCTTGAGATTTTTCTAAACTTAAATCTGAGGCCTTCTTCTTCTTCTTTGGCTCTTTACAGTCTTATCATAGTTCCAACATTTTACCTTGGACTTTCTAGAAGTCTTTGATTTTCTATGGGATTCGTATCTACCCTTTTCAAACATGTCATTTTTCTTCCCTCTATCATTGAATCTTTTGCAAATAGCAAGAGCTTCCTTAGCTAAATCTGATGGCTTTCTCCTCATCTCCTCAGATAATAGCAAAGACACCACATCATCCATTCTGAAAGTGACTAAAGTAATTCCAAGAGAAATCACAAGATGGTCCCATGAATCTAACAAGGAACATAATAGGGTCATACATTGATCCTCCTCCTCTATCTTGACACTAGATGATGTCAACCATGCAATTAGTAAATTAAAAGCATTTAGATGATCTATAATAGTTCCTCCTTCCTCCATTCTTAGAGAATACAACTTCTTCCTCAATAACAACTTGTGCACTGAAGATTTGGCCTAATACATAGATCCAAGCTGTGTCCACAAACTATTTTTAGTCTTCTCATCAAGAACACATAGGAGAACTAAATCAACTAGATAGAGTCTAATGAGACCCTCTTTTTGATCCTTGAGATCCCAATCTGCTTGAGATATTGTTGCAGGTCTCACATCAACTGAAGTCACCTCCCATAGATCACAATCTTCAAGCAAGTCTTCCATCTTGAGTTTTCACAACTCAAAATTACTATCATTAAATTTATCCACCTTCATTTTTTCATATGATGAACTAACCATCTCAATTTTCAAATAAGATTTAGAATGTTCTACACAAAACTCCCACTCAAACTTGAGATTAGTTCAAAAAACCCTACCCAACAACTAGGATCAAAAGTTGATCAAGCTCTGATACTACTTGTATAGAAACTTAGGTGTAGAAACAACTTCCTACACTAATCCCTTAAGGAAAGTATTGTGCAAATTCTTTCAAATCCTTACAATTTCAGATTAGATATTATGTAAATAATAATATTGCAGTCAACCATGAATATAAAAACAAATAGAGAAATAATAACACGTAAACACAAAGATATGCTAGTGGGGAAAAATCTTTCAGTAAAACAACCCTACCCCTCCAAAACTTGCACAATGTATTATCTTCAACACAAAGGTTAAAACACATTTGCAATGCAAGCTCTTTCAAGATATGGAAGACTTATCTAGTAGCAACCAACAATAAACTACTCACACACTCCTATCTACAACCCTCAAAGTGCTTATATAATGCACTTTCTATTTTTAGGACATCTTCCAAAGATAGCTCTTACACATCATAGGAATCCATCATAATTGTTTCAGTCATGATTATCTTACACACAATTAAATCTTCCAAAGATAGCTCTTATGTGTCATAGGAATCTGTTATAACCATTTTAGTCATGATTTCCTTACACACAATTCAAAATGTTGACACATGTAAGTGGAGTGACACATCAACATGCCAACAAGACATGTACACTCACACTTATTTACATTACTTGAAAAAAAAAAACATTTACTAAACAAATAATAAGAATAGGAATTATCCAAGGTTGAGACACCTTATTCCTAACAAATAATAAGAATAGGAATTATCCAAGGTTGAGACACCTTATTCCTAACAACTATAGAAACCACATATTCACCATCAATAGTAGATTGAGATATAATTTTTTTTTTCTTATTGGTCCATGTGATGAATCTCTTTCCTAAAAAAAATTCTCCACCACTTGCACTCTTTCTATCATCAAGGTTTCCAACCCAATCAACATCTATATAGGTTCGTATTTCAAACTTATCATTCTTCTTGTAGTAGAGACCATAGTCTTCTGTTCCTTTCAAGTATCTCATGATCCTTTTAACAATCATCAAATGATCCTCCTTAGAATTTGTAGAAAACCTTGCAACAATCCCAACAACTAATGTAATGTTAGGTTTGCTATGTACTACATATCACAACTTGCCAATCATAGACCTATACAATGTTTAATTTACTTTAGTAGAATCATCAGTTTTGGATAGTTATCACTATAGGAGTGTTAATAGGTTTTGAATCCTCCATATCAAAAGTATTTAATATTTCCTTTACTTACTTAGAATAAGTGATGTAAATGTCATATTTCATCTGATATACTTGCAAACCAACAATGAATTTTATCTCTCCAAACATAAAAATCTCAAATTCTTACTTCATTTTATTTGAAAATGTCTTACAAAATGCACTTTTTCCTCCAAATATGATATCATAAACAAAAATTTCAGATAGTAAAATCCTTTTACCTCCTTCTATCTTCAAGTATAGATAGTTGTTATCATCAGTCTTCTCAAAACCAATCTTCACAAGATAATTTTGAAGCCTTTAATACCATGTTCTTGGGGCTTGCTTTAGACCTTATAAAGTTTTGTGTAATCTACATACCATATTCTTGTTTTTTGGATAAAAAAATCCTTCTGGTTGTTCAATATAAACCTCCTCTTTTAGTATACCATTCAGAAATGCTGACTTCACATCCATCTGATAAACTTTGAAATTTTTGTATCTAGAGTAAGCAAGTATAGTTCTTATTTCTTCCAATCTTGCAACTGAGGGAAATGTCTCTCCATAGTCAATTCCCTTTGCTTGTTTAGATCCCTTGCAAAATAATCTTTCCTTATTAGTTGTGACTTCACCATTGTTGTCTAGTTTTTTTTTTGTACACCCACTTAGTTCTAATCACATTCTTGTTCTCTGGTCTAGGTATTACAGTCCATGTTTTGTTCTTCTCAATTTGATCAATCTCTTATTTCATGGATTTACTCCATTCTTCATTCTCTAATGCATCCTTCATTGACTTAGGCTCATGCATGCCCAATAAACACATATCACTTCTCAACCTATTCCTTGTCCTTCGTCTAGCTTCTTTATCTCCAATATTTTTTTCAACACGGTGATGTCTTCTGACATACCTTGCTAGTCTTGGTTCTACTCTTCTTTCTTCAATGGGTCTATCAACTTCAAAATAATAGTGTACATATCTATTAGGTAAGTCAACATTCCTTTCATGTACATTTTTTAGAATTAGAATGTACCTCAACTTCTATCTACAACTTGGCTTTTGAATGCAACTTGTCATCCATTATATGTGACTCAACAGTCATTGATACTTGTTATTGTTGATTTACACCTTGGTTCATAGCTTCATCAGAATTCATGTCTTCATATTAGTATATGGAGGTTTTGTACTCTCCAAGTTCCTTCTTAGGTTCATCTTCATGTACCTATGTATATTCATCAAACTTCACATTTTCACTTTCTAAAACTTTGTTAGTGTTAGAGGATATTATGGGAGCATTGGATAGAATCCAAGAAAGTGTTGTGGTAGGTATTATGACATTTGAATCACTTGCAAGTCTCTTTGAGAATTTAAAGTCCAAATATCAAGAAGACTACAAGTTGTGCAATTTTCATGTATTGCATTTGCATTTTCTTTGCCATTACGTATAAAGTGTTTCAAGGTTGGAAACCACTTCAATATCCTTTGCATGGTTTATAGGTAATGTCATTGTGGTAGAGGCTTTTTCAAGGGAATGGGCCTCGTGATTATGACATTTACATAGAAGAAAAACTTTCTTCTTCCACTCCTTATGCTCAACTCTTCACTAAAGCTATTCTTCTAGTAGTGAGAATAAGTAGTACAAATTCTTGGGAGCCAAAGGACCTTGAACCTATGCTACATTTTTTGGAGACATGGGGGAGGTTACTATTGGCTTCAATACTTCATAACATTTTGGATCATATAGTGATGCTCAAATTAACAACAACAGTAGATAGTTGACATCCTCACAGGGAGATTGTGCCAATACATGCATGGTTACATCCTTGGCTTTCATTGTTGGGCCAGTGTATGGATCCTTTATATCCAACTAGTCATTATAATTTGGGGAATGTGCTTCATGCCTGACATGCAAGTGATGCATCTTCATATGCAATCTTATCACCTTGGAAAACTATATTTGATCTTGCTAGCTGGGAATAGCTGATTGTTCATTTTATTGTACCTAATTTGATGATAGTTCTACAAGAATTTGTAATCGACTTAGCTAATTAGCAACTAGATCAATTTAACTAGGAATTGAATTGTTTATTTTTAAGAATATATGCTATGATATGCTTTTGTAAACTTTCTTGTCAACTCTGCCCATTTTTCCTTGTCAGCATTATTTTTGGGCAAGATCTTGAGGTAAGTCACTTAACACAGGTTGAGTGAGTTTTATTATTTTTATTATTTGGATTTTGGAATATGTATGCAATTGGATCAATTTTTCTATTGTGCTAAGATGTAATAAGCACCTTAAAAAAGATCTTTCTGTATATATACATACATACATATATACATACATTGACTCACACACACATATGTGTGTGTATGTATTTATATATACACATATATATACATATACATATATATATATACATATACATATACATATGGATATATATATATACACACACACAAACACACACACATACATATATATATATATATACATATACATATACATATACATACTGTACACGGTGGAATCACAAATTCATGAGACCTTAGTGCTGAGTGCAATCAGAATAACAACAAACTAATCTAGACCCAAGAAATCTTTATTAAATAAAGACCCCATGAACATCTTATGTTTCCCTAACTACAATTGCAAAAATTTATCTTAGACTAAGATCTTAGTGATAGTTCTAGATCAAGAGTACACTATTAATGCAAATTTAGGTAAGTTTATAGGAGATCTATATGAAATGCCAATTATACGAAGATAATAACACTAAAATGCTAGATATGTGCATGCCTAAGAATAAAAAATGCTAAATAAGGCTAAATAGATATAAAAATGATGCTAAAATGACATTAATTGTCTACAACAATGATGCTAAATGATAGCTCTAAATGCCTATAGTATGGATGCCTAAAACTTGGGTCCCTTTGCTCTTGATTTTTCCTTCTATTTATAGGATTTTAGAAGGGGGTTGGGGTAAGGATCTGAATTTTACCTTTTATTGGGGGTAATGGTGAAATTAAAAATATCTCACAAAGCCCCAAGAGGAATAGTCCAACAAACTTGGTTTGTGAGAATAAATAGGGATTTTCAATTATTTAAAATTCTAAAAAGGTAAATTTTACTTTTGAGAGGATAAAAGTATTTTTGTTGATTTATTAAAATGTTGCATTTACTTTCAACTTTTGTCTTTACCTTTTACCTTTTTTTATTTTGTTTAATGATTTTATGAATTAATTTTCCTCTTTAAAAGTGACTTTGATCTTTTTGAATTTAATAGGTGATTAATTAAATAACCACTTAAGTGATTTGGTGTCACGATTGATTTGAAAGTCTGTTATTTTCCTTGTTTATCTAATTTTGTCTTTGATTTTTGTTGTTTGGTTCAAATCTATGTTGTTTTAGGTCTTTACCAATTTTAGGGTGTCTACAAATGCCCCTCTTTGAGATAATATGTGAAGCATATTAGTTTAAAGACTATCTTGATTTTATAATTTTAAGCCAGATTTTGATGATTGAATATCTGATCAATGATGTTTCACTAATTCAAGTTTGATACGATGCTTAATTGTTGATTATTTGACGTATGGTTGCTTGATATTTTTTTGATTCAAGTTTGATACGATGTCTTATTATTGATAATTTGATGTCTGATTGCTTGATGTTTTTGCTGATTTGAAGTTGGTACAATATTCAATTTTGAAATTGATACGATGCCTAATTTTGATATTGTGATTTTAAAAATCCTTGTTTAAAATAACTTGCTCGAATTCCCTAGTTTATTTGATTTGATGTTGAAGTTGGCTGGGGTAGAGCATTTTTTAAATTTTTTGATGCCCTAGTTTAATATAGGTATACTACCCCCTCAGAAATTAAATTGGAAAAATTGATTGGCAAAATGGGAGATTCCGATTTGATTTCTGAAAAAATGTTGATGACAAAGGTTAATAGTAAAAATGAGTTGAAATAGAACAATACCCAGTTCATTGAAATGGGTCAAAAGGCATTAAAATGGGGCGAATAATGTTTCAAAATGTCATTAAATGCCCCAAGTGAGGGTTAAATAAGTCAAAAGACCTTTTACCCATTTCATTTTTACACTCCTTGTTCATTCTTCACCCTTTGAGCTCTAAAGAAATGGAGATGGTAGTCCCATTGTGAGAGCATAGATTTGATAGGGGCCACAGATACAAGTGTCTGATAGACTATGGTGCCTCAGCAAGTCATCAAGAGCTTCTATAATTTTGAATTTTTGGATTGTTGCATGAATTTTGAGGTGTTTGTATGGGGAGGACTAGTAAATTCTTAAATTTGACATTTTTGCGCATTTGATGATTTTTATAGTGCATTAATTTTTTTGTAACACATATGTATCTTAAAGTAGCACATTAGTGATGTGATTGAGCACATATATAGGTTTGTAGAGTATAAAATAGTGTGTATAGGGAAACTATAATACTTATTCCTAATAATGTACAATTTTAAGTTTGGTAGCACATATGAAGCTTTCTATAGCACATATGCCCTGTAGAATAGCACATACAATATTGAGGGTCAGTCAGTCTATGGCGATGAAGAATGGAAAGTTGGGTAGGGTTTTTGTAGTGCATATGTAAATTCTTATAGTGCTTGTACTATTGAGATCACATTCATGGGATGGGATAAAACATATGGGGAATGTAGTAGCACTTGGAAGTTAGATATCAAATTCAATTGATTTACTAGCACATATGCTTATTTTACTTGTGGTTATGAGTCTCCTAGTGCATCCATGTTATTTAACAATGTATTTGATTAGTGCAATAACACTTTTGAATCTCATAGCACCTACATATGATTGAATAGACCATATGATCTCTTAAATAGCTCAAAGTGTTCTTGTAGCACATTTGATGTATGCGATAACACATATGGCTAGTTTAGGGATTGTCCAATAGAAGAATGGCTTGATAGGTAGATTCAATTGAGTGTAATATTTATTAGAGTGTAAGAGAGAATCTCAATGTTGAACTGATGAGCATGGAGTCACCTTAGGGAATTTTTCATGTATTGAATCAAAACTAAACAGGGAATTTGTGGTCACAAATTGATGTGTAGAATCAATTAGGTAATTTTGGATAGATAGAATAAGCCCCCCCACCCCCCTCAGGATACAAAGTAGGGAAAACTAACATGTCCATCTCAAGATCTAGAGTAGGATAGATAATAGGTTCAAGATAAAACCATGAGCTGGATAGATAGATGTTTGTTTTATGATTAATGTATGGTAGTCACTTATAATGAAACTAATGTTGTTGTTTGATTGTTTGGTGAAATAGGTATGTGGGCATAAGCTCATGGTACATGGATTATATCCATGGCCACTAGAGTTCATTGAAAAATTATTAGTGGTCAATTGATAGGTGATTGATAAATGCAGGTTTACATACCTTCTTTAGATGCCTCAGTTTTGAGTGAACAAAAGATTATTGACAACTATGGTCAAGCGGTGGCACTCAGACCACAACACTTTTCACATGCCCTTGGGAGAGATGATGATTACACCCGAGGATGTATACCTAATTTTTTGGATCCTACTATTGGGGATCTAGTCTATTATGATCAGACTGATGATGGGTCATCATTTAGAGATGTATTTGGGGATGATGGCATTGGGGATGATAGTCTACCATGGCTCTAGATGTTGTAGTATGATTTGTTGCTTGTGGTGTTAGCTGGATTAATAGGAGGATTTCTTTTGCTAGATAGGCAAGGATGTAGATGTTGGGCATTGGATGGGGTCATATCATTCAGGATATGATCGATTGACCATAGATATTTTCATGGGGTAGCTGCATATTAGCCCACTTGTATCATGATTTACATTAGGTGGTGTATTTAGGAGTTGTGTCATTGTTAGCAAGTGTTGTATTAATATAGATATGGATATGGGAGCATCTTCCAATTACAAAACCAATATGTGTGTGTCAGTGGAAATAGGATATGCCATATATTTATGTATATTTAGTTGTGATCATCCAACCCCATCTGGATAAGACAAAGTACTAGTAGCATATGTTAGATGATTTGGATGAGGTCATGTGGAGACCATACAGGTTTATAGAGCCATGGGTTGAGAAGGATGATGAGATGGTTTACTTCTTTTGTTCTTGATATTTTCTTGATCAAATTCCTACAATGATTTAGAGGTTTTGTTTCATGAGAGTGGTCAGGCAGTTTGGTTGTTGATAGGGTATGCCCCAGGGATTGGCACATTATGCCCAAGTTCAGTCAAAGAGACCAGCAGGGGGTCCTACATTGGAGTATGAGGCATGTTGAGAGGCATTCATGCAAATGTTAGCTACACCTAAAAGATGGTCTTTGAGAGATTGTGAGGTAGATGTAGGGATGGAGGGAGACTATGCTCAATGGCTTAGAGAGAATTCCTTCTTGAGGTACAAAGATCTTGTGGAGCTAATATATGAGATAAAGGAGCATTCCACTAGGGGAGAAGATGATGATGGTGGTGGATGGGGAGAGTCAGGGTTAGAGGTAGAGCTAGAGGTGGATATAGAATTTAGGGGAGATATAGGACCGAGGTAGGGTGGTGGTGTTTCCACAATGGAGGGTCATAGTATAGGACCCAGTGTCGAGGCCTGAGGATGCTAAAGTTGATAGACCTAGAGAGGTTCATGGGTAAGATGGGGTTGTGATGAGAGGAGGCACATGTAGTAGTGTAGGGCCAAGAAGGAGGGCAGATGCTTTGGGTTTGGATAGGCCATCTCATAGTAGGGCCATGCCATCAAAGGATGTGGAGTTTATTAGGTGACAAAGGCCACAAGTATAGGTTCCTATTATAGGTGCACAAAGCTCACAACCATAGGGACAACCATAGGTGCATCCATAGGTGTATCCATAGGTATTTGAAAATTTTAATGCCACCTCTAGAGAGACCAAAGGGGCCATCTGATATGGAGATTTGTATGAGTACCATGAACGCATAGGTTAGATTGATCTATTCATATATTAGCCAGTTGACCAATATAGTGCAAGTATTCATAGCCTCAATAGTACCAAGGTCTCCACCACCACCATTGAGAATAGATGGGGTGATGACTAGTCTGATAGCCTTATCCATTCATGGGATGCAAGCTATAGATTTAATAGATCAAACTCCTCAAGAGGGGATAAGTGCCCCTAGTGATTAGGCACTGCCTGATAAGACACAGACAGATGAGGGTGGAGGCCAAGTTGGTGAGACACAATAGTGATCTTATGTATCATTTTGTATGGCATGTATTGACCTATCCAATGTATCATTAATGGTGATGAGTTTTTGATATATTATTATGTTGATCGAGCATTCACTTTTGTGTTGATGTTGGTTTTTCATGTCTTTGTATCATGGTTTATTTTTATAATAGTGGTAGATGTGGATGATGTGAATTTGAAATATGTAGATGATGAATATTCTAATGAAATGGGTGAATGTGATGAAATGTAATGTAATAAGATGATAAGGAAAATAGGAGAAATGGTAATGTAGAGATGTAAAAATGTTTTAATGTAATGATAAAATGAGAATGAGATAATAAATGCAATATGATAATATGATGACCTGAAATGATAAAAGAAAGAAAAAGAAATAAGAACATATGAGTGTGATAAGATAAAATAAATGAAATGAATATGATGTAAATGAATAAAAGAAGAAGATTGATTTAAAATAATGATGAACATGAGATAGAAATGAATGAAAATGAATAAAAAAATAAAGAGAATGGAATGTATTGCTATGAAATGATTTAATGATAGAAAAATGAGACAAATATAATAATGAAATGGAATAAATAATAAATAAAATGATTGAAAATGGTTTTAGTGAAATGAAAGTGAAAAATGGAAAGAAATGATATAATGAAAGAATAAATGGTTCTGTGTTTGATATGTGATGAAGATGGAACACAGTGAATTAATGAAATGAATATGAAATAGAATAAGAAGAAATAAATATGAAGATGGTAAGAAAAGTGAAAATAAAATGATGAAATGAAAGTAAATACTAAATGATGTAATAGGATGGAATGAAAATGATTTAGGATAAATAAGAAGGAATATAATGAAATGTAATAGATGAAATGAGAATTCAATGAGAAACATAAAAATGATAATAGGAGATGAAATGATATGAAGAAATGCAACTTAACATTTGAGATTTGAAGGCCAAAAAGGGACCTTGAGGCATCAATAAGAAGTATGAAATAGGAAATGCATAGAACATGATTGGTGATGGTAGAAAAAGAGATGTAATATGATGAAATAGAAATTTGAATTTTTGAGATTCAAAGGTTACATAATGCAATAGATGATATGAAAGGTGTGAGGTAATGAGGGAATGAAGTGTGAAGAACGATGGTGGTGTTGTGATGAAACAAAGTCCACAATAATTGAGTGTTAAAAGCTCATGGTGATGTTGATGTTGTTGTCTACCATTTGATTTCCATATCTCAATTTTGTTACCAATTTGTTGGATGATGTTGTGTGCACTCTTGTGTATTCCTCATTTTTGTGTCAACCATTTATTTTTAATGTACCCAAGATGAAATGAAAACTAGATGGATGCAACTAACTATCACCATCTATAAAGAGATGCAATTTAAATGTCATCATTGAGCTCCTAAATAAACCACCAATAGTACTGCTATGGTAATATCAATACTATCACACTGAGAATCATGACCAAAAATAAATAATGTACATGAAGGATATGATAATAATTAAGAACAAAAGTATTTTCCATAGTAAATGAAAATAAAAACACAAATAGACACATGCCAGATAAAGAACCTCACTTGAGTTGTTATACAAAATTGGTTGAGGTACACATGGCCTTCTAAATGAGAGGAGGGACTTACAAGTGGACACCAATAATGCATAGAATCAGAGGATCACTTTTGACTTCTTTTTGGTGAAGAAAAAGGAAGGAGAGGAAGTACACTTGGAGAGCACAGTACAGCGAAAAATTGTATGCTGTGTTCGGGAAGGATGAATCGCTCCTGAATGAAGAGAGAACTTATTCTCCTCGAATCATAGGTGCGATTATTTACTTCACGGGCGAGGTCTCTGGTTCAAGCCCAGGATAGCCCACCCATTATGTGCTATGTAGTAGGATTGTTGTCTGAAAAATGAAAGCAAATAAAAGATCATGGCTTCACCTCAATCCCTCTAGTCAAATACATCATCGAGGTACTAGAAACTTATGATAGTAGAAAATCCATTATATGCAGACCAGTAGTGTCGACAATTGTGTGCAATAGTTTCAAGTTTTTTCAGTTCTCTATGGATAAAGCTATTGTAGGATTTTGGTAATTAGTTGTGGAGTGTACTAATGATAATTGTGTAGTGGAATGCATGGTGATTGCATTGGAAGATATCTATTGGTGGGGATCATGGTGCCATAATGTCAGATTAGAGCAATAAGTGTACTTGGTACTACTGTGGCAAGTTTCATAGAGTGAACACATGACAAGGTTAGTGAAGTATAATCTATGTTGAGAGATGACTATAAATAGATGAGTATGTGCATACAAAAAGAAGCATGATGGAGGAATAGGTAGCACAACTATTGGGAGATTCATTTGTTAGAGAGGCAAAGTAAGTGTACATTTGAAAGCATCTTGGGCCCACTAGATCAGTCACAATAGGAGGTAGAGATGGGAGAAGTAATCCAGGGAGGATGGGTGAAGTAAGGATAAAAGAAAAAGCATGTGTGATGTAGATCAAGTGAATTGGTGTATCAAATTGAGCTCCAAGTGCTAGTTCATGAGTAGGGTGAGTCGAGTCATGTAGGGATGGTGTAAGCATAGCCTAGGGGTTTGAGAGTCAAGGTGGAAGAGGCTCCTTTATCAACATTATTGATATTGATAGTAAGTGTAGTGTAGTTGGCATTATAGGAGGAACTGGGTGATGATCTTATGATGCAAGTAGAAAGTAGTCCTCCTGGGGAAACAAAAAGTGTGTCAGAAGCAACGACGAAGGCTAAGGAGATGGATTCTCTGGGGAAGACTATAGGAAAAGCTCAAAGAGTGACAAAGGATGTTAGTGTGGGTGAGGTGACAAGAATAGAAAGTCAATTGATTATCCTTAGAATCTTGGGACAAAGTTCAACAAGTGAGGAGATGGGCATATTGGGTGCAATGGAGTCACAACTAGAGGTGAAGGGTGGGGTGCAAGAAACAAGAGAAGTGGAGGATTTAAAGAAAAAAATGTTAGCCATAGAGAGAGTCCATGCTGAAAATGTAGAACAAGAAGTCAAATTTTTGTTGGGTTTGATAGATAAAGCTTATGAGGATGGAGTGCAAACATAAGCTAGATGACTCCAAGTGGTGGTAAATATAGAATGGGCACGAGTGCAATCATTGGAAGTTGAGTTGTAGGTGGATCAGTCACAAGTGGAGGGGAATGATGTGGGGATCCATGTTGAGCAAGCATGGGCACAAAGGATATAGAATTTACTAAGGATGGTGCAAGTGGGTTTGGTAAGTGCATAGAATGAATTGGTGTTAGTGCAGGTGTAGTTGGAGTCTTTTAAGGATGCAATGTCAAAAATGAACACCATGTCATTTCAGCTACAAGAGTAGTTGGTGGCTAGCAAGGCAAAGGTAAGGTAGTTGCAACAATGGATGAGTGAGATGAAAGTGGATGTAGAGCACTGGAGAATGGTGATCGAACATATGCAACAAGAGTGGGATGTGGCTCAACACGCAATCACTATGCCAAGTATAAATAAGATGGTGGATAATGCATTCGCAGATATGCAAAGAACTATGAAAGTACCCTAGGAAGCCACCTATTATATGGGGCTATGTTATCAGTTAATCTCAATGGAGTAGCAATGGGAGACCCAATTCATGGATAGATAATTCATGCAACTATTGAATGTCAACTACATGATAGTGGGAGGTTTTTGACACCAATGGATGTTGTTTGGTTGCGAGGGGGATCTACGCCAAGAGACTCATCTTCTAGGACTCAAGTGGGAAAAATGCCCCTAGCTAAAAATCCTAACCTGTCACCTCCATAAAGAAGGCTGGAGTAAGTGATCTGTTAGGTGTCTCTTTGGATGTAATATTGCTTTTTCTACCATAGCAGAATAAAAAGTGTGTTTGTGTATGGGAAGAAAAAAGGGTGATTGGCGCTCATTTCATGTTTATGGACAATGTAATTGAAAGTGTCTGATTATTATTTTCATTTCTATTTTTGATATTTTTGTTGATATTTTTTGAATTTTTTTGGCATTTGGAGACTATTTGGATGTTTTTAGTATTTTTGGAATTATCTGGATAATTTTGGTATTTTTGAAAATATGTGTAAGGTTTCCTTGAATCCACAAAAGGGTGAGCGATGGGATAAATGAGGGAATAATAATCTTTGTACACTCAAATTTTGTCACACTCTAAACCATTCTATCCAAATGATTCCATGAGTTGGAATGCTTGGATGCCGGTTTAGAGCTTCCTATCCATGGAGTGCAAGAAGCTAGTATTCAAGCATGAAGGCTCTCAGCCAAGACTTAGAAATGTGCTACTTTCTAGTAAACCATGCAATGGGAGGTTCTTTGAGATAAGAGCAAGAGTGCAAATATCTTCAAGGAATCCCTCAAGTATGCAATGCAAGATGGAAGACTAAACTAGAATGGAAATGCAAGATGCAACTATGCTAGAATATGAATGAGAGTGTTACAATACTTTTATTTAAACTGTATGAGATTATTACAAGAATGAAAGCTAAACTAACATGCAACTATGCTAAGAATGCCATATGATCTTATGCTAATATGATGGAATGAGAGAATGTAGACAAGGAGTGAGAAGTTCTCCACAAAGCTCCCAAGAAACCTGTTAGAAAACCTGCAACAAAACAATATTCAAAAGATGGATGGATCCTTTGAGGGGGAAAGCTCTCTCCCTTTTAAATTCATATGGATGGTAGAGATCAAGATGAAGATGTTGGATGATCAACGGTGGAATTCGAAAATAAGTGTGATCCATGTGCACACACAAGTCAACCAATAGAATATAAGTTGACTTGTCATATAAGACAAAAGTCTCACAAGCCTTTTCTTTTAATTGTAAAATAGAAAAAGGACTTTATGTGTGCACTTTAAGTGGGTTAGAAGAATGGGGTGTTTTATTTAATTAAAAGGGGACATGTTCTTTTAATCAAATAATGAACTTAGGATAGCATAGTCAAACTATAGGTTATAATCAAATAAATTGATTATTTAGCAATTTGGTCTTGGTAAATGATTAAATTAATTTAGCCAAAATGTTGAAAAGGGGGCTAATAGTCTAGATGACTATTTTTAGGTGATTACATTTGCCCCTCTTTGACTAATGCGTGATCAATCTAGTAACACATTATGTCAAAGAAAATAGAAAGCCAAGTAGGCGGTGATAGATATAGATATCTCATTCCAAAGAATGATATGCAGAAATAGATAGCAAGTCCTAAATGCATAGCCTGATAGTGGTAGTACTGAACACTAGGAAGATGATGTTAGGATCCGAAAAGAATTCTAACACCTAGCAAAGCGAATAGGTCGAGAGCAAGTGATAAGGTCAAACAAATGCTCTTGAGAAATAGATAGCCATAACAATCAGCAATAGAGTATTTCTGCCCCCTCAAGATCGAAATTAAAATGAGGTAAGAGTAAGCAGAAACTAGCTAGACATGAGAAAATCAAGATATAGCAATGTCTGATATGATAGATAAATGATTAGAACCCAAGAATGACTATAAGAAACTGATAAAATGCCATAGTTTGACTAGAGTTGACCTTGAAGGATATAGCATAAAAAATAGGTCAAAACAAGTAGAAATGTGTTTTTAAACATGAAACGGTGAATTGAAGTATGGAAATGATGCAAACATGAAGAAATGAAGATGCCCCAGCTATGATTCAAAGATTAGACCTCAAACGGTCAGCTAACTGCTCAGAAGAAGGCAAAATTTTAAAATACAATTTTGACCATCAATATGAACTTGGATTTTGATTTTGATCTTGAAAATGGATCCAGGATGTCGAAATTAGCTAGGGGTGCAATTTTTGCATAGTTTTGAGTAGTTTGAAAATTAGGTCAAAATGAGGTTGGAGGCTATAAAAGGGGTCCAAGTGTCATTTTCACTATTCATTTGTCTTTTTGTGATTTGAGAGATTTTGTGAGTGGTCCACATAGCATCATGTCTCAGGCAAACATTCCTCTTCATTGACACCATTTTGAGCACAACCGGTTGCACAACCGGCCAGAGCGATATGGGGCACCGGCAAGTAATTACTTTTTTTGTCGCTTTTCGAGCTTTTTGTAAGCTTTTTCGCACGTTTAAGGTTTTTTGAAAAAAATTCGTGCGATACTTTTAGAGTGTCACACGAGCATTGAAATAATGTCGCGCGACACTTTTTTCAAAAAAAGTGTCACATCGCATAGGAAAAAGTGTCGCTGTGGCCATACCCAAATGTCGCACGGAATGGTGCAAAATGTCACAGGAAAAAATTATGTCGGACAACTTGAGAAAAAGTGTCGCGCGACATTGTTTCAAAAAAATGTGTCACACGCTTTATAAAAAAGTGTCGCATGGTTGGTTTTGTTGCTTTTCTTAATGCTTTTTTTTGTCATGTGATTGTTACTGATGATTACTTGTTTTACCTGGATAGGAGGTATTCCCAGCATTACAGATTAGAGCTCCCAAGGTGGTTGGTTTGTGCGTTGTGGAGCATTTGAGTGATGAGGAGTAGACTATGCTAGTGGCTATGGGCTTGCGGTGGGTTGTACGGATGCCCCATATTTGGGCAAACCACAATTTGCTATCTGCGCTGGCAGAGAGGTGGCATAGCAAACATAACACCTTTCACTTACCGACTAGTGAGGTGTCTATTACCTTGGAGGATGTATATCAAATTCTGTGAGTTCCATGCCATGGCGAGCTAGTAAGTTTTTTGATTAGTAGTTTGTTGATTTAGCAATTTCGATGTTGGATGCTAGGTGGACTAATGTCAAGTTTGATGATGGCACAGGTGTACTATGATACGACCCCGATAGAGGGGCGAGTGCGAGTGCAGGAGCTATTCCAGGAAGTGATCATTCTGGACCGTCACCGTAGTTGGGAGAGATTGATGACCGAGTATGGATATGATTATCCTTTGCCCAACTTGTTATGCTCTTTGGTAGCCTAGGCCCTGGTGACAGACCGAGGCCAGAAGGGCTTCCCACTAGGATGGGGTCGGCTGGTGTATGATTTGATCTCCCGACCATGTAGGATGGCATGTGGGCCTGCCATACTGGCAGAGATGTACCATGAGCTCCATGAGATAGTATACCATGAGGGTGGGTCATGGGCATGCGGAGCAATGTTAGCACAGATCTGGTCTTGGGAGCACATTGCTGTGATCCGACCATGGGTGCAACCACGAGAGCACAACCAACCTTATATTTTTTGCTATAGAGGTTTCATCCCATAGAGGCATAGTGGAGATGTGACTTACTACCGATGCATGTTTGATGAGCTGATGACATTCATATGGAAATCATACTAGGAGTGTCAGCAGTGGTTAGATTCATGGGAGTTAGACTACATGCGATATAGCAGACCACTGGTGGGTCAGAGTGTAGACATTGTGGAGTGGTTTTTGATCAGTCGTGTATGGCGACAGTTTGCAGAGTGGCAGGTGGTATCAGTGGAGACCACTACCTATGCTTGGATGTGCATAGATGAGGGATTGGTATGGCTACTGATGCTAGACTATTAGACAGCAGTTCGGGATATAGCAGCGCTAGTGGCGACTCCCTGGGATTATTGCCCAGATATGGTAGATGCAGGGGCTGTATCTTTATGAGATGCAGAGACACCCATTCCCTCAGTTCACACATCTAGATGCGACACCTATAGGAGTGGGAGGTGGAGGCGACGGTGGAGGAGGTGGAGGGAGAGGGAGGGGGAGAGGCGATAGGCATATGGAGGGGGAGAGTTCTTGAGTAGGGTAGAGGAGGATGAAAGTGCAGGTGATGTAGGAGGTGGAGGAGTCATTAGAGTTTGATGGTGATGATGGTGGGGAGGAGGAGGTGCCCCTGAGGAGATGGTGAGCGGTGAGGGTAGAGGCACCTGCAGAGTAGCCAGCAAGAGGAGAAGAGTAGGGTGCGAGGATCTGTGCCTCATAGGCAGAGCTGCAGGTAGCTCAGGTGACCATTGTAGTATGAGATCAACAGTTGATGGATGAGCAGGCACAAGCAGATGAGCTACGACGAGAGTGAGATACTGCGAGGCGAGAGGCTACGCATCATGGTGTATGAGCTGCATACTATTATGCCACCTATAGGAGTGTGGTACCACCAGGACAGGGTCTTCCTAATTATTCAGAGCGAGTGGGTAGATTAGAGGGTGCAGTGTAAGCACCGGATAGGAGACAGGCTCCTCCACCAGGGCCAGCACCAGCTGCAGAGGGTGACAGTCAGACATGAGATCGAGTGATAGCTATGCTTTGATTGTACCTCATGTATTTTTGAGGCATATATCCAAATTTTGGATCTCACATTTGTATATGTACCATGACACATTTGATATATATATGAGATACTAGGTTTATTGATATTCTTGTGTACTTGTCTCAAAATGTATGTTTCAACTTTCATGTGGTATTTCAATTTTTTTTTCCAGCTCATGTATGTGTATATGCTCATGTGTATTGATTTTGATCTCTCATATGGATGGTAAAGACTTAAATGTTTTTTTGTGAAAATATGTGACACTTGGATAGATCGTATGTGATGATTTTGGATTAACCCCTTGTGATGACAGGATAGCAAAGAAATGTAGTGAAAGATTAAGGATGTAAAAAGACATGAAGAAGTGAAAGATGAAAGCAGCTAGCTGATATGTCCACAAAAAAGATGAAGAGAGAGAGCTCTTCCCATGTGTAGGAATGTGTAACTAGATTAAAATGACATGAATTTAAAATGCAAGCTACTATGCAAAGTGGTTTACCAGCAAGAAGTGCATAACATTTAAACTCTTAATTTCATCATTGAGCATTGATTAGGGACATCATGAGATCATACAACCATCACTAGTATAACTATGATGATATGAATATGATCGATATTAGATATGTATGTGGAAATCCAATCTAAGCATCATAGACATGTAAGTCAAGATAACTACGCAATTAGATTCTCTAAGTTTAATTTGGCAATATTACACCTGTATCAAGGCATAAGCACCAAGATAACCCCCAAGTGTAGTCTTGTGAAACAATCAAGGATGATACATTTGTAAGTCAACATGTTGGATAGGACAAGCATAAATTCTTACAACACTATAGACAAACAAAGTATACCCACAAGCAGAAATCAAGAAAGTATGTCCCATGCCCCCAGTCTTCTAGTCAACAACATCCTCGAAAGACTATTAGGGAGGGAACATATGGCAAAGAAATCATCATCGACAACACACAAAGTAGATAAAGATTAGCATAGCTCAGTCGTTTAAGTTTTAAAGTGTGTGTGTGTGTAAGTCACTTGGCCATTTCTTCAAGAGTTGATTCTGATAGTGAGAAATGTCGTGACATCAGAGACCGTATGTAAACTATCTGAAAGGTGTTGAAAAACACTAGATGTCAAGGTGGGGGAAGTGTTGAGAAACACTATTTTGTGAGTTGTCAAAGAAACCCTAATGCACAAGAATACCTCAATAGGAAAAGTAGCTATGCCCTCGAGATGAGGACGAGAAACAATTCCAAGCCAGGAAATGTGTAGTGAAATGGATGATTGAGATTGATAGACATAGGTGCGAGGGTTTCAAGTAGTGCTTGTTTCTAGGTTTTCACCACTTGACAGATTTTTCCAAGACTTTTTTCAATTTTTTTTGTATTTTTGTATTTTTTTTAATTTTTTTGCGATACATCAAAGAACCTATTGCCAGGTTGTCACTAAGATGATCATTTTTTCAGGGCATTTTTTGATTTTAGGATTTTTTCAGGATCATAGATATATGCAAGATAACTGAGTAGCAAGCCTCTAAGCATAGAACTTCTTCAAATGTAGGATTTTTATAGGCTCTGCAAGTTCTTCACCCTCTAAAGTAGACAACTGATAAGCACCAGACCCAAATATTGCTGTGATAATGTATAGGCCTAACTAATTAGGTTCAAACTTTCCTTTCTGTTCTCAATGCTACTAATTTTTGGGATTTTTTAGAAGGTTTTTAGAGATTACTAGTTCTCAAGCAAGATCATATCATTTTCTCCCAATTTCTAGCAAAGTATAGGACATGATGGAGAAACAAGCCGATGGATAATCAAAGATGCATAAGAAAGGAATGTGAAGCAAGTGAAAGTGATCCTCAAGAACTGACTCCTCAAGAGTACCCAAGCTAGGGAAAGAGGTGAAATAGTCATATGAAGCATGTTTTGGATAAGCAATGGAAGTAATGAGAAAGATAGCATGCAGGACAAGTAGTGAAGCCAACAGGTGATATAGCATGAAGCGTGGAGTCCAAAAGAGTAGCCATGTCAAGAAACCTATGAGAACCATGATTTATTTTATTGTGATCAAGACCAAGGGGTCAACTAGATAGGATAGCAATGGGATAGAGTAATAAGAATGAAGCTAGATGTGAACGATATGAGAGAATAAGAAGGATGGGGTGAGTGATAGATAAGATAGCCAATATGCAAGGATAGATCAACATTGCCAAGATCAAAGAGAGAAGAGGGGATAGATGGATGATGGAAGAATTACGCATGATGCCTGTTTGCTAGGTTTTCATCATGGTACTTATCCAAGGTGCCACAAGAAGTAGTTTTCACCATAGGATGGATTTATTTCTCTTTACTTTTGCTACCAAGGTGCCACAAGAAGTAGTTTTCACCAAGGCACATTTTCATTTTTTTTTCATTTTTTTTTTGAATTTTTAGAAAGAGCTCAAGCTGTTTGAATGTAGATAGTGCGCCTATAGAAAAGATAAGTCATGATAAGCCAAGACCATAGAAAGGTATGCTCAAAGATGTTGATAGGGTGATGAAAGAGAAATGGTAGTAGGAAGAGTATATGGAGGATAATAGTTCATGTACAGAAAGTAAGTGTAAGCTTTAGAGGATTTCATGAGGGTAGTTGAAATATTGGACAAGATCAACATTGACACACACATTGAAGGGTATTGGAATGATGGAGGAATCATGGATGAAGTAGCTTGAGATTTAGATGTATGAGGTGGTAGAAGAGATTTGGAAAAAAGTGGAGTGGAAGGCTTTGGAATATTTTTAGAAAGATTTTTGGAAGAAGATGGAATGGAAGCCTTTGGAAGCTTGAATGTCAACTTTGAAATATTTTCAATATTCAAGTCTTTTAAAAGAGACTTGGGAATCCATATAGCTTTAGATTTTCCTTTGGATACTTCAAAACACATTTCTTCAATAATGGGTTTAGGAACCCATGTTTTCTTTGATTTAGCTTTTTTAATAGTGGACCTTTGCAGTCTCTTTTGTGCTTTCTCCTTCTTAGCATTCACATATCGATTAGATGGGACATAGTGATCTTCATTTTTCAATGGATTCTTATGTTTATTCTCACTTCCAAAGGACTTGGGATTTGTGGATGAATAAGGCTGATATGACTGGTTTAGATGGATAGATGGGTGAAAAGTCATCAAGGATGAGTGTCTTTGTTGATCTTGAGGTATGATGGGAGAGCTAGGAGTGGAAAGTGTAGGAGATGAAGGAGCATAAGGCCCCAATATGGATGGAAGGTTTGAATGCTTTAGCTTAGATGGATAAGGACCAAGGATAGATTTAGAAGATGCAAAGGGATAGTGGGAAGGGATATCAACATCTTTAGAGTGAGTGGCATGGTCAAAGCCATCAATAGACTCATGAGTACCTTTGATAGGAACAACATTTTTAATAGAAGCACTTAAAGCTTGAGCACAATTGTGAAGTGGATGTGGAGAAGTAGAACATGAGGGGATGCTTTGATCTTGACAAGTAGCTTTGGATAGCATATGAAGAGAACTTTTCTCATAATTTTCAGTAAGCTCAAGGAAGATAATGGAAGTGGTATCTTCACCATACTTAGGAGGTAGAAAAGATATAGGATATGGAGGGGAAAAATCTTGAAAGAGATGGAAGGGTGCTTGATCTTGATCTTTCTTGACATTTATAGCTTTTTCTTTTTGAGAGTCCTCTTGACATGGAGCCACTTCCAAGGACAAGGGAGAATGAAAAGTGAATGGAGTAGTGCTTGGATTAGGCATAGTAGTGCATGAAGGTTGAGGATGTTTAGGATTAGTAGCATGGAAAAGGTTTGTAGCCAAGTGAAGGTTAGCTTGAGTTTCTTTTAGAGGTAGCCCTTGAGGATACATGTAGTCAATGTGGAAAGCATTAGGTTCTTTATTTGATGGAGGCATGTTGGAAAGCTTTGAAGTGTTGGAAGATGCATGAGTGTTGGAAGAAGTGGAAGATGTAATGGAGCCACTACTAGACATAGGTTCATCAATGTAATCTTGCTCAAGAGAAGTATCCTCAGCACATGAGTCACTAGAGGTTCCAATAATTCCATTATCCATAAGATCTTGGATTTTATGTTTTAGCTCAATGCAATCTAAAGTACTATGCTCATTATGTTGATGATAAGCACAATAGATATCCAATAATGGGTTTCCATATGAACTAGACTTAGGTAACATGATCTTATTGCCAAGAAGTTTTTGCAAAGTGTCATCATAAGAATCTTCCAAGGGAGCAAAAGTTCTATTAGAAGTATGTCTAGAGTCCTTTTGTTGTTTCTCAAGTGAATGGTATGCATCCATGTCTTCATCATTATCTTGGTCAAAGATAGGTCCATCATGAAATTTTAGCATAGGCTCAAAGGATGTATCACTTGCTTGTTCTGTAAAGAGGTCTTTAGATCTAGAAGATGAAGACATTTGATGTCTTGAAGTAGAGCATGTAGACCTAGAAGAAGAGGATGACCTCAAAGAAGGTGACTCACATGCATGTAAAGACCTTAAGGAAGATTCATGTAATGATGCAATCTTCTCCTCTAACCTTTTCTCAAGTTTAGACTTCATTTTTGTCATGCACTTAGATAGATGAAGGTAAGAAAGATCATTTGTCTATTCTAGTTCTTTGTATTGCACATATAGATCTTGAAACTCTTTAGTGACATGGAGGATATCATGATCATTCAGATTTGGTTGAGGTTTGGTAGCACAAGCTTTGAATTCCATAGTGGTAGATAATCAAGCATGAAGGAGACTAGAGGAAGCTAATAAGGTGACACAAGATAACTTGATGTCCAAACTAGAGAGGTAGATTATTCACTTGCCAATATAGTAAAGATAGAGTAAAGTGGCTTGTCAAGAAAGTGTCCAAGTTACTTATGACACTAGTGACTCAAGTCAAGAGCTAGGCAAGAAGCCAATAGCCAAGTAGATAGAGCAAGTGGGGTGACAAGTGAACAACTTTCCCAACCCAAGAGTGTTGTCAAGAAATCAAGGTAACCATTTCAGCAAAAGGATAACTAGCAAGCAGACATAGACCATGAAGACAAAAAGACAAAGAGCACTAAGACCAAAGAGCCACTTTAAGCATGTTCAAGAACTAGAGACGTAGAAAATAAAAATCAAATGATGAGACTCCCCTTAGCAAGCAACACAAGAAAAATGTTAAGACTTGATGCTTTGACTTGGTTGACAAAGTTTGACAATAGTTGATAGCATAGCAAGTTTGATGTTCAAAAGCAATTTCTTTCCAAGCAAGATAGTGACACATGGAATAGTCTTCAAACAATCAAGCAAGGGACAAAGCAACCTTGCATGATACAAGCATATGTGAGGTCTTAAAAGAAAGCCGTATAACTATCATCATGTGTATGTTCCAAAGATTTCCACAGGTCTAGCACATTCAAGAACACATCAAGCAATATCTATCTAAATGTCATGGTTCATTACTCAACAACTTGGACCACACTTGATGCTCCTTTGCCTCACACCAAGTGGTTTCCCACAAGAGATATTGGCTTTGTCATAGAAGTGCCATAAGCACAACTAAGGGAACACATATGGTGAGTGTAAAATCTTGGGGTGATCTGGGTAGTCTACTAGGATCGATCCTTGCACCAAGAAGTTGAGCAGATAAAAATGGTAGTTACTAACTTAGGGTGTTTAGATAGGGCTTTTGTTCATAGTGTTCCTCTTGCTCCCAATTACAGGACACCTCACCTTGCGATGAGTAATCAATCTCGTGACCACAAGAGTACCTTAAGCATTCTTGCCTAGTGATCTCCTTGTGGTCGAAATCCCATAAGTGATCACACTAGGTGAAGAAAAACACTACGTCTACCAAATTTTTGTGTCCTTGGTAGCCTTGAGTTTATAGTGGGTTGGAAGAGCCAGGTAATCAGCTTGTCCCCACTTGGGTCGTTCCTCTCAGGTTGTCCGAGAGCAGGCCCTCTAAAGGATTCCAACTACACAGAGAGTGGATCAACTTTTAGAAGTCAAGATTTCTAGTTCACCACAAGGGTGAAGAGCATACTCTCCTATTCCAATCATTTTCTCCCAAACACGCCAGGAAGATTCAGTTACCCCTTGCTTTTGAAACCAAATGGCAAGTCAAGATTTTTGATTCACCACAAAGGTGAAGAGCATACTCTCCTATTACCAAAAGACTCCAATCACAAGTTTTATGTGCCTATGAAAAATGAACAATTAGTCAATGCTGCACATGAAAACAAAAAAGAAAGAAATTTTGGATTTTTATGCTTTGGGCAGCCCCGCAAACAATGTTAGTAGCCCATGCACATTTGAAGCTTTGACATGCGTTCTTTTTATGCAATGTTTCAATTTTTTCACAAGGACGGAAACTTGAAATCACAACTTGTTAGCACCAAAATTTAGTGTGAAATAACATAAAAATATACAATAAAAAGTGGTTATTTCTCTCAAAAATCCAATTTATCTTCCAACCAAGTGCACGCAAAGAAAGTGCAAGTTAATCACAAATGCTCTCATTTTTACTCTTTGATTTTGACCTAGTCAATAAGATTGGACTTTTTTGCTATGATTTCGGATCCAAAAATAGAAATGAAAAGAAGAGACCCCTAATAAAAATTAGATAAATTTCCAAAAATGCAAAAAATTCAAAAAAATCTCTTCATTTGTGCCCTAGGGACTCATTTTGTCAAAATAGGCCAGATTTATCAAATCGGGTTTTTGATCCCTAATATGACCTTAAAAGTCAAAACACAAAGAGAGTACTCCTTTTAAAATTCAAATTTTTTTCTAAAAATATAAGTTTTTCTAAAAATTGCATTGATTTGCGATCAATATGAAAAATAAAGAAAAAATCATAACTCCCGCAAATCATGTCAAAATACTCTAAAAATCGGTTTGCAACATATTGGACACATACTAAACTTGAAAAAAAAAATTTAGAACTAAAATCAAAGCGGTTTAAAAGATATGTTCAAATCTTTAAACCAACTAAATTTTTGGCCTTCAAACCAATCTACTTATGGGTTGGCCTTAAAACCAAATTGACAATTCTACAAAAGCACTTGATTAGATCC
The DNA here is from genome assembly GCA_028749045.1 of Cupressus sempervirens. Taxonomy (NCBI): domain Eukaryota; kingdom Viridiplantae; phylum Streptophyta; class Pinopsida; order Cupressales; family Cupressaceae; genus Cupressus; species Cupressus sempervirens. The sequence goes on along the minus strand of CM053792.1, from coordinate 507,883,744 downwards.
AATATACTACTGTAAAAAACTAGAGATAAGAAATTAAAGCAAATGGAGCTAGAAACTTGATTCATGCCCCACGGTGGGAGCCAAAAATGTACACTCGAATTGTGTCACACTCTAAACCATTCTATCCAAACGATTCCATGAGTTGGAATGCTTGGATGCTGACTTAGAGCTCCCTATCCACAGAGTGCAAGAAGCTAGTATTCAAGCATGAGGGCTCTCACCCAAGCCTTAGAAATGTGCTTCTTGCTAGTAAACCATGCAACAGGAGGTTCTTTGAGATAAGAGCAAGAGTGCAAATATCTTCGAAGAATCCCTCAAGTATGTAATGCAAGATGGAAGACTAAACTGGAATGAAAATGCAAGATGCAGCTATGCTAGAATATGAATGAGAGTGTTATAATACCGTTATTTAAACTATGTGAGATTATTACAAGAATGAAAGCTAAACTAACATGCAACTATGCTAAGAATGCCATATGATCTTATGCTAATATGATGGAATGAGAGAATGTAGACAAGGAGTGAGAAGTTCTCCACAAAGCTCCCAAGAAACCTGTTAGAAAACCTATAGCATAACAATTTTCAAAAGATGGATGGATCCTTTGAGGGGGAAAGCTCTCTCCCTTTTAAATTCGTACGGACGGTAGATATCAAGATGAAGATGGTGGATGATCAACAGTGGAATTCAAAAATAGGTGTGATCCATGTGCACACACAAGTCAACCAATAGAATATAAGTTGACTTGTCATATAAGACAAAAGTCTCACAAGCCTTTTCTTTTAATTGCAAAATAGAAAAAGTACTTTATGTGTGCACTTTAAGTGGGTTAGAAGAATGAGGTGTTTTATTTAATTAAAAAGGGACATGTTCTTTTAATCAAATAATGAACTTAGGATAGCATAGTCAAACTATAGGTTATAATCAAATAAATTGATTATTTAACAATTTGATCTTGGTAAATGATTAAATTAATTTAGCCAAAATGTTGAAAAGGGGGCTAATAGTCTAGATGACCATTTTTAGGTGATTACAACCTTCACTTATGTGTGACAACTAGATGCCAAGATGGGAACTTATTAAAAGATGAGTACAAACTTGTGTAACATTTTGAGAGTAGAAGTGCACAAGGTGGAAAAACTAGGAGGTGCTAAAGCTTGAATTACTAGTAGAATTGGAGTGTAAAAATCTATGAATATTGATAGCCTTTATAGACAATCTTAGGGCCAAAATTGGGATTTTTCTCTATGTCTGTGCAAGACAGATACTTATAGGGCCATTGAAAAGGTGTTTAGGCCTATAAGAGGCTTTGATGGCTGAAACAAAGTGCTAGGGGACTCAAAAAGGCATTGGAAATCCTAAAAAAGGCACTTGAAAAAGGTGTTTGGTCCTAAAAATGTGGTAAGGGGCCTTGAAAAAGGCATTTGGGCCTAAAAAGGTGCTATGGGGGCCTTGAAAAAGATGTTTGGGCTGAAAGAGGTGCTATGGGGGATTTGAAAAAGGCATTTGAGCCAAAAAAGGCACTATGAGGGCCTTGAAAAAGACATTTGGGTGAAAAAAGATGGTGAACATTGTTATGGTCTCTCAAACACACACTTAGTCTGTACCACTATTGAGTGGTGATGAAAGAGCATGATGGAGACCTACAACAATCCAAATGGTGTCCAAATTACCAACATGTCCCTAAATTGTAAAGATAAATCATGAGGTTGCAAGGACATTGATATATTTGTTGAAGGGTGTTGGATGAATCATGATCTTTCCAACATAAATAAGGTTGAAAGACATTTTGATGTCATTGTGAGAGAAACAGAGGTAAAAATTCTTTAGTGATTCACATTGTACCAAATTTTTCAAAGCACTAAGATATGTTTCAAGGCATAACAACATTGCTTCTTAATTAATTGATGCACTTGTTTATTGTCTTTGTGGGAACTAATAGGGAAAGGAATATGCCATAACATATTTAAATTTTTTTCAATGTAGGGGGCCTCACCATTAATTTCATATAAAATTGGTTGAGGTACGCAAACCTATCCTGAAGAAGCATTACTTATAGACAGACACTAGCTCAACATGAAATCAAAGGATCATTGGATTGAAAAATACAAAAATAATTTATGACAAATTAAAGGCAATATTTGTGGCATGTTTGTGATCGCTAGTTTGATTTTTTTATTTTTTATTTTGTGATTTTTTTGTTGATTGATTTTTTTTTACTATTTTTTATGATTTTTGATATTTTTGACTATTTTTGATGATTTTTGATCTAGTGGTAGTAAAAGGAAGATATAAGTGAGATATGTTGGAAAATGGAGATCACTAGGGTCATTTTAGAGCACATAAAGAGTTAAGGAGACCAAAAGTGGGCTTTGGAGAACACATTTACATTTATGAAGTTTAAAAGGGGAGCTCAGAGAGCAATATATGGAATAATAGAGGTGAAATGGATTTTTGGGGCCACAAATGGAATTTATGAAGGATAAAGGATTTGGGATCACATATGGAGTTTATGAAGGCTAAATGGATATTGGGAAATTTTAGTAGCAGTAGATATTTGAGATGTGTAGTGATTTTCCTATTATTCATGTCTTTGATATCTTAAAACATAATCAAACTCCATGTTTCCTCTGAGTTGATCATCTTTCCTTCATTTTTGTTTAGTTGGTTGTCTTTGTTGTGAACTATTTCTAATGCTGAGAAACCACTGAATTATAACCCATAAGTGTTTCTCAATTGGGTATGTGTAAAATTGACTCAATTGTGTCACATAATGTGGAGATATGAAATTAAAAGGCCACAAAGAAGCAAAATTTGGCTTGGATAGTGTTGTTGTAGCCATGTCCTATTGTATTTTCACATTGTAGGACTTGTGTTGTTAGAGAAGTCTAGAGGTGGTATCTCTCACTCCTTTTATACCAAATTCATTTTTTTTGTGGAATATTTTCTAGTTATTTTGGACTTTTTGATATTTTTTGATATGAGGTGGTTCTTCAAGGCTTTAGACATAGAACAATTGATGGATACTGTTAATGGGTTCTGCTAGTTCTTCTCCATCACAACGAGAAAGTTTGTACGTACCTATCCCAAAAGATTTTGTGATGATATAAGGGCCAATCTAATTGGCCTCCCACTTTTCCTTCCTTTCTCATGTTGACTAATTTTTGGGGTGTTCTTAGAGGAGTAAATCTCCATTTTGAAAAACATGAGGCTTCACCTTCTTGTTGTAGTGTATGGAAAATTTGTTTTAACACACTTTAAGATGTTTGCGTGTTAAGCGTTGATGTTCTTCTAGGAATTCTAGTGTTCTAATCGGGCCACTCTATAGTCCTCATCTAATATGATGTCCTGGAGGGTGACTCTTAGAGATGGAATTTCAACCTCTAAAGGGAGAATTGCTTCACTTTCATAGACCAAAGAGAAGGGTGTTGTGCCCATAGGAGTTCAAACACTTGTTCTATATGCCCATAGGGCATGATTTAACTATAAATGAAAATCCCTACTAGTGTCATTGATAGTTCTTTTGAGGATTTTAATGATATTTTTATTGGTGGCCTCTACTTGGCAATTACCTTGGGGGCTAGTAAATTGACAATGAATGGTGGATGTATGTGAAACTTTTCACATAGCTTGTCAACTATTTGGTTTTTGAGTACAAGGCATTATCCATCAAGATGGCATGAGGTATGTGAAACTGACAAATGATATGGTTCAAGATAAATGAGGAGATTTTTTATTAGTGGATTCTGTGAGCAATGCTACTTTGACCCATTTGGTAAAGTACTTGATGGATTTAATAATCCATTTGTTTTTGTTGGAGGAAGGCAAGTGAAACACACCAATCAAGTCAAAACCCCACTGATAAAAAGGCCATGGTATGGCTAATGGGTTTCTTTCTTAGGTTGAGGCATGAATGAGGTTGTCATGGATTTGACACTTCTTATAAGTCTTGACATAGTTGATAGAATCCTTTTCCATTATGGGCCAGAAATAAGCCATTCTAAGGAGTTTTTTTGGTAGGGTGAATCCAATGGAATGTGATAGAAAAATACTAGCATGAACCTCTTATAGAGCAACCTTAGACTTGTTATTTTGTAGACAAATTAATAAAGTGCCATCTAGACCTTTCCTATACAATGTATTATCCACCAATGTGTAATGCGAAGTTTGTTGGATAAAGTTTTGTTTTTGGTTTTGGGATAATTTAGAAGGTACAATGTTATTGCATAAGTAGGTGGAAATGGAATCATACCAAGGGGAGTCAGGAGTGTCTAATAGGCAAACAATGTGGGATTCTGGTTGAGTAAATACAGGTTGAACCACCTCCTCTACTAATATCTTTCTTGTTGATTCACTAACTAGAGTAGATATGATAAAGTAGCCATAGCATCCACCACCCTACTAAAGTCTTTGGGAATTTTATCAAATTTAATCTGAAAAAAGCATGCCTTGAGAGTATCAACCAAGTGTTTTTAAGGTAGCAATTTTTCATCTTTGGCTTGATATGTGTCGTTTACCTGATTGATGACCAGTTGAGAATCTCCATAGACCTCTATTGTCATTAATTTCTTCTAAGGCTAATTTAAAACCAAGAACCAAGGCTTCACAATCCACCATATTATTTGTGCATGGGAACAATATTTTGTATGACTTTGGTATAGTCACACCTAAAGGTGTGATGAGTAGAATCCTTATGCTTGAACCATGATGTGTATATGATCCATCAAAATAAAAACTTCCATATAACTAGCTCTATCTGAAGTACGTGCATATCTGGAAAATATGTTAAGATGGGATTAATAATTTCTAGGGGTTCCTCGGTCAACTGATTCACAATATCTTGTCCTTTAATGGCCTTACTATCAACATACTCTATGTAAAACTCACTTAAAATCATCACCCATTTAGCTAGCCATCCTATTAACATTGTTTTGCTACAGAGATACTTGAGAGGATCAATTTTTGCTATGATTTTCACCTTGTGTGTTAGGAGGTAGTGGCATAATTTTTGGGAAGCAGAAACTACTGCCAGACATACATTCTCAATGAAACTATAGTTGAGCTCATCATTAACCAAGGTTTGACTAATATATTGAATGGCTCATTCCTTTCTTTGGTCATTTTTCTATGCCAGGAGGGCTCCTATTGATTTTTCTATTAGATAGATATACAACCATAAAGGTTTGTGTGGTATAGGAGGCACCAAGATAGGTGGATTCATTAGATAATCCTTGAGAAGATAAAAAGTTGTTTGACATTGATTGTCCCACTTGAAAACTATGTCTTTTTGTAGAAGGTGAGTGAAAGGAACACATTTCTCAACCAACTAAGATATGCACCTTTGGATGGATTTAAGTCTTCCTTGGAGAGAACAAAATTGACTCAAGTTCTTGGGAGGTTATATATTAACAACAACTTGGACCTTTTTGGGATCTACCTCTATCCCTGTAGTAGAGACAATATAGCCTAGGAGCTTTCCAAATTGCACCCCAAAAGCACATTTCTTAGGATTCAACCTAACCTTGAAAGCTTCTAGATGTGGTCTAAAATTGGAAAATTGTCATCATGAGTATGAGACTTTGCTAGAAGGTCATCTACATAGTCTTCCATAAATGTGTACATCATGACATGAAAATTTATGGTAATAGGAAATTGATATGTAGCTCCTATATTCTTTAGACCAAAGGGCATGATGTTCCAATAGAAGGTCCCCCATGCAAAAGTAAATGTGGTTTTCTCTTGGTCTTTAGGTGCTATCCTAATTTGGTTATAGCCAAAAAACCATCCATAAGGGAGAACACAGAGTGTCCTTTTGTTAAGTCTACAATGGTGTCAATGCTTGATAACAAAAAATTGTCTTTGGGACATGCTTTGTTGACATCATAGAAGTCAATGTAGATATGTGTACTACCATATTTATTGGAAATAGGCACAATGTTGGAGATCCATGAAGCATAGGCTAAGGGCCTAATGAAGTTAGTATGAAGTAGCTTTTCCAACTCTACTTTTACTAATAATGCAATATGTGGATACATTTTTTGGAGCTTCTGCTTGAATGGCTTATCTTTTGGAGCAATGTTGAGATAATAAAGGATCAAATTAGGATCTAACCCGGACATGCTAGCATAGGAGCATGCATCTTTCTTCTAGGGTTAATAAATGTGCTAGGTGAATGACTCTAGGTTCTTGTTTTATCTTGATATTGACTTTTTTTGTTGACTTATTGGGATAGATGAACTCTCTTCTAAATATTCATGTAAATCATAAATCATCTCATCTTTGAGTGCCACAATTAGGTTTTCACCATTAGATGCATCACTTCTATTTGTTTTCATTTTTTGAATCCAAACCTACCACAACTTGGTTTGAGTTGTTGGATTTATGATGTGTTAGAGCTCTATTCATGTGACTGAGATTATTGATAAGCCATCCATAGGTTTTTCCTTTGGTCCTAGTATTAGAGATAGTTCAATTGTATTTAAGTATACACAAATGTTACAGTTAGTGTCAAAGTTGGGAATTTTATGAGTCTCAATTGTATCCCAATTAATAAGCTTAGGATGGATCAAGGATAATGGCTTAGGGTATGGATATGGTTCAGCTTGGTTCAAGGACATGGCTTCATTTGTTGACTCATACATTATATTTGGTAAGTCTATAATATGTGCCTCTTCTAATTTGTCTAGGAAACTAGAGTTATCAAATTGCTCATTATCCTCATTTTCAATTTCTACTAGAGATAAATATAGAAATAGGGTCTAGAACTAGAATTCTTCATTAGGTGCATCATCACCTAAGGAAGTGAGACTAGTTGTATATTCTATATCTGCTTCTAAATTGTCCAACATGAATTAACTTTGTGTAGTGAAGGGGACTTTGAGTTAGAGACAAACTCTTGTATTGTGATAGTGTTCTATGTAGGAATGTAAATTACATCACACTCTTTATCATGAGTAGATTCCTCAGACAGAAAATCAAATTCCTATTTGGTAGAGTCATCATCATCTCCATCATTAATAGCATCTACAAATTTTTCTTCTACAACATGCAGTTCAAGGATAGATAGGTTTATATTCTTTAGATGGGATGCCCTATGATCTAAAATGTCCTTCTCTTTTGGTACCCAAACAAAAGTGGAGAAGGAGGAATTGTAAGAATCTACCTTAGGGCAGAATTCACCCAAGACAAAGGAACTCAAAACATAACACAAATTAGACCAGAGTATGATCAGAATAACTGTATAGTATTCAATATAATGTACAAGTACACTAGGAGTGCTTGAATATAAAGGCCTCTGAGATGCATCTAGAATGCCTTAGAATCAGCATCATGATAAGTCCTACAACCAAGCACATGTCTACAAGATATGGGTTATCCTCCATTAAGTATGGAAGTAAGTATGATGATGAGAGGATAAGCCTACAAAGGTGTGACACATAAATCAGTGTTGTAGACAACATGTGCTAAATTAGGAGTGTGAATAACTGTGTTGTCTACATGAAAATTCAATGAATGATGCAAACTCCTATGATGTAGACACCATGTGCACAATTAGAGTTTCATACTTTTGTGTTGTCTACATGACAACTCAAGAAGGTGGGAAAACTCCTAAGTGTCTCATAAAGAGAAATAATAAAATAATGCACTAAGCTAAGTAAATTTAAGTAAAGTGTAAATAGTAAATACCTATTTACACCAAAAACCCCCCTTAAGTGCAACTTAGGGGAATGCACTTAAGTTCACTAATGCAAGATGGGTCCCAGCTACTAGGCCATGTTAGGTACCCATGTACAAAAGAAAAGCTATAGAATGATGCAATGCAATCTCTCATAAAGTAGAGAAAGAGGGAAAACCTCATGGGAAAAACCCTCCTCCAAAAAGAGAGATAATTACAATAAAGAGGATGATAGAGAAGAAGACCTCAAAAGAGGAAAAAATCCCTCCTAAAAGAAGAAGAAGAAGAGAGAAGTCAATGGACTCCTCTTTTTGCAACATCTCTCACCCTGAAGAGATCTCACAAATGAGTATACTTGACCTTGGTGAAGGGTTTGGTGAAGATATTAGTGACCTTCTCTACTATAGGACAATACTATAGTGCAATGATCTACTCATGTATAAGCTCTCTAATATAGTGCATATGAACCTCAATGTACTTAGTCTATTGATGCTGAACTGGATGCTTAGAGATTTCAATGGCACTTTGATTGTCACAATGAATAACTGTAGGCTTAGGTAGATCAAATCCAAACTCCTCTAGGATGTGTTGTAACCAAAGAGCCTCTGTAGCTGCATTGACAACTCCTCGATACTGAGCTTCTATAGAAGAAAGAGCAACATTTTTTTTGCTTCTTACTTTGACAACAAATAGGGCCAAAACCAAGGTGAAATATGTACCCTAAAGTGGACTTGCGAGAATCTAAGTCCCCTGCATAGTCTAAGTCTGTGTATCCAATCAACTGAAGCCCTGTACCTACTACATAATGTATCCGATGTGTATATGTACCCTTGATGTAGTGCAAAATGCACTTGGTAGCCTTCCAATGAAGTTCATGAGGTTCTTGCATAAAGTGTGAAACCATACCAACTAAAAAAGCAATATCAGGGCATGTATGTGTCAAGTAGATAAGGCTCCCAACTAACTATTTGTATAAGGTAGCATCAACAAATGGAGTGGTGCACTTAACCTCTAGCTTGACACCTGATAAGAAGGGAGTAGGAGTAGGCTTGGAGTCACTCATGTGAAATTGAGAAATCAAGTCAAGAGCATACTTGGGCTATGAAAATGTGATCCCTACCGAAGACTATGTGATCTCAATGACAAGGAAGTAATGTAGCAAACCCAAGTCTGTCATGGAAAATTTGTCCTATAGAGAGGTCTTGACACTAGCTATAATGGATGAAGTGCTTCCTATAATGATCAAGTCATCTACATAAAGAACTTGTATCAAGTGAGAGTCATCCTTATGAAGAATGTAGATATTCAAATCAGAATGACATCTGGTGAAATCTGCTGAGAGGAGGAAGGAATCCATTTTGGCATACCAAGTCTGAGGAGCCTACTTTAGACCATAAATAGACTTCTTCAATCTGTAAACTATAGTAGAATCCTATACGAACCTTTGTGGCTACTCCATATAAATTTCCTCATGAAGGCCACCATTTAAAGATGTGCTCTTAACATCCATCTAGTGTACAACCCATCCTTGAGCTGTAGTAATTGCTAGTGTTAGGTGAATGGAGTTCATCTTGGCAGCTGGTGCAAAATTCTCTGCATAGTCAATACTTAGAACCTATGAGAAACCTTTGGCATCTAGTCTAGCCTTATGCTTATCAACACTTCCATTCACTACAAATTGGGTTCAATAGATCCACTTGCATCAAACCACCTTTCTTCCATTAGGAAGGGGAACTAAGTCCCATGTGTTATTTTTCATCAATGAATTATATTCTTCCTCCATAGCCTTGTCCCATTCTGGAATCCCTGATGCTTCCTTACAAGATAGTGGATCTAAAGTAATGGCTATGTATACATGTGGAAATGACTTGTGCTATGACCTAGTCCTTCGAGTGTCTGAAGGATTTCCCACCAAGGAACCTACTGCATCAAGGGTTTGCTGTGCCCAATGAGGTTTAGTGGAAGAAGAAGAAGGAATGTCCTCAACTATTTTTTGACCCTATGAAGGTGGTGTCCTGCAAGTCAGAGTTGGAGGAATCTCATCTTCCAAGTCACTCTCATCACTATGATCACTATCCACATAGGAGGAAGAAGGAGGAGTTGAAGAAGCCAAACTTGGACATGTCTCTTCAAAGTGAACACTCCTCTCATAAAATATTTCATGAGTCTCTAGATCCATTAGTTTATATGCTTTGAGATGATTAGGATATCCAAAAAATATGCATGGTTTTCTTTGTGGTTCTTATGCCTTTCACTTTTGTGGAGGTATCCTAGCCCATGCTAAACAACCAATTTTTTTGAAGTGTTTGACACTTGGTTTCCTACCACACCAAGCCTCAAAAGGTGTAATTCCATCTAAGGCCTTATGCAGACTTTTTTTTGGATGTAGTTGGCACAACACATGGCTTCAGCCCAAAACATTTGATCTAGAGACTTGTGTTGAAGCATGCAAGTAGTCATTTCCTTAAGGGTTCTATTCTTTCTTTTAGCAACACCATTCTACTGTGGCATGTATGCAACTGAATTTTGAAGATCTATCCCCTCATGTGTGCAAAAGCCTATAAGTTCAGAGTCTATCTATCCTTAGGATCTTGATGGCTTTCCTAGATTTTTTCTCAACTTGAGCTTTGAATATGATAAAGTTGTCAAAGACTTCACTCTTACGAGCTAGGAAAAAGACCTAAGTGTACATTGAAAAGTCATCAATAAATGTGAGAACATAGTTGGTCGTACCAAAAGATGGTACTGGAAAAGGGCTAGCTACATCACTATGCACCAATTCTAAAACAATAGTTGCCTTCCAAGACATCCCTTTGTCATATTTTTCTTCGGGATGTTTACCTATTTTGCAACCTAGACATACACCCTCTAAAAAATTGACTTGAGGTAGACCAATGACCATTTCCTTGCTACTTAATTGTTGAAGGTAGTGATAATTAAGGTGTCTAAATATTTCATGCCATAGTTTACTTTGTGTGTTTGAATGAGTCAACAAGGCAAGAGAAATGGACTTAGGCACAAAATGTGACAAAGAATAAAGTCTAGTCTCATTATTTTCCTTTCCAACTGTCACCATTGAATCATCTTTGAGATTGTTCACCACTACTATGTTGTGGAGGAACTCTACTTTGTTGCCACATCCATAGTGAGTGATTTGATAGATGGAGAGAAGGTTGGTGCTAAGATTGGGAACATGTAGTACATCCTTGAAGACACCATTTTCCAACTCAACATTGCCTTTACCTTCTACTTCAACTTGAGTATCATTGCCCACATAGATGTAAGTTACATTTGATGGTTTCAATGAGGAAAATTTCTCCCTTGAAGCACCCATATGATGTGTTGCTCCTAAATCTAGAACCCATTCCTTAGCATTATTTGTACTTGCAACTAAAGCTTGTCCCTTGCCCTTTGAAGTGGATGAAGATCCCTTATCCTTGTATGCATTTGGTACATCAATTTTGTGTTTCCTCATAATGTTGACCAATTCATCAATCTGCTTATCTTTGCACTCATGTTCATCATGACCATTCCTCTTACAATAGGAACATGCTTTCTTCTCCTTCTTGTTGGAATTGTTCCCCTTTTGATTATTTTTGGAAGAAGATTTTCCTTATTTTGAAGAAGAATGTTGAGTGGAAGAAGATTGATTTGAGGAAGATTTTTGTTTTGAGGAGGACTGTTGTGTGTCATCTTGTGGCTTAGCCTTCCATTACTTCTGTTTCTTGTTGGAGTTTTTACCACTTGAATTACCTTCATTTTCTACCAAGGCTTTTGTTTTGGAAGACTTGAGAATTACCATACCCACTAGATTGTCATGTTCAAAGATCAACATTTTTGAAAATTTCTTGAATGAAGGTTTAACATAGGCACTACCCATTGTCAATTTGTGTGTATTGAAGCTAGAAACAAAAGGAACATATTTAGGTGGAAGACGAGTCATGATGTGTTTGATCATCTTTCCATCCTTGATGGGTTCACCACAATCGTTTAGCTATGCCCTATACATTTCTACTTGGGTAAGATAGTCTTTAATTGATTCAAAATTTCTAGGATCCAACTTGAGAAGTTTATCCTCTATGGTGTAAGCCTTGTCTTCATCTACTGTCCCATACAAAGCTTCAAGTTTAGCCCAAACCTCTATTGGATCTGTAAGCTTTTTAATGTGAAATTTGATAGGATCAAAGAAAAATATCAACAAGGTTCCTAAGGCCATCTCTTGTTTGGATTCCCAGTCTTCTTTCCTAGCTTCATCAGCATTAGCAGGAGGTTTCTTTGCTACACTAGTGATTTAATGCCATAAAACTTTTTCTACCAATAGCTCTTTAATGTTTTCTTTCCAAGTAGCATAATTATGTGGAGTTAAATTTAAAAAAGAACCCATAATGCAAGAACACAAGATCAAGGAGACACAATATACAATACACCCTCCCCCTTTTCACTCAATCAAAAAGTTCCCCCCCACCAAAAGAATGATTTTGGCACTTTATATATAGTGCATTTACAATGGGCCACTTGCCAAAATGGACAAAGTGGGCTTTTTGATTTTGTTGATTACAACCTTTTTATAGAGTAAAAATCTAGATTATTACAATGTAGCTCAAAGTTACATCAATTGTGAAGCAATACAATGCAAAACAAGACCTATCTCTAAAAGTGACACTTTTGTCCAAATAAGACTACAATCTAACTATAGATCTGAAAACTAGACAAAAAAAATACACTTTCAAAAAAATGGAACTTGAAAAAGAGTCCAGATGAGCCCGTACGATGCATTTGAAGTTGTTAAAAGTAGGATTAGACAGGTATAGTCACCAAAAAATACTTATACTAAAACATCCATGCAAAAAAACTAGAAACTAGCTACACCACTAAAAAAATCAAGAAATTTTACCCAAAAAAAAAAAAAAATTGCACCTAATTTGGAGTCTGGATGACTGAGTTATGGCTGTTTGAAGTTAGGTTACAAAATCAAAATTGTATCTAAAGAGGGATTTGCAGAGGAAATCACTATGTTAAATTTGATAGTCAAATGACCATCATAGTAGTTCAAAAATGCCCTGGAATGACTGTTAGATGATCATTAAATTTAGGCTCATAGTTTGCTGATGTCAGCATTTGTGCAAGCCTACAACGATGTCACCTTGTATGAATGATGACATGGTGTGTATGAATTGTACAAAAATTGTACAAAAAATGTATAGAGAAAATTGATGTGTCACCTATTGAGTCAAAGGTACAAAAGTGTGGCTGACTATATTGACATGTATGTGGCGAGTAGATGCAGACATGGCAGTTTGCTGTTAGTTGAGGTGGAGCCCTAACTGTCTCATGGTAGAACTAGATTGGGAAAGTGAGTCTGCCATGTAGTGCTCCTTGCTATGTATAGCATGGAATGTAGAGGATTATGAAACACTTTCTACAATGTGGATGCATGTCTGTTGGTGGCGTCAAATGGTGGAGTGCCGCGTGGAACCTACGAAGGGGCTTGGTTTTGAATTTGTCAATATCAAAATCCCTTTTTCATTGCTAGAGGTTCTACAATGACTACCAAAAATGTTTAATAAAGCTACTGGTGACAGGGAATTAATCCCACATTCATAAGTACAAATGCTTATGCATAGTTTATAAGGCAAAGCCTACAACGTTTAAGGCAATGAAGCCCGCTAGTGGTTATGTAGGTGCCTCCCAAATTGAGCTTGGCTAGATTTGTTTAATAAGCCACTTGCCATAAATTAGGTTAGCTATTGCTAATGTCATAATTTGATGGGATGTCCTTAAAAATTAAAATTGGAATATTTCCTATTACTGTGAAATATTCTGCACTGCTCAGGGCCTGGTTGTGTCTGCCCAGTGCCTGGGCAAACAAATTTTCTCTACCTGGCCAATAATTTCAATTTTTTTTTCCAAAAAAAGTAGGAAAAAAACATAATTAACTTGATTCAAAAATTAATTAATCAGACCAAAATAGACCATACCGAGATTTGCAAATCGGGCCTTCGGGTTTTGGTTTGCAAATTTTTTTGCCTCCTGATTGACTATGACCTAAAATAGGAAAATTTATAGTCAACCTTCACCAAATCATCACTCTAGATGCAATGGCAAGGTCTGCTTCGACTCTAGATGCTCCCAATTACTACTAATGCTCTAGATCTAAATTGGGTCCCTTTGAGAGATGAAGTAACGAGGTCTTCAATGGCTATGTGACGAGTATCTCCCTCAGCTCTGATACCATGTAAGAATCCGTCTTAGGATAGAATTCACCCAAGACCAAGGAACTCAAAACACAAGCACACATTAGACCTGAGTATGATCATAATAATTGTATAGTATTCAATACAATGTACAAGTACACTAGGAGTGCCTAAATATAAAGCCCTCTGAGATGCATCTAGAATGCCTCAGAATTAACATCATGATAAGTCCTACAACTAGGCACATGTCAAAAAGATATGGGTTATCCTCCATTAAGCACATAAGTAAGTGCAATGATGAGAGGATAAGCCTACAAAGGTGTGACATGCAAATCAATGTTGTAGACAACATGTGCTAAATTAGGAGTGTGAATAACTGTGTTGTCTACAAGACAACTCAGTGAATGATGCAAACTCCTGTGATGTAGAAACCATGTGCACAATTAGAGTTGTGTACTTTTGTGTTGTCTACATGACAACTCAAGAAGGTGCACAAACTCCTAAGTTTCTCATAAAGAGAAATAATAAAATAATGCAAAATAATAAAATAATGCACTAACCTAAGTAAACTTAAGTCAAGTGTAAATAGTAAATACCTATTTAAACCAACAAGAATATCCATATTTATGTCATGACTTGGTGTCGTGGCTTAAGATAAGGTAGAAAACATTCCTTTTCTTGTTCTGAATAGCCCACTCCTATTTTTAGTTTGTTGGGTATGAACTATGTTGTTAGCAGTTCAACAATACCTTTTTGTTTTCCCAAAGGACCATCCCCCTAGTAACCCATTTTTTTCATCAACTCATAACCTTTTCCAAAAAGGTGGGGGAAAATATCAACATGTCATATTCTCTCATTTTCTTCTTCTATTATGCTTGGATATATACCACTTTCTTTAAAAAGTGTCCATTATAAGTGTTCTTTGTAGTCGGTTTGTCATGCAATTTAGGAGATGATTGTGGGTAAAATAATGAAACTTAATATTCACCTATGCCCTTGTGTTTTAGTTTGCACTTTCTATCAAATCCTCTCATTAAATATCTCATTTTCTCATAATTGTTGAGATAATGGGTGTTGCACACATTGCATAATATTGTTATTTTATTATTATATTTTATTATGTAATGTTGTACCTAGATGGACGTGCAACATGTAAAGATTCCCATGGAATATTCTTGATTAGTTGTATTGTAACATTGTGAAAATATTTGATGTAATTATTTAATACTGGGGAAAAGAATTAAATGCCCAATATTAAATGTGGGGTCAGTGGGTTAGGTAGCACATGGTTTTAGCACATGGTTTATGTAATACCACTTGGTGGTTTTGTGGGACTTGCTACTATATAAGCAGCCACAAGGGTAGTTGTTGTAGAGAGAGTGAGAGTGACAAGGAGAAGACAAAAAGGCAAGAATCGAGCGGAACAAGGCTTGACAGGTTAGCCAAGGGAGCATTTGTGAAGGTTGAAAGCATGGCATGGGATGTGTGGATTCATGCTTGTTCACATAGTTTGCTCGGTTGTGGCTATGGCCATGAAGGCTTCCATGGTTGTATGGCAATGGTATTTTTGCTGAATAATACATGGTGATGGATGCTTTTGGAGGCTAGGTTTTTTCCCTCAATGATGGTTTCCCAGGGTATATCTTGTGTCACATTTTTGTGGGTATGTTGTCTATTTTCTTGCATGTAGATTTTAATTCCATGTTTATTTTAGATCTATTATGGGTTATGTGGAAACGGTTATATTCTTTGTTGCCAAGTTTCCTTACAAGTGGTATCAAAGCTATGGTTTTATTATTGTAACCCTAGATTGAATCCATGGGAATGCATGAGAGGATAAAAGAAAAGGGCAAGATATATGAATGATTGCAAATCTGAGGGTTTTGAATTTGCTATTATGATGGGATGTTAAAAGATTTTGGGCATGTGAAATTGTTGGAGAAAAGAGTTTTTCGGATGTTTCATTTAAAATGAGGGTTTTGGGGGGTAGCTTGTAGAAATGACCTCCTGGGTAAAAACAGGGTCGAGATTTCCATAAAATTTGATATATAATATGCCCTAGTTTGGCCATGTTCAGAGGAAATGAAAGAGTTTTTTGGTTTCAGCCCATGATGGCCGTCAAATTTAATCCCGTCGAAATTTTCGTCACTGAAAAAATAAAAAATGAAAAATCGTACTCAAAATGGTAAAAAGACTGTCTTAGTAAAACGACCATAACTTTCTCTCAGAATATCAGATTTCAGAGTTCTTATAGGCGTTGGAAAGCTAATCTAGAGCACTACAACATGGTGTAGGTTTGGTTTTGTGATTTTGAATTTTTTTTTAGGTTTTAAGAGCCCTAAAGTCAGATGTTGTTTATTTTGAGCATGGATTAGGGCATAACTTGGGCATACAGAGTCGGATTTTGGACTTCGAGTAGTCAACGGAAAGCTCTTGGAGAGCTCTACACATTGGTTCAGATTTGGTGTAGGTTTGGCATGATTTATTTGTTGATATATTGATCTGAACAGTTTATAGGTATATTTTGACTATGGTAACTTGTGAGTTTATGGCATTGGAGATTTAAGTTTTGATGTCATTGTATACTCAGTTCATATTTCAGATTGGTCTCATGATGATATGGTTATTAGCGTTTGGATTTGGATATGCATGATGACTTGTTGGATCTACAAGTTGTGCAGTGTTGTAAGCGGTCTATACTTACAGGTTGCATGTATGGCTTGGTTATGGGTTGTCTTTGCCCATTGATCTTTCATTATTGATGCATATTCAGATTGGTGGCTTGGATTTAGGTTGTCTATGCCCTAGGTCACATGATTTTATCTTCATGTAGAAGGGATGAGATGTTGTTACCAGGTACAGTCATGGCAGAGGATTGTGGTTGACTATGTTGACAGGTTGGACATATTGAGAGCCAGATGCTCAGTTCATGGATGTGATCATGGTGTCATGGATTTTGGCATGACATGATTGGTTATACAGGTACATCCTTGATGTTCATTAGCTTGGATTTTTTGATTTGGTTATGGTGGTATATCTTCTTGGTTGAGGATCATGGTTATTTGGTTTCTTTTGAGGAGCTCATGATGTGCACTTTTGAGTTCTTTGATGGTTTGATGCCTTGGTTGATTCTCATGGTTAGAGGATGGATTTTTTCATCATTATGTTATGGATAGCTTGGATACACAGTTTAGTGGGAGCTTGTGATAGTGATGAGGTGACAGTGCAGGATTAGTTCCTGGTTTAGTTTGGATCTTCATATAGGAGATGGATTTTATGATGCCATAGGTGACTTGGTACCACGGTTGAGTGGGAGTTGTTGGCATTGATATATTTATTGAGTGTTTGCAAATGTTGGAGGTTTGTCTTAGATCCTGTTGCTGCAGAAGCGTCTTTGACATTTGCATGGTGCACTTGTTATCTTCGTGGTGTATGAAGATGGTTAGATCTTGAGGACTCATGGAGTTCTTGGTTATCTTCATGGTATGTGGATATGGTTCTTCATGGTATGTGGAGATGGTTTTCTTCATGGTGTGTGGAGATGGTTGCATCTTGAGGACTCACAGGGTTCTTGGTAAAGGTGTAGTTTATGCTTTTATTTGGCATGTTATCCTTGGTATGAAGATGGTTTCATTATTATGTCATGGTATACTCTTGATATGTGTTTAGAGTTGTGACATGTTATGGTGTGTTCATATGGAGCATGTTATCTCTTTGGTTGAGATGGTAAGATCATGTTGTCATGCTTATGTTCCTGAGGCCATGGTTGGAACTTTGATATTGATCTTGGTTTAGTTTCTTGGTATTGAGTACACTGATCATAAGCTGGATACTTCATGATATTGCTATGTTGCATTTGGAGTTGGCATGGATTGATTGGTTACAGGTGCTCATGGATACTTAGAGATGGTGGTGATGCTGATTTCTCTTAGATTAGAGAAGTATTTGTTGGGATGGTTGATGTTTTTAGCAGGAAGTCTGAGGGGCAGTCACCTGATATGGACTTGAGAGGAGATTGTTCTTAGATGAGTCTTGGTTGGAGCCTTGGGTATCTTGATGAGCATTCTCATTCCCCACTCTTGGTCTACTCGGCGGTTTTCTACTTGAGAGGTATAGCCCATTTTTTCTCTCAGTTGCATTATATTTATGCTTGTCTTTCATGGATATGGATCTTGAGCTATGGTACATGAGTTAGTTCTGGAGGGTTCATTTGAGAGATGGTTTAGCATTGGTTATCTCCATGTGCATATGTTGTTATGCTGGTTGAGTTTGGGAGATGGTTTTATATTGGGCATTTTCCTTGGATTAGGAATGGTTATTCCTTGGTTTAGGAATGGTTTTATTGAGTTTGATCTTCTTGTGAGAGGCTTACATCCATGATTAGCTATATGGTATGGTTTGGGTGTTGTTGAGGCTTCTTGTTGGGGTTTTATGGAGGAGATCATAATTTCACAGTTTACATCTAGAGGTGTGTGTAGAAGGACATGATACAGGTTATGATTTGCATGGTTTCTTTGGTCTTGGTTATCTTCCTGGATGTTTAGTTTTGACTACATTGGACTTGAGATTGGTTGGAGATTGTGATCACTGGTTTGTGCTCATGTATGTCATGTGAGAGATGACATGGTTATTCCTTTATCTCTTTTCTCTGTTGGTTGTGGTGAACTTGGGAGACTATTGGAGACTTGTTATGAGAGTTTTTTCTTGTAGGATATTGGTTTATGTATTGTGGATGTCCTTGATACTACATGGATTCACTTCTTTGAGATGTTGTGAGTGGATTGGTTATAGATTTGACATTATCTTTTGCAGTGGGAGCTTCTTGGTATATATGTGGTAGGTATTGCTCTTGAGGCTTGTGATTGCAGGTTGTAGATTGGATATGTCAGTGATATGAGATTCACTTGTTATACCTTTGAGGTATGGATAGTTGGATGGGTTTGGCACTTTGCTGTGGGTGCTATTTCAGCTATGGATATTTTGACAACTACGGATACATGTGATTACCTTTGGATCAAGTTTTTTGTACTTGAAATTTTAGTTGGTACAAGATTTTATGATCTTCTAATGTGACAGGTTGGGTGGTTTTCTCTTTGGATGGCTTCTATGTATGTCCAGTGGGAGTGGCATAATAGGAGGTGAGATCATTCATGTTTGAGATTCTGGATACTTTGATTTTGTTGCAGGTACCAGGATGGAGCACTTGGTGTATTTTGATCCATGATGGTGGATGTGCTAGGAGGGATTGTTCCCTTGTTCATTTATGTGGCTACGGATTGACCCTATGCAATGTATATAACAAGTGGGAGATTGTTGAGATAATGGGTGTTGCACACATTGCATAATATTGTTATTTTATTATTTTATTTTATTATGTAATGTTGTACCTAGATGGACGTGCAACATGTAAAGATTCCCATGGAATATTCTTGATTAGTTGTATTGTAACATTGTGAAAATATTTGATGTAATTATTTAATATTGGGGAAAAGAATTAAATGCCCAATATTAAATGTGGGGTCAGTGGGTTAGGTAGCACATGGTTTATGTAATACCACTTGGTGGTTTTGTGGGACTTGCTACTATATAAGCAGCCATAAGGGTAGTTGTTGTAGAGAGAGTGAGAGTGACAAGGAGAAGACAAAAAGGCAAGAATCGAGCGGGACAAGGCTTGACAGGTTAGCCAAGGGAGCATTTGTGAAGGTTGAAAGCATGGCATGGGATGTGTGGATTCATGCTTGTTCACATAGTTTGCTCGGTTGTGGCTATGGCCATGAAGGCTTCCATGGTTGTATGGCAATGGTATTTTTGCTGAATAATACATGGTGATGGATGCTTTTGGAGGCTGAGTTTTTTTCTCTCAATGATGGTTTCCCAGGGTATATCTTGTGTCACATTTTTGTGGGTATGTTGTCTATTCTCTTGCATGTGGATTTTAATTCCATGTTTATTTCAGATCTATTATGGGTTATGTGGAAATGGTTATATTCTTTGTTGCCAAGTTTCCTTACAATAATTTTTTTTATTGGAGTCTTTGGGTATCAGTGATGATGAGGTAGAAGGATTAGAACAACCCACTTTCTCTTTTCCCTTAGTTGTTGTGGAAAAGTGGTTATTGTTTTGGCTGGTTGAGCATGAGGTTTTCGCTATTGTAGACTGGCTAGCTTTACTTGTTGAGAGTGGGGACTTCTTCCTTGTTGTGAGGAACAAGAGAATTGTAATATTGCATGTAGTTTTGGTCCCTAGGTATAGTTACCTACTAACACATGTATGGAAATTTTAGACATTGATGATAAGTGGAAGGGATTTCTTCAATGTCATGAATCCATGGTCTACCTAATAAGATGTTGTAAGTTAGTTTTAAGTCTAGGACTTGGCAAACATTTTCTTTCATGACCAGGCCAACCCTTATTGGTAAGATGACCATGCCCTTAGAGGATCTCTCTTCATCATCATAAGCCTTAATTTTTATATTTTTCTTGGGATCAACAACATCCTCTATATATCCTAGTACTTTTACTAGGTTTAGTGTACAGATATTTAGACCATCCTTGCCATCAACAAGGCTCTCTTCACTTTATTCCTATGTATGAAGACTTCGATGTACAATGGGGAGTTTTGTGGATGGGTGAAGGACATGTTGTATTGTGCTGAGAAGGATACATAGTCAGGAGCAATTAGGTTGCTCACTATGTTTTGGAATATATTAACATCAAGTTCATTTGGAACAAAGGCTTTAATGAGTATCTCCTTGTGCTCTAGGGATATTTGGAACAATTCAAAAATGGAAATATGGGCAAGAGTTTTTAATAGCTAGTTAACTAGACTATATTTGAATATGGTGGAACTTGTTGTAGCTTGGTCTAAATCGGTGGTTGCCCTTGGTAGAACCACTTTAGAGGCTTGACCTTGGGTAATAACATTTAAGAGTTGTTTCTTGTGCTTGTATTTAACTATAATGACATTAACAACTCATCAAATCCTGAGATCACGTTGATCATATTGTCATAATGGTGAGCATAATTGACCTTGTCATTAGAGGATTTGCCCTAGTTTTATTTGGAAGATACACCCTTCTCATGGCTCATGAAGGAGTTTTTGAAGGTGGTATGATCTTCATTATTTTGAAGATTATTTACTTCAATGGTCCCATTATCAATTAGTTTTGAATGGCCCCTTTAAGGGCATAATAGTTGTTAGTGAGATGCCCCTTGTTTGGATGGTAGGCATAAAAATGTTTGTCAGTTTAACTTGTGGCTCATATGGTTTGGCTTCTAGCAAATAATAAGCTCATCTACTAAGAGTGTTTACAATTCTCTTTCATATGTTTCCCCAATGGGAGTGTATATTCTAGGTAGATTAACATATTTATATCCTTTCAGTGGAGGGACTTGGTTATATGCCACTTATTGGTTGGAGATATTTTGGACTAGAGGAGTGATTGTATTCTGACAATAGAACATATAAGCGCGATCTTGTCTTTGTGTTTCCTAACAAGCAAGTGCATTGGTGTTGTTGATAGTTAGATATTATTAATTGGGAGAGGGGTGAGGCTGTGGTTTAACATGATTTGCTTCTACCACCCATAGATTTACTATGTTTTTATTATTGTTCCTCTACCACAATTTCTATCTTTCATTCAACTGGTTAGATGAGTTGTGTGGTTGTGAGGAATTATTTGAGAAACCTTTTCCATCTTTTGTTATCTTAATGATGTCATTGCTTAACAAAGTTTCTTCAACTTTGGCTACATTCTCCAATGTGGTTTTAAAGTCTTTTGGACCTTGTAGTTGTAGCCAATAGTTCATAGGTTTGGAGAGGCTATTGATGAAGATATCCATCTTCTCTTTGTCCAAAATATCTTGATGGTATTTAGCAAAGGTATGTCTCCATCTTTGTAAAAAATACCTTGAAGGACTCTCGTGGGAGTTGTTTTTTAGTGCATAAGTTGATCATGGTTACCTCCCTTTCAATGTTATATGAGCATTGTGCAATAAAGATAAAAGCCAAATGATCAAATGACTTAATATTGGAGGGGAGTTTTGAGAACCATTCCATGGTTTGTCACCCCCCCCAACCCACCAAACTCCTAGGAAATAGCCACATAAGGTAGGTTATATGATGCATGAACACCATACTTAAAGTATAGAATTGTCGAAGATGATCTTGAGGATCTGATGTGCCAAAATATTTATCATATTTTGGTATTAGCATACTTTGTGGAAAAGGTGTCAAGTTGATGTTTTTATCAAATGGGAGAGGGAATACCTTCTTGAGGCTGAATTCAGTAGGTTGGAATTTTCCCCATTTCATTCTTTCCATTTCTAGTTGTAGGTCTTGAAGTTTTTGAGTGACAACCTCTAGGGAAAATTCTTCTTGATCCCTCCTAAGGTTTGATATATCAAAGTTTCTAGGTAGTTTTGCACCTTGTTGTGCCAATGTTATTTATGTCATTCTAGTATCTTTTCCATTATATCAACAAGTTTGGGATTCTATTGAAAATCCTCGATCTTTGTTTCTAGGCTATTTTTGCCCCAAGCTTGAGATGAACCCATTTCGTTGGCAGAATTTGAGTCTTGTTGGTTGAACAAGGGTAATTCTTCAATAGAGGTGGTAGATAAGTAATTAATATGTGTAATAGGTTCAATGATATTTGGGGATTGTACAAATTTGGTTGTTCATTTTGCTATTCTAGCACTTACCCTTACAGGCAATCTTTTTGGTTCCTTTTGTTTTGGAGCTACATTGGTTTTGCACAGTAGCATGAGATGTGGATGAGATCCCACTATTTTTTTTGCATTTTGATTATGTGAAGATTATTTTTAGATTAAATATATTGAAGTGTTGAGCAATGTTTCAAAAGGTTTTTTTAGTAATGTTGATGATGATAAGACTCAATTCTGTGAAGCCAAGTAAGGGAATGATGCGTGTTTCCTTTTGTGTCTAACTTGATGTACAAAGTTGAGGTGATGATGTCTATTGGATAAAGATCTCTATGTAAGGTCAAAAAATTTCTTTCTTGATCTTAAAGGCATTAGTCTTTTTTAGAGCTCCTCAGTTTTACAGAGTATGAATGAAGGAAAAGGGTACCCATATATATATTTTATGGGTATTTTGTCTACAGATAGCCTCTATTTTATGAATTTTCTTAGATGCACTATAGGAGTCCTCAAATGCACTATTTAATTGTTCAAATCTGTCATTTTATGTTATGCCAAGTGCTCTTCTAAACTTTGGAAGCATTGTTTTAAATGCAGATGCACTATTAGAATGTTTAGATGCATTGCTTTATCTTTCATATACATTGATCTATTTGTAAAATATGTTGTTCTATCTATCAAATGCATTGTTCTATATGTCAAACATGCTATTATAGGATGAAAATATGTTTAATCATTGATCACATTCAATATTTTATATTTTAAATGTGATCCTTCAATGCGTATTACAATGTTTATGTCCCGTTCAAGGTCAATATCTAGTCGTGTTTGAATTGGCTTGGAAGGATTTTAATCTAGAGTCCATTAACATGTATTAAAAAGCACATCCAATCATAATAATGAAAAAGAAAAAGAAATATTCAATGCACAAACCTATAAAAAGGAACAACCTCCTGCCAATGGTTAGCTATAGTTGGTGACTATGAGGTTTTAGTGTTTATTTGATAATGTTTGAATTTACCTCTCTTGTGAAAGGGAGCTTCCCACCAATGTGAGGGAGGTTTGGTGGAATCTCTTGTGAGACTACTAGAGGAAGGTTATGTTTTGAACACAATTAGCTTGCAGTCAATTAGGAATACAAGATCAAAGGATTTCCCTCTCACCATCCCTGCTAAGGAAAATCTCGGGAGGTAGCCTTTTTATGGATGAATAAACTACCTAGAGAAAAGCATGACAAACAAAAATTGGAAGCAGGTTTGGGAATTTAATCACCCTAAAAGAGTGAGCATATCCCTACTACTCCAACCTCTCAAACATGCCAAGAAGAATGTTCAATTACAAGCCTTTAACTATGAAGACAAGAGGCTCCTATTTAGTCTACATGTTTGTTCATTCCCAGATTGATTCCTACTAACCCTTTTAGAAGGTTTGGCATTTTGATCAAATCAATGAGTTGAGAGCATAGGCCTATATTTGAGTAGATTAGAGAAATCAAATAGCTAGATTATGAACTTTGAAATGCTACACTCTAATTGACAAGGGTTTTAGGCCTACTTGGTTTGATGCTAGCAAAGGCTAGGAACATTTTTTATTGTCTTCATTCCCTTATCTATCATTTTACTGACGTGAGAGTTCTTGTCTAATCTAGAAGACACCTATGAACAACCAAAAATTAGATCTACAAGTTAAATATGAAATTTTATACCTTTGATCATTAAATTTGTCAGAAAACTTTGTACATGCATTAAATATTTGTTCACATGTGTTACAAGATCAGTTAAAAACACTAGATGAACAAGTAAATGTGCTAACAGATATAGTAAATGAGCTATAAAAGAATGAAAATGCATTACATAATACTTCAAATGTGTTATAGGACAAATCAAAAGTGTTGAAATAGTGTTTAGAAGCCCTAGAATGTCAAAAAAATCTCAGATCTAGTATTCACAATTTTAAGAGCATCTTTGAAAGGTTGTTGTTCCTATTATGGGTCTTCTTGAACACTATAAAACCTACAACAAGTTAGATCTACACAAGAAGCAAGAGTAACACATAGATCTACAAATAGATTCAAATATTAGAATGAAAAGTTGAATAACAATGAGGCTTTGAAATGAAGGCCCCACAGTGGGCACCAATTTGTACATGGTGAAATCACATATTCATGAGACCTTGGTGTAGAGTGAAATCATAATAACAATGAACTAATCTAGACCTAATAAATCATTGTTAAATAAAGACTCCATGAACATCTCATGTTTTCCTAACTACAACTACTAAAATTTCTCTTAGACCAACCTCTTGGTGATAGTTCTAGAACACGGGTATGTTATCAATGCAGATCTAGGCAAGTTTATAGGAGATCTATATGAAATGCCAATTATATGAAGATAATAACACTATAACTCTATGATATGTGCATTCCTAAGAATAAAAAATGCTAAATAAGCCTAAATAGATATCAAAATGATGCTAAAATGACATTAATTCTCTACAACAATGATGCTAAACGATAACTCTAATGCCTATAGAATGGATGCCTAAAACTTGGGTCCCTTTGCTCTTGATTTTCCCTTCTATTTATAGGATTTTAGAAAGGGGTTGGGGTAAGGATCTTGATTTTAACTTTTACTTAGGGTAATGGTGAAACTAAAAATATCTCACAAAGCCCCAAGAGGAATAGACCAACAAATTTGGTTTGTGAGGATAAATAGAGATTTTCAATTCTTTAAAATTCTAGAAAGGTGAATTTTACTTTTGAGAAGATAAAATTATTTTTGTTGATGATCTTATACTCAACGCTTCACTAAAATTATTCTTCTAGCAGTGAGAATAACTACTAAAAATTCTTAGGAGCCAAGGGACCCTTAACCTATGCTACTTTTTCTGGAGACATGGAAGAAGTTACCACCAGCTTCTGTACTTCATAACATTTTGGATCATATAGTGATACCCAAATTAACAACAGTTGTAGATACTTGGGATCCTTGCAGGGAGATTGTGCCAATACATGCATGGTCAAATCTTTGGCTTCCATTTTTGGGCTAGCATATGGAGCCTTTATATCCAACCAGTCATTATAAGTTGGGAAATGCACTTTATGCTTGGTATGCAAGTGATGCATCTACATATGGAATTTTATCACCTTGGAAAACTATATTTGATCTTGCTAGTTGGGTATATCTAACTGTTCATTTTATTGTACCTAATCTGATGCCATTTCTATAGGAATTTGTAATCAACCCAACTAATAAAAAACTAGAACAATTTAACTAGGTTATGGCTCGTTTCTTTCTAAGAATATTTTTTATGATATGTTTTTGTAAAATTTCTTGTGAACTCTGTCCCTTTTTCTAGGTCTGCTTTATTTTTGTGCATGATTTTGAGACAAGTTGCTTGGCATGGGTTGAGTAATTTTTAATGTTTTAATATTTGGATTATGGAATATGTATGCACTTAGATTAATTTTTCTATTGTCCTAAGATGTAATAAGCACCTTAAAAAAGATCTCTCTATATATGCATGTACATATATACATAGACACACATATGTCTGTGTATGTATGTATATATAAACATACATATACATAAAGAGAAGCTTCTATAATCAGTTTCTAGGGGAAATATAAAGAGATACATGTTTAAAAGGTAAATAAAAGAACATTTACATAGGTAACTCTTCTCCCCTTGAAGAAAATCAAAGAGAAAGGGAACAAAGATCACAGGGGCATGACATGGAAACAAAATCATAGAGCAAGGGCACAAAGATTACAAGGGTACGACAATGAAATGTAGAGATCACAAGGGGACATCACCAAAATGCAGTGATCACAAGGGAATAACAAAAAAATCCTAGATCTCCATTGATCTCCACCAAGGGTACAAAAATGAAATGCAAACACAAGGGCACAACAATGAAATGCAGTGATCACAAGGGTACAATAATGAAATCCTAGATCTCCACCAATCTACACCAATGTTCAGAGATCTCCACCACTTTTAAGATCTCTCCACCCTCTTTTGCACACAATCTCCACCCTCTTTTGCATGTATCTCTCCATAATTGATCAAAATAAATGGGGATGATTAATGTTGTGTGTTTTTTGTTTTGTTTATTATCACATTGACATCACAATTACAATGCCAACGTTGGTATAATGATGATGTTAGACACATTTGCAAAAAAAACACATAAATAACACAAACAAATCATACTACCATTTAAAATTGCCATTGTAATTTGACCCTAGATGTTGTAGTGCAATTATCCAATCATCCTTAATTATTACAACTTTCATAGTTCTTGGCTCAAATTTAGCAATCAAACAATTACTATCTTTCAACTTCTTTTCATGACTCCAATACTTTTATCTCCAATGATTTGTTTAGGTAAATTTTTCCTTCTCACATACTTTGCTAGAATATGTTTAGTTCATTTATTTCCAATATTATTTGCACTTGATTGTTGCTCAGTATACTGCTCAAGTTGTACTGTCTATGACTCAAGTAGTGCAAGTTATTGCTAAGTAGATCTCTACTATTGCTTGACTACACTAAGTGCATCTTCATATACATATACAATTTTTAAAAAATCTTTAGGTTCCTTTTTTATCTCCTCATCTTTCTTATCTAGAAGACTCATCAATTCTCATGTTAGCACTCTCAATCATTTTGTTAGTAGCTTTGTTCAAACATTTGCAAGTCATTCTCTTAGTAGAGTACCCAAGGAAAATACCTTCACCACCCTTAGAATAAATTTTTCCATTCCTTGCATCTTTATGAATATAATATCTACTCTCAAATATCTCTTAATAACTCACATTAGGTGTATGACCATAGAAAAGTTCATTAGGAGTCTTGTTTGTTTATTTCTTTAGTTGAACTTGGTTGAGAGTATAAAATACAATGCTTATGGATTCTTTTCAGATTATTTGTGCAACTTCATTTTCAATTAGTAGTGTTCTAGCACAATAAAAAATTGATCTATTCCTTCTCTCAATAATATCACTCTATTGTGACATCCTCAGTGTAGATAGTTATCTCTTAATTCCATGCTTAATACACAAGTTAATGAATTCAGTATACATAAAATCACCATCTTTATTAGTTCTCAAACATTTTAACTATTTACTATTTTCTTTTTCAACTCTATCTTTATACCATTTGAACATATCAAAATATTGTGACTTCAACTTCATAAATATGATAGTCATCATCCTAGAACAATCATCAACAAACAATATGAAATATGAGTCTACATAGTAACTTTCAACTCTCATTGCTCTACATAAATCTATATGAACTAATCCAAAAATTTCATTAGAAGTATTTGTCTTGCTTGAAAAAATAGACTTGGTCATCTTACCAACTTGACATTTCTTGCACATAACATTCTTAGGGTTATGTAGATTTGATAAGCCTCTAACTCTTTTCTTTCTACTAACCTTGAATATATTCTCTAAATTAACATGACATAGTCTCTTGTACCACAACCAAATATCTTCAAAATTTTCAAATAGACATGCATCAATTTTAGGATCTAGGTAGAAAAGAGTACTTCTTGTTTTATAACCAGTGCCAATCAAATTACCATCATCATCATAGACCTTTACTTTTCTATTCTAAAATTTAATTCTTTGACCTGTATTACTCAACTAAGAAACACTCAACATATAATATTTTAGATCTTTAACCCAATATGTATAATCACATCTAATTTTATCATTTATCATCAATGAACCTTTAACTTTCACTAGACATGGAACATCATTCCCAAGTTTAATAGATCCATCGTCATATTCCTCAAGTTTATCAAACTTACTAATATCTCTAGTCAAGTGATGTGAACATCCACTATTAATAACTTGTGTACAATTATTAATAACATGAGAAATAAGATATTTTCCTTCCTCGTACCTTTCCTCGTTGGGATCCTCTTTAAATGAAACATATACAACTTCAACTCCCTCTTTCTCATCTTTAGTGTCTGACTTGGTATGTTGCTCCTCAACAACATAGCATGATTTATTCCCTCTGTCTTTGTAGTCCTTGTTCTTTTGGTATTTTTTCTCCTTCTTATCATTTTTATCACTCTTATTATGTTAGGATAAATAGCATCAAGATGACCAACCTCATTCCATTTAAAACACATTAGAGGTAGTTTACCTTTACCTCTTAGTAACCTCCTTGCAAGAAATACTTCAATGTCATCCATGTCATCCACTGACTCTGACTTAATTTCATCCTTACTGCTCTTTTCTTTCTTTGAAATAAGAATGGTTAGTGAAGTCTTGAAATAATTTCCAATTGTAGGCACAGTTTATCAAAATTACTTAATTCGAATATAGTCAAACAACCAACTAAACCATCAAGAGTAAGATCACTACCAGAAATAGCTCTAAATTCCCAAATTGCAAATACTCTTATAACATAGATGTGTTGACAATTGGCTAAATATGATATGTAATTTTTTTCATTAATGGAAACACATGATGTACATGTTGACATGAAACCTTAGAAATAAAGATACTTAGTGTTTGGTTATCAGAAAATTGTCTAAGTACAAAATTTGGTTTACAACAGTGTGATATTTTGTTTATAACATGTTGCAGACATCATATTATGACAAGCGAAGTTACATGGAGATATTATACATGTTGGTGATGATGTGTATAACCTAAAAAGTTTGTACAAACTATACAGAACAGAGTTAATCATGTTTCGATGAAGTAGGGCAGTGTAATTGAAGGAAATAATTGTTTTGGTTGCAAAATAGTTACTTGTCCAATTTGGGCCGATATCCTAGATGTTTACTCTAACTTAGACAAGTGATTTTTGGTCTTAGCCAACCCAATAGTATTTTATGTAAAGGCATGGTTCTTATGCAAAGGACTTCTTGTGATAAGAAGTGTGCTATTATGTGTATTGTATCAAGTATGCAAACTTGTGAGTGAACTTTTGTGAAAGCCATATATTGAAAGTTTTGTATGAACTATCTAGTGATCTAAAATCAAGCTAAAGATCAAAGATCAATGAAGGAAGGAAAATAATAGTAGATTAATTGATTGAGTAGTGAGCTCTTCATGTATTTGAAATTACATGTTTGAGTAGTGGGATCATCTTGCATACATTATTCCACAACTCCTAACAAGGTTGAAATCTCTGAACAAGGATTCAAAGTCTCCTAACAAGGACTGTTATTCTGAATTTTCTCATTGACTCCTAATAGGGTCCATCCTCTAACAAGGAACATATACATTAGTATACTATTTAGTGGGTATCATCCCCACTGGGGTTTTCCCTTGGCTAGGGTTTCCTTAGTTAACAAAATATGGTATCATGAGTTATCTTTGTGCATTGCTACTATTACTATTCAACATCACTTTATTGCTTTGTTATGCATGGTTTAAAGTAAGTGATGATATCTAGTTGGCAACTAAAGTTTGTAAATTATTGATTCACCCCCCCTTAGTATTCCCTATTTGTAACAATTAGTATCAAAGCGTAGTTACTTTGAAGAGGCTTAACAACTTAAGTAAGATCCCTATGGATATGGAACAGTTGATGAAGAACCTCAAAGAAGCTCTTGAACAAATTGACCTTCTTACTGAAGAAAGAGCTAAGCTAAATGAAAGATATGAAGACTCTAAAGTATACATTGGTTAGTTGAAAGAAAAGATTGAACATCTAAAATCCAAGTCTAAATCTACTGAATCTAGAACTACCATGATGACTATTCAAAGTTGAAGGTAGAGTACAAAATCTTGAAGCATGAATTAAAGATTACAAATCTAAAGTTGACTTTAAGAAATGATCCTAGCAAAATTGAATCTGATTTGAAGATGTAAAATGTAGATCTGAGAGAATGTCTGGCAAAGAAAACATTTGAGTTTGAAACATTGAAAGAAGATCATGAAGAACTCCATAAGTACAATACTATTGTGAAAGGTGAATTGACATAGTGCAATAAACAACTTGAGAAACTTTATTCTAGCAAAGAAAAGATTGATGATTCTATGTCTATATAGAGACCTTCTTATGAGAAGACTGGTCTTGGTTATTTAATTAACATGTCTACAAAGAACCCTGAGAGTAGATCAGATCCAAAAGAAAAAAAACAAATCTGATGATAAGATTGAATCTAGTCAATCTTCTGAGAAACCTAAAGAAGTTTAACAAAATAAGAAAGTTGAAATCATGGATGAACCAAAGCAAGTGGAGACTCCTAAGGAAACTAGGTATGAATTTAGAGGTAAGTCCTTTCTATGTAATGAAATAGGTCATATGGAAATATTGTACTAATAAGTCATCTAATCATGTTAAGGACATTTATTGTCATAATTTTCATGGTATGGGTCATAATGAAATTGATTTTAGGAAACCTAATATGATAATAGAAGAAACAATAGAATGTCTAGAAATACTAACCCTACAAATAGAAGAAGATCTAATAAAAGGACATCGAGAGATAGAAGATCTTATGATGATAGAAGAAAAATTATGTGTTATAAGTGTAAAAACTTAGGACACATTGCTCAAAATGCACTTGATGGTCAACATAATCCTAGAAGAAGAGCACCTCTATGGAAATTATGCAATAACTTCAGACACATAGCAAGGTGGTGTAGAATGGATAGAAACTTTAGAGATAGAAGGAACAATGGAAGAAACTTGAGGAATAGAAGGCATGATGGAAGAAACTCTAGAAGTGATAGAAGGAACCAGGAAAGGAACTCCAAAACTAGTAGAAGCAATGAAGAAAAAAGAAAAATTGTGAGTGAACTTTAGGAAGAACTTAATGAAGCATTCATGAAAGGAACATATATCTCAAAAGAAAAGTTAGATGATGATATAGAAAGGTCAAAGTTAGTTGTTGAGTTTGACTCAATTAAGTTGAATTAAGCTTGTCAATAGCATCAAAATCTAAGAACTTCAGACAAAGACCAAATTAGAGGTAGAAAAGTTGGGAAATTGTGTATCCAGTTGTGTTTAGATGGTACTTAAGCTTGAATGTGATTTGGAGATCATCTAAAAAAGTTATGATGAAATTTAGAGTTATTGGTATTACAATAAGAATTGATTCTATAGTAGAAGATGAAAATAAGCTTTTATAGAAAATTTTGTGATGCAAAGTTTTGAGAATGATTCTCATCATGAAAGGAGGCTATAGTAAATCTTAGATGACATTTAAAGATCAAACAAATGATTCTAGATAGTTATCTGGTTGTAGAATGCATATAGCAGCTTTTTCATATTTGTGAAGTACACAATTAATGCTATTTCAAGTTGATGTGTAAACAGAGTACATAATTAGTTTTACTTTATTGCATACAAATTTAAAGTTAAGAATATTTAGAAGCTACTTATCAGAGAAAATTTGAAGCAAACCCTATTTTTGAAAAGAGATATTAATTTTTTTAATAAAAGATAATGTTGATAAGAATTATGGATATGTCAGTTGTTCACAATGTTGAAAATGAGGATAGACATAAGTTTAAGGTAGTTTTCATAAAGCCTAGTGATGGAAACCCTAATTCTGCATTGTCTATCAACCTAAACAACATAGTCTATTTGGAAGATGTAGAAAACTATTTGAACTACAAGTTTGAGTCAATTGACAGTGAATACATGAACAAGGATATGGAATTGGTCTTTAACTTTGACATGACAATTAAGGCCAAATTTGAACATTTAAGTGAATTGGACTTGTCTAAATATCATTTCTACCATGAACTAGATATAGATGAATGGACTCAAATTATACTGAGTAAGATACATGATGGAAAGTTATGGATGCAAGGTAATGTAGTAGACATCTCAACCAACCTTATACATGAGGTAATTGATCTTAGAAAACAAGGTAGTGTACCCATAGGAGAAAAACTGGTTAATACGAAAGTAGAAAACTACACTAAGGCAGTTTACAATGGGAAGGCTATGGTAATCAACTCCATCAAGCAAGATAATGTGAGATTTCTTAGCAAAATAATAACTTATTTAGTCTATGAAAGTTCTAAGATAGATGAACTTTCAATAGGTTTTAAATATGCAACTTACAAGATTTGTGTTGAGAAAGAACAAGTGAATTTCAGCAAAATTCTAAGAATACAACTCTTGGAGAACCTTAAAAAGATTAAGAGGACAAAGAATGGTGTATTTAGAGGCTAATCATTGATAAATCACATATTCTTTCATGTGCTAAAGAGATTCCCTTACTTGTTAGTAATAGATATAATGAGTAGTGATAGATGCACTATAGAGGAGATATTAGAGGTATGCAGAAGATACCCTGCAGAGAAGGTATTGGACAGTGGTAATCTGATTATGAGAACATTCTAGAATGAGATGAAATAGAGATTTAGGATCTCACCTGCAATTGTGGATAGGTTGAAGGAAGACATATATATTTTAGTTGATACTATACACTTGATTTGTGTCACACTCTAAACCATTCTATCTAAATGATTCCATGAGTTGGAATATTTGGATGCTGGCTTAGAGCTCCCTATCCACAGAGTGCAAGAAGCTAGTATTCAAGCATGAAAGCTCTCAGCCAAGCCTTAGAAATGTGCTTCTTGCTAGTAAACCATGAAACGGGAGGTTCTTTGAGACAAGAGAAAGAGTGCAAATATCTTCAAGGAATCCCTCAAGTATGCAATGCAAGATGGAAGACTAAACTAGAATGGAAATGCAAGATGCAACTATGCTAGAATATGAATGAGAGTGTTACAATACCATTATTTAAACTATGTGAGATTATTACAAGAATGAAAGCTAAACTAACATGCAACTATGCTAAGAATGCCATATGATATTATGCTAATATGATGGAATGAGAGAATGTAGACAAGGAGTGAGAAGTTCTCCACAAAGCTCCCAAGAAACCTGTTAGAAAACCTGCAACATAACAATATTCAAAAGATGGATGCATTGAGGGGGAAAGCTCTCTCCCTTTTAAAGTCGTAGGGACAGTAGAGATCAAGATAAAGATGGTGGATGATCAACGGTGGAATTTGAAAAGAGGAGTGATCCATGTGCACACACAAGTCAACCAATAGAATATAAGTTGACTTGTCATATAAGACAAAAGTCACAAAGCCTTTTCTTTTAATTGCAAAATAGAAAAAAGACTTTATGTGTGCACTTTAAGTGGGTTAGGACAACGGGGTCTTTTATTTAATTAAAAGGGGACATGTTCTTTTAATCAAATAATGAACTTAGGATAGCATAGTCAAACTATAGGTTATAATCAAATAAATTGATTATTAGCAATTTGGTCTAGGTACATGATTAAATTAATTTAGCCAAAATGTTGAAAAGGGGGCTAATAGTCTAGATGACCATTTTCAGGTGATTACATTTTTCCCTCTTTGACTAATGCATGATCAATTTGGGAACACATTATGTCAAAGAAAATAGAAAGCCAAGTAGGCGGTAATAGATATAGATATCTGATTTTGAAGAACGAAATGTAGAAAAAGATAGCAAGTCCTAAATGTACAACCTGATAGTGGTAGTATTGAACACTAGGAAAAAATGATGTTAGAATTCAAGAAGAATGCTAACACTTAGCAAAGTAGATAGATCGAGAACAAGTGAGAAGATCAAACACATGCTCCTAAGAAATAGATAGCCGTAGCAATCAGTGATAGAGTATTTCTGCCCCCTCGAGATCAAAATTGAAATGAGGTAAGGGGATGCAGAAACTAACTAGACATGAGAAAATTAGAATATAGCAATATCCAAGATGACAGATAGATGATTGGAACCCAAGAATGACTATTAAAGAGACTAGTAAAATGCCCCAGTTTGACTAGAATTGACCATGAAGGATACAGTGTAAAAATTAGGTCAAATCTAGTAGAAAGGTGATTTTAGACATGAAATAGTGAATTGAAGTAGATATGAAATATGGAAATGATGAAGACATGAAGAAATGAAGATGTACCAGTGATGATTCGGAGATTAGACCCCAAAAGGTCAGCTAACTGCTAAGAAGAAAGTAGAATTTTAAAAGACAATTTTGACCATCAAGATGAACTCGAATTTGGATTTCGATCCCGAAAATGAATCCAAGACGTCAAAATTATTTAAGAGGTCAAAAATTTATATAATATGATGATAAGATAGAAAAGAGATGAAGCGAAAGATTAAGAAGGTGAAAAGACATAAACAAGATGAAAGTAAAGAAATATATGAAAGGAGTTAGCCGATATGTCTATGAAAAGATGAAGAGAGAGCTCTCCCCATATGCAAGAATGCAAGACTAAGCTAGAAAATGAACTTAAAATGAAAGCTAATATGCAAAGTGGTTTACCAGCAAGAAGCACATAACATTTAGACTCTTAATTTCATCATTGAGCATTTATTAGGGACATTAGGAGATCATACAACCATCACTAGTATAACTATGAGGATATGAATATGGTCAATATCAGATAGGTATGTGGAAATCCAATCTAAGCATCAGAGACATGTAAGTCAAGATAACTACGCGACTAGATTCCCTAAGTTTAATTTAGCAAGATTACACTTGTATCAAGGCATAAGTGCTAGGATAAACCCCGAGTGCGATCTTGTGAAATAGTCAAGGATGATACATTTATAAGTCAAAGTGTCAAATAGGACAAGCATGAATGCTTAAAACACTATAGACAAATAAAGTATACCCACAAGCATAAATTAAGAAAACATGCCCTATGCCCCCAATCTTTTGGTCAATGACATCCTTGAAAGACTATTAGGGATGGAACATATAGTAAAGAAATCATCATAGACAAAACACAAAGTAGATAAAGATCAACATAGCTTAGTCATTTAAGTGTTAAAGTGTGTGTGTGTAAGTCACTTGGCCATTTCTTCAAGACTTGATTCTTATAGTAAGAAATATCATGACATTGAAGACTGTAGGTAAACTATTTGAAAAGTGTTGAGAAACACTTGATGTCAAAGTGGGTGGGGGTAGTGTTGAGAAACACTGTTTTGTGAGTTGTCAAAGAAACCCTAATGCACAAGAATACCTCAATAGGTTAAGTAGCTATGCCACCGAGACAAGGACAAGAAACAATTGCAAGCCAAGAAATGTGTAGCGAAGTGGATGATTGAGATTGATAGACATAGGTTTTCACCACTTGACATATTTTTTTAGGACCTTTTTTCAATTTTTTGTATTTTTGTATTTTTGATTTTTTTGGTGATACATCAAAGTGCCTATTGCTAGGTTTTCACTAAGAAGATCTTTTTTCAAGACATTTTCTAATTTTTAGGATTTTTTTAGGATCATAGATATATACAAGATAGCTGAGCAACAAGCCTCTAAGTATAGAACTTCTTCAAGTGTAGGATGTTCATAGGCTCTGCAAGTTCTTCACCCTCTGAACTAGACAACTAATAAGCACTAGACCCGAATGCTGCTATGATAATGTAAGGACCCAACCAGTTAGGTTCAAATTTCCCTTTCTATTCTCGATGTTGCTAATTTTTTGGATTCTCTCTAAGCACGAGTTCACCAACTTGGAACTCACGAGGGTGAACCTTCTTGTTATATTGTGTAGACTTGCGCTTTTGATAAGCTCTCATGTGATCAAAAGCAGCCTTGTGATGTTCATCCAGAGTTTCCAGTTCTTGTACTCGAATAGCTCTATGATCTTCATTGGTTATTAACCCATGTAAGGAGATGCGCAAGGAAGGTATCTCAACTTCTAACGGGAGAACAACCTCAGAGCCATAGACTAGAGAAAAGGGTGTAGCCCCTGTAGGAGTACGAATGGTGGTCCTATAGGCCCAAAGTGCTGGATTTATTTGCAGTGCCAATCTTTCCCAGACTTGTGAATTGTGTGGTGTAGGATTTTTAGTAGTGTTTTATTAGAGGCCTCAGCTTGGCCATTCCCTTGGGGATAGTAAATAGAGGACCAATGTTGCTTAATTCAAAATTTTTTGCACAGTTTTTTTAAGTCCTTATTCTTGAACTACCCTCCATTATCTGTAATAATAGAGGATGGGATACCATATCGGCAAATGATGTGATTCAGTATAAACAGGGCAACATGTTTGCCTGTAGCAGTAGATAATGGTACAACTTCAACCCATTTAGTGAAATACTCCGTTGCTGTGATGATGAATTTATGACCGCTCGATGAACTTGGATGAATCTTTCCTACCAAGTCAAAGGCCCATTGTTGAAATGGCCAATATGTCACAGAAGGGATTAACTCTCATCCAGGAGCATGTATCAAGTTGCCATGGAGCTGACATTTCTGACAAGACTTTGCATAGCACATAGCATCAACTTGCATGGTGGGCCAGTAATAACCCGTCCTAAGCAATTTTTAGGCAAGTGCAAGGCCATTAGAATGTGCCCCAAAAATGCCTTTGTGGACTTTGACAAGTGCCTTCTCAGACTCTTCTAGCTCTAAACACCTAAGCAACATTCCGTCTAGACCCTTCCTATACAAGTCACCAGAGACCAAAGTGTAGTGTGAGGCATTACGAAGGAGTTGGCATTTTTGGTTGCACATGAGGCTTTCAGGAATAACCTGATCATGTAGGTAGGAGAAAATAGCCACATAGCGAGAGGAATCATGACCCACAATAGTGTAGATCACTTGGTTATCTGAGGAATGATAGGCTGGATGATGCAATTCTTCCACCAGGAACTTAAATCACGATTCATGTTCTTGCAATTGGAGGATAGATGCTAAGGCAACCATAGCATCAACAACCTTGTTTTCTGCTCTAGGAATCTGTTGGAATGTTACAAAGGTAAAATAATTCCTTAGAGCGTCTATCAACTTTTTATAAGGGATCAACTTGTCATCCTTTGTTTGATATTCATTATTCACTTGGTTCACAACCAGTTGAGAATCCCCATAGATGTGTAGCTCAGTTATTCACCATTCAAGGGCCATTTTGATCCCATTTGTTAATGCTTCATACTCTGCAATATTGTTTGTACATGGGAGCAATAGTTTGTAGGACTTTGGAATTATATAACCATGAGGGGAAACAAACAAAATCCCTGATCCACCTCCATTCTGTGTATGGGATCCATCAAAAAACATCTTCCATGTTCTGTCAGAAATGTACATGATTGAGGCATCTGGAAACTCAATTTACATAGGTGCTACATCTTCAAGTGGAAAGTCAGCCAACTGGTCAGCTATAGCCTATCCTTTGATTTCCTTACGTTCCACATACTGAATGTCAAATTCGGGAAGAATCATTATCCATTTAGCAAGGCGACCAGTAAGTGTAGCTTTACTTAACAAATATTTCAAAGGGTCTATCTTAGCAATCAAGTGAACTGTATGGGTCAACATATATTGCCGGAGTTTTTGGGAGGCAAAAACTATAGCAAGGCATGCCTTCTCTATACTTGTATAGTTTAGTTCATAAGCCACCAAAGTTTGACTGATATAGTATATGGCTCTTTCTTTACCCATCTCATCACTTTGGGCTAAGAGTGCTCCTAGAGAAGAATACGTAGCTGAAATGTACAAGATCAAAGGTTTTCCCAGAACGGGTGGCATCAAAATTGGAGGTTTTTCCAAGTAGGCTTTGATTTGATCTAAACTTTGTTGATAGTCACTGTTCCAAATATGGGTAGATCCTTTATGTAGATTTTTATTGAAAGGTTGAGCCTTGTCAGCTAATTGAGAGATAAATCTTCTTATGGATTGTAGATGTCCTTGCAAATCTCTAAGCTGACTGATAGTCTTTGGTGGAGGCATATCCATGATAGCTTGGACCTTTTTAGGGTCAACCTCGATGCCTTTTGCTAAAATGATATAACCTAGCAATTTTCCAGAAGTGACACCAAAGGCACATTTTTTTGGATTCAGCCTAAGTTGGAATTGTTCCATACAGTCCAATATCAAACCAAGGTATTTGAGATGTGTGTCTCATTTCTTTGATTTTGCCAATGTGTCATCAACATAGTCTTCCATGTTTTTATGCATCATATCATGAAAGATGGTTGTCATTGCTCTTTGATATGTAGCGCCAGCATTTTTAAGCCCAAAAGACATGACACTCCAGAAAAAGGTACCCCATGCACATGTAAAAGCTATCTTTTCTTGGTCTGTTAGAGCTATCTTTATTTGGCTATACTTAAAAAATCCATCCTTGAGCAAGTACATCTCATAACCCGCAGTCATGTCCACTATCATATCAATGTTTGGTAGTGGAAAGTCATCCTTGGGGCATGCTTTATTGAGATCTCTAAAATTAGTACAAACTCGTATGGATTTTTCATGCTTGGAGACAGGTACAATGTTGGAAATCCACTTTTCATAATCAATGGCCCTAATGAAGTTTGCATTCAATAGTTTTTCTAACTCTGTCTTGACCAAATGCATTTTTCTCAACTTCTATTTGACAGTCTTGACATCTGGTGAGATTGATAAGTGATGCATGATGAGATCTGTATCAAGCCTTGGCATATCAGAGTATGTCCATGCGAAGTTGACCTTCTTTTCTTGAAAGAATTGAGTAAACTGTGTCTTTTCTTTGTCTGACAAAGATTGAGCTACATGGATAATCTGAGGACATTCTTTTGTACCCAAGTTGATAGGCTGTGTAGGTTTAATGAGAACTAAACATCTATCTTGGAAATAGCTTCACAGACTACGAAGTACCTCATCCGCAGGTGCCTTAGAGAGGTTCTCACCATTAGATACGCCTTTATTTTTACTCTTTTGAGGATCAAACACTGCCACAATGTGGTTTTCGCCATCTAAAAGCTTATTTTTCCTTTTAATTTTTTGACTGAGGTACTTGATATCTGATTCCATCATGTTAACTGCAGGTTCGCTGGTGGAAGAAATGATAGGTTCAATTGCATTCACATAACAA
Organism: Cupressus sempervirens; assembly: GCA_028749045.1. Taxonomy (NCBI): domain Eukaryota; kingdom Viridiplantae; phylum Streptophyta; class Pinopsida; order Cupressales; family Cupressaceae; genus Cupressus; species Cupressus sempervirens. The sequence goes on along the minus strand of CM053792.1, from coordinate 507,844,367 downwards.
GCGATCTCATAGTCATTTTGGAAAGACCGTATTTCAGGTCTTTGATTTTGGATAGACCAATCTATGAGATTTGGGTGAATTAGCAAGAGTGAGGGGGAAGTTTCAATGTGATTGACATGGAAGGAGTCATCACTGATGACCTATGAAGTTGAGCCTATAGAAAATGTCACAAAGGAGTCCAGCTTAGGAATAGTCCTGGAGGAACTAGCGTGATCCATTGAGACATGTTGTGAGTCAAACTCATCTAACCTCATACTAGGCCATTCAACTACATCGGGTTGGGTTATATAGGCATGAATGACATCCACCCCTAGTTCACAAGATGCATCAGAGAGGCTTTCCCACTCATACTCATGAGAATCTGTACTTTGATCCCTAGCTATGAGATGAGCAATATTCTGCCTAATTCATCCTCTATTTACGTCCTTAGAAGTAGACCCTTCTTGTTCCTGTTGTTGGGAGGTAGAAGCTTCTTCATTATTAGCAGTCACTATTTCTTCTCCCCAAAGGAGGGAAGTGAGGGAAACAAAGTCTTCGTCTTGTGAAGTGGTAGTGATTACTGGAGGGTCATCATCCTCTGATTCACTAGACATGAGCAATCTTCGATCACAGGTTGGTATATCATTATTTAGCCCAAAGCCTAGACTAGCAGTGTCTCGAGTATCACGACCTTGAGTGTGACTTAAAGGTTCAGCTAGAGCATTCTTACAACCATTTAAGGACCCGTGACCCTGGTAGCCCATTTTTGTCAGAAATTTATAGCCTTTCCATATTTTTTGGGAGAAATAGGAGTAGTCACTGTAACCTCCTCGTCTTCCACTTCTTTGTAGATCCAGTCCCTAATGGCCTGTTCTTCCTTTTCTGCTTCTAGTAGTATGGAAGATTGCACAAAAGTGCCAAAAAGTGTCATAGCAGAAGCATAAGACTTCTTTGCAATAGTTGGTTTCCCAAAGGACTGAGGGGAAATTGGTAAGGTAGCAATAGAGTCCAAAGTGTATTCGCCCATACCAAGGCTCATCATTTTTAGTTTTTGTTCACATTCTGTGAAAGATGGTGCTAGCTCATGAGTAGAGCGATTGTGTGGGACTAGCATTTCAACAACAAATAATGTGTTGATAGACATGGAGTTGTCATTGGGGACAACTACTTTAGTACCATTAAAAGGGAACTTAATGCACTGATGGTATGTAGAGGGTACTACTTGCATATCGTGAATCCATGGTCATCCCAACAACAAGTTGTATGCAAGTGGTATGTCTAAGAGATGGAAAATGACATTCTTCTCAACTGGACCAACTTTGATTGGAAGTACAATTAGACCTTTAGAAGGCCTTTTGACCTCATCATAGGCCTTTATAGTGATCTTGCACTTAGGATTGATGGCAAATTCAGACATGCCCAACTGTTGGATTACATTGAATGAAATGATATTTAACCCTGCACCATTGTCTATCAGGACTCGATGGATGTGGGTACAAAAGATTTGAACTTCGACATGAAGAGCAAGGTTATGGGGATGACTGAGAGCTCAATCATCTTCTTCAGAAAAGGTGAGATAGTGATGTGAGGAGATGTGGTTCACCATAGCTTGGAATTGTTCCACATCAATATCCATGGGAACATTGGCTGAATGTAAAGCTTTCTCAAGGATATCCCTATGCAAAGGAGATAACTCTAGCAATTCAAAAATGGAGATTTGTGCTTGTGTGCATTACAGTTGGCTAACAAGATCATAGTTGGATATCTTGGAAGTAATTGGTTGCTTAGATGATGAAGCATTTTTAGGATTATTAACAACTTTTAAGACAACCTTAGATTGCCCCCTAGTGACAGTGTTAAGTGGTTCATCTTGAGAAGATGAAGACTCAGCCACTCGAAGTACCACCTTGGGTCTAGTATCAGTATGATCTTGAGGATTGGATCATGTCCTTAAGACCACTCTTGGTCGTTCATCTTCAGCATCATAATTTGGCCAGTTGTCATTGTTGGAGCTTTCCATACATATGTATTCAATGGGCTCAAACATGCCTATAACATTATCAGTGTTAGCGTAAACATAACTGATTTTGGCATCATGATTCTTTTTGGCAGCTACCCTTGAGGTCTCACCCTTTTCGTATTCAGGTAATGGTTTTTGGAAAGCCTTATGATCAGCATTTTTAACAAGGCCATCTGTAACAACTTTGCTAGCTTCGATGAGGTCTTGAATTACATCTTTGAGTTTGAAGCAATTTTTTGTGTTATGTACTTTACTTCGGTGATAGCTGCAAGTATGATCTTCTCTCCACCATGGAGGTCTAACGGGTGGATCATAAAGATGTGAGTTGTCTAGTAAGGTAACCAATTTGTTTGCAATTAAGGTTTTTAAAACCACTTTGTAAGGTTCAACCATAGGTGTGTAAACACGTCACTTCCTCGCAAATTTAGAGCCTTTGTCAAAGGCTTGTGGCTTTGAACCTTCTTGTTGTTTTGTTGCATAGATGGCATTGGAAAGGTTAAATGCAGGCTCCTTAGTCTTAGGAGTGTCCACTACTCCGTCATTGACAACATACTTGTTTTTGTTCCAAGGTTTGCCTTTGTCTTTACCGTTTCCATTGTTAACTCTATCCTTGTTTATGGCAATGTCACCTCTTTTGATAGCAACATCCTCAATGTGATATGCACTTTCCACCATGGAATTGAAGGATGTGAATAACTATTTTCTTAGATCAAAGTATAATTTGGGTACAAGCGTATTGACAAAAATGTCAATTTTTTCAGCCTCAGGCACTTGCCAAGGATATCGAGAGTATAAAGATCTCCATCGTTGAAGGTATATTGCAAAAGATTCTCCTGGTTTTTTTTTAATGTTGCATAAGTCTAGCACAGTCACAGGATGTTGAATGTTGTATGAATATTGCTAGATAAAGTGTTGTGCGAGTTCATCAAACATCTTGAGAGGGGGACTCAATTTGGTAAACCATTCCATGGGTTGTCCTCTCAAAATTTTGGGGAACAGATGCATAAGAAAGGTGTCTTCATGCATAAAGTCCATGCTAATAGCATAGAAATGTCTCACATGGTCGTGAGGATCACCATTTCCATCATATTTGTCATACTTAGGAACCTTTATATCCTTAGGAAATGGCAGCATGTATAGACTCCTATCAAATGCAAGAGCGCAAATTGATTCAACAAATGATGTTTTAGGTGGCTCTTTTGAAGTTTGCAGTTGTGCAAATTGTTTCCTTAGTTCTTGTATTTCTTCCCTTAAGATTTTAGCCTCAGTGGGCTCTCATTTTGGAATAATATGATCAACATTAAAACCTTGAGGGAGTTTCCATTCCCTAGCTGCCATGTATCAGAAGTATTGGTCTCCATTTTCCTCTAAAGCTCTGAGCATTAGTTTTTGGGCAAAGCCATCTTGTTGAAATTTGATCACGTCTTTGCTAGTTACTTCTTCATCACTATCATGATGAGATGGTTTAGGTGAAGGACATGCGCCAGCAGTAGCTCTAGGAGTCCTTGGAGGCGTGTGATTACCATCATTGTTCTCAAAAGGATTTTGAGGACAAGTTCCTTTATATCCTTCATAGCGCGCTTGATTGTCAGTTTCAACTTGTTGATTTTCTCTCTCCATAGTGTATATAGCCTCCAAAGTCTTTTGGATTTCACGTGCTTGTTCTTCTAAGCGACATTTAATTTCATCAGGGTGTACCATAGTGACTATACCACTCATATCCTTGGGTGTCTCAAAGGGTGTACCAAATGGATTTTCAAAACTATAAAGTGGGTTGTGCCGAACGTTGGCCATTTGTGTTTGAGCAAATTCGAGATTCTTATCACAAGGTTGCTTGCGAGGACGTTTGGGTGGTGTTTCCAATTACTTGAAATCAAAGGCATGTGGCTACCATTACCAACTTGATATCTAGTTGTGACCGACATGTAAAAAGTTGTCTTTGTTTAGTAGGACAAGAAAAGTGAGCTGAATTTGAAGCTTTTATGATTAGGACTAGTCACTTGTCAAAATGTGATAGATGGCTTGTCAAACAGTGCTCAAGATCTTACAACACGAGTGACTCGAGCCGAGAAGATGAGCAAGAAGCTCAATAGCGGATAGCTAGAATAAAATAATAGCTAAATTTTGACAAATGATTCATCAAGATGTTTCAAGACTTACATTCGATGGACTAAACCCATCTTTTCAATCTAGGACGAATTCTTCACACACTGATACGTAGCCAGGATCAAGGGTGACCAACGTGACACTCCTTAGACCAAATAAATCCAACTGCAAACTTTATTTTTGACCCAAAATGACTCTAGGTGATAGTTTCACAAACAGAGGGCGACATAAGTTCAGCAAATAGTGTCGCACGACAAAATTTCAAGAAGTGTGCGACACTTTTTGTCTAAGCGATAGATATTTGAACTGAGTGCAACAAAATTTTATACACAGTGCGACAAAATTTACTATGACATGCGACAGACTTTTAGGTAAAAATATTTTGCGCGATATTTCTCGTGAAAGCATACGACAGAGTGCCAATTTTGTGCAAAAAAAGTCAATTTTTGGTTTGAAGTTCATTTCAATTTGTCAATCAGACAGTTGTTTCAATCAGACAGTGTTTCGTTTCAGTTTGTATCAGTAAACAACAAGGTTTGCAAACAGTAAGTGTTTTAAAATGTCTCAAAATAATTGATCAAGGGTAAAAACAACCTTTTCAATACACATTTGGGATATCAGAATGGCCTTCCTAACAACTTTTTATCGGCATGTTTATGTTGCAAGAATGTTAACATTGGTCAAAACATTGAAAACAATAGCCAAGCAATCTACCTTAGAGTCATGGTTCATTACTCAACAACTTGGCCCACACTTGATGCTCCTTTGCCTCACACCAAGTGGTTTCCCACAAGAGATATTGGCTTTGTCATGGAAGTGCCATAAGCACAACCAAGGGAACATATATGGTGAGTGTAAATCTTGGGGTGATCCGAGTAATCCACTAGGATCGATCCTTGCACCAAGAAGTTGAGCGGTTAAAAAGGTTAGTTACTAACTTGGGGTTTTTAGATCGAGCTTCCATTCATAGTGTTCCTCTTTCTCCCAATCATGGGACACCTCACCTTATGATGAGTAACTGATCTTGCGACCACAAGAGTACCTTAAGCATTCTTGCCTAGTGATCTCCCTATGGTCAAAATCCCATAAGTGATCACACTAGGCGAAGACAAACACTATGTCTACCAAAGTTTTGTGTCCTTGGTAGCCTTGAGTTTATAGTGGGTTGGAAGAGCCAGGTAATTAGCTTGTCCCCACTTGGGTCATTCCTCTCAGGTTGTCCAAGAGCAGTCCCTCTAAAGGATTCTAACTACACAAAGTGGATCAACTTTCGGAAGTCAAGATTTCTGCTTCACCACAAGGGTGAAGAGCATACTCTCCTATTCCAATCATTTTCTCCCAAACATGCCAGGAAGATTCAGTTACCCCTTGCTTTTGAAACCAAATGGCAAGTCAATATTTTTGATTCACCATGAGGGTGAAGAGCATACTCTCCTATTACCAAAAGACTCAATCACAAGTTTTATGTGCCTATAGAAATGAACAATTATTCAATGCCGCACATGAAAACAAAAAAATAAAAATCAACCAAGTTTTGGTTTTTATGCTTTGGGCAGCCCCATAAATAATGTTAGTAGCCCTTGCGCATTTGAAGCTTTGAAATCCGTTCTTTTTATGCAAGGTTTCAATTTTTCTTCACAAAGAGGGCAACCTACAATCATAACTTGTTAGCCCACAAGTTAGCATGAAATAATCACAAAAACTGCAAATTAGACCTTTGTAAAATAGCTTAGAAATTTTCTTAAAAACAACAATCAGCTAGCTAAGAAGAATTTTGATCAAATCCCTCAAGGAACGAGCAAAAAATTGTCAGGTGATACTTTTTGGTGAACAAATGTCGTGCGATACTTCACAACATACCAGGACGACAGTTTATGTTCAGGCGATACTTTTTCTTCAGCTGTGTGACAGAGTTTTGTAGAGAGAGCGACAAAATGTAGGCTTCAAGTGCGACACTATTTCCAAAAAAAGTGTCACATGATAGTACTGTGAACTGTCACGCAATACTGGAAAAATATCGCCCAACACTACGACTGTAAAAAAAGGAAAAATGCAGAGCAGTAAGGGAAATGTAAGCAAATATAGGAAAATGCAGGGCAAAATGTACAGTCCAACCCCACGGTGGGCGCCAAAAATGTACACTTTATTTGTGTCACACTCTAAACCATTCTATCCAAACGATTCCATGAGTTGGAATATTCAGATGCCGGCTTAGAGCTCCCTATCCCTGGAGTGCAAGAAGCTAGTATTCAAGCATGAAGGCTCTCAGCCAAGCCTTAGAAATGTGCTTCTTGCTAGTAAACTAGGCAACGGGAGGTTCTTTGAGACAAGAGAAAGAGTGCAAATATCTTCAAGGAATCCCTCAAGTATGCAATGCAAGATGGAAGACTAAACTAGAATGGAAATGCAAGATGCAGCTATGCTAGAATATGAATGAGAGTGTTACAATACCATTATTTAAACTATGTGAGATTATTACAAGAATGAAAGCTAAACTAACATGCAACTATGCTAAGAATGCCATATGATCTTATGCTAATATGATGGAATGAGAGAATGTAGACAAGGAGTGAGAAGTTCTCCAAAAAGCTCCCAAGAAACATGTTAGAAAACCTGCAGCATAACAATATTCAAAAGATGGATGGATTGAGGGAGAAAGCTCTCTCCCTTTTAAAGTCATATGGACGGTAGAGATCAAGATGAAGATGGTGGATGATCAACGGTGGAATTTGAAAAGAGGAGTGATCCATGTGCACACACAAGTCAACCAATAGAATATAAGTTGACTTTTCATATAAGACAAAAGTCACAAAGCCTTTTTTTTAAATTGCAAAATAGAAAAAAGACTTTATGTGTGCACTTTAAGTGGGTTAGTAGAATGGGGTCTTTTATTTAATTAAAAGGGGACATGTTCTTTTAATCAAATAATGAACTTAGGATAGCATAGTCAAACTATAGGTTATAATAAAATAAATTGATTATTAGCCATTTGGTCTAGGTAAATGATTAAATTAATTTAGCCAAAATGTTGAAAAGGGGGCTAATAGTCTAGATGACCATTTTTAGGTGATTACAGATACTAACTATACATACATTCAAGCAATAGAACCTCGAGATTTTTTTTTGGATCCTTTGAGCTATGAGATAAGTGATGATGTTGTAGTTGGCTACATAGATTTATTATTGAATTATGAGATAGATAAGGAATAATATAGATTTGGCACATTTGATGAGATCACACAACATGATCATCAAGAAACCTTGGAAAAGGCATCTCACAAGAAAGTTTAGTCAATAATGAAGAAAGCATTATCTGAGGCTAGAATGTCATAAAGTGAATATGAGGTTGTGAGATAGACATCGAAACAAGGTGTGTTGAATATTCAACCCTTTTCAGTTTTAATCACAAAGACAACTTTGGGATAGAGTATACCATATGCAATAGTATGAGATGTTCAACTTAGTGTACATAAGAGAAAATTAGAAAGATTAGCTAAAGCAATGCCTACAAAGACTAAGAGAGTCAAAAAAATGGCTTCAGGACTTGGCAAGAAGCAGAAAGCATTGTTGATAATTGAATCCAATAGAGATGAAGAAGTTGAGGAATAGGAAACCAAGCAAGCTAAAAAGGTGAATCCACCTAAAAAAGAAATAGGAAAAGCTTGGCAACCATGGAAGCCAAAGATTGAGAAGATTAACAAAGCGAGTTCTAATGAAGGAAACTTTATTCAGATGAACAAAATTTATGATCTTTATAATAATTTTGAGAAGGATCAGATTAATATATCTATTGTAAACCATATCATTGCAAATGATTTAAGTATGAAGGATATATAAAAGGATTAGTGAACCAAAAGGTCTATGAGAGACTCATAGTGAAGAAGACTCTAGCAAGGGAATAAGACCTTGAACTTTGGAAGTCTAAGCTAAGGACAATTTGTAAGACTTATGATGAAGATGAGATAAAGAGATTGTTGAATAACCTCACTCCATGCTTGAGAAACACGTTAGGACCATTCTTATTTATGGTTGGTGAGAAGGATAAGTTGAGGAAGGAAATAACAACAACCATTAGTCAGATGTTTTTAGAATCTATGACAACAACTCCTCCATCTCCTAGAACCGTGGAAGTATCAATTAGTGGTGATACAATGAAGATTGATCAAACCAATGTTATAATCAACATTGATGATACCAAATTATTTGGTGGTTCCCAACCAAATGTACCTGATACTAAAGATGTTGAAGATAAGTTGAAACAAATTGAGGAAGAAAATAGGCTAATAGAAATTAAAAAAAGAGAAGATAGAGAAAGCCAAGAATAAATTGCTTGAGGATGAAAGGAAAAGAAAGGAAAATGAAGATAATAGGAGAATCACCAAAGAAGAAAGGAAAATAAAAATAGAGGAAGAAGAAAGAAAAATATTAAAAGAAAAGAAGGAAAGAGAAGAAAAAGAAAGGAAAGAAGAAGAAGAGAGGAAAGCTAAGGAAGCAACAAAGAAACAATGTGAGGATGAAACTAAACCATCTAGTTCATCTACTCCACTCTCTCTTCCAAGTTTGGCCACTAGTGATGATGATCAGATTGATCTAATTTCATCCTTATCCAAACTCCTATAGAAAAATAAGACAATGAAAAGTTTATAGAAAACATTGATGGAAGTAACTGATAGATTGCACATTACCTTAATAGTACAACATATTGAAATAGATCCTAAATTGAGAGCACAAGAAGTGCTAAAATCTTTTGATGAAGAGTTAAAAAAATTGCTAAATGTTGCAAAGGCAAAAGCTCAAATTTCCCATGATGCTAATTTGTTTAGCACCATCTACTAGAATGTCAAGAATGACTTAGTCAACCTTGATACATGCATCAAAGAACTTCAAAAGTGTTAGCATGAAGGGAAATTCTTGTATGTTAAGTGTACCTTATCATACAAACTGACAAAGGATTTGGACAATATGTTAGAGACAAAGATGAATGAGTTAGAGGCTTTATCTAGCCTAATCTAGCACCCATCAAGTAAAGTTGATGATATTGAGAGTCAAGTTGCTAGTGTTCACAGTGAGATCAGGAAATCGGAACTTCAAAAAAAGTAGATATTGAAGAGAACATCTAATTTCAAAGAATCTATTGCTCTGAAGTTATCATTTTTTGAAAAGCAGTTAGAAGAATGTGTCAAGGCCAAAGATACATATAAAAACTTTTTGTATTCAGATTTAAATGTAGTTGAGATTGCATCATATGCATTATGTGCAATACTCACATCAGCATAATCTACCAAAGAAACATGGAACAAAGGTATGGACAATTTGAAAGCTATTTTTGATGATTGTATGAAGATTATTTCAACATAAAGGCAAGGACAATAGTTTTGACAGTTTTGGACAAAATCTTGACATTTTGAGACCTTTGTCATTGATGTCAAAGGGGGAGAGATTCATGTGAAAATTATATATATGTCATTATTGGAAGAAATAAATGTGTAATATGAATTATAATGTAAGGGGGAGCATATGTAAAACTATTAATGTAAGGTGTTATTGAGATTGTTTTTGTCACTTAGCCAATTTTCCCTATTTTGTTGCCATCAATGCCAAAGGGAGAGATTTTTGACAATTGGCTAAATATGATATGTAATTGTTGTCATTAATGGAAACACATGATGTACATGTTGATAGGAAACCTTGGAAATAAAGATACTTAGTGTTTGGTTATCAGAAAATTGTCTAAGTATAGAATTTGGTTTACAATAGTGTATTGTTTTGTTTATAACATGTTGCAGATGTCATATTATGACAAGTGCAGTTATATGGAGATAGTATACATGTTGGTGATGATGTGTATAACTTGGGAATTTTTTACAGACTATATGGAACAAAGTTAATCATGTTTTGATGAAGTACGACAATAGAATTGAAGGAAAGAATTATTTTGGTTGCAAAATAATTACTTGTCTAATTAGGGCCGACAACCTAGATGTTTAATCTAACTTGGAAAAGTGAATTGTGGTCTTAGCTGACCCAACAATATTTTATGTAAAGGCATGGTACTTATGCAAAGGACTTCTTGTGGTAAGAAGTGTGTTATTATGTATATTGTATCAAGTATGCGAGCTCGTGAGAGAACTTTTGTGAAAGCCATATATGCAAAGTTTTGTATGAACTATCTGGTGATTTAAGATCACGCTGAAGATTAGAAATTAGTGAAGGAAGCCAAATAATAGTAGATTACTTGATTAACTAGTGAGCTCTTCATGTAGTTGAAATTGCATGTTTGGGTAGTGGGCTCATCTTCCATACATTATTCCATAACTCCTAAAAAGGTTGGAATCTCCTAATAGGGATTCAATGTCTCCTAATAGGGACTATTATAATAAATTTTCTCATTGACTCCTAATAGGGTCCATCCTCTAACAAGGAACATATATATCAGTATACTGGGGTTTCCACTTGGCCAAGGTTTCCCTAGTTAACAAAATATGGTGTCATGAGTTATCTTTGTGCATTATTACTATTACTGTTCAACATCACTTTATTTTTTTGTTATGCATGGTTTAAAGTAAGTGATAATATCCAGTTGGCAACTAAAGTTTGTAGATTACTGATTCACACCCCCCCACCTAGTAATCGCTATTTCTAACAAGATGTGTAAGAGGGTTATGAAAACTTTACTTACAACTTTTTCATTACTAATGACTCCTCTTGCAACTTTGATAACACTCATTTGATTTAGTTCACATATTGTACTATATTCTCACCTTCTTTCATCCTCATGTCATCATATTTGCCTCTTGGAATTTCTTCTTTAGTTCTCAATACATTACCATCTCCACCATGCACAAGTGTCAAATTCTCCCATATTTCTTTAGAAATTGTACCATTTTTTACATCATCAAGCTTGACATCATTCAGGGCAGATGCAAACTCAATCATTAAATTGTTGTGTTCTCTCTTTTGGCTCATCTATTCTACTATCATAGGAAGAGTAGGAGAAACATATTGATTATCTAGAAAACTTAAAGAATTGTGTCCAATCCTAGATAGATATAGCCTCATATTATTTTTCTAGGAAGATAAATTCTCCTTGTTTAGTTTTGGTACCTCTCTCTTATATAATTTTGGATCTTTTTTCTCAAGTCCCTTCAAACTTCTTCCTTCAAGCACTCAACTCTAACACCAATTGTTAGAAAACTAAGAGGGGAGGGGAGGGGAGGGTTGGGGCAGTGGGTGGGGTGTGGCAGTGAATCAATTATATCTAGTTATCCTATAGGCATTGAATAAATTTAGTACCAACTTTAGTTATTATACTTTTAGACTAATAATTTGGCAACCACATCAAACATCTCAAATCAAACATACAACTTTTTGGCATCAAACTATTGTCTTACTATTCCTTCCTATACAGAATATTAGAGTAATCATTTAGCTTATATGAAGTTGTAGCAACAAATAGTTAATATGGAATAAATTTGCAACAACCCAAATAATTTTACTCTTTTGAAGTGAGTTTTGTTAGGAGCCAACTTTGTTAAAGGTTACATGAACATTTTTAGTGTGACCTTTTTAGAGGGTTCTCACAAAATATCATCTAGTCCTTATCACTCCTTGACATTTCTAAAGAGTGACCTAGTCTAAAGGACTTTAAAAACATTCAAAAGAATTATACCATATAGGATTTCAAACACTTGTTAGGTTTACTCACTTAAGAGATTTTATCTACTACAATGGTGAGAAAGTAATAGTAAAATGGTCTATTAGGTTTTAGCACTACCTTTCTTTCTCAAATATTTTCTTTGTTCTATATCTTACTTCAGATATCTTTCTAGTTGATTCACACACTCACACTTCAACTTAGCACTTGTTTGGGTTGATCTTCAAAATACTATCCTTCTTAGTTCACCTTCTATCTTGCTTCTTCAACAATATTCAACAATGATCAACATCAGCAACTAGAAACACCTTATTCATCCCCTTAAACAGAAAGCTTTGTCATTTTAGAATCTTCTAGATCTTTTTTCTCAACTACAATCATAGATCTCATATTCAATTAATCTAGACACTCATAAAGTAGAATTCCTTCTTGAACTTTGTGCTCTATTTGATATTGTTAATTCTCCTTCATCCATTCTTATTTGGATTTCTCCAATCATTGATCTTGTAACTAACTTTTTCCTTATCCTTAAAAATTCTCAAACATTTCTTAACACTAAAATTCTTCACTTCTATGCTAGATGCTTGGTGAAACTATGGTAGTTTGGGTAATATTGTATTTCTTCATTCATTGACTTACCGATCTTACATATACATCTTTCTTAAAATCATGTAAAGAAATCAAACCAACATAATACTATCAAAGTCTAACTCATTCAAGTGCCCATGGAATACCATACACATATCAACACTCTAACTCATCATACTTTCTTGAAATCCTCTTCATCAATCAAATGATATATCACTCTATTGAATTAGCATAATGTCTAACCAACTAAGACTTGATATCAACGATAACACAATAAGTGATATGACTCTTCAAATACATTAATAACATTACTAGTTAGGGCTAACACTTTGTCTATCCTATATGTTCCCATCCCACCATTTTGGATTTTGACCTATTTTGCAATGCTTCTTAGCACCATGTCCATATATGTCTCTATCTCTTTAGGGCATTCCTTGTTATAAGGTACCATGATATTTTCTTGTTTGAGAGTGTTACAATAATAATGAGTATCTACTAGTATGGTAGCTTCAACATGATGTGTGGGAATTTTATACTTTGATGATATGTAGATAGAACCACCTACATAGAATGAATCCATGGCCTTTCAAGAAGTATTTCTTATGCTAGAGGTAGATCAAGGACTTAAAAAATGAAATCTCTTTCAATGTGCCCTACTTGGATGGTTAAGTACACAAGTCCTTTAGAAGATCTTTCTTCTTCATCATAATATTTAATTATTATTTTTCTTCTTAGATCTATTGCATGCCTTGAAAGGCCCAATTATTTTATCAAATTGAAGGTAGGAATGTTTAGACCAACACATCCATCTATCAAGACATATTTAATATGGTGTTTATGGATTAGGAATTCAATATGCAATGGATGGATTGTGTGGGTGATTCAATGATTTTTCATCCTCTTCTAGAAAAGAGAAATAATGCGAGGAAGTCGAATGTCCCACCATAGTCTAGAATTTGTCTGCATATAAATATTTTGGAATATTGGTTGTTTATAAATCTTGATCCAAAATCTCTCTATGATTAGGAGACATCTTAAGAAACTCCAAGCTAGAGATCTTAGCAGATATTTGTTGTAATTGATCAACAAAACTATAAGGGTTAGGCCATAGTAATGGTTTCTACTTTTTCATCATGAAGAAATTAGATGAAAAGTAGAAAATCCAAATTTTAGAGGCTTCATTTGAAGCTATGGTTTTGAAAAAATCCATGCGGCTTGGGGCTTTGTACAAAGCTATAGGCTTTTCTCAAAGCCCCTTTGAACCACTTGTCACATAGGGATTTGAGTGAAGCATAGGGCTTTGCTTGAAGCCCTTATTTTGCTATTGGAACATGCTTATAAACACCGATTTACCATTTTCTTCTCATTTTTAGTATTTTAATTTGGTGGAAGGGCTTAGAGTGAACTTCTTGATGTCTTGGGTTGCATCATCATTCCAGTCTACAATTGTTGACATCCTTCAAGCATTCAACATACCAAGTATGTACATTTTCTTCATTTTTGTGTTTGTAATGATTTTTTTTTTGGATGAATATTTAGTTATTATTATTATGAATGTTTAGCTGTTTTTAATTAAAGTTTAGTTATTTTTAATGAATATTTAGTTTTTTTAATGGGTATTTAGTTATTTTTTAGTTATGTCAATTAATTTTATGTTTACATGATGTATTTTAGATAAAATGTTAGAACATATTAAAAGAATAGTTAAAATTGTAGTTGGAAGAAATAATATATTTAGAAATATAAAATGTGTTGGTTAACAATTTGTTCTTCTTTTAGGGTTTACAACTGGACTCTTTTTAATGCCTAGTTTTTTGGAGAAACACAAGGATGTCACCAATAAATGGGTATGTGTATGTGTTATGTCACCGCCCTCTAAATTACAAGGTATAGCTCCCTTCAGTTTGAAATGATATACAATGAATTGATGTCTTTATTTGATCATGATTTTAAATGATAAGCACTTGACTTGAGAGTAGAATAGGCTACTAACCAAATTGCTTGTAGACACAATAAATTCAAACCAAATTAGATTTGGATAACTCACAACCCCCAATAGAATGTTTTTTATAAGTTATATCAAAGACCGAGCATCTAACTTCTAATTAGAAACTATTTTAACTTATACAACCATGACTACTGATTCTAATGATGCAGATACAATAGGGAGGTACAGAAAAAGAACCACACATGAAAGGTAAATGGAATTACCTATGCTACAATCACCATAATAGAATGGAATCGAAGAGAAAATTGTTGGTGTTTAAAACTATTGAACAATAGAATGCTCAATACCAAAATGATAATACCAAAATGATAATACTCATACAACCTAAGGATTAGCCATTTCCTATTATCAATTATGTATGCAAACCATTTAGACCCAACTTCAACAAAACCAAGGATGGTTTTCTACTCTTTAGGCTCTGCAAAACCAAGTTGGTTATACCTAGGGGATGATTCAAATTGAATGCTATTGCATGAGAATTATATTAGTTTCATTCTAATTCTCATCTTCAATCCTTAGAAATATACATGATTTTGGCATTTTAGATAAAATACATCCCATATAGTAGATTTGGTCACAATTCTTCTATAGATATGCAAGTATTTCTAGAATAGCGGGTAACTAAGGCCAAAACATTCCATGCAAACAAGTGTTGACCATATTTGAAAGTCTTCAAGAAAAGTAAAATAAAGTTGATTGTGATTTTAAATTTGATGCTTATTCATTATCTACCTATCTACAGATTGAATTAATTTGATCAGTGCCTATTCCATTGGGATTCAACATCTACTCCAATTTTAAATCTGATTTGTTGCCTTTACAAAAAATATTAACAACAATTCTTACTGGAATTCATTCTTACAGACATCCTTTCTATTTCAACATAATTCCAATAAAATTCATCAAAGCCTTTACTTAATTCATTGAATTAATAGCAGTAATGAATTGTCATACAACCTAAATGAATTGCATTCAATTAAACAAGCTTTACTCACATAATCTCAAAATAATTAGGTAACATCAAAGGAGACAAAATTCAACAAGAACTGATATATATATTTTTTTAAAGAGGGGTAAACGCTTTGACCTGGAGCTATGAACCAGTGAGGCCACAAATGGGGGACCTCATCCCCATGAGATTTGAACCTTGATGGCAAGGATAACAATGAAACAACTTAACCATCACAACATGCCACTATTAACAAGAACTGATATGGTGATAGCTCAAATTTGGATTAATTTTCCTTGAAAATTGTATACAATTGTAGTAAACTTAGAATGACTCTAGAAAGAAACACAAAGATCACTCAACATTAATGTATTCTTAGAAAATTTTGTAGAGAGGATCATCATAAAGTTTTCTCAAAGACTAGACTGAAACCATCCTAAGTATAAAACTAAAAATGCATTAGAAATCAGACCCTGCTCTAGCCCTGAAATCTCAGTTATATAATGTGAGATGCAAAAAGCTTTAGGCATAGATAACTTCCCACAAAAAGAAAAAATTGTGCATAACAGAAAAACTTACACATCATTACATTCTTTTGGTAGGCCCTTTTTCTCTTACATCTCTTGGAACAATAAAACTCTATGATTTGATTCTATTATTATTTTGAGTCTTTGGAATAAGTGGCTATCAGGCTTGAAAGCGATGTGTCCTCTTCAATTACCTACAATATTATTTCAACTTGGGGATTCTCCTTGTCTTCATCATTAACTGTTAAGGTAATAGTTCCATTTACATCTTCTTTTGCCTTATCACCTTCTGCCATATGTTCTCTAGAAAAAACATGTTCCTTCCACTCATTGTAAATAGTGTCATTAGGCCAGTCACAATTTGAAATCTCCCTTTGTATAGTTACTAAAGAATTTCCAATTGCTTCTATTTCAACAAAGTATTTTCTAATGACACCATAGAATAACTGCACTTTAACCAACTCCTCATTGGTCATTGCCCATAATAAATGTCTAGTTTCATTTATGACATTATTCATTCTTTGACAAAATATTTCATTCAATTCCTTTTTCCACTCTTCCTTTTCCTTTATTTTATCAACAATTTTTAGAACACTAGGAAATAAATCAAACTTTTTAGCTATATATTTGGAGAAAAAAATTGTCACTCTTTTCTAAAATGAATCCTGTTTGTCATCAAAATTCTCCAACTTATCTAACAAATTAAAAATCTTCTCTATCTAATGACATAACAACTGGATGACACATACATACATGGTAGTAATATCATTATTTCTTTCAGTCCACTTTTGTATAATGGGTTTCTATCCTCATTTCCCTTTAATTCATCTCCAATTGCTACAATCCTTGTCAATTGGTCAAAAAATGTTGGCCATTCAGTTCTATCTATTAAATAAATTATTCCCTACCTTATTTTTTCTTCATGTTGATTGTTCAACTCCACATGCTTTGTATACAAATTATTATTTTCTTTTTAAAATTCCTTTGCAGTGTAGAATTGAGGCCTCTCTGGGTTGTCCAGTATCTCAATAATGGGAGTTGATTTAAATGGTTCAATAGGTGGTTGGCGGTATAAAATTTTGGGCCTACTAGATTCTCCCACCTTTCTTTTCCCAAGTTGCTTTTCCATTTGGGATACTTGGTTTTCCAATGATTGTATCTGCTTACCCCTTTCCTCATATGCCTTCAAAACCTCTTCAAATCTGGCATTAAGTTCTAAAAACTTATCCTCTTCCTATCCAGACACCACATTGTTGAATTTCATCATTTCTAATGTCATTCAAAAAATTTGTTTACTACCAACCTCACTAGCCCTAAATACTATAAGCACACCAGTATGCTTTGCACTAGAGATTTCCTGCACTCTAGTTTTGTCTCTCTTCTCAATTGACCAGATCACTAGGGCTTGGTGGTCATCATTAAATTTTACTCCCCAATGCACTTGCAATATTTCTTCCTCTTTTTTGTATTGTACATCTTTCTCTTTTGTAATTGAATTAAAAATCATAGCATTAGCTATGTCCCATTCTGGAAAAATTAGGACCCCTGACTCGTTGACTAATTACCTCCTGATCTCAGGTGCGAACTGGGCAAAGTCACTCAAAAACTTAGCTTTTACCTCTTCCTCAATAACAGAGTCCAATTTACTAGGTTGCTCTATTTTTATTTTCTCACATGTTTTCTCAAAATTTCCTATATTTTTTCTCCACAAAAATTGTGCAAAAGCCCTAGATTTAACAAAATTTTCATCATTAATAAACTTCTCAAAAGCTTGAGAAAAAATTGGTTCTATCTCCTTACCTTGATAATCAATAATTGTAAGGTCCAAGGAGGGTACTAGAGGCTCTTGGGGTACTCCACTTTCTAGGTCAATAGTGGTAACAATGACATCCCCTTCACCAATTTGTCTCAGTTGCTCCCTTAAGGATGCTTCATCATCTATTCAAATTGGGGTTTGGCTTGGGGAGTACTCTTCTACACGAGAAGAGGATCCTTGTTCCAACTTTTGCCTCTTTGGGGCACTAGCTATAGATGGGCTCTCTAGCCTTGGTCTTTCATGAGGGGGAGCTTGTTGTATATGCTGTGCCATCACATATCCTACTCTGTTTTACAAAGTATATTGACCAGGAGCTACTATTTTTCTATTATTTATTCTTCTTTGTACCTCTGTAGCACTATCTAGATAGGTTTTGGCATATGTAGCCTTTTTCTCATTCATTGTTTGCATTATTGCAACAAAATTATTCATCAACATGTGCATTTTGGCTCCCCAATATTTTTTATCCTTCAAAGGATCATAGGTAGAGTCAAAAGCATTGATTAATTCCAACACTTTGCTAAACACTATCCATTTTTCTTTCCTAACTTCCTGCTCTTGTAAAGAGAAAATATTTCTTATAAAATCCTTAGGAAAATACACTTGCTATGTCATGCGGGCAGCTTTTATCCTTTTTCTTAAAAGATCATAAAACCTTCTAGATCAATAAATCTTGCATGGGACTCTGCCATGTTGTACCTATCCATAAATAAATTGAGATGTTTCCATCCCTTTTTCACAAAAAAAAATCATGTGCCACAGTAACAACTGGGAAGAAAGTACCTTTCTTAGGCAAATCTCTTTCATGAATAGTCCTAATTTGCCATAACAATTCTGCTATCCCTATCTTCAAAGGCACAAGTAAAGATACATGGGGCTACCCTAGAAATCCATATACTCTAGTCACTATAGAAACATTGTATGGGATTATATCCCCCCAGTTATGACTAACCAACAACCCCTTTGCATGGTCTTTGGGTCTAACCAATTCTAACACTAATTGTGGAATCCTAGGGCTATCTCCTCTTTAAAGAGTCTAAGCCTAGATGCAAAATATCTATTAAATCTCACAAAATTGGCATTTTGGGCTCTGAAGTCATGTCAACACTCCATAACTGGACTAGATTCTTTTGTCCATCCCTTGTTACTTCCAACTCCATACCCTTAGAGAAAAAAGTAACTCCCTTAAACAAACATATAGGCATGAGCAATGAATACCAACAAAAAGGTCTATTTACATTTCCTTGTGATATCCCCACCAAAGCATTATTAATTTCTTGTGCAAGAAAAGTGGAAAAATCAAGAATACTACTCATTCCAAATTGCAATGTTTGAGCCATGATAAGAACAATGGAACCTTTAATATGTTCCTCCTCATCCATCCCAAAAATTTTACATAGGGTGAAGTATAATGCTTAAGCCCTAGGATTGAAATGTTTTCTCATTAATGGTTCTGGTGTATGGGCTACAATCAAAGGCAATGTACCACTCCTAGCAAAATGTTTTTGTAGAGGCATTGTACTTAGATATGTTCTCTGTGCATCATACCTTGCCTGAAGGTCATCCATGTCAATGGTCTCATGCACAACATAGTTAGGGTTAAGATTGAAAACTTCCCTAATCAATTCAGGAGAAACTTTAAAATTTTTTTGTCTCTAGAACAATTCTTCACAAATCCATAAATATGATCATACTTCTTAGCTAAATAAGTAAGTAGATCACTATCAAAGAAAACCCCAGGTACTACTAGTTTCCCATTGTTAAATTCACAAACATTTCTCAAAGGGGTATCAAGGTTTCTCTTAGCAAACCATTTTTTAAACAATTCTAGACCTCCCATAGAAACCTTTGCGTCTCTTACCCAATTTGCTCTATCATAGAAATCTTCTGCTACTACTACCCTAGGGTTCTTTGGAAGAAGCTCTCTCCCCTTAGTTATTTCATTTTTAGATAGTGAGAGTTGTTCAAGGAAATCATCATGTACTACCTCTTAAGGTAATCAGTCTATCCTAAGAATTCCTTTCATGGAGGCATTTTTAAAGATTGTGAGCTTTCACAACACCAAATACTTGATTTTACAAGTTGCAAACCTCTTATCTTCTAAATTTGTTCTTCTTTTTGATAGAATTTTCATCACAATTTGCTGAATTACTTAGTAGAATTTTTGTGCCCTAGCTCTGGAAGTTCTTTTGTGCTCTGATAACCTTTTATGCTTTGGTGGTTCAATAATGGTGAGAGCGTGAACTATATCAGGGCATTGGAATCACACGAATGAGTTCTAAGTAGTATTAACTTCCATTAGCCATTATTTCCATGTTGCTATCAAGTTTGAACCTTATTCATTGATTTCAACAGATTAGATGACCCTAATTCAAAAAGTGGAATTGCTTTATTGCTTTATAAAATTTGGCCATGTGTCAAATAGGTGCTTGCCCGCATTGCTTAAACTTCTTATATTTTAAAATTGCTGGAAAGTACCAACCATTGATCTTCCTCTAGATCAATGGCCAAGATAACTTAAACATTTTTATGGCAAAAAGTGAAAAGTGTAATACAATTGGCTTAATAAATATTCCAACCTTGCACACATCATCCCACTTTGGTCACAACTAGTCTTACTTTGCCACGTGATGATACCCAGCCAACTGCATTGACCAATAGGAACTATCCATGTGAATCAATGCCTTAGGAAAAATTTCCATGCAAGTGGGTCCCATTTTATCTTCTGAGAAAGTGGGTCCTTGACATCACCTTTTCCACTTGTTAGGGTAAGGCTTCCTTGCTTTGCTTAAACTTCTTGCAGGTTCTTAATGCGGGGAAGTGCCCTTCGTTGATCTGACCAAGATTTATGGTGGGTCAAACTCTTTGTCTTTCATGGTCCCATCATCCAATTTGACCAATAAAATAATACATTTTAACCATCGTACTCTAAAAAGTCTAACTACCATATTAATTGTTGGAGTTTTTGTGCCCATGACATCATCACTCTCAATTTGGCATACACATCATATTCAACCAATGAATACACTTGAATTCTTATGGTCTTATAGCATGGCATGACTCCACAATCTCCCCAAAACCTAGTCCCACTGTGCTACATGGTGTAAGGGTGCTTGCCCACATTATTTAAAATTCGAGTAGTTTCCTATTACAGGTAAGTGTTGGCCACTCATCTTTAAAAGATCTATGGTCATGAGGATTCAAACCTTTTTGATAGACAACCCTTTTGAGTGGTCTAGCTAGCATTACACATCAACAACCTTTTACAACTTGGCACAACTGAGCACATACCCTACGCAGTTGGTCGCACCTTGCCACGTGTCAAATTAGTGCTTTGCCACATTCTTTAAAATTCATGCAATTTCATATGTGGATAAGCACCGACCATGGATCTTACATAGATCAATGATCATGAAATCTTGTACCCTTAAAACATTGAGTCAATAGGAATGACCAATGAGACACTTCACTTTAATCCAACTCATCTAATAGTTTCCATGGAAGATATGTCATTATTATTATTTGAACAGGTGGGCCCATGATGTCACATTTTTCTACATGTCTTGTTGGCACTTGCCCACATTGTTTAATTTTCATGCATTTTCTTATTGCGGGAAAGCACTGGCCTTTGATCTAAATAAGATCAATAGTGCATAAAAATTGAACATAAAGCAATACCTTCTTTAAGAGACCAACCAATGACATCGTAGGAATTTTAGAACGTGCATTAAAGGTATTGACAACTATGCAAAACTTTCTAGTGAACCCTGATAAACCATAAACTTTGTGGTGCATTGAAGTTCCATCACGAGCAAGGGCTACGTGACACAAAGGTGCTTGCCCGCTTTAGTTAAAAACCTTGCATTTAAATACTATAGGGATATGCCATCTATCAATCTGACAAAGATTGATGGTTGATAAAAAGGTACTACAGTTAGTATTTTCAAAAAAATTCACAATAAATGCAATAAAAAACAAGGATATAAAAGGTTTAGCAAAATTTATGAAGTCATCCTTGCGCAAGTTAAACCTTAGGGTAAAAATGTCCCCCCTAAAAATAGTTTGAAATAGTATTTTCAAAAGTTTTGAAAAGATAGGGTAAAACAAGATAAAACATTAGGGTTTTTTGATGAATTTTACCTAGGGTCTTAACCTAATTTCAAAATTTTCAAGGCACATAGTTAGGGTTTTTCACTACTGAATGCACAAAATAGGAATTGTGAAAAACTAGGCCAACAGTGGCTCTATTTGGGGACATTGAATTTTCTAGATTTAAATGAGGGAGAAGCAGACCACAAAACAAATTTTTTTTAAAATCTGACAACTTTGAGAAAGCAACAAACACAGGGAAAAAACTATGCACAGGAAACTACACAAAGACCAAAGGATTTACAAATGTATAGAAAAACCCTAAACTACTATTCATGGAAAAACAAGTATTTTTCGAAGAAAAATACCTCTTCAAGAACTGTCCATGAGCTGGCAGTTCAATAATATTGCCTAACAATTTTTTTAGAATATAAGAGTCTTCTCCCCATGTATTTTCAATCAAATAGGGACCTAACCAGATAAGATCAAACTTACCATGTTTTCCTCTATTCTCAATTCTAGCATTCCACATGAGGACTAAATATCCATCTTCAAACCTTTTCTTTACCATCCTCTTGTCATATAATATCTTGACTTGTAGTTGCAACTTTTGATTCTTGAGGGATGCTTCTCTCTTGGTTTCTACTAGTCCTACCAGCTCATCCATTCTTTCTTGCATGTCATCTATGATATCCTCATCATACATTTGAATATAGTTATACAAGCTCATTAGGTTATTCTAAGGCATCCTTGCCTGAATTCCATATACCATATTAAATGGGGCTACTCCAATGGCTTTCTTCACAGTCACTCAATCAACCCATATTGCTAGCTGCAACTTGGAATCCCATGCCTTCTTGGTATCATCCAAGGTCCTCTTAATGACTTTTAACAAGCTTTTATTTGTGGATTTAACTTGTCCATTTCCTTGTGGATGATATGGGGAGGATGTTGATCTGGTAATTCCATATTTGTCATGAAATTTTACAAATTCCTCATACCTAAAGCACGTTGCATTATCTATTACAATTTTATGAGGATAACCAAATTTGGAAATAATA
Organism: Cupressus sempervirens; assembly: GCA_028749045.1. Classification (NCBI taxonomy): domain Eukaryota; kingdom Viridiplantae; phylum Streptophyta; class Pinopsida; order Cupressales; family Cupressaceae; genus Cupressus; species Cupressus sempervirens. The sequence goes on along the minus strand of CM053792.1, from coordinate 507,821,570 downwards.
TTATTTAACAAGAAATTGTTGACAATTTTACTAGTTGCATTTCTTGTAGGGATTGCTTCTACCCACTTTGTGAAATAATCATTATAAACTAAAATCCAAGAATAGCTAGTGCTAGATTTAGGTGAGATCTCACCTATGAAATCCATACCCCATTGCTGAAATGGTGCTTGCACCTCAACTGGCTTTAATGGAGTATTACCTGAGAACTTTAATTTTCCAACAAACCTTTAACAAGCATCACATTTCCTAACCATGATTTGAGCATCTTTAAAAAGGGATGGCCACTAGAACCCAACTCTCATTACCTTGTGTGTAGTGGTCTTGGCCGTATAATGTCCTCCATAGACTCAAGCATGCATTTCATTCAAGATTTCTTTTTCCTTTTCTTGATCAACATATTTTAGTAATATTCCCTCAAAATTTCTCCACCATAAACTATCCTTAATAATGATATACCTGATGGCTTGTAACTTAGTACTCCTCTTCTCATTTTTAGTCAAATGGGAAGGAGCTTCCATGTGTTGTAGATAATGGATAACATTAGCATACCACTCACAATGATCCATGTTGCATAAATAAGATATGAGGTCATCAACTACCATATTTATCTGATTAGCATCTAGATTAGATTGAGCCATGAGTTTAGCCAAACCTTGACCTCTTACCAGTTTAGTTATCTTTATTTCAATGTTAAATTCTTGGATCCTTTTGATCCACCTACGTCTTCTTCTTGACACTTCTTGTTGAGAAAATATGTCTTTTACAGTAGCATCAGGTACAAATGCAATGATAATAGCATGTATCAAGTAGCATCTAAAATCCTTAATAGCCTTTACTAAAGCATATGCTTGTTTCTCATTTATCTCATATTTTAGTTTAGTAGGTTGTAATGACTTACTGAAGAATGCAATTGGCTATTCATATTCTTCCTCATTCTTTTGCAACAGGACTCTAGCTACAGTATGGCAAGATGAAAAAGAAAATATGTGCATTGGTTTTGTATAATCTGGAGCCCTAAGGACTACAACATTCTTTATAGCAATTTAATATCTTGAAATGCTTGTGAAGGTTCACCATCCTAGTTAATAGTAGCTCCTTTCTTGAGCATTTTAGAAATAGGTCTACTAATCTCAGCAAAGTTTGTAACAAATCTCCTTAGAAAGTTAACTTTCCCAAAGAAGGATTGAATTCCTTTCACACTCTTTGGCTTAGGGACCTTATCAATGGCTGCTACTCTTCCAGGATCTATCTTTACTCCATCCTTTGATACCATATGTCCCAATTATTTTCCTTCAGTTACCCCAAATGTACACTTCTTAGGGTTCAATGATACTCCATATTCTAATGCTTTGATAAAAATATTCTCTAAGTGCCTACAATGGTCTTCATCCTTTTTAGAGTAAGATGTGAGGTCATATTTGTATACAACCATAAACTTATTGATGTACTCATGGAAAGCCACATCCATGGCTCTTTGACAAGTGGCACCAACATTAATCAATCCAAAAGGCATTCTAACATATACATAAGTTCCCCAAGGAGTTGTAAATGCTATCTTAAACTGCTCTTCTTCTTTCACCAGGACCTGGTTATATCCTAAGAACCCATCCATAATAAACATAAGTTCAAACCTAGTTACTTGCTACAACATAGCTTCCATGTTTGGTAACCCATAATTATCTTTTAGGGAAGCAATGTTCAAGTTTCTGAAATCTACACATAGCCTTGTATCTCCATTCTTTTTCCTAACAGGTACTAGATTTGATACCCATGTGGAATGTCTAATAGGTTTAATTATCCCTCCATCCCTTAACTTCATTGGGGGCTAGAGTGGGATTAGCTGGTCTCTATTTCTGCCTAAAAGGTTTTACATTTCCCTTCAAAGGGATGACATGTTGAAAAAGATCCTCTCTATAAGCCTTTAGGTCATCATATAACCATGCAAAAACATGTCTATATTTTCTCAGTAAGTCAATCAAAGGCTTTCTAATTTTAGCTAAAAAAATTTGGCCAATATAAAATTTCTTAGGTGCCTTAGTAGTACCCAAATTTATCTCTTCTAGCTTTTAAGGTTTACAATCTTTAGCCGCAAGCCTTACCCTATCTTGGTTATCAAACATGTTCTCCAAAGCAACCAAACCTTTAGGTACTTTATTAGTCTTTAATTGTATAACCTCTTGACCAAAAATTTTTTGTTTCCCATCTATGGTTTGAACCAAATCACTACAGTCCAACTTTTGACCATGATATTTATCTTCATTTAGCAAGAAATTCACAATGTCTTTGTCATCTTAAAAGACTTGCCAATATTTAATATTGTCAGGTATTGATGGCCTATTTTGAACCTCAATCTATGAAATTCTTGCAAATGATATCTCCTAGGGTTTAATTCCTACATTTTCCAATAAGTTAACCATCTTATTCTGAGTTCTATCTCTCCATGATATACCAAATGCATCAAAAAATTCAATTCGATCCCAAACAACATTTCTATATTGTTTCAACCTTTTATTCTTACAAGCATATATTCCCCTTATCTGTGAGATAATCAATTTAGAATCACCTATAACCTACAACTTTTTGATCTCATGGTGGGTAGCAAATTTCAACCCTAACAACAAGGCTTCATACTCAGTTATATTGTTAGTGCACGGAAAGTTTAGGGTAAAGGAGTATCTAAAAGTGTTTTTCTCTGGAGAAACAAAAACTACCCCTACCTCTACACCTTCTTTTGAACTGGCCCCATCAAAGAACATTGTCCATAATATAGGTGAGTCCATACAACACTCAACTTCATGTTCAATCACATTAGGCAATTTCTCAACCTCTTGGATAATTAACTCAGCTTTGAATGTATTTACACTAGTATCTAAAAATCAAGTAGCATCTTTGTCAATTTCCTCCCCCAAAATATGACTAACCCTTGGCTCTTTGTCTACTTTAATAGCCTTGTCACCTATGTGAAAAGTTGCATAGGTTAGGTCACATTGTAGACTACCTCCCATAGCAACCCTCCATTTTCTAGAAAGCAACATTCCATAATGTGGAGGAATATCAACTACAAGGATTGACATGGTCAACTCTACCTTAGGGTATGCAGCTAGCTTAAATGGTAAAGCATTTATAGTACCTATGACTGGGACTTCTCTAGCATCCATATCTCCACATCTGCCTTGTTTAGTATCTACTTTCAATCCCAGGGCTTCCATTACTTTGAAAGGCATGATGGTATTAGAAGATCCTGAATCTATCATGCAATTTTTTAGGGTCTTTCCTTTTATAATAAGACTGAGAAAAAATGGGTCAATATCGTCTATGTATGCTATTAATGAATCATCCAATAATATTTGAGAAATTTGGGACATAATACCACTATCTTCTACTACAAAGGGGTTTTTTTGAATGGCATTTTTGTTCTACATTGTTGTTATTTCCTATCCCTCCCAACCATGACAAAGCTCTTCTCTTATGCTCTTCAATTCTAAATAGCTTAGACAAGGGTACCTTAAGAATAATTTGTGACAACATGGATATCATGTCAATAGGATCAGACACAGTAGGTTTCAAAATCATACCTGGAGTAGGAAAAATCTAAGCAATAGGGACTACTATTTACTTGGCACTATCAGATCTTGGTCTCTTTTCTTGCACAATTTCTTTTGTTTTCTTGTTTGTTTGAAATTGAACTTTCTTCTTAAGTTCCCACTTCTTGGTTTTTATTTCTTTAATCTTGACTATCTCTACATTAGCCTTCTTGTCTTCATCTTTCATCTTACGTGTAATATATTTTATGAATATACTAGAAGGCTTACCAACATCATTGTTAACTATTTAGTTTCTCAAATTGTAGTTACTATATACTTGGGAGATCATCTTTGTAGTGATCCTATAAATTTCCTCTTTAGAAGGCATCCTCAAGTTCACATGACCAACTTCAAAAGATGTAGCACATACCTGATCTTCATCATATCCTTTGTTGTTTGAGAACACTTGTTGATGATGTAATTGATAAGCAATTTTCTCATTCTCAAGATCACTTTCTATTTCTTGCTTACCATATTATAGCTTACATCATCATGGCTTTTTTCTTCTTCTTCCTCCTTAGTTCGTGCACTATGATCAGAAGCAAATGATTGAGCAATTGCTTAATACTCTAAAGAGTGAAGTGATTGACAAATAATACACCATGGCACATTATCATTCATATTACTACAACTTCTTTGCAGAGGATCTGGTGTACCCTTATCTTTTACATTTTTGGTCTGATTAGAAATTGGCTTGCCATCCTTCCATTGTGTGGTGTAAGGGTAATTTTGCATTCTAGGTTGTCTATTGAAATTGCTATTGTTCACAAGGGCTTTATCATGAACATTTGGCTTCTGGGTATTAAAACTAGTGGGATTCATCTTTTTTAGCAATTCCAACACTTGACCTATTGTGGGTTCTTCTATCTTCTTTCCTATAGGAGATTTATCAACCTTCCTTTTGTTGTTATTCTTGGGATTGAACAACTTTGGATCATCTCTCCTACCAAGCTTTCCAGATGCCTTCCTATTATTCTCAATATTTACTGCAACCTTATAAGCATCCCTCAAAGTTTTAGGATCTTTATCCCTCAATTGATAAGCCATTTTTCTATCAAAAGCATTAAAATATGTTGTAAGAAAAACATCCTCATTCAACTTTATAGCCTGAAATAGTTTGTACATGCCTTTCTAGAATCTACATTGAAATCAAATGTAGACTCATTGGGGTTTTTCTTGATGTTATTGAATTCATTTAACATGAACCTTGCATTGGTATTATCTCCATACTACTCTTTGAACAATTTCTCCAAGTCACTCCATGAGGTAATACTGTCATCAAGTAACCTTCTGAACCAATCCCTTGCATCCTCAGTTAGTGAATGAACAAACAACTTCATTACCATCCTCATGCTCCACTTCATAATCATTTAGCATATCTATGAAAACTCTTAGGTGCTCTTCACTAGTAACATCATTGTTTCCAGAGAACTTGACAACTTTATCTCTTAAATCAAAAGATATGGGATGTGGAGCACTAGGGATACCTGAAAATGACATTTGTTTATATTTTTCCATGTATATAGGTTTCTTTTGAAAACTAGGAACATTTGAGGTGCCTGCTACATTGGCTTGGTTAAGAAGACCATTTTGGGATTGTTGAGGTTGGACAAAGGGGGCTTGAGTGCTAATGGTTGATGATGAGGTAGGGGAATATTGAGATGTTCCATGAGTTGGAATCATTGGATTAATAGCCAGTACAAAAGTTGCAGAAGGGGTAGACAAATTTGGCCATGAAGCCAATGCAAAATTAGATTTTATGAACTAGATTTTCCTCCTAGTTTTTGTGGCTTGAGCTTCATTCTCCACCTTCTCAAGCTCTTTTGCAAGATCTTCCTTCTCCTTTCTAGCCTTTTCTAGATCTAAGTCCAATTTTGACATGGAAAGTTTTATGGATTTTCTTAGTAGAGCTTGAGGTTCATTTATTTGGATTCCCATGGTTTTTCCCTTTCCTTTATCTGTAGCTTTCATAGTAGGTTCTACAGGATCTACTTGGATAGGTTTATAAGCTTGGACTTGAGTAATGACTAGTTCTTTCTTTTGACTTAGGAGTTTTTCTTGTTACTAAACTTTAGTTCTTAGATTGTCTACATATCCAAAGACATCAATATGAAGGATTGACGTTCTTTCTTCTAACTTCTTATTTTGTTCTTTTAAGGTAGCCATCCTTCTAAGTAGATTATCTCTTTCCACTATAGCAACTAGGGTGGCTTGCTCTCTTTCCTTTTCTAGGAAAACACACTTGGCTTCTTCCTCAACAATTCATTTCTTGAAAACTCCTATCTCTGACTACACTTGTTTAGGATATGTAGAAGTAGCTTCTAAATCAGCAGGATTATCCAGGTCTATAAGATTAGGTTCAATGTATGGGACCACTCTAGGGTCAAAAGGATCTCCAAATGAACTTCTGAGTCCTAGCCTATGATTCATCTTAGTTATCAAATCTAGTCTAGGGGATACATTCCCTACTGGTGACATATCCTTATCTCGATATGTTCTTTCATCTAGTACTGGGGTACTAAATATTTCTCCTAAGAGTCTTGTGGTTTTTGATTTAGAGCTAAGTGAAGAAGACTCTCTCCCTACCACTATTTGATATTGAGAATTAACTGATACACTACCTCTGGGCTTCTAGGTGGGATTTGGGTTTGCCTTTTTCTTATTTAGGTTTTTACTACCACCTTTAGGTAAGTCAGTAGACGTTGGTACATTAGGATTGACTCTTGTGTATGCTCTTGAGTTTTTTCTTTTGTCAATCATTTTACTATTTATCAAATAAGCACTAGCTTCAAAACCTCAACTGATTCGCCACCCTATCCTAGGGAAATACAAAAATTAAAATTAATCCTAACTTTAAGGAAAAATGCAATATAATATGGAAATATCTGACACACAAATAGACTAATCACTAAGATCATAATACTACAACTCTTTCTTGATAGATAAGACACTTGGAAGGGCTGAATATGTTAGTTTAGCTCTGTGGCATATTTTATTTTCTCTCTTTTTAAATTCTCAAGGTATTTCACTAAAATGTACCCATTACAACCATGAGCAATACTAAAGATTTGACACACATGTACACAATAGGACCAAAGAAACAACAATACTTCTCATACATGTGTTGGACAACTCCCTAGCAGAGTTTCCATTTTGTTGGTGTTTAAAACTACTGAACAATAGAATGCTCAATACCAAAATGATAATACTCATGCAACCTAATGATTAGCCATTTCCTATTATCAATTATGTATGCAAACCATTTAGACCCAACTTCAACAAAACCAAGGATGGTTTTCTACTCTTTAGGCTCTGCAAAACCAAGGTGGGTATACCTAGGGGATTATTCAAATTGAATGCTATTGTATGAGAATTATATTAGTTTCATTCTAATTCTCATCTTCAATCCTCAAACACATACATGATTTTGGAATTTTAGATAAAATACATCCCATATAGTAGATTTGGTCACAATTCTTCTATAGATTTGTAAGTATTCGAAACAATAGTGGCTGACTAAGGCTAAAAGATTCCATGCAAACAAGTGTTGACCATCTTTGAAAATCTTTAAGAAAAGTAAAATAAAGTTGATTCTGATTTTAAATTTGATGCTTATTCATGATCTATCTATCTACAGACTAAATCAATTTGATCAGTGCCTATTCCATTGGGATTTAAAGTCTACTCCAACTTTTAGATTTTATTTGTTGCCTTTACAACAAATATTAACAACAATTCCTACTAGAATTCATTCTCACAGACATCCTTTCTATTACCACAACAATCTTATCAAATTCATTAAAGCCTTTACTTAATTCATTGAATTAATAGCAGTAATGAATTGACATATAACCTAAATGAATTGCATTCAATTGAACAAGCTTTACTCACACAATCTCAAAATAACCAGGTAATAACAAAGGAGACAAAATTCAAAAAGAATTGATATGGTGATAGCTCAAATTTTTATTAATTTTTCTTGAAAATTGTATACAATTGTAGTAAACTTGGAATGACTCTAGAAAGAAACACAAATATCACTCAACATTAATGTATTCCCATAAATTTTTGTAGAGAAGATACATCATAAAGATTGCTCAAAGACTGGACCGAAAACATCATCAGTATAAAACTAAAAATGCATTAGAAATTGGACCCTACTTTAGCCCTGAAATCTCACTTATATAATGTGAGATGAAACAAGCTTTAGGCGTAGAGAACTAATAGGTGTCCTTTTACAAAAGATATTTATATTTTTCTTCCACAAAAAGACAAAATTTTGTGTAACAAAAAAACTTACACATCATTACATTCTTTTAGTAGGCCTTTTTTCTATTACATCTCTTGGAACAATAAAACTCTATGATTTGATTCTCTTATTATTCTAAATCTTCAAAATAAGTGGCTATCAGGCTTGAAAGTGATGTGTCCTCTTCAGTTACCTACAAGTTTACTTCAACTTGGGGATTCTCCTTGTCTTCATCATTAACTATTAAGGTAACAATTACATTTACATCTTCTTCTGTGTTATTGCCTTCTGCCATCTATTCTCTAGACAAAAATTATTCCTTCCACTCATTGCAAATAGTGTCATCAGGCCAGTCACAATTTAAAATCTCCCTTTGTATAGTTACTAAAGAATTTCCAATTGCTTCTATTTCAACAAAGTCTTTTTTGATGGTACTATAGAATAACTACACTTTAACCAACTCCTCATTGGTCATTGCCCATAATAAATGTCTAGTTTCATTTATGAAATTATTCATTCTTTGACAAAATATTTCATCCAATTGCTTTTTCCACTCTTCCTTTTCCTTTATTTTGTCAACAATTTTTAAAGCACTAGGAAATAAATCAAACTTTTTAGCTATATATTTGGAGAAACAGATTGTCACTCTTTTCTAAAATTAATCCTATTTGTCATCAAAATTCTCCAACTTATCTAACAAATTAAAAATCTTCTCTATCTGATGACATGACAACTAGATGATAGATACATACATCATAGTAATATCATTATTTCTTTCAGTCCACTTCTGTACAATGGGTTTTATTCTATCCTCATTTCCCTTTAATTCATCTCTGATTGCTGCAATCCTTGCCAATTGGTCAAAAAATGTTGGCCATTCAATTCTATCTATTAAATACATTATTCCCTACCTCATTTTTACTTCATGTTGATTGTTCAACTCCAAATGCAGTGCATACAATTTATTCTTTTCTTCTTCAAATTCCTCTGCAGTGTAGAATTGAGGCCTCTCTAGGGTGTTTGGTATCTCAATAATGGGAGTTGATTTAAATGGTTCAATAGGTGGCTGAGGGTATATAGTTTTTGGGCTACTAGATTCTCTCATCTTTCTTTTCCCAAGTTGCTTTTCCATTTGAGATATTTGGTTTTCCAATGATTATATCTACGTACCCCTTTCCTCATATGCCTTCAAAACCTCTTCAAATCTAGCATTAAGTTCTAAAAACTTATCCTCTTCCTGTCTAGACACCACATTGCCAAATTTCATCATTTCTAATGCCATTCCAAAAATTTGTTTACTACCAACCTCACCAGCCCTAAATACTATAAGTGCACTAGTATGCTCTATACTAGAGATTTCTTGCATTTTGGTTTTGTCTCTCTTCTTAATTGACTAGATCACTAAGGCTTGGTGGTCATCACTAAATTTAACTCCCTTGTGGGCCTGCAATATTTCTTCCTCTATTTTGTATTGTACACCTTTCTCTTTTGTAATTGAATAAAAAATCATCGCATTAGCTATGTCCCATTCTGGAAAAATTAGGACCCTTGACTCTTTGACTAATTGCCTCCTAGCCTTAGGTGTGAATTAGGTAAAGTCACTCAAAAACTTGGCTTTACCTCTTCTTGAATAACAGAGTCTAGTTTGCTAGGTTGCTCTATTTTTATTTTCTCACATGTTTTCTCAAATTTTCCTATATTTTTTCTCTGCAAAAATTGTGCAAAAGCCCTAGATTTAACAAAATTTTCATCATTAATAAACTTCTCATAAGCTTGAGAAAAAATTGGGTCTATCTCCTTACCTTGATAATCAACAATTGTATGGTCCAAGGAGGGTACTAGAGGCTCTTGAGGTACTCCACTTTCCAGGTCTGTAGTGGTAAATATGACATCCCCTTCTCCACCAATTTGTCTTAGTTGCTCCCTTAAGGATGCTTCATCATCTATTTGGATTGGGGTTTGGCTTGGGGAGTACTCTTCTACATGAGAAGAGGATCCTTGTTCGAACTTTTGCCTCTTTGGGGCACTAGCTACAGATGGGCTCTCTGGCCTTGGTCTTTAATGAGGGGGAGATTGTTGTATATGTTGCACTATCACATATCCTACCCTCTTTTGCTAACTATATTGAGGAGCTACTATGTTTCTACTATTTATTCTTCTCTATAACTCTACAACCTTATCTGGATAGGTTTTGATATATGTAGCCTTTTTCTCATTCATTTTTTGCATTATTGTAGGAAAATTATTCATCAACACATGCATTTTGGCTCCCCAGTATTTTTTATCCTTCAAAGGATCATAGGCAGAGTCAAAAGCATTGATGAATTCCAACACTTTGCTAAACACTATCCATTTTTATTTCCTAACTTCCTGCTCTTGTAAAGAGAAAATATTCCTTATAACATCCTTAGGAAAATACACTTGCTGTGTCATGTAGGAAACTTTTGTCCTTTCTCTTAAAAGATCATAAAAACCTTCTGGATCAATAAATCTTGCATGGGACTCTACCATGTTGTACCTATCCAAAAATAAACTGAGATATTTCCATCCCTTTTTCACAAAAAAAAAATCATGTGCCATAGTAAGAACCGCGAAGAAAGTACCTTTCTTAAGAAAATATCTTTCATCAATAGTCCCAATTTGCATAACAATTATGCTATCCCTATCTTCAAAGGCACATGGAAAGGTAGCACATGAGGTTTCCCTAGAAAGCCATATACTCTAATCACTATAGAAACATTGTATGGGATTATATCCCCCTAATTATGACTAACCAAAATCCCCTTTACCTAGTCTTTGGGTTTGACCAATTCTAACAGTGATTGTGGAATCCTAGGGCTATCTCCTCTTAAAATTAGTCTAAGCCTAGATGCAAAACATCTTTCAAATCTCACAAAACTGGTATCTCTAGCCTCTAAAGTCATTTCAACACTCCATAATTGGACCAAATTTTTTTCTCCATCCCTTGTTACTTCCAACTCCATACCCTTAGAGAAAAAAGTAACTCCCTTAAACATACATATATGCATGAGCAATGAATACCAACAAAAGGGTTTGTTTACCTTTCCTTGTGATATCCCCACCAAACCATTATGAATTTCTTGTGCAAGAAAAGTGTCAAAATCAAGAATACTGCTCATTCCAAATTGCAATGTCTAAGCCATGATAAGAACAATGGAACCTTTAATATGTTCCTCCTCGTCCATCTGAAATTTTTTGCATAGGGTGAAGTATAATGCTTGAGCCCTAGGATTGAAATTTTTTCTCATTAATGGTTCTGGTGTATGGGCTATAACTAGAGGCAATGTACCAATCCTAGCAAAATTTTGTTGCAAAGTCATTGTCCTTAGGTATGTTCTCTAGGCATCATACCTTGCCTAAAGGTCATCCATGTCAATGATCTCATGCACAACATAGTTAGGGTTAAGATTGAAAAATTCCCTAATCAATTTAGGAGAAACTTTAAAAAGATTGTCTCCAACATAATTCTTCACAAATCTAGAAATATGATCATACTTCTTAGCTAAATAAGCAATTAGATCACTGTCAAAGAAAATGCCAGGTACTGCTAGTTTCCCAATGTCAAATTCCCAAACATTGCTCAAAGGGGTATCAAGGTTTCTCTCAGCAAACCATTTTTTAAACAATTCCAGACCTCCTATAGAAACCTATATGTCTCTTACCCAATTTTCTTTATCATATAAACCTTCTGCTACAACTACCCTAGGGTTCTTTGGAATAAGCTTCCCCCCCCTAGTTATTTCATTTATAGATAGTGGGAGTTGTTCAAGGAAACCATCATGTACTACCCTCTTAAGGTAATTGGTCTATCTCGAGAATTCCTTTCGTGGAGGCATTTTTAAAGATTATAAAGTTTCACAACACCAAATTCTTGATTTTACGAGTTGCAAACCTCTTACCCACTAAATTTGTGCTTCGTTTCCATCACAATTCATTGAATTACTTGGTAGAATTTTTGTGCCCTAGATCTAGAAGTTCTTTTGTGCTCTAACAACTTTTTACGCTTTGGTGGTTCAATAATGGTGAGAGCATGAACTATATCAAGGCATTAAAATCACACGAATGAGTTTTGAGCAGTATTAACTTCCATTAGCCATTATTTCCATGTTTCTATCAAGTTTGAACCTTATTCATTGATTTTAGTAGATCAGACGACCCTAATTCAAAAATCAAAATTGCTTTATTGCTTTAAAATTTTTGGCCATGTGTCAAATAGGTGCTTCCCCGCATTGCTTAAACTTCTTATATTTTAAAATTGTGGGAAAGTGCCAGCCATTGATCTTCCTCTAGATCAATGGCCAAGAGAACTAAAACATTTTTATGACAAAAGTGAAAAGTGTAATAAAACTAGCTTAATAAATATTCCAACCTCACACACATATTCCACTTTGGTCGCAACTAGTCCCACTTTTCCACATGATGATACCTAGTCAGCTGCATTGACCAATAGTAATGCTCCATGTGAATCAGTGCCTTAGGAAAAAATTCCATGCAAGAAAGTCCCATTTTATCTTTTAAGAAAGTGGGTCCTTGATGTCACCTTTCCCATGTGTCAGGCTGGTGCTTCCCTGCTTTGCTTAAACTTCTTGCAGGTTCTTAATGTGGGGAAGTGCCCTTCATCAATCTAACCAAGATTGACAGTGGGTCAAAATATTTTTTTTCATGGTCCTCTCATCCAATTTGACCAATAAAATAATACCTTTTAACCATCATGTTTTGACAAGTGTAACTGCCATATTAATTGTTGGTGTTTTCATGCCCATGACATCATCACTCCCAATTTGGCATACACATCATATTCGACCAATGAATGCGCTTGAATTCTTATGATCTTACAACATGCCATGACTTAGCAATCTCCTAAGAACCTGGTCCTACTGTGCCATGTGGTGCAAGGGAACTTGCCTACATTATTTAAAAGTCGAGCAATTTCTTGTTGCCGGTAAGCACTAGCCACTCATCTTTAAAAGATCTATGATCATGAGGATTCAAACCTTTTTGACAAACAACCCTTTTGATTGGTCTAGCTAGTATTAAACATCAGAAACCTTTTATAACTTGGCACAATTGAGCACATACCTTGCATAGTTGGTCCCACCTTGCCACAGATCAAATTAGCACTTTCCCACATTCTTTAAAATTCATGCAACTTCATATAGTAGGTAAGCACTAACCATGGATCTTACATAGATCAACGATGACAAAGTAGTAGGAATGACCAATGAGACACTTCACTTTAATCCAACTCATCTAACAATTTCCATAGAAGATATGTCATTATTACCCTCTAAATAGGCGGGCCCATGATGTCACATTGTGCTACGTGTCTTGTTGGCACTTGCCTGCATTGTTTGATTCTCATGCATTTTCTTATTGTTGGCAAGTGTTGGCCTTTGATCTAAACAAGATCAATAGTGCATAAAAACTAAACATAAAGTAATACCTTCTTTAAGAGACCAACCAATGACATTGCAGGAATTTTAGAACATGCATTAAAGGTACTGACAACTCTGCAAAAAGTTTTTGCAATCCCTGACAAACCATAAAATTTGTGGTGCACTAAAGTTCCATCATGAGCAAGGGCTATGTGGTGCAAAGGCACTTGCTCGCTTTAGTTAAAAACCTTGCATTTCAATACTACGGGGATACACCATCTGTCGATCTCACCAAGATCGATCGTTGATAAAAAGGTACTTTAGTTAATATTTTCAAAAAATATTCACAATAACTGTAATAAAAAACAAGGATATAAAAGGTTTAAGAAAATTTATGAAGTCATCCTTGCATAAGTTAAACCTTAGGGTAAAAATGTCCCACCTAAAAATAGTTTGAAATAGTATTTTCGAAAGTTTTCAAAAGCTAGGGTAAAACAAGATAAAACATTAGGGGTTTTTGATGAATTTTACCTAGGGTCTTAACCTAATTTCAAATTTTTTAAGGTAAATAGTCAGGGTTTTTCACTACTAAATTCATAAAACAGGAATGGTGAAAAACTAGGCCAACAAAAATCATAGTACCAAATGAATTGCCTTTTATCCCTCCTAATCTAACCTATGATTGGAACAACAAACGTGAAAGCCATATCAAGATAAATGGAATTACCAACTCTCCACTATCAAGTTTGCTGACCCTTTACATTATGATCAGAGATTACATTTATAGTTTTGCCGTCAAACCCATTTGTCACTAGGAATGCAATAGTCATATTATTACAAATATTTAGAAATTTAAGAATAAAATCCCAAATTTGTAGGCAAATTAATCCATTAATATCTTTCCCAATGTTAAGCCCTAGTCCTGTGATGACCCTATAGACATCTGGCAGATGCTTGGATTTCTATAACTAAAATAAATCAATGAAAAAAAAACCTCAATTCCCTTTGTGTCTTATGAAAATCCTGTGTTGGCACCAAAACTAGTATTTCATATCCTAATAGTCATAGCAAGTTTGAATCTCCGTCATTGATCTCTTATCAATGATTATGATATAAACATGGCAAACCTTTCATCTTAATCCTTATTTCCTCTTCACAATTTTCCATCATAAAATAGCTTTAACCTATGAAATGATGTGATGACTAACTGCTATTTCATTTCGCAACTTTGTAACTAAAGACCTTGACTGCAAATGAAACCTTGTGATGTTGCTCTAGCCCTTAACTCAACTGTTTTGATCATTTTTTGTACCCTCAGAGCTCAAGATTCCAACTCAACATTTATCCCTTCAAAGCCCTAATCAAAGCATTTCACTACTTTTCTACCTTAACTTTGGGTAACCCTTAAGCATGTGCGATGAAGCAGTAACTATGAACTTAACTATTTTCTCAATTATCACTACCTCACAACCTAAAAAATCTTCAATGCTTTCTATCCTATGACATTGCAATAACTATTATCTCATGGCTTCAAAAATTTTTATTGACATGTGCTCAATTTCTTTATGAATTGGGGCCCACTAAGACATATGTCCAATTCTAGCATTCTCACTTTGGTTATTCTTCATGCATCTTTGAAAAGAAAAAAAGTGATAGGCGTTGATCTGCTTTTGATCAATGACTTCCGTAAAGTGAAAATCTTTTATAATAGTTAGAAACTCCAACCAACCTAAGTGTGCCATCCAGATAACTTATTTTGATGCATTCTTTTTTGTGGCCTGCAGTCAAGTGCGGTCCCACCATCTCTACGTGTTGAATTCTTGCATTCTTGCTTTGGTTATTTCTCATGCAACTTTATTTAAAGAAATAAAATGATAGGCATTGATCTTTTTAAGATCTAATGGCTGGGAAGATGCATCATTTGACATCCTTGGAAACCAAAGAGGGGCTTGTAGGGACAAGTGTCAACTTGTCACTTCCTTGCAATATAAAATTTTAAATCATCTCTTAACCCTAGGAAGCCATGCATACAAGCTTTCTCTCCTTTGCAACCTTAGCCTTAAGTTACTCTTAACTACTAGTGATGATACGATGAAGAACTTTCACTACTTTTCTGCCTTGACTCAAGGTTAACTTTAACTATTTGTGAAGATGTGATAGCTTTAGATCTTAATTGTCATGTTAAATTTAATTTCTTTAATTTAGAGTTAAGTCATGGCCTTCAATATGATCCTCAACTAACTATTAGGAATCCACCTCTAAGGGAAATTGACCTATCAACCCATGACATGGATATTGAGATGCATTTTATGTCATTGATTTGATTTCTATCTTCGATCTTGCAACCTTTGAACATGATTTTTTTCCATTTATGAATATTTGAGTTCTTCCTTTGCATTAGATCTAAATGCTCTTCCTTCTAACCTATTTCCATGATATACATCATTTCCTTTGGCCTTGATATTGATGTTCTCTACTACCTTTTGCTCTGAATATTATGATCTTCTTTTTGAATGCATCCTATCTTCACAATGAACACTTGATCAAAGCATTAGGTTTTTAGAAAAACTTTCCTCTCATCTAGGAAATGTATAGACCTATTGTCCCTTTTCTAATCACCTAATATGAAAGAATGCATTATATTTCTTTTGAATTCCCACCTAGGTGTACACAAAGGGATAGATGAGAGGAGAAGTTCCTTAAGGGAAATCTAGACACAGACATGACATCACATTAACTCAACCCTAATCCTAGGATATTGAAAAATATACAGGAACTAAAATCATGGAAACAAAATGTTAGGTAGATAGAAAACAAAAAATAAAAATAGGACAAGGTAGATCTAGAAAACAAAAAATGATGTAAAACTCTAGATGAATAAAAAACAAAAACCTAGGATATCTAGAAAATAATTTAGAATAATCCTCTTCTCTCAATTATTTCTCTCCTCACACACACTCTCTCTCCTCACTTTCTATCTCCCCAATCTCTCTTCACTCTCTCTCTCTCTCAAAAACACACACTCTCTCACTCTCTCTCCTCTCACTCTCTCCCCACTCTCTCTTCTCACTTTCTCTCTCCTCTCATTTTCTCTCACTTCTCACTTTATCTCCTCTCAATCTCTCTCTACTCTCTCTCCACTCTCTCCTCACTTTCTCTCCTCTTACTCAATAGGACAAGGTAGATCTAGAAAACAAAAATGATTTAAAACTCTATATGAATAAAAAACAAAAACCTAGGATATCTAGAAAATAATTTAAAATAATCCTCTCCCCTTAATTTTTTTCTCTTCTCATACACACACACACACACACTCTCTCTCTCTCTCTCTCTCTCTCTCTCTCTCTCTCTCTCTCTCTCTCCTCACTTTCTATGTCCCCACTCTCTCTTCACTCTATCTCTCTCTTTCTCTCACATACACACTCTCTCTCTCACTCTCTCCCCACTCTCTCTTCTCGCTCTCTCTTCTCACTTTCTCTCTCCCCTCACTTTCTCTCTCTTCTCACTTTCTTTCCTCTTAGTCTCTCTCCTTTGTCTCTCTACTCTCTCTCCTCTCACTTTTTGTCTCCTCCCACTCTCTTAGAGTCCTCACACTCTTTCTCCACTCTCTCTCATTTTCTCTCTCCTCTTACTCCCGCCTCTCACACTCTCTCCTCAGTTTATCTCTCCTTATTCTCTCTCCTCACTCTCTAATCACTATCTCTCCTCTCACTCTCTCTCCCTACTTTCTCTCTCCTTACTCTCTCTCCTAACTTCCTCTCTCATCACTTTCTCTCTCCTCTCTCTCCTCCACTCTCTCTCATCTCTCTCCTCTCATATATATTTAATTTGTATACATTTGTATAAATGTTTTAGATATTTAGATGTGAAATTTTCAATGTTCATTTTTTATTTGTTATCTATGCATGTGTACATTTAATTTATTTTGATGCATGTAAATTTAATTTTCTTTGGTGCACATACATGTAAATTTATTTTAATGTATAAGACTCAGGGATAACTTTAATAAAGCCCCCTTTGGAAAAAAGTATAAAATCTTAGCAAATCCAACATTATTTTAGAGGAAAAAATAATTTCTATTGGCAATTTTTTTTGCAAACTAGGAAAATAATTAATTTTATTAGCAAATTTGTTTCTATCATGTGAAAATTATATAAAAACTTAGTGAATCTTTAATTACTGAAGAAACTCTTGATCAAAAGTAAAAATACCAAGAAATAATTTTATATATCATCTAAAACACACTAACCCATTTTAATGGCCATTAGATGATCCTAAATAAATGGTATAAATCCTATTTTGGGCCAAAATGTTATATAAAAACAAGTTTTAGAGACAGTCTCCAGAATAATGACACCTATGCACAATCAAATCTATTTTAGGTCAAAGAATAAAAAGGATAAAAAATTAGTTGGAAAGTATCTAGAATAGAAACACATGTCAATATATGTACTTAACATATAACATAACTTAAAGTTTTACCACATATTGGCGAATGTGACCATTTAAAAAGATAGGCCTTGGAAATTGTAGGTGAAAATATTTAATTTATTATGTGGAAATATTATATTCCATTTGCAAAGTCATGAAATTTTTTTAGAAAATTATGTATCATTATTAGCGATTGGTTTGAACATGGAATCCAATTTTCATAAAGTGCGAGAAAAATGGCCACCCCAAAAGTGCAATTTTTTTTGCGAAATTTAGGGTCCTTGATGAGTGAAAATCACCATTTGGTGAATATTCACCACTAAAGTTATCATTGATAAGACTTATTAATAGGTATTAACACCTATTAGTTCACCTACTATGACCCTATACTATCTTAGATTATTAATAAGACCTAATAGGACCTTATATGACCCCTTAAGACCTTGCATCACTAATAGGACCTATTATGACCCCTTACAACCTTAGTTTACTAATAGGACCTATTATTAGCCCTTAAGACCTTAGATTACTAATCAGACTTAATAGGATTTAATAGGACCCAAGTTAGGACCTTAATTTACTAGTAGGACCTATTATGGCCAAGCTTAAGACCTTAGATTACTAATAGGACCTATTATGATCCCTTAAGACCTTAGATTAGTAATAGAACCTATTATGACCCCTTCAGACTTTAGATTACTATTAGGTCCTTTTATGACCCCTCTCCTCTCTCTATCTCTCTCTTTACTTTCTCTCTCTTTTCTCTCTCCTCACTATCTCCCCTCCCGCTCTCTCTCCTTACTTATGTATTTAATTTGCATAAATTTTTAAAAATGTTTTAGATAATTAGATGTGAAATTTAATGTCCAATTTTTTAGATGTATGCATTTAATTTATAATTTATTTGACTAATAGTTCCTAATATGACCCCTTATGACCTTATCATTGTAATAGAACCTATCATGATCTTGTAAGACTTAGATTACTAATAGGACCTAATAGTTCACATATTTTTTTTATTGAATACATGTTCTTTTAATTATATATATATATATATATATATACATATACATACTCAAGTACTTAATATTAAGTTAACATCTAGTTCAAACATGTTACTTGTAGATGGCATCCCATGATCATGGACAACCTTAGCCTTAGGATAAGGGATAGGGAGAGGGTTGGGGAAAGGAACAGGGCAGGGACAAGGATCACATGTTGATGTACCTCATGTTTATCCTTGTATTCTTAATCTAGTGACTATATTCTAGTTTTCTACCACAGAGGCTGCTAGACTAAGATCAACAATTGAGAGATCTCAGGATCATCTATACAGAGGTATCTGTCAGCATATTTTGACTAGTCTTGAGGAGCCTAATAACAAGATTTAATCATAGTTTATATTCACACCATGATCTATAGATAGGATTTTTTTGAGTTTAGAGAAGAAGTCTCGGTTGGTATATCCTTAGAGAGAGTTTAGAGCCTAGTTTCTATGGAGAATATCAAATGAGAGGTCTTTCCATTTTATGAGGTGAAGAACTAGGTTAGGGGATTTCAAGTTACTAAATATGTTGTGCCATAAATTTCTTGTATGATATACCCTCAATTCCTAGAGGCACATGGTCATTAACCCAATAATAACCAAATTCTATAATATTTTACCCAATAGTTATATGCAGAGATCTAACTAGGGCACCACATCAACTATTTAGATCTTCCAAGATATTATGGTTAGGAATCCAATAGAGTTTATGATCATGATGAGTACCATGATCCAACTCACCCTATTCTTGATCATTGTGTGTTGGTGTGACCTAGGACTCCATCAATGATACCAATGATGGTCGCTAGTGAAGATAGATTTTTTATTGCTTCTTAGAGGGAAGCAATTGATCAGATAGGACACATTGCATCTACATCTAGGAGCATTATATCTAACACTTTGGGTAGATATCTTTTGAGTAGACCCAGTCAACACAGATAATCTTTAGAGACATCATTGAGTACTACACCTCCCACTAATGAGATGTATAGATTTACACATATTCCTACCTCAGAGATATATGTGGCCTTATTGGAGAGCATAGACATATGGAGATGGCCTTGTATCTTCTAGATGGTGTTTTATAGGCATATTCATACATTGTAGATACATAGGGGATGCCTTTACATAGTGTCACAAAGACAATTTCATAGAGGCCTATATTCCAAGTGACCCATGATATGCCATCATGTCGTGCACACCAGAGTACACAACACTTTGCACAAGAATTTGGGGTTGAGCACTCTAGACAACACTCTGGTGCTTAGTAGTCTAGAGCTCAACACTTAGCTCAGCAATTAGATGCAAAATAGTCTATTGTAGCTCCAGTTGAGGGGACCTTAGGATTTGGTCTAGATATTTTTGTTCCTACTGATGGACTTGATATGCTTGACCAATAGCTACAACATTTAAGTCAAATTCATGTTCCCAGTGAGATAGGATCATACATGGACATGCTATTTCACTCTACTAACTCTACACCACTTCTAGCTTGTCACTCCTTTGCACTCCTCACTATTACAAAGGATTGAGACTATTGGAGATGGAGTTTCTATTGATGACACCTTAGTATGTGTCACTGACAACCTTCTTTCTCCTTAGACCCAAGTACCTCTCTTAAATTTCTTTTTTACAATAACAAATTTCTATACACAAGTATATATTCATGTACTGATATTTGAAAATGAATTATATTTTTTTAGGCATGGGTAGCAAAGCATGCTTATTCTAGTGCAATGTTTGATCATTATGGAAGGAGGGACATTATTGACGTGACACCTACTGGGGTACAGATTTGACGGATGTGACATCTACTTGTGCTTAGGTAATTTTTGAGTAGACTTTTAAATTAATTCAATACTAGACACATGCACTTGCATCAATGCATTTAAATGTGTAAAAATATTTTAAATTAGTTCCAATGTATATATACATGTATGTCTAATGAATTGGCACACTTTAATTTTTAGGGGCCAATTGATACTCCATAGACACATCATCATCACGAGTCTCAATTAGAGGGTCACTCTATTGATATGTGTCTAGATGACTCTCTAGTTTAGGACATGCACATGTTTACTTTATCATTGATCTTATCAAGACATATACATTTATGATTTTATGCACACACACACACATATTGATCTTTGTACAAGTGTTTATGGTTCATTTATGATACTTGACATATTTATATGATCATATATGATTGGACACATTTTATATATGTTTCTAGTTTATGGTCCATGTGATATATGTTTCTAGTTTATGATTAGACATATAATTATTTGAATTTATGCTTAGAAATTTAATTAATTCAATTGTAGACATGATTGAACATTATCATGGTTCATACTTAGACATGTGATATATATATATATATATATATATATATATATATATATATATATATATATATGTTTCTAGTTTATTGTTCATGTGATATATGTTTGTAGTTTATGACTAGATGTACAAGATTGATTCAATTTATGATTAGAAATTTAATTGATTCAATTGTAGACATGATTGAACATTATACATGGTTCATAATTATACATGTGATATATGTATGTTTCTAGTTTATGGTCCATGTGATATATGTTTCTAGTTTATGATTAGTTGTGATTGGTTCAATTTAGGTGATTCAACATTATAATGCATGATTAAAATGATTAGACACATGATTGATTCAACTTTATATGATTCCATTTTAATTCAATTTTAGATGATTTGACACATATAACTCCTAAAGATGAAATTTGACATACATGTATATGTACACGTACAAGTCCTAAACTTTATCATGTACATGTATACCATGCTCTTTATCGTCACTTATGTAGAAGTGATATTATTTCTTGATGACTTGTGCTTCATCTGTGCTTTGAATACCATCCAAATCTAAGTATGCATGATGATAACACTCTTTTACCATAATAGCAACCTAGTCTGAAAAATAGTAGTCTAATTGAATGGCTTTTTGATTAATGAAAGAAGAGTTTTCTACAAAGTCAACAATTGATAAAATGGTTCCAAGTGGAAAGTTATCTCTAAGTATTTAAAATTGTTGTGCTTTCTACTTTGAAAAAAGCATGAGGAATATATGTTTGGATCAAAATTTTAAGTTTTTCCATAAATGTTCCAACACTTATCTCCTCTTCAACATATTTCAATCTTTTGGATTCTTTCCAAAATTTAGTTTCATTACTTACATACCTATAACCCTTGCAATTTATCATTTATGTGACATCAATATCTTCATTTTCAAAGGAAAAAGAGCCAAATTAGCACATGTCACAAGTTCCTCTAATGCAATTAATTTGACCAATAGGGTCATCTATTTTGTTACATAAAATAGATGAGATGAACTCATTCCATCTACTATGAGGAGCATTTTTCTAACCAAAATTTTCTTCCCTAAATTTTTGATAAACCTAATAGTGGAGATTGAATTCAATATTATAAGGACAAAAAAAAGTGTCAAACAATTTGTTTCTCCTAACATAATATGGCTTTAATATTTCCAATAATATATGCCCAATCTTTATATCACTATTTGAACTACAAAATGAGACATACATTTCATGTTGTATTAAGTCCAACCAATGTTTTGCATGATATTCATAAAGGTTAGGTCTAACCCTTTGTCTAAGGACATCTCTAATATTTGATGAAGGAAAAGTATTATCATTCCAAAATGATATTACAAAATTTTTGATTCTATAATGAATATTGTCACAATGAGGACCTCTACACATAATTTTCCAATTTCCTTCCAAAGTGCTATCTATTGGAAATATTCAAGACTATGCTAGGTTACTAAGAGGGGAGGGGTGAATTAGTAACCAAAAACTTTATCAGTTATAAATATTAATTGTAGTAATTCAATTACCATTTAGTTCATCATATTTGATCTAATTGCATGCATGACAAATTGGAAATATAAAACATTCATAACACTTGAGCATAATGATTTGGTGACCTAGAAACCTTCCAAATAGAAAGTAAAACTGGGGTGGGGATGATACCCACAAAAATTCAATACTACAACATAAAGTTGGTCTATTAAGGATTAAAATGATCATTTCTAATTATCTTCCCTATTAGGAGAAATTAGGACTACTAGGTCTACCTTGTTAGAGGTTTTATAAACACACAATGAAGCATGCACTCTTTTAAGAGATTTAAGAAAGACTATTAAGTCTACCTTGTGAAAGGATTTTGACTAGTTCACCTATTAGGATGAAATAGTAGATCTTTGAATTACAAGTAGATTACTAATAGAGATTCCTTGATTGTACTGATCACCTTTCTGTGATAGATTTGTCACTGCTGCTCATTATGTTGATATGGCCTTCATGGATCTTTATCTACTACTTACATTCACATTCTTGCACTTGCATTACATAAACATTGTGTTGCATAATTTTTTTTGATATGATACAATAAATCACATATATATATCAAACCAATTTTCAAAGTTACAAATTTGTCCATCATATAGGTTAACACATATATCACAAAGTTGGCCCAAATGAAGACACTCAGGTTTTGAAGACTGACTTGGTGAAGTTCTGATACACCGTGCCCACTGTAATTACTTGGCATCTTCATGAACTCAGTAGACATAGAAGCTTGATCCATATTGATCACTTCAAAGTAGTCTTGAACTCAGTCTACACTAATGACTCGGTAGATATTGTGTAACTTCGCATAAACTAAATCACTTAGTAAACACATAAGCTTGATTTACACTAGCTTTGCATTACATGAACTATGAATTTGATAGAAATTACAATGCTCGGTAACCAGTGAAATGCTCAGGTTAGATTGAATCCACTTTGTTTGAACTGCTAGGCTTCACACCAACTAAATACACTTGGTAACCACTAAAATGCTTGATAGCTACCAGAATTAGTCTAGAAAAATTGTTAGCAACTGTAGAGCTCGGTGGCTACTGAATTACATGGCCAACACTGTAGACTGTTCAATGAGCTTGGTAGCCATACAAAATCTAAATAAATGTGTGTCACTAATAACAAACCTGACTAATATGTCAACACTATCATCCAAAACAATTCTCCTCTTAAAATATTTTGATATAGTTTTTCTTCTAAAACCAATCTATGATAAAATTGAAGATATTTGTCTATTTTGGGGCATAGCTACCAAAAATAGATGAAAATATAACTCTTCTTGTCATGATCTTATCTTTAGTTTGACTTGTCTTCCTATAGAACTCAAACCTTTCTTAACATTTTCAATTATATCACTTTGCATGTTAGAAAATTTTCTCTTTTTTGATGTTGTGTCTACACCCATTAATTTTAATGGATCTTGCAAGTTTTTTCCTATAAGAACACAGAAATTTACTTGGCTTTTTCAAGTGTTTCCAAATCATCAAATTTACTTTTTATTTCTTTTACTATCTTATTCAAAGCTCTCTCTTTTTGAAAGACTTAACGATTTAATATCATCAAGTGATCTTAATTTATCCTCCTTCATTGCATTTAAATGATTTAAATTTCTACAAGTGATATTTTTCTTTATACTTGTAGCTACTGTTATGCATTCATCCATACCAATTTGAGCAATTGATCCTGATCCTTCTCTAACTTCCATTGCTTCATTGTCCTAAATTATCATGTCTTGAATTGTCATGTCCCAAATTGTAAGGTCCCTTCCCTAGTACCATATTATAAACACTAAATAACATGAATATGGTCAAAACTAGGAAGTGTAAGGAGGTGAGATGTCATGCCTTTTTCTCTCATGCATGGTATGTGAATTATAGACTATTACCATAGACCTTATGATAGAAGCACGATAAGTAGGTTTCAAGATTTAGGCATGTCATGTTTGGCATCCTCCTTGTTAGTATTGGACCTAAGATCTTATTAAGGTTGATATACATTGTAGTCATTATTGTCATAAGTATCTTATTCAAAATTTTGATAGGTGGGTAAGCTAAGACCCTATGGAATAAAGAATCGAGGTGTTGTAACTTAAAAACTATGTCGATAGGGTTCATAGTATGCTATGATCTATTGGGATAGTTATAATAGGTGGAAATTGTGAAAAGATGAATTAGCATTAGCCCTTGTGAGTACTAATAATACTTATAGACAAAAACTATTATCAATTTAGATAAAGGTCTGCTCGGTAGAGCTCGACATGATGTAAATATAATGAGTCAATTTTTGTACAAGTAGTATTAGGTGGATAGGCTACAACAAATGATGATTAAGATGTAGATATAATATATTGACTAATTGGTATGATGGGTTTACCTAATGACTGATTTTGAACACATGCAGACATGATTAAAAAAACATCCCGATTTCTTGACATTAGTGATTTTAGAGACATATGCCTTATCATATAAGATCTCATAATGATGACGAGATAGTGTTGGTAATCAAACTATATTTAATTGAATCAAGTATACTAGTTTTGATGATTACATTTTAGTGGTTTTGATCTAAGGTATGTAATCATAACTAATTTTCATGTCGGCTGATTTAGCAATATAGATTCAATGTTTTGTCATTATGATAGGAAATGGATTATGATATGATGTGAGATGTTAAATTGATTATGATGATTAGTGATCTGAAAATTTTGATATTTTAACTTTTTGCATATTTGAAATGATTAAGTAAAGGAATTCCATTGAATTATGTCAATATGGATTACATAATATTTAAATTCATATGCATTTATGATATATATTTTATATGATCTCCTTGGACTACTAATGCTCAAGTTTAGTGTGCAGGAAGTGGAACCATAGAAAATCTTTGGGGAAACAAGGTCCAAACCTATGTGAACATGGTTTACCCAAGGCAAATCTTTGGAAGATTCAAAAGCCTCATTGTGATGTATTTTATTTTGTAATGTAAGCTTGTATGTGTGTGAAATTTTTAATCTCAAAGATGCATTAGGGACATGTCATGATAATGTAGAATGTGCTTTTATGTGTCACTTAACACTTTTGAATTTTGTGTATTAATGACATGTCATCTAGGGTTTGGTCATGGTAGCATGTAACCCTAAAACAAATTACCTAGTAAATGATTAAGTAAACCCACTTGACAAGGGATAGGATGGGTCATAATCAAAGGAAATTTGAATTTAGACTTGACTAGGGTTTTGAAGGGTCACTAGGTGGTCCTAAAGTGTCTTTTGTGTGAAAATAAGCTACCCATATGATAGTATGACATGTTAGGAACCTAATTGTAAGAATTTGGTATAGCTTTGATACCATGTAAGAATTTTTCTTAGGGAAAAATTCACCCAAGACCAAGGAACTCAAACACAAGCACAAAATAGACTAGAGTATGATCAGAATAGCAATATAGTATTTGATTCAATTGATATTGAATTGATATGAAAGTACACTAGGAGTGCCTGTATAGAAAGGCCTTTGGAATGCTTTTAGAATGCATAGGAATCAACATACTGATAAGTCTTACAACCAAGCACATATCCACCAGGTGTGGGTTATCCTCCATTAAGCATAAGAGTAAGTGTGATGATGAGAGGATAAGCCTACAAAGATGTATCATGCAAAATTATGTTATAGACACTGTGTCCTTAATTAAGAGTGCTAATAACCATGATGTCTATAGGACAACTTAGTTAATTATGCAAACTCTAGTGTACCACCTAAGAAATAATAAAATAATGCATTGACTTAAGTAAACTTAAGTAAAGTGTAAATAGTAAATACTTATTTATACCAACACCCCCCCCTTAAGTGCAACTTAAGGGAATGCACTTAAGCTTACAAAAGCTAGGATGAAATGCAAGATGGGTCCCAACTACTAGGCCATATTAGGTACCCATGTACATAATGCAATGCAATCTCTCACAAAGTGGAGAAAGAGGGAAAACCTCATGGGAAAAAGCCTCCCCCAAAAAGAGAGATGAAAAAACAAGATGCATGGATGGATGGAGTAATCAAGACCCCCCCCATTACAACATACATCAAGTATATACAAAAGTGAAGTAGAAGGACAAAACCCCATAAGAGGAAAAAGTCCCCTACGTAAAAGAGAAGAATAAAGAGACAAGGTAGTCCCCCCCTAAATGTATAATGCTGATCAGTGATAGCTGCTCCAATGTAGAAGCTGATCCAATGCTACTAAATAATGTTCCTCCCCTTTTGAAGAAACAATGGTAGAGGTACAAATGAGATGCTTCCCTTATGTGTAGAAAGAATCTCAATGATGAATGATGTATATAAAACCTACTCAACTATCCCTATGTCGATGCTAATGGTTGCCCCTTCTAATACTACAAAAAATAACATGTGCAAATTGAGCAAGGATGGATGTAGACCATGCCCCAAAGAACCAATTGTCTCCTCAAATGATAAAGAGACCTCCTGTAACTAATGTACATGAGAATCCACAATCATATCAACTTGTGAAGATTGATCATGTAGAGAATGGACATGAGGGCTAGAGTGAGCCCTCACAAAAATTGAAGAAGGATCTTCTTCATCAAAGATAAGATGTATATAAGCAATGATGTCTCCCAAATCTACTATGTGTGACTCCATGAATAAATCTAAAATATCTATCAAGAAGTCATCCATCGATGCTAGAACTAGAAGACAAGGTGTACCTTGCTATGGTGAAGTACGTGAACCTATTATTGTGGAAATGGATGAAGTATTTGACTCAACAAAGAGAAGATGAATATCATCTATGATGTCTCCCTCATCGTCAATGTGAGACTCCATGAATAGCTTTGCAATGTTTGGAAGGAAGTCATCCCATGAAGCTAAAGTAGGACGAGACGGTATTTCCCATTGCACTAAATTAGAAGCATCTATGGCCTGAACTAGAGTAGTATTAGCAATAGGAGCATTAGAATGTGGGATCTCATATGGAGTTGAAGGAACAATAGAAAAAGTGACGAAAGATAGAATATCCTTGAGAAATGGAGGGACTCATGGATTTCCATATGCTTCCCAAAGAGCCATCCAAACATCATGAGGAAAAATTTCCATATGAAGAGGAGCAAAAGATTCCTTACTCATGTTGTTATATATAAAGTGAATAGGAAGATGAAGATGATCTGCCCAATTAGGATTAGGCAGCAGTATCTTCAAGTAGAGATAAGGAAACACTTTGTGATGTTCTCTTATATGATCAATGATTAAGACATTCCATTTCTAATAGTTCCTTGGTGTCAACTTCGGTCTTATACTAGTATGACATATGTGATAGGACTCCATGAGATCAATGTATGTATGCACCCCCAAATATGCAAGAGAAAATCAGAGAACCCCCCCTAATGGATGATTTGGCACTTTATAGTTAGTGCGATTACAATAGCCAATTTAGGGACTATTTATAAAAGAAGTATTTTTTTCCACAAAACCTATAATCTAATTACAAATTTGGAAAGTAAACAAAAAATATTCACTTTCAAAAAAAAAAAGAACCCGATTATGTGTCTAGATGAGCTCATACAGAACATTTGAAGTGGCAAAAATTGGGATTTGCAAGTTGCAGAAAAATTCAAGAACAAAGATCTCAAACCACTTGCACCAATGTATAGATCAAAAAATTCTACCCCAAAAAAAAAAAAATTGCTCGCAAAAAGGAGTTCGTATGAGGGAGATATTGTTGTTTGAAAATCACCTTTGTTATTATTTTTCTTGAATTGCTGTTGTTGCACTTCCAAAAATCAAATGGCTCTAGATTTGGCTTTAGATGCACAATTTGGATGAAACAAAATCCAATTTGGGGGGTTTTTTGACCTTCTAAACGTGATGCAAATATCTGATTTGCACTAGCAAGCACCAATCTTATCTTGTAAAAAATCTCTCCTCTACAGGCATGATGGCCAATAAATTTCTAAACAAATAATGCAGATCCAAAAAAAATGTAGAGATGTAGATAGAAAAAATGTAGATCCAAAAATTAAATATATAGATTTGAAATGATCATACCAATTCTGCAAATTGGGCCTTTGGCTTACTAGTTTGCAAAAAAAATGTTGCCTCAATTTTGACTATGGCCCAACATAGGCGAATTTATAATCAATTTTCACTGAATCAACATTTTGGACATAATGGTGAGGTCCACTTTAGCTCTAGACACTCCCAATGACCACAATACTCTAGATTTGGGTCGAGGTGTCCTTAGAGAGGTGAAGCAAGATCGGTCTCGAATGACTATGTGAAGAGAATTTTCGTTAGCTCTGATACCATGTAAGAATTTAGTATAGCTCTGATACCATGTAAGAATTTTCCTTAGGGAAAAATTCACCCAAGACCAAGAAACTCAAACACAAGCACAAAATAGACCAGAGTATGATCAAAATAACAATATAGTATTTGATTCAATTGAAATTGAATTGATATAAAAGTACACTAGGAGTGCCTGTATATAAAGGCCTCTTGAATGATTTTACAATGCATAGGAATCAACATGTTGATAAGTCTTACAACCAAGCACATGTCCACCAGGTGTGGATTATCCTCCATTAAGCACAAGAGTAAGTGTGATGATGAGAGGATAAGCCTACAAAGGTGTAGCACACAAATTATGTTGTAGACACCATGTGCTTAATTAAGAGTGCTAATAACTGTGTTGTCTACATGACAACTCAGTTAATAATGCAAAATTTAGTGTAGCACATAAGAAATAATAAAATAATGCATTGACCTAAGTAAACTTAAGTAAAGTGTAAATAGTAAATACTTATTTACACCAACACTAATTTTGACCATGATGGTGACTAAATAGCCCAGGGGGCCCCCTTACCAATGCCTTCTTCCACCAATTCAAAAATGGAGTTGTCACATGAGTGTTGGAAATGAGAATAGAGAGGGGGAGGGGGTGAATTAGTTACTACAAAAACTTTCATAGTCCCTAAGATGTCTGAATATCCCCTTGATCTGATTAATATAAAATGCTGAAACTTGATAATGCAGCAAATGACAAATATTAAGAACTGATATGTTATAATGCACAAAGCAATTTAGCAATTAAGAACACAAGAGACACCAGATTTAACATGGAAACCCAATATGGAAAAAACCACCAATGTAACTAGATACTATTTTTCACTCTTCTGAAGTGAGCACTGTTAGGAGCCAACCCTGTTAAAGGTTACAAAAACACACTGTTAGGTGTGACCCTGTTAAAGGATTTAATCACCTTGTTAGGAGTGGCCTTGCTAGAGGTCTTTAGAACAATTCAACTGAACTGTCACTTTGTTAGAGGATTTATTGAATGGCTGTTAAACCAACTCTGTTAAGAGATTTTGAATTCACTATTACAATGGTTAGAAAGCAACAATGAAGTGACCTGATATAATGTACAACTTATCTTTGCTGATTACAGATCTCTGTTATGCTTGACTGGATCCTTATTGATCAAATACAACTTTACAGCTCTTTCAACACATCTGATCCTTCATCAGACTTTGCTCAACATTTGCCTTTTCATTTCATACTATAATTCACATTCATAACTTCTTTTTCACAATCTCACACTTTAATTAATAACTTGAATGACCATATATACCTTTTAGATTATCTTAGTCAGCTCAAATCACTGACTAAACAAACAATTACAACAGTTAGCTAGAAGTAATTAATTTGCAAATCCCTATACTGGCTGACCTTACACGGTAAACTTTGTCAAAAAATAATTCCTGTGTTGACTGACTGAGCTCGGTGAATACAACAAACTTTGTGACAATCCTTCAATCGTCGGGAGAACTCGGTAAGTATTGAGTTTCTTGATATAACCGAGTGAGCTCGATGGAAACTATCCTTTGGAGACTGAGTGAAGCTCAGTTAATACTGACTTCTTCATGATTTCTTTGATGATCGAGTGAGCTCGGTGGAAACTACGCTTTGGAGACCGAGAGAAGCTCAGTTAACACTGACTTCCACATTTCCTTCATTGACTGAGTGAGCTCGGTGATCACTGTCTTTCACCTTTCCTTTGTTGACCGAGTTAGCTCAGTTAACACTATCTTCCACATTTCCTTTGATGACTGAGTGAGCTTGGTTGACACTGTAGATTGCATTACAGATTGTCTGAGCTCAGTAAACTTGAGACTAATGACTGATATGACATTTGTGTGACATTAAGGATAACATTATCCAACAATCTCCCTCTTTGGCATTGATGGCAACACAACATGTCATAACAGAATGAAAATTTGAAAACAAGTCCAACAAGATAATAGCCTTCTCCCTCCTTTAATAATCTCCCTCTGTTAAGGGACTTCATGGAAAACTTTTTCAAATCTCACAAAATTTCAGAAGGATATGAAAGTAAATCTCTCCCTATTTGACAACACATGCCAAAGACAATAGAAGTTAAGTGAATTGTAATGTACCTTTAATACTGATTCATATGCAATGATTTCTGATTGAACTGCATCAACAGATAGATCTTCAATCTTGTATGTGTTGATGCATCACTAGAGCTTATTTTTAGTGGACTTCAGATAGGGGAATGACCCCTAACTTACCTCTGAGATACAAAAATGCATCCTTAGGTAAAGGCTTTGTGAATATGTCAGCAATTTGTTCCTTTGTATGGACATATTCCAATCTGATCTCCTTGTCTTGCACCAATTCTCTGACAAAATGATATTTTATTGCAATATGCTTGGTCTTGGAATGCATCACTAGATTCTTAGATATGTTGATTGCACTAGTATTGTCACAAAACATGACAACTGGTTCTTTGATCTCCATCTTCATTCCTTGCAATAACTTCTTAAACCAAACAATATTTGAACAGTTTACTGTTGCAGCAATATACTCTGCCTCTGCTATAGATTGGGATGTACAATTTTGCTTTTTGCTTGTCCAAGAAACCAATCTTTTTCTAAGAAAGAATGCTCCTCCACTTGTGCTTTTTCTGTCATCAAGGTTTCCTACCCAATCAGCATCAGTAAACACTTTCAAATCCAAATTACCTCCAAATTTGTACCATAAGCCATAATCTTCAGTTCCTTTCAAATATCTCATTATTCTTTTGATTTCCATTAGGTGAGTTTCTCTTGGCTTTGCTGAAAATCTTGCAACAATACCAACTACAAGGGCAATATCTGGCCTGGTATGAACTACGTATTGCAATTTTTCAATCATAGATCTATACAATGTTTGATCTACCTCTTTGGGTTCATCATCTTTGGTAAGTTTCAATTTAGTACACATAGGAGTTCCAACAGGTTTACAGTCCTCCATAAGAAACTTTTTCAATATCTCCTTGATGTATTTTGATTGAGTGATGTAGATGCCATTCTTATTTTGTTGAATTTGAAGACCAACAAAGAATTTTATTTCACCAAACATAGACATTTCAAATTTCTTGTTCATTTGTTCTAAAAATTCTTTGCAAAGATCATCATGCCCTGTGAAAATAGTATCATCTACAAATATTTCTGCCAAGACAATCTTATTATCTGGTCCTTCCTTTATATACAAGCTACTATTATCATTAGTTCTTTATAAACCAATCTAAATAAGATAGTTATGCAATCTTTCATACCATGCTCTAGGGGCTTGTTTCAGACCATACAGTGCCTTGTGTAATTTTTAGACCATGTCCTTTTTATCTGGATCAACAAAACCTCCAGGTTGTTCAATGTAAACCTCTTCATCCAGTATTCCATTGAGGAATGCTGACTTGACATCCATCTGATAAACTCTAAATCCTTTGTGAGCAGCATATGCAAGTAAGGTTCTAACTCCTTCCAATCTTGCAACAGGAGAAAAAGTTTCTCCATAATCTATGCCTTCTTCTTGAGAGTATCCTTTGCATACCAATCTGGCTTTGTTTCTAGATACCTTACCATCTTTAGTCAACTTGTTTTTGAATACCCACTTGGTTCCAATTACATTCTTATTTTTAGGCCTGGGTACAAGAGTCCATGTCTTGTTCTTCTCTATCTGTTCTATTTCCTCGTTCATTGCCTCAATCCAAATATCATTTGTCAATGCATCTTTAATGCTTCTAGGTTCAAAATCAACAAGTAAACAAGTATTTTTCAGCTTGCTTCTTGTCAAGGTTCCTTCAGACTTGTCTCCAATGATCTAATTTGGTGCATGATGTCTTCTGACATATTTAGCTAATACAAGTTCTTTGCCTCTTGAATGAGTTTCATTGCTATCTCCTTGTGCTTCAATTTCATGTTCAGGTTGTTCTGGCTTGGTAAGAATTGGCTCGGGCATTTCAGATTTGGTAGACACTTGCTTGGTAATGTTTGAATGTTGCTGTGGCTCGATTTGAACAATTTGCAACTCAGTTACTAATAACTTGGGAGTTGAGGATTCTTGAGCAAACGGTGTACTTGGTATAGTATCTGGTTCAATGTGAACAAATATTTTGTAATCTTTAGGTACCTTTTTGCTTTATTTTTTAGATTTGTCTGCAAACTCATCAACTTTCACATGTGCACTTTCTATGACTTTGTGAATGGATAGATTTAAACATCTATATGCTTTGCTTTTGCAAGAATATCCTAAAAATATTCCTTCATCACCTTTTACATCAAATTTTCCTTTTCTAGATTCTTTCAAAATATAACATTTGCTTCCAAATACTTTTAGATAACTTATATTGGGTTTGTAGCCATACCATAATTCATAGGGAGTTTTGAATGAGTCCTTCTTTAACTGTACTCAGTTTAAGGTATGAACTGCAGTGCTGATGGCTTCCTTCCTGTATTTGATAGCAATGTTCTTTTCTATCATCAGGGTTTTTGCACAATCCATGATGGATCTGTTTCTTCTTTCAGCTATTGCATTTTGTTCAAGAGTTCCTGGTGCTGAGACCTGTCTTTTAATACCTTTTTCAATGCAGAAGTTGTTGAATTCATGTGAGATGAATTCACCACCTCTATCTAACCTTAAACATTTTAGTCTTTTTCCTATTTCTTTTTCTACTCTTGCCAAATACCATTTGAATTTCTCAAATGCTTCTGATTTATTCCTTAGATACATGACAGTCATCATTCTTGAGTAGTCATCAACAAAAAGAATGAAAATTTTTTCTCCAGTATAGCTTTCTATTCCAATGCGTCCACATAAATTAGTATGCACAATTTCTAATATATCTTCAGATTGATAGGTCTTACTTTTAAAACTAGTCTTTCCCATTTTACCAATCTGACAATTCTTGCATAGATCAACCTTAGG
The DNA here is from genome assembly GCA_028749045.1 of Cupressus sempervirens. Lineage (NCBI taxonomy): Eukaryota > Viridiplantae > Streptophyta > Pinopsida > Cupressales > Cupressaceae > Cupressus > Cupressus sempervirens. The sequence goes on along the minus strand of CM053792.1, from coordinate 507,787,681 downwards.
TTTCTTAATGTTAGGAATGCCTCTCACTTTCTTGAATTTTCTTATTTTTACCAGATTATCAAAATTGACATGACACAACATTTTATGCCATAACCAACTTTCTTCAATTTGAGCAATAAAACATGAGCATTCACCAAGTTCTAGATAAAACAAGTTACCTTTAGTTTGGGTGCCAGATCCTATCAGCTTTCCTTGCTCATTCAAAAATCTTGCCTTTCCATGCATGAATTCCACCTTGAATCCAGTATTGAGTAACTGTGCCACACTTAGCAAATTATGTTTAAGACCTTCAACCCAATAGGCATTATTACATACAAGTTCTTTGGTTAGATAGATTCTTCCTCTTCCTTTTATGAAACAAGGTTCATTATTACCAAACCTTACACTGCCACCATCATAGTCTTCAAACTAATCAAACTTAGTTTTATCACCAATCATATGATGTGAGCAACCACTGTCTATAATCCATGTATCATTCTTACTTATATGAGAAACAAGTGCCATTTTATCTTCCTCATCACTATCAGAATCATCTTTAACGGCAATATAAACAATTTCATCCTCACTATTATCAGAATCTTTAGAATTTTCAGCCATGAAGCATGATTTCTTACCTTTTTTTTTGGATGATTTGAAGTCTTTCTTGCCATTCCATTTGTAATCTTTTTTTTCATCATTGTTTTGCTTGTTTGGAAACCTTGCTGCAATATGACTAATTTCTTCACAAGAAAAATAGATTAGAGGAACTTTACCTTTGTATTTTCCTTTGCCTCTAGAATATTTCTTTGCTAGTAGAGCTTCAATTACTTTGAGGTCACTGTTTGAACTTTGGCTTGATTCATTTTCACTTTCAGAGTGAGATTCCTTCTCCTTTTTGTTTTTCTCCTTGAGTGAGAGCTTGGCTTGAAATGCTGATTCAATGTTCTTGGAGGCTAGAACATAGTTGTAAAAGTTATCTAGTTCAAATGCAGTTAGTCTTCCAACTATGGCCTCAAGATTTATCTGATGATTTGCTTCACACCTTCTTTCCTGAATTGCAGAAACTCTGATTACATAAACAGGAAGCAAGGTTCTGAGAACTTTGCTTATAACTATTTCTCCTTTGATATCACCTCCAGATGCTCTGATTGCACTCACACATGCTTTAACTCTTTCAACATACTTTGCAATGTTTTCATCCTCTCTCATCCTCATTTGATCAAATTGTCCTCTTAGACTTTCTACTTTTTCTCTTCTCACATTATCATCTCCTCCATAGATTTCTTTTAGCTTGTTCCACATCTCAAAGGTAGTTTTGCAGTCCTTAATGTCATCAAATTCTTCATAGCAAAGAACGGATGCTATGTTTATCATCATATTGTTGTGAGTCTTCTTTTTAACAATGTCATTGACAGACAATGTGCCAGGAGGTTCTTCATATTTTTCTTCAAGGTATTTTAGTCCAGTATCACCAATAGTAGCCAGATGAAGTCTCATCAATCCTTGCCATGTAGAGAAGTTATCTCTGTTGAGTTTTGGAATTTCTCTTTTGTAAGACATCTTGATCTTTGGCTTAGATCCTTGAAATCTCTTCTTGCAAGCACCAAATGCTCTAATACCAATTGTTGGAAATGAGAATAGAGTAACTAAGAGGGGGAGGGGGTGAATCAGTTACTACAAAAAAATTCACAGTCCCTAAGATGTCTGAATATCCCCTTGATCTGATTAATATAAAATGCTGAAACTTGATAATGCAACAAATGACAAATATTAAGAACTGATATATTATCATGCACAAAGAAATTTAGCAATTAAGAACACAAGAGACACCAGATTTAACGTGGAAACCCAATATGGGAAAAACCAAAAATGTAACTAGATACTATTTTTCACTCTTCTGAAGTGAGCCCTGTTAGGAGCCAACCCTGTTAAAAGTTACAAAAACACACTGTTAGGTGTGACCCTGTTAAAGGATTTAATCACCCTATTAGGAGTGGCCTTGCTAGAGGTCTTTAGAACAATTCAACTGAACTGTCACCTTGTTAGAGGATTTATTGAATGGCTGTTAAACCAACTATGTTAAGAGATTTTTAATTCACTCTTACAATGGTTAGAAAGCAACAATGAAGTGGCCTGATATAATGTACAACTTATCTTTTCTAATTACAGATCTCTGTTATGCTTGACTGGATCCTTATTGATCAAATACAACTTTACAGCTCCTTCAACACATCTTATCCTTTATCAGACTTTGCTCAACATTCACCTTTTCATTTCATACTATAATTCGCTTTCATAACTTCTTTTTCACAATCTCACACTTTAATTCATAACTTGAATGACCATATATACCTTTCAAATTATCTTAGTTAGCTTGAATCACTAACTAAACAAACAATTACAATAGTCAGCTAGAAGTAATTAATTTGCAAATCCCTATACTGGCCGACCCTGCACGGTAAACTTTGTCAAAAAATAATTCTTGTGTTGACCAACTGAGCTCGATGAATACAGCGAACTTCGTGACAATCGTTCAATCGCCAGGAGAACTCGGTAAGTACTGAGTTTCCTGAGATAACCGAGTGAGCTCAGTGTAAACTATCCTTTGGAGACCGAGTGAAGCTCAGTTAATACTGACTTCTTCATGATTTCTTTGATGACCGAGTGAGCTGGGTGGAAACTACACTTTGGAGACCGAGTGAAGCTTGGTTAACACTGACTTCCACATTTCCTTCATTGATCGAGTGAGCTCGGTGATCACTGTCTTTCACCTTTCTTTTGTTGACCGAGTTAGCTCGGTTAACACTGTCTTTCACATTTCCTTCGATGATCGAGTGAGCTCGGTTGGCACTATAGATTGGATTGCAGACTGTCTGAGCTCGGTAAACTTGAGACTAATGACTAATATGACATTTGTGTGACATCAAGGAAAACATTATCCAACACTTTCCATGTTCCCACTAAGTCAAAAATAAAAAACTTAGGGGGAGACAAGTTTGGAAGAGGAAGTGGCTTGGTGATTTCGCTAAAATAGTTAGTGGGAAAGCCTTTTTAGAGAGTCTTGAGAAAACAAGTAGGGTGTTCACCCACTCTCTAAGTTTAGAGATAGTTAGGGTTTGGAGGGAGGCTAAGGGAGCTCTTTATCAACTAGAATTGCCATTATCTTGGACCAATGTTGGTGCTCAAACCATGACCATTTTGTTTTAGCATTGCATAATGAATCTATAAGTATGGAGTGTTGTTATGGATCATGTATTGTATTGTAAACCTTGTGTTGTGTTGTGATTGTGCATTGTGTTTTATTCATTTCCTTGATTCTTTTTCCTTGATTTCCTTCTTTGTTTGAATGTTGAAATTGTTCATTGGTGTGAAGGCTTCACTCACTCTTGGGAGGGAAGAGAAGCCTTGGGTGAAGGGGTTAGTTGGGCTCAACATTATAGTTTAGAAAATCTACAACATGGTGAGGAGTAGTTCTTTCTTTCATGGAGTATGGGCTCCATTGAATCCATATGCCTTTTGTTGTTTTTGGAGGTATAAGTGTATGTGTAAGAAGGAGGAGATTTTATGATAGCCTTGAGAGGCAAAAATGAAATTGCAATTTGATTTTTGTGTTATGGATATAACATTCTCCTCCTTGAAGAGCCCACCTTCACCCAATGTGTTAATGATTCCAATGATGAATAAATGTGCAAACCTTGGAAAGTATTGTTATGCTTAGTGTTGTATGTTTTGTAATGCCCTACCCAGAGATCCTTGGAAACAAGGATTCAAATCAAGCCAAGATATTTTTTTTTTAACAAGTATGAATGCACATGACAACATCATATAGGGATCACAAAGATCGCAATGAAAGACTTCACCACAATCTCGGCAACCAATAGATCTCCGAACGCCACTACCAAATTGACACACATGAACAAAAGCCAACAACCACCACAACAAGATGAGGGCACAAGAAATGACCACTCATCAACAAAACACCAAGCTGGGATAAAATGCAGAATCCCAAAATTTGGCTAAGCCTGAAATCCTGAAGCCCTAGAAATTGGCTAAGTCTGGATTTTTGAAGCCCTGAAATTTCCTAGAATCCATAACTTATCTCCGAGAGGTCTGAAACCTATCTCAAAAGATTCATCGCATATATTAAAATATATCTTAAGTATAAGGATATATTTTAAACAATATATTTTAAACCCCAAGAGACAGCAGTAGAACACAAAAAACTGCATTCAAGAGAAACCAACAGAATGTAAAATGCAACAACATAGGGTCGAAGAATGCCCAAAAGGGTATCCAAAAAAACTCTAAAAAAGATCGAATCATGAACAAAAGTGCTCGCTAATGGCACACACAGGTTTTTCACAAAAATCGTGCGACACTTTTTACTAAGGGAGGGCGACACTTCTCCCTTAGTGCGTGTGACACTTCTCAAGAAGGCGTACGATACTGGAAAAGTATCGCGCGACATTTCCCAAAAATCCGTGTGACACTCTTCCAGTGTCGTACGATACTTCTCCAGTAATGCGTGTGATACTTTATAGTATCGTACGACATTCTTTCTATGGGCATGCGATACTTTAACAGTGTCGCACAATGCTGAACAAATGTTGCCCGTAGAAAACAAAAACACTACAAGAAACTTGAAAATGAACAAACACATAGAAAAAGCTCCACACTGGGGAGTACCAGATCTACATTTCGAGGCGAGAACACTCGAACAATAATAGAGTAACTGAAAGATAGAACACTAGAATCTAACCATCACCAAACAGAAAAGGGAAAAGTATAGAAAGGAAAGATCACATTAACATAGTTAACATTGCAATGAGAAAAAAAACCAACTAAGTATGTAGTTCCTCCCAACCATCAATGGCGTCATAGGACCATCATGGGCCCTAGCCATCCCCCGCATGTAACATCCCAAGCCACCGACCAGATCATCAGTACTGTCATAATAAGGACGTCACTACTAAAACATGCAACAATATAAGCATAAGGAAATCTAACATGCTAGAATAAAAGCATAAGATAATCCTACAGTAGATAACATCACCTATCACATGCTAAACAACAATAAGCAATAGATATACTACTAAATCAAATAACATCATCTAATCATATGCTAAACATCATGATAAGGGAATGCGTCAAGTAAAATAACATCATCTAAACATGATATACAAGCATCCCAATGAAAGCATAAATCACAAGAAAGCATACTCCAGAACTCGAAGTACCAAGTGAGACATCTAGCAACAGTCGCACTAGGACAAAGGACTGTCTCTGTACACTGGTCCCTAGCAGTGGTGAAGGTAGCTACGCCTCCCAACCACGTGGCTCCCGTAGGTCCACACCCGTCGTGCTGATGGAGATAATGATCCAACCGCAAACACACATAAAACACAACATCCATGGCTAACACTCACGCGAGATAGTATGATGGTTGCAACCAAGAACCTAAGACAATGCAAGGAGTAAAGGTCTTGGTCAGACACTCAAAAGGCTACTAAGTAGGGGCTAATATCATGGAGAGTCTCTTGGCATCGAAAAGCCCAAGCTCGAATCTATGTAGCTCAACTCCCTCAACGGAAGGCCAATACACCATGTAGCTCAACTCCCTCAACAGAAGGCCAATACACAAAAGTACCATTTTATTATCTTAAGTTTTATTACCAGTCACACATTTTATTCAGTTATCACTTGTTTAAAACTTCCTATCCTCCACCAACCCTATGGGACTAAGGTCACTAGGTTGCGAGGTAGAAGCCCCCTCCATATGCTACCCTACCCTACCCATGCTCATCCTACGACAAGTGCCTGTGGGAATGCATACTCCCATCCCAACCCCAATGATCATAACTTCCAAAAAAGACATGGAAGGTTGAGACTAGCAAGTCCTATGACAAACGTACATGCACGTACTCGTGTGTGGTGCACCACCATCACGAAGATCATAACACAAGGACTGGAATGAAAACACAATGCAAAACAAAACACCCAATTGAAAGCAACCCAAGAGGATGGATTCTACATGAATCCCAAAGCCAATAAAACCATACATCATAAAATCACTCAATTGGCCTCAATTTGAGAGTATAGATTCTACACGAATCCTAATGATGCAACAAGACCAAACATCATGAACTTACTCAACCGGCCTCAATCCAAGAGTATGGATTCTACACGAATCCTAGCATTTATGAAACAAAAGCAAAGGTCCAACAGAAACCATAACAGGTATAAAATCACTCAACCGAACACAACGTTAGGAGTACAGATGCAACATGCATTCCAATGCAACATAAAAGTGCAATAGTGGTTTGACTGATATCCAAACGGATCATCAAGGTCCAAGACCCACATTGTGCCAAAAAAAACTTGAGAAAATACGGCAGCACGCAAAATGAGGTAAAAACCCCAAATTTTGAAAAACTTTCAAAATTAAAACCCATTTGACCTTTAGGCACAAAAATCCCAAAAATCCAAAAATAAATGGAATCAAACACCGTATGAAAAAATGGCCAGCATAACGGTGCAAAATCCCAAACCCTCATCTCGAAAAATAAGGAAATGTTCGTACCGACCCAATCGGGTAGAACTAGCATACAGAAACAAAGGGAAACACTAGTTCTCAGCCTCCAAACAAACAGCTACCAAAAATAGAAGTAGAAACAATAAAATAGGAAAGCCCTACCTCACAGCCAAAAGGGAAAAATGGGAATCTGAGCCATAAAATAAATATCTTACAGAAGTAGCTAAAAATTGTGACAATCCAAGGTTTTCTCGAGCTGAATCCAACGAGCCCAACCTCGCGACGATCCCACGCCTGTGGCTCTCACAACGAACAAAACAGTAAATCCTCATGAAGAGGATTTTGGGTTTTTACTCTCCAACTTTCCAATTTGAAAGTGAGAAGTGAGGAATTAAATTCCTCTTTGGATACTTATTCACTTTTCAGGTGAATAATCGATTAGGGCATTTAACTAGCCAATCTAGTTAAATCTCGAATCGACCCAAACGAAAATAGGCTATTCCTATAAATAGGAATTCATCTATGGCAAAGCTACTAGAAATTAAAATAAATCAATTAAAAATCCCAAAAACCCAAAAACACATAAATCACCTTTAAATGCACAGACACGCTTACTGGTCTAATCACATAATGCAAATGAGTTCGGATTTAATAATCACCAAAAGGTTTAATTTAAGCATCTTAATAAAGGATACGCCAACCATATAAGGATGACATTGGTAAAATATGAATGGTTGAATCACTAACTCCATGTGCCACTGCCAGGGATATAAATCTTGCACACTAAACAACATGATCTAGTGCAATTGCATATAATAACATAGCCGAAGCAATAAATGCATTAAATCACCTAATTTAACCATTTATTTAATTATATTAAAATAATCTATTTACATCACTCACGTTTGCATAAAGCATAACAATGTAGGAATTAAGTAAATAACCATAGCATTAAATCCATCACATAACAAAATCAGAGGTATGCCCAAATACCAGATAACCAGATAACTAGATATCATCATAAAACACACTGTCATCTCAAAATGGCATCATCATGCAATATGATTTACTGAACATCATAGTAGTCTAAAATCCATGATACTAAAATCAAAGTGTAACATCTAACCCTCGGGTCCTCTCAAATGTAAACATAACATGAGTAACAAATATCTCTCTAATCAGAAATATAACAAGGTAAAGTCTACAGCACACAACCAAATAATCAAACTCTAATTACTTAAGCATTAAATGATGATTGTTTACTCTGCATTAAAAAGGCATTTAAAACATATAAATAACCATATTCATAAACATGACTAACCGCTGCTACAGGAACCTAGTCCAGTGTAGCATGGTAAAAGAACATAGTACAATCTCTGCACACATCTCAAGGTAATCACGAAACAACCTCATGATACCACATTGATCCTAGTAACCACTAGCACAAATCTCAGTAAACCATAAATCACATCATAATCTCATAGATCAGTCAAAAGCATAATCAAAGCAACTGATATAGAAACATAAATCCAAACACCTCGATGGTGTAGATCACTCAGGGTCAGAATCATGATCTATCACAACAAAAGATCAGCAAGGTTACATTCATCAGGATGACTTACATAAGTCAAATGGGAGAGGCACTACATCTTTCATGCATTAGCAAATGCAGTATGTGTGTATCCATTTGGACTTTTTCCCCTTGCTCCATGGGTGGCTTCATAAAAGCCTAGGATGGGAGGTGAGTCTCCATGGTTCCTAGTTTTGTGGTCTTGATGCAAGTTTGCTCTTTTGGACCCATAAGAAAAAAAAAAGGAATTTTGGATTGCTCAAGGGTAGGAACAAGAGGAAAAGAACCCTATCATTTGTGTGTCACATGAGAAATGGAGAGATCCTCACCTTGTTCTTTTGTTGTGATTAAGGACTGCATTTACAAGTAGCCAATGATTGGTAACATAGTTGGAAAGTAGAAAGGAGTCATTTCAATTAGAGTATCTATTGTATTTAAAGAATATTGGAAAGCATCAAGTATATGTGAATTTGCAAGCATTTTCAAGCTATAAATTGCTATGAGAAGATTGTAGTTTTGTCAATATATGTTGACCATGTCTGGGAATTTGTATAATATAATGGGTGGACAGAAAAATATCACTTTTGAAAATTTCTTTCATTGTAAAAGGAAAAGGTTGGAATTGGTAGGTTTTAGATAGATTATATTTGATCTAAGCGATTCATACTTGATATTGCCACCTAAAAGCATTACATGTAATAAATCTAGCTTTAGAATGAATTTGATAAAATCTATTGATCTACACAAATCTATTAGAATGTTAGGACAACATCATAACTATTGCAAAAATAAAATAAGATTAATATCATAGCTTTTGAATAAAGATGAATAATCAAGTAGAAATTTAGCACCAAGAAAATGCATAAGTAATTAAGTCTGTAGGTGGGTATTCAACTCTCTGGTTTTTGTATGAGGAGTAGTGGTAAAAACTCAGTTTTAATACAGACCAATAAAAAAATGAAGGAATAATATACCTTGGATTCCAGTACATAGAACATTAACAAAGTAATATGTCAGCTAAGAGATAAGACTCAATAATAATTATTACCTAGGTGACTAAGTCATAGCTAATACTAAGAAGGATAGCTTAAGTGAGGTGTACTTAGTGTTGTAGGTGCCTAGAAGGAGGTCCAATCATTATATCCTATTTTGAGAAAAAAATTAATTCCTTATGCTCCCTCTCCCAAAGAAGATTGACCAAGGAAGAGTCTTTAATTTTTTTTTGTTATTAGTCGATAGGCTTTCCTTTTGGAGTTGCCTCCAGCCGAAAGTTGTCTCACACTGACAAAAAACTTATCAGAAAACTATTTTTTGATTATGAATTGGGGTGATTGATCTTTATGTCAAATCTACCAAATTTTATCTTGATTGATTATTGTATGTAATCATCAATTTTTAAATCATGTCATTCATTGCAGGTTTTTCTCTTTCACACATTATCGATCTGTTTTGTCACTTGCATGCAACTAGATTTCTATATTTATTTTCATTAAATGTCTTCCATGTAAGCAGGTAAGTGAGATGAAATGAAGTCATGTACACCCAAATATCTTGGAGGATTGATTGTGAACCTTGGCCTGAATTTTTGTGAACATTTTACGAGTTTGGTATACGTCATATCTAATCTTGGATGAATATACACATTTTCACATGCATCTACCAATCTACATCAAGGAATGCTCATGATATAATGTACTGTGGGATAGCTACGGGAATGACTCTAGAAATTTTCCTGACCAACCATCTAGTCCTCTTTACAATATTCTCAATAAGGAACAAACTCAATTTGAATGCTAACAAATCATACCATTGCCAATACTTTCCTTCCAAAATTGTAAATATTTGATCAATAATGCATCTATTCTCCATATTGACCAAAAAATAGATTTGGTCTTCTTAGAAAAAGTTATAAATTTGGTGGATTACAAATTTTCTTCTTAGAAGATGTTATAAATTTAGTGGATACTTTCCTTTTTGCTGTTAGCATGAGAAATATGAGAAATATGAAGGGGCTTTTTCAAGAGCTAATTTAAATAACTTACTAGTAGGCTTCTATTTCATTAGACATCAATTGATTTGAGTGAAGATTTAGCCTTGTGAAGTTCAAATGATTCACCATCACTTCAGGCAATGTCTTCGTAGAAATTTTTTATCAAATTTTAATTGAAGATTACACAAAACCATATCAAAGTAAAGAAAATTGGAAGTAATAGAAAATAAAGTCTCTAAATTTCCTTTAGTTTTAAATAGAAATATCATAAATTAGATAAAAGAGAAGGAAACTAAAAGTGATAGTAAATAAACATGTAAATTTTGTGTTAGTTTCAACAGGAAGATTAGTCGACTGCATAAAATAAGAGAAAATTTTAAATAACAACAAACAAATAAGCCTAGATATTTAGCTTTGACTTGAACAGAAGAATTCTTCAATCACATAAAAATGAGCAACTGTAAGAGATAGTAAACAAGCCTATAAATTTTGCGTGGACTTTAACAAAGAGATTCTTCAACCAGATAAAAGCAAAAAAAAATTAAATAATAGCAAGAGCCTATAAATTACTCTTCAACTTTAAAAAGAAAGATTCTTCCAACAAAAAAATGCCAAGGAAACTTTGAATGACTTTAAAATAAGATTGTAGATAAAGTTTAATTCATCTCCCTTAAGTTTGATATTAGAGAGATCATTCATCATACCTAACCATCTCTACATGCAGATGAACTCAGTAGAATCTCGCATCAAGCTCCTCTTCAAATATTATTGCCTCTCTTTTGTTGGTTGAATGGTAGAACACTACCTGCCCACCCCCACCAATATAGTGAGCTAAATCTACCATCTTTTGCATTGATAGTGGCCATACAAAAAGTTAGAGATGCATGATGGACCCATATTTTATTTTTCTAAGAAAGAGATGATAAAAATTTGTGAATAGGTTTTTTTCTTTTAAAATGATGATGAATGTGCACAAGGATGTGGAGACTTTGAAATTAGTGCCATAAAAGATGGCTTACATGCCTGCCTCCATATTTCTTCAACATCGGCCAAGTGTACATGATCATGCAAAATGTGAGAGTAGGCTAGAGCGATGTGGAAGGATGCCATCTCAAAGCAGTAGCCGGTGTATGTCTCCCTGCCATGAGAATTTTTGAATAGAACATTACGAGTTCTTCGTCTACTGACTTTTCAAATCACATTAATTAGTATGAGTTGTTGGTATGAGTTGATGTGTGTGTGAGTGTCATTGGGCCTCTCAAGTCCTGACTCATCGGCTTTCAAGTAGAGCGTAGAATGTTGTCCATTTGGGTATGGTGCAAGTCCTTTATTTTATTCTATAGCCTAAAGAATAGAAGTGTAAGAAGGGGAAGAAAGTCATAGATTTGGGCTCCATTATCAATAAAATTTCCTTCATCACTTTGCCGATCCAAACTGATGAAGTCTTCCTCTAGTTGGGCACTAAATAACATGTAGAGCTAGATGCTAAAATGGAGAAATGGATGTTGGAGAGTACCAAAATGAAGGGCTGCGGTGATTGACCCCACTTATGGTAAAGTGGGGATGCATACACGGTAGTTAGTTGTGATCCTCTTGTTCATTCTCTTTCCTGTGGTGTTTGACAAAACTTTTAGTTATGTACATACTGCTTATTACTACATTAATGTTATTGTCAAATTCACCCTTTCCATAGCTAATCAACACCTCTTTCACAGCTACTAGGAGATGCCTTCCAACCATTGTTTTAGATTAAGGTAAAAGTAGGTTTTGAAGGGGCCCCAAAACCCTTTACATCAAAAAGAAAGATATACCATGAAGCTTTACCAGGTTTTAAATGGACCTAAAACTAGTAGTACAATTAAACCAGGTCAAGCAGGGACCTGAAACCAATAGAAGTGTTCAGAAAGAGAAACCAACGAGGATACTGGAACCTAGAAAGAAAACAGACTGGAAAGTAAGGCAACTAGAGAATCCTCCCAGACTAGAAAAATCACCTAGGATTACTGATCAAATTTGTTCTTCTAGTAGGAGAAACTCAGGCTTTTGTTATCTAACAAAATCCTAACAATATCCAGATTATGAATACTATTCAGCCCCCTAATATACCAAGTAATGATTTCCATATCTATTTTTTAGGGGTAAAATCTAGAATAGTTGCCTACCTACCATCAGCAATATTTTGCATACTTTCTAACTCTTTGGTTTTCTTAATGGTTCTTCTTCCAGATTTTTCTGGAGGATCAACATCTAGTTTCACCTTAGAATTTTGTTATGCTCTTTTTCCACATTTATCCAGAGTAGAAGCAAGAGAATTTATTTTGGTTTGCTGATCTATTTTGTTGCTTCTAGTCTCTACCCCTTTAGTAATGTTCTTAATATCAGCTCTTTTTCTTTGGTTAGGCTTATGCTTTGAGTTTTCTCCTTTTTCAACTAGGTGAGGAGGATCATCCAAAGGAAGGTCATAATCAACCTGAGATAATACCTGGAACTCCCTGTACTGAGAAAAAGGAAGATCACCCATCTCTAATTTATTTCCAGCTTCAACCAAGAATTCACCTTCCTCTAGCATAGTTTTATCTTCTAAATCTCTCCTTTGATCTTCTATCCTTTGATAAATAACAATTTGTTTTGATAAATCTACCAGATCATCTATTCTTTGCTCAGGCATTATGGTATTAGAATGAAAACCATGTCCTTATTTCTCAAATGAAGGCTCTTTATCCACCTTAGCATGTGATGATTTAGAATCTTCTTTGGGTTTCCATACTTTCTTTTGCTAGATCTTGGTCTTTTTCCCATCTGGAACATTGTTCAGATGCTTTTTACTTTTGGAGGGATGGTTTTTAACCAGACGCCCCTGTTTCTTACAAGCATAGCAAGAGTTAGGTAGATCTTCAAAATAAATTTCTTGAGTCTTTTTACCAAGTTTGGATATTAGTTCCACCTTTTCTGGGAGATGATTTAGGTCTACCACTTTAACATAAATTCTGACACTTTGAAGTTTGGTTCTGGAAATCGTAGCATTATCCAGTGCCAGTAATTCACCAAAAAAATTGGCAATACCTTAAAAATTTCCTCATGCCAAAATTCTAAAGGGAGACCAGGAAGTCTAGCCTAAATGAGGGTGGTTAAGAAAAAAGAATCTGAAAGATCCATGTTAGGCTCCCATTTTTTAATAGTGAGAGAACATTTACCAAAAGACCATGGTCCCCCACAAAGAACCATATTCATATCTTCAATGCAATTGAAAATAAAAGAGAAGAATCCATTCAACATTGGGGCAATATCAACTTCTCCTCTAATAATCCATTTTCTTTTAACCATTTTTCTAAGAGATTCAAGAACTGGTCTTGCTCCTAAAAATTTATCCACTAGGGTGAAATCCATGGAGGACATAGAAAAATCAACTAAAGGATCTAGAATAAAAACTTGAAATTCACCTTTCTCCTAGCAAGACTTAGCAATCACTGATGGGAAATGAGATTTTCCTATAGGTTTCTTTCCAAAAAAAGAAGACCAGGGTTTCCACCCTTCTAAAGACTTTTCCTTGTTAGAATCAACAACATCTTTCTCCTTCCTGAGATCTTGCCTTGACCCATGAAAAGAATCCAATGGGGGGACACGAACCCCACAAAAAGGACTAGACTCATGCAACTTCTTTCCAATATCGATGTCAGCCAGAGAATCTGACCCAAAATTTTTCTCAAAACCCCCAACAGATCCTCCAAGGATAGAACATCCTACCAAATTCTCTCTGACCAATTTCCCACCTACCTGTGAACCAGATATTTCAACAAAAAGGATTAGATTCACACAAGATCTTTCCATTATCCATGTTGGCCAAGGATTTTGTCCCAACATTCTTCTCAGAACCCCTTCTAGCGCCTAGAGGGTTGGTTCCTCATGCCAGATTCTCTCCGACCAGATTCCTGCCTACCTATGAACTAGCCAATTCAAATTCTGAAAAAGTGCCCATTACATTTTCATGTTGTCACTTGGCATATGTTATCTTCTTTTTCTTCCAACCATTGTTGTGAATTCTATAAAATAATGATATTTTGAAGAACAGGTATGCCCATTAAAAATGCATTACGAAGACATTGTTTTAAAGAGACTAATATAGCTAACTTCACACATTAACATCAGGCTATCTAATGTGATAAATTAAAAATAAATACTTTTTACTCCAGTAAACAATATATCAATCAAACCATAGAAAAAAAAGCTCAAAACTTTTCAACCACAAAAAAACCAATAAAAGCAACGAATGAACAATTTCTAATAGATAAATATTGAATTATACAATTGAACAATTGCAAAACACGTTTCTCAAAATAAGGTTCCCAATAAAATTGCATCCAACCAAAATAACTAGAAATTGAAAATCATAATACTAATAAAAATCTATATCAAACCAATCTAGCACAATATCAAAGGGCACAAAAAACTAATCCCTAGTAGCAATATAAACTTTCCAAAATACAATAGCTTAATCATTAAAGCATGGATAAAATCAACAATCATCCAAACCAACCTCCAAATTCATAAATCACATGCCCATACATATTACATTGCACCAAAATCTCATTTAGATCATCAACACATAAGGTAGTTATTGCACCCAAAATTAACATGTAAAAGTTCTCTAGCTGGAATTTGTCACACACTGGATAAACTAGTAAATCGTATCAGGTAGCTAGTAAGTGGTTTCCTCTCATAAAAAAATGGTTTACTCTCATAGAAAAAATAATATTAAATTTTCTATGCAATCTAAAGCTAGAAATCCACTAAATTCCTTTTTTCAAGGTGATTAAGATATGGTATAGGGAATAGATAAATTAAAACTTAAAAGCATGTATAACTATTGCAATAAACCATGGTATAGGAATGGGTTGGTTGCCAAAGGGAAAAAGGTGATGAAGTCTATCTTCTAAGCATGCCACCTCATGCTAGACTAATGGGCCCCATAGGGTGAAATGGAGACAATATTAAATAAATAAATAGTTCTTTTAATCGGTCGAACTGTCAAAATGCAGCTATCGCAAGAAATCGAGGAAGGGACAGTCAGATCAATCTTGCTAAGAAATTATAAGGTAGTGATCTATTTAATTCATGATTATAAAATGACTAATTGTCTATTAGATGTACATACCAACTAGATGAATGACATGATTTCTTCTGGTATGCAAATATTTAGTTGTCTTGTATGATTTTTTTGAAAAGTCATGTCAATACTTATTTTTTAAGAATTTGTTAAATTTAAAAAAATTAATAGGTTTGTGATGACATAACAATTTATCAATTGATCTCTTGGTCTATAGAGGCAACGGTTATGAAAATCAAAACCTTATTTCAAAATTTTGAAAAGGTGGTCATTTCCCATACTTATAGAGAAGCCAACAGGGTTGCTGATTGGATAGCTAATCATGCAGTTCAAATGGGGCAAAAGATGAGGTGGCTCGATGACTTTAAAAAACATGTGGATCTTAAAGCGATTATTAATTATGATGTTATTCATTCTAGAGTGGGAAAGATTTGCTTGGATTAGAAATTTAATGATTTGAAAGAGTGGTCTTACAACTGTCAAATTACCATTCCTAAGGAGGTACATTCATGTGAAGGCTATGCACTCTCTGCAAGTATCCTCAAAAAGGCATCCTCAATATCATGTCACAAATAACTAGTCTCACTTCTACCTCTCTGCTATCGATATCTGGGTGTCTCTAGTTTTTTGTTTTCTCTGCAATATGGGAGGTGAATTGAGGAAGCAGGAACCCAAAAAATGTGATTATTGGAAGGCTAGGCAGGATGTTTGGAAGATCCTCTAGAAAGGGAAGGTGGTAAGCTACCTAGAGCAGTTGCATGGATTCAAACCCCATGTCACCACTGCCTTCTTCAAAAATTGGGTGGACGACAAAGTTACTTTACATGGAGTGTCTGTAAAGCTTACAGAGGAATTCATTGCCGAGGTCACTAGCCTCCCCATAAAAGGCATCAAGTTTTCGAAGTAGACCAACATTTCCAATGTAGCCTACAAAAAATTCCCAAAGATGGAAGAAGAGGAATTGCTATTGGAAAAGAATGGCGACTTCTATGATGTGCAACAGATAAAAGGTATATGGCATGATGTGCTTGGTTGTATTCATGAGTACTTCATCCTTGATGAAAGAAATAAAAGGGTGCATAAATTCCACTTTGTCTTTCTTAACCATTTCAAGTACAAGGACAAAATTTTCTTCCCTTTCTATTTTTAGTTTTCTTTGCTCCAAAGTTTGAATGCCCATAAAAAGAAATAGTCTCAACCTATATTACATGAAGGTCTGATTTTACTCATTGAGGGTTTTTGTAAACATAAGTCCATTGCTTTGTCTCCATCCACTGGTAAGCTTAAGAGTCCTAATCCCATAAAAGGTAAAATGGATGAGAGTGGTAAAGAGAAAATTAAGGCTAAACTAAAACCCTTAAGCTCTCGAAGACAAATTAAGGAAGAGGATATAGAGGTGGAGAGCACTGAAGGCTCAGATAAGGAAGCCCCTAAGGAAGAGGAAGGGATACATGCTGGGGAGTTTAGCTCTAACCTGGATGGTTACCCAGATTCAAAAGAAAAAAATGAGGATCGGAGAGAGGAGGATACTATTGAGGTGAATTCAGAATAGAGAAAGTTTGAAAATGAGGACACTCATATCATGTCTAGGGGAGGTGAGAAAGAGAAAGAAAATTTAATTGATGATCCAGCCATCTTGACTAAGGAGGAAAACATGGGGAAAGCTTCCACTCTTGTTAAGGAGACTGAGGGACATGATAATGAGGGCCAGAGCCACCATATTCAAGTGGTGTCTGGTGAGGGGGAGTTGTTGGATGGAGGGATTCATATAGATAAATTTGGCCCCTTACCACACACCACTACTGATGACGAGGGTGACTCCTCGGTGAGGGAAACCAAACTCTCCTTCCTTCACTCTGCTAAATAAAAAGCTAACTCTTTCCTTCAAGTTGATTCCTGGTTATATAATGAAATAATGGGGCTGAAGAAGAAAGTGGATACCTTACAACAAAACCAAGAGGCTGACTGGGCTATTATTCAACACATGGAGGTGTAAATGGGAGATATCCCAAAAAAAATAAAGCATTATAAGAAGAATCTTAGAATACTCATTAGGGAAAGTAGAACAAAAATGGAGCAAGTAACCTCAAGCATCTATGCAGCTGTGGCGACACTGGGAAAAAGAGTTAATGAAGGAACCATATCTTTGGAGGGCCCAATCAAGAGGACAAGATAGAGTTTGAGGAAGAAAGCTTTGATTGTTGTTGCTTCTTTGGCCACTAACTCCATCTAGGACATGACTAAGATTGGTAAGGAGGCTATGAAGATGATAACGAAACTACAATTGTTTCCAGGGTCTTCTTTTCTGGTCAGGTTCTTGTTCAAGTCTTGTTTGTTGGTTGGCACTTCTGGTTCCTATGTTTGGTCCTATTTTCTAGCTTTTAGTTTTTATCTTGTACTATAGGTTCTAGGTCCTTGTAAAACCTGGGTACTTTATCTGGACTTTTTTAGTGGTTTCAGGTCCTTGTAAAACCTGATTTTGGATCTACTTTGCAATAGGTTTATGGGCTCTTTCCTATTGAATGGCTTATTTTTTCCTTTTTTGAGGATGTGAAAGGGTTTTGGGGTCCCTTCAAAACCTATTTTTACCGTAATCTAAAAATAATTTATCAATTGATTGATCAAGTTGGATATTTCAGTTAAAAAGAATGCTTGGAAAAGAATGTTGTTTTAGCATTATATTTAATCTTATGTACTAGATATCAAATTTTATTCATAAGGTCCTTGATAATTAAATTGCTCTAAAAAATTGAAACTCATTTGAAATACTCATATAATTTAGAGAGCATGAAGTTAGAACATTGTATTATAATGTCATCTCACCAAGTTTTGTTATATATTGTCTATGTGTTTCCACATCAAAAAATTTGAGATCTTAAATGTTTGGGGCATTTTATCCTCAAGAGTTTATAAAAAATTAAAAGAAAAAGAAAAGGTATTTTTTTTAAATTTATATACGTATTGATTTAATGATCATATCTCATAAAATTATCTTTATAATATTCTCATGTATTGTAATATGCTAGATCTCCCTTACTAAAAAATAAATTATATATTTAATATCAAATATATTTAAAATATATCTTTTCTTTTTAAATTTATATTAGTCTATTTTATATTATATTGCACCATTAATAGTTAAGATGAAATAATTATGCATTTTATTAAGGGTAATAATAAGTTTTGAAGGGTTCTAAGAACTCTATACAACTCAATTCTGTGAGACATGTAGCCTATAATCCAAAAAGATTTGACAGGCTACACAAACTTGAAAGATGGGTTTTGAAAAGGATCTCGTAATCTCCAAAAGGATTTTGAATAAGCTCCCATAACCTTCAAGTGAATCTCAACATGCTCCCACAAGCACACAAAGAATTCTCTCAACAAGGCATCCACAAATATAGAAGTCCTTAACCAAGTAATTCAAGGCCAAATAAGATGTCCCCTATATGCATAGAGATGTAGAGTAAAATCTTTAAACCAAACCCAAAAATGTCATACATAATCAATAAACAATGGATAGGCAACAAGAGAGGAAAAATCATAGGCTTATAACTCCAAAGGTAACAAAAGAAGGTGACCTAAAAATTTCCATAAAAAAAAACTAGGTCTTTGGAAATAAAACAAACAAACAAGAAGACCCACCAAAAAAATCATCCAACAATATAAACAAAAAGTAGATGCTGAAAAGAGTATTTTTCCCCAAAAAGATCTTCTACAAGTCTAGCTAGAAAAAGCTCACACCACAATGATATGAATCTAGATTGAGAAATATGGAGAGAGGAATTATAGTGAGAGGAGAACCAACCCTAATTGGAAACCTCCTCTATGTTTTTGATTAGGTAAAATAGGTTTGACAGGGATCCTGAAACCCAAAGTTTTACAGCAAAAAGAGCGAGATGAAATAGAATAAACAAACAAAAAACTACCACAAAAGGCCGGAGACAAAAGAAGGCCCGAAGCTAAAGTATAAAGGCCAGAGACAGAAAAGAAAAGCCAGGCAAACAGGCTAGTGGCCATCCATGTCCATGGCCTATAGGGTTTTTGTAGCATCATTATCCTTTTGACTGGCCCTGCCCTCCTGAATCCTAGTAGGAGTGTTCATCTAGTTCCCCTGATTCACCTGGGTCACTGGCCTCTTTCTGAAATTCATCCTAGTTGAATCCTTGCTGTGTTCTGCTTCGCATCCCTTTCAAGGCCAGTTGTATAAAAAAATCACCTCCTCTATGTTAACCACCTTATTAACCATAATAACCTCCTCCATGTTTCCATTCCAATGACTCTCGTGATGACAAGAAAATCCATGTGCATTGAAATAATTGCAAAACTAAAACACCACTTCCACAACTAGAAAAAATATGGAAGGAGGCCTAAAGAAAAATTTGGCATATAGTATAGAAGAGGAGATATGAAAAAATAATCTTAACCTAGCCTAAGACAAAACATCCTATATGTCATGCAACTTTAACCAAATACAAGACATGTCATTTATTATTATCCCCATAGAAGACCAAACTTACACTATTAAACCCTAAAGTAAAAAAAAGAAACACAACCCATAGAGAAATATCCAAACTAGATAAGAAGACTAGAAAAGGAAAAGACATGACAATTTAAAAAGGATAAGACCTATAGTTAGAAAACCCACAATGACTTTACCTCAAAAGAAGTAAAAAAGAATAGGCAAGCCAAAAAATCAAAAAATAGGACATGATTAGTTCATTAAAGACATCTCAAGATCTACCAACATAAATAAATCCCTAGTAGAAACACTCAAAAACTAGAAATCACTCATCGTATTTCTACACCAAAGAAAAAGTCAATGAAGTCTCAAATACAACCTCCAGCCACAACCAAATACATCAGCTCAAAAAAGCCTCCCCACATGTTCAATAAAAAAGAAATATTATGTACAATGCTAAAACTAGAGGGAATATGCATCAATTCTATATAAAGATTTAATTTTATACTATCAAATTTTAAATCCCTCTTTCAATTATTCATCTCTTCAAATTTAATCTGTTATTAAAACCTATCGGCGTATCCCTTGCACCTTCTTCTAGTGCAAGTGCTAGTATATAAATTAAGAAAAAATGAAGCACATATTGCAATGTCTCCCAAGGTTGACCACACTTGGGCACATTAATTGGACCACCTCCTCACATGTGGGAGGCCCCACCCTCCAAAGAAATATGCATGGCTTGGGAACAAAGCAAAGAGTGAAGAAAAATATATATAAAAAGAGAGAACCTCACAACATAACTAAGAAAACAGAAGGATGAAAAAGGCTTAAAACTTGGTGCCCACCTTATAGGATGTCACATCCTCCAAAAATTAGATGTTGACCACCTCTCTCTAGTCCCCCATGAAAGGACAGGTCAATGGGGCCCTTGTCACTTCATGTCAAGAAAGGAGGGAGGTGTTTTTTTTGAATTATGGGTGTTATGTTAGGAATGTAATAAGATAATGTTGGGGGTTGTATTATTATTATTACATAGAGTCATGTGTTAGTAAGTTTATTGGGGGAGAAGATGGTAAGTGTGGTAGATAGTAGGATATGTTATTTTTTTTTTTTTTAAATGGGATTGTTTAGTAATGTTTGGAATTGAAGTATTATATAAAGTCATATGCAAGTTGTTAGTTAAAGGTGGCAATGTGTTAGAAAAGGGATTAGATATAGGTATTTGTTAAGGGATAGGGAGCTATGTAAAGTGGTATTGAAGTAAAGTGTAGGTAAGTATAGTGGAAATTATGGCATTAAGTTGGAAGTATATATAAAAGGTCATAAATAAAGCATAGGGGTTGTCATGTAGAGGGAAAAAGTAATTTAATTGGTTGATAAGAACAAATCATAAATCATATGAAAGTTTAGTAGTAGGGTTTTTAAGTTTAAACATAAATTGATGATTAAGTTTTTAAAAAAAGTATTAAATGAGCGCATTAATATATTTCTATATTATTCTTGTATGCATAGTGCGAATTACTTGGTGCATAGGATAACTACATAGGATTAGTATTGCTCATGTAAATACCTCACAAGGTGTATTTAATTTTTAATTTCTAATTTTTTTTAAAGTGATTATTATTAGATTAATAATGATAAAAATAAAAATAGTAATAGTAATAATAATAATAAATTAGTAAACAAATAAATTATAGTAAACCAATAGTTGGTGATTGATTTAAGAAACCAGTTAGTAGTACTTAGTCGTAAGACATCAATCTAGTCAAAGCTAATAAAGGGTAAAATATCAGAAATTCACTAAAATAGTTGTACCTATATCATAATAAAATAGAAAAGAATTGGACATAGAATGTAGTGAAGTTAAGGTTATACGACTTGTAAATCAGAATATCTAGGACAATTATAAACATACTCACAATTACAAACGATTCAAAATGATTGTAACTATATTAATACAAACTTTGTACTTCACATATGTAATGCCTTATTTCAAGGATAGAATGTGGATTAGAAATGATAATATCATCTAGCTTTTATGTTTTAACTCAGACTTCTAGAAATTATTAGAAAAACTAATTGGTCTCCCTTGAAAACTTGATGTCCATAAAACTTGAATGAGCCAAATTCTCCCACATCAACTAGAATTAATTATTTCCAAATCAATGATTGAATGAGTAAAATTATGACATTCTCAAAGGATGTGAATGGTTATATTTTTGACACCCCATAGTTTGATAGAATACTCTTAACAAAGTATAGGTTTGTTTATGTGCTATCATTTAGTTCACTTTTCAAAAAAAAAATTGTGGTTGTGTTTTGCCCTAAAATTTTGGGCATGACACAAATATTATTAACATGTATTTTCTCATCTTGTGATTATTTGTTGTGAGCTACATGCATATAAATGAATAAAATTAGAAAATCATTTATAAAATTGAAAATATACATGCATATGAGTTTACATGTACATACCTTCTCTTTTTTTATGATAATTTGCTATAAACAATCATTATTTTTTTGCTCTGCACTAGGTGATCTATTTCTTGTAGATTTACTTTGTCTTCCTTGTTGTCATCCCATCTTCGATCTTGTTCCTATTTCTTATAAAAAATGAACTCCTTGTTAGGTTTTAATGGATTGATTTGGGAAATGAAGTAAACTGATATTTATATCAATCAATAAAATCTACAAGATAATAATTACTAGCTGACATGCTTTGAGTAAAGCCCCCTGAGGTCTAATGTGGCCAACAATGACTTCAATTGAAGCCCCCTTGGCCAAACTTTGGTGACATGAAGACCTATCAAGAAGTGGTCCTGGGGGCTTTGCTTGAAGTTCCTTTCGATTGAGCAAAAAACACATCAGGCACTTTTTGTGAAGTGTCTTCTTTTGAAGCCTTTCTAAGGGGCTTCGATCAAAGCCATCTTTGTGTGAAGCCTTTAAAACTAGAAATTTCATTGTCTTTAGATTTTCTACCATAATTTGCCCTTCGGATGGTTCAAACAAGAGCTAAATACATCTATATTATGAAACTAAATATAGGAAATTTTTGTACTCTAAATGATCTTTCTAATGATTATATTTTCAGTATATATTGTGTTTATTGCAATGTTTTATTTTCCATTTTATTAAATATAGGTTTTTTTATCATTTCACAAAACTATGTTTGAAGCTTTAGGAAAAATAGAAAATGAGAGAATACAAAATTCCAAAAATATGTTCATCAAAGGTATGTGTTATCTTTCTAGAAAATCAAGAAAAAAGTCATTTTGATAAATGCATATCAAATTATACTGAAAAAGACAACCTATGTCTAAATTATCATTAGCATCACTTTGCCGCTAAATAAAATCTACAAATTTTGACAAAATTGAATGAAACCAACTAAACTTTCTAGATATCAATTTTTTTAGTGTAGTTTTTTATTTTTCCTATATTGCTAGGTTTTTCCTACACTTTTACTAATCTCGCTTAGGTTAATAAAGCATGTCTTATTAGGTGAATGGTTATGAGGTGTCACCTTCCTACATGTGAGCATCCATTAACTATCTTGGGAAGATACTTTGCTATCTTTAGTCCAATATATGGTTGCTCCTCATTGGTTGGTTTTGCCACCTCCTCCCTCTTCCTAGCCTATATAAGCATGCTACCTGGCTTGTATTTGCATCTCTTGTTTTTGCATCCTATTAATGCTATTTTGCTTCTAGCATTTGCATTACTCTCTTGGAGACTAACTCTGTGTTGCTATTTTGATTTTGTATCATTTGCATTCATAGTTTAGAAATTTATTCTTTGCACTAGTTTTCTGGGTTATTAATCTTTTCAGATTCTAACAAATTTTACTATTCTAGCATTAAAATAATTTTTTTACTATCATATTTGTTAGAAATGTTTAGAATAATTGAGAGTTGGGGGGAGAATTAGTTACTCAAGGTCCTTAAGTACTATACTTTTCAACAATAAAACTCTTACTATCTTGCTTATCTTGTTGTTGCTCTATCTCTATTGTTACTTGGTCTCTATTGTAAACAAAATTTACTATTCCAAATATAACATGCTTTGTTGAATATAAAATCTAAAACATATAAAGCATTCAACGTAATTTTGACACTAGAATTTTTATGTGGAAATCCAATTCGAGAAAAACCATCAGCAACATGTCACCAATTTTTCACTCTTTTGAAGTGAGCTCCATTAGGAACCAACCTTGTTGAAGGTTACAATGTAAATTGTTAAATGTGACTAGTTAGATGATTTAATCACCCTATTAGGAGTGGACTTGTCAGAGGACTTTGATCATTCCATTTAGAATGTGACCTTGTGAAAGGATTTACACAGTCTATTAAGTCTTCCAAAATGACTATTAGGTCAACCTCTATTAAAAGGATTTCAATAGAAACTATTTACAATAATTAGAAAGAAAATAGTAGGGTTTTGATATGTATGCTTACAACTCACTTTGCAAGTTCATATCTCTATTTGGTTCAGGTGATGATTCACTAATAATCTCTCCATTGTCATTTATGTTCTTGATTCACTTGGCAACCCTTCAAGCAATTAGTCTTGCCCCTTCAACAACACTTAAGCCTTGTTTCTTAGATTTCACTTATCACTATTAGCAACATCTTTGCAAGCTTTTTCCTTTAGCTTCATATTCACTCACACACTTGTGTATTTCTGATCCGCCTTAGTGTGTATGTGCCTCTTGCATATACTTACACTCCTTGATAATTTGTTTGGTTATGTACCTCTTTAAATATGAAATAATTTCTTTACCATTTTCCATGATCACCATAGATCTTAGGGTTTATGCTCAGGTTCAACACGATTCACTATATCTATCCATCTTCTTGATCTTCTTCTAGATACTTCTCTAGAATCTGTTTGTTAGGTCTTTACCTCATCCTCACCTTGAATTTAATGATCCAACTCATAATTCTTATCTTCAACGTGGTTTATATCTCCTAAGAAATCAACTAAATTGGTTGAGAACCATGATTTCCTTGAATTCATCTTCAACAGTATTACTTCGCAATCACTAAGTTGTGACACTCAGTCATCACTTAATACTTAGGCACTATAAAACTTCTTGGATCATCATCAACTAACTTTCTCAGTCGATAATGATGCTCGATTAACACTAGATTTACTTGACACTAACTATGGCTTGGTTAACACTATCATCACTCAGCATTCCTGTGCTTTTTACTCTATTGCTTGGCTTGGCTTAACTTTCTTGACATAAACAATCACTTTGCTTTATCAAAGTCTATCTAATCAAATATCCATTGTAGCTTCATTTTCATAACTCAACCTTTCCTCTAGGTGCTATTGATATGAGCAATATCTCAAATCCTCTTCATCAATCAAATAGATATGACATTTATATTAGGTAGCAATATGTCTCATCAATAGATTTGACATTAATGACAAAACAACAATTGTTCCACTTATAAGTTTTCCACAATATTTAAAAAATAAATTTATGTTCATCAAATGACCCATCACTCTTTGAAAATGTCCATTTTCATATTAACCACCTCTCAAAGGAAAAGGAAAAATGGACTTCAAATTTTTTTTTAAAAAATTAGAATTATTGTTAGAAATTAGAAAGAGAATTCTAAAAATCACTACTTTACACCATCTTCAAATTATTGATGATTTTTTAGTAATATGCATCTAAAAATGAAGAAAAAATAATATATATTTCAGTGTTAAACTTGGCCAAAATATGGTAACCATTACCATGGCATGTCCCTTAAATAAAAATAAAAAATTAAGATTTTGTAATTATTTTTCACTAATGAATTCAATTGTTTAGAATTGTTTATTGCTTGATCATTTGTTGTTGGTGTTTGTTTAGATGTGGAAACTCCTTTAGGTTTTTCTTGAATCCTTGTAACCACATTCAAAGTTTCAATTTATAATTCCTTTTGAACTCCCATAATAGCACTCATGTGTTTGATTTATTTTTGAACCCTTTTAAGAGTAATCATGTTAACCAAGGATAAATCTAGTGGTGAATATTTTCCAAATGGAGAATTTTACTCATCAAGGACCTTGAATTTGGCAAAAAGAATTGCACTTTTGGGGTGGCCATGTTGCTTGCACTTTATGAAAATTGGGTTCCATGTTCAAACCAATCACCAATAATGATACATAATTATTTTTGGTTTGTTCATGAATTTTCCAGTGTAATCTAATATTTCCACATAGTAAATTAAATATTTTTGCCTACAATTTCTAAGACTTCTCTTATTGAATGGTCACATTCGTCAATATTTGGTAAAACTTTAAGTTAGGTTATATGTTAAGTACATATATTGACATGTGTCTCTATTCCAAAGACTTTACAAGTGAGTTTTTATCCTTTTATTCTTTAGCCCAAAATAAACTTGATTGTGGACAGGTGTCATTATTTTGGAGACTTTCTCTAAAACTTATTTTCCTATAACATTTTGGCCGTAAATAGGATTTATACTATTTATTTAGGATCATTTAATGGTCATTAAAATGGGTTAGAGTGTTTTAGATGACATAAAAAATATAATATCTTGGTATTTGTACTTTTTGTCAAGAGTTTCTTCAATAATTAAAGATTCACTAGGGTTTTACAAAATTTTCACATGCTAGAAACAAAATTATTGATAAAATTAATTTTTTTCCTAGTTTGAAAAAAATCACCAATAGAAATTATTATTTTTCCCCTAAAATAATGTTGGATTTGCCAAGATTTTATACTTTTTTTCAAAAGGGGGGTTTATTAAAGTTATCCCTAATGTTAACCATTTGATAACTTGGTTCTAACATGTGAATAACATTTTCATCACTTGCATAAGTGTAATTGATCTTGTGCCCTTTGTTATTAGACGATTCAACTTTCTCATAGTTAGGCATATGTTGCTAAATTATCATGTGATCATTGTTTTTAGTCTATCCATAGACTTTTACCTTGTCTCCTTCTATCAACTCTTGGATAGTGTGTTTAATTTTCATACAATTATTTGTCTTATGGACTTCTTTTTGATAAAAGTTATAGTATTCATTATCATTCCACCACTTGGGTTTTACTTCTAGTTTCCAATATTTTTCTTTAGGAACCATAATAATCTTTTTTTCAGAAAGTGATTTGAGGACCACTTGCAATATTTCTCCGAATTGAGTTAATATTATTTTAGGTTTCAATAACCAAGGATCATTCCAACATTTTTTGTTAAATGATTTAGATCCAATTATTGTTGGAATATTGTTGTTATTTGCATTCTTGTTTACTTTTAGGTTTGAAGATAAATTAAACACTTTAGGTTGAGATTTTGAGCTATGTTTTTCTTCTTGTACCAAGGTTTCCAATTGTCTTTTACATACTTATTGTTGTTTGATTTTTCTCTATTTTCTTTGGAAACAATTATTTCCCCTTTCTTGACAATGATGTTTTCAGTTTTAACTCCATTTTCAACCATTCCATTAAATGTTGAAGTACCTTGAAGTTGTATTTTATAACTCAATTCAAGAATTAAGTTATTAACAAATATACACATCTTTTCACTTTTCGATAGGTCTCTTTTATATCTTGAAAATAATTTTCTCCATCTTTGTAAGAACTTGATGAATGGTTCTCCACTATGTTGTTTTGCATTGCACAAGTCAAGAATGATTACCAAATGTCATATGTTATATGAGTATTGTTGAATAAACATCTTGAGTTATTGAAATGTTTTGAATTTGGTAACTAACTCTAAGAACCACTCCATAGTTGGATCAATCAAGATTTTGGGAAATAGCCTCATTAATCATGTTTTTTCATGCATAATCTTCATGCTTAAGGTAAAAAAAATTTATACATGATCTTGTGGATCCATGTTGCCATGGTACTTGTCATATTTAGGAATTTAAACATGTGTGATATGTTTAAATATGTGTAAGTCTTTATCAAATGGGAATGGACATACATATTCCAAAGTGTGTTGTTTAGCGGATTTATCTTTCTCTTCTTTTAAGGATTTGATTTCATCTTTCATTGCAAGTATTTGTATTGTTAGGATTTTAATAGGAGTAAGATTTTTTTTTTTTTTGAGTTGTTATACATCAAATTTCTTAGGTAGTTTAACTCCCACAGATGCACGATTAAGGGAGAAATTTTCTTTGTTATCTTCTAATGTCTTTTCAAGGAGATTTTGGAAATGTTTGCTTGTTTGAAATTTGATGCAATTTTTTTTATTGGTTTTACATCAGTACTACTCAAGTGATGGATACAATTCTCCTAGCCATATTGAGACATGTTTGAAGTTGAAGTATGTGCAATTGATTTTATGCTTTGAGTTGTGTCTTGCAGTAAAGTGGTTTGAGAACATCTTCTTGATGCTTCACCTTGTTCAAAGGATGTGTATCTTGATCTTCCTCCTTTTATGTAAAGGGATTATTTTTCTTTAAGTCATATCTTTTGGACCTTGTAAGTACCATTAATGTTTTATGATTACATTGTTAGGTCAAATTTAGTGTCCCAATGTTCAATTAAGGTTTGAATGTTTGTGTTTGTAAGTATGTCTATCCTAAAGGTATGTTAATGTTCCATATTAATAGACTAGTTTCAATGTCAAATGGTTTGTTACATTGTTTATGAGCTAGGAACTACTATGATTGGATTGATAAATAAGACATGCACAACTTGACAAGGTATGTTTGAGTTTTGACAACATCTTTATGGTACACTTGAAAATGGACCTCGTAAAAAAGTATCATATTTGCTTGATAAAATAAGATGGCTGACAAAATTTTCAAAAGGGTACTCGAATCTAATTTTTTTTGGGAAAATAGATGTGCAATTGTTCTCTATTCCAAAAATGACTAACCAAATATTTGTAAACTAGGATTGACTTTCAACCCTAAGGCAACCTTTTGGAGGTAAGGGGGCTCAAGATCTAAGAAACAACCAACCAGAACTAGAGGTTCTTGTTTGACTTAAATTGACTTCCCATATGAGACTAACCAAAGCCAATAGTGACCTTTGTGCTAGAAATGACTTCCTAGAACTAGAAATAACTTTGTAGGTTTAACTGGATTTGTTTTCCACTTTTAAGATGCGTAAGATCAATTTTTGTAATGTAATTGGTCTTATGGTTTCAATTTTATGTTTTGATAGGTCTACTAATATGTAAAAGTTGAATAAAATCCAACCAAGGACATACAAAATTGGAAGGACAATTATTACAAGGGAACTTGAAGATTTGTGACTCAAAAATACAATTCTTAATCCTAGTAAGAAAAACACATAGAAGACCAAACCATTTCTCATAACCTAAGTGTAGATGAGTAGCTCACATGATCATTTGACTCCCTAGAGGACACCTACATTTTGTTGTTTCCAAGATCTCAATAGAAACGTGTTCAAAGGTTAGCCTAAAATGGGGACCAGTAGCATGCCTACCTTCAAATACTCAGGTGTATACTTTTGGTGAGTATCTTTAGGAGATAATATTCCCCCTCTGTGTACATAGATTGTGTCTTCTTTCAAAGGTGAACCATGCAGAAATGATCTAACAATGTCTTATACAATTTTCTTTACCCTAACCTTCGATAGTCTCACAAGTGAGATTAAGGCCTCTTAGCCCTACCAACACCTTAAAGTGTATACCCATTCTAAGAAAGGTTGGAAGAAGTGTCACTTCATACAACAGATAGGGTATCCTCAAGATATGCATCAATCTTGAATCAAGAGGATGAAGTTAATGCATCTTTGGATTCTTTGGACTCTACAAAGCTTATTGATTATAGTGGGGTGGAATCACAAACTAAATATATATTCCCATTTGGGTCATTCTCATATTTTGGTCCCTCAATGATAGGTCCTCTAAAGTTGACTCAATTGACTATGGATCAGTTCCAAGGGGCAAAGCTTTTGATTCTCCTAAAAGGAGAAGATTGTACTCATCTACCTCTTCACTTATTTCAAACACACAAAATATGTTAATCACTAAGATAATTGTTATCTCAAAAAATCTATAATCTTATAGCTTTCTGATTATCTCAAAGAGAGAAGTGTAATCACTTAAAAATGGTCATGTAGACTACTAGCCCCCTTCTTAGCACTTTGGCTACATTATTTAATTATTTTCCTAGGATAAATTTCTAAAAATAAATTAATTTTATTTTAACCTATAGTTTGACTATATTACCCTAAGTCAATATTTGATTAAAAGATCATGTCCCCTTTTAATTAAATAAAAGACCCCATTCTTCTAACCCACTCATTATTCACACATAAGTCCTTTTTCTATTTACAAATTAAAAGAAAAGGTTGTTGTCTCACATAAAAAGTCAACCCATTTTCATTGGTTGACTTTCTCTTACATATGGATCATGCCAAAAGTCAACCCCCACCCTCGATTGTCCACTTCCTTGATCTTGATCTCAACTGTCTCTCTACCTTTAAAAGAGAGAGCTCTCTCCTTAGAGGATCCATCTTCTTGAGTATTGTTATGTTACAGGTTTCTCAATAGATCTTCTTAGAGCTTTTGGAGAACTTATACTTCTTGTCTAAATTATCTCATTATCATCCTCATACTAGCTTAGGTTCATTTTTCAAGTAGCTTAGTTCATTTTGTAATAGCTTAAATCACCTAGTTTAACTAGAATGACTTTTGTAACACTCTCATTTGCTTAATTTGGTTGCATTTTACATCTCATTTTAGCATAGATCATACTTGCATTGTACTTTTGGACTCCTTTTGGACACTTACATTATTTTTCTTGTCTAAGGAACCTCCCATTACATGGTTTACTAGCAAGGGCTGCATCTCTAAGGCTCATTTGAGAGCTCATTTTATACTTGTTTATGCACCTTTACACTCCATGGATAGGGAGCCCTAAGCCAACATTCAAGCATTCCAATTCATGGGGTCTCTTGAATAGAAGGGTTTAGAGGAGTGCACTTTCTTAGTGTACATTTTTGGTGCCTACTATAAGGAAGAATGCTCTAGTCTTGCCTCTTAATATGTTCCATTTCTTGCATTTTCTACTTTTTTTCTGATCTTTTTTTATTTTTGTAGTTGTGATTATCATATGATACTTTCTTAGTATCATACACCATTTCTCAGTACAATTGTGCAATACTTTTCTAGTAAAAGTATTGTGTGCCCATATAGAGCTCTATCGCAGCAATATACAAGAAAGTATTGCTAGGGTTGAAGTATCACATGAAGGAGAAGTATCATGCCACTATGCTAAAAAGTATTGTACAATACTTTGTCAGCAAAAAAATATTGCCCAGCCTAAAACTTGTTGTTTCGATTCTTGGATCATTTTTTTGGTCTATAGCAATCTGTCTTTTAGGTTTTTTAGGTCTATACTTGTTTCATAGAAATTTATTATAGGTTTTCACCTTGTTTTTGAGACTAAACTTTGTTGGACTAATGTTTGTGCTTTTAGGTTTTTCCCTAAACGCTTGAAAAATTGTCTTAAAAGAACACATGTCAAAGCTTCAAATGCAAAAAGGCTACTAATGATTGTTTGCAGGGCTGCCTAAAAGCATAAAAACCAAAAAATGCTTGTATTTCCCTTATTTTTGTGTGCAGAAATATTACTAATTATTTCTTTCATAGACACATAAGACTTGTGATTTTGGTCTCTTGGTGGTAGGAAAGTATGCTCTTCACCCTTACGGTGAATCAAAAATCTTGACCCATCCTTAGATTTCAAAAGTAAGAGGATTAATTTAACTTTTTTGGCATATTTGGGGGAAAATAGGGATAGGAGAGTATGCTCTTTACCCTAATGGTGAATCATAAATCTTGACCCCCAAGAGTGGATCTAATATGTTTTAGTCTAGCATCCTTTAGAGGGCATGCTCTTGAGAAATCAAGAGGAATAACCCAAGTGGGGACAAGAAAACTTGGCTATTCTAACCCACTTTAAACTCAAGGCTACCAAAGACACAAAACCTTGGAGATGTAGTGCTTGTCTTCACTTAGTGTGAGTACTTGCGAGATGGGGACCATGAGGAAAATTCTAGGCAAGAACACTTAAGGTTCTCTTGTGGCCACAAGGTCTATTACTTGTTGCAAGACAAGGTGCTTCGTAATTGGGTGGAAGAGGAGTACTATGAAAAAAATCCTAATATGAACACTCTAGGTCAGTAACTACCTTATTTTTCAACTTAACTTCTTGGTGCAAGGATTAATCCAAGTGAATTACTTGAATCACCCCAAGATTGTACACTCACCATTTGTGTCCCCTTGGCTATGCTAATGGCATCTCCATGAAAAAGCCAATATTTCTTGTGAGAAATCACTTAGTGTAAGGTGAAGGGGCACTTAGTGTGGACCAAGTTGTTGAGTAATGAACCTTGACTCTTAGGTAGGTCTTCTTGGCATGCATTTTTTAATGTGTTTGACCCATTTTAATATTCTTGTAAATCAAACATCTTAGCAGCATTGGTAAGAACTGTGATATCACAATTATGTGTTAGCAAGGTTGTTGTTGATATAAAAGCTTGCACCCTAGCATGAGAGAATACTTGTAAGACAACCTCATGTAACATGGAAATAATTTTGAAAGTGTGAGACTTTGCAACTTGAGATTAAGTCTCTAGAGAAGGTCAACTTACTTTACTATCACAATGCACCTAATTGATTCTTGAGAGGAAAAGGCAGAAGGAATGCAAGTAAGAAAAACTACCTAATCTAATGTAGAGGATGATGCACCAAATAATATGTGGATCTACTTCTTTTCCAATGAATGCACTAGAACTTAATATATTTCTCAAAATATATCATTATATACACCTTTTCAGTCTCTATATACTAAATTAGCCAAAGATAACACAATTAGAGAAGGAATACAATGGATTCACTTGATTTAATTAGTCACCAAGTATGAACATGATCATATGATATTTCAATTGTCAAATACATTCAGCAAGCTAGGCCACAGGAATGTGTACACACTTGGCTAATAGAGAATGGATACAACAAAGAAGATCTCTATCAAGAGCATCAACAAAATTATAGAAGAGCTCTAAAAATAAGAAAAGAGAGAACCCTCAAGAAAACAACAAAACTTGCTTTTATAGTTCAAGCATAACTCCGGATCACTTCATAATTTCATTCATGCATTTAAGACTATTAGAGGATGATTGGATGAAATATGGGTGATAGATTGGATCTGGTATACCTTCAAAGTCATGGAAATCATCAACCCATACTAGAATAACCCTGATCTTGACATAAAATAACACCATTAATGAAAAAATTCCCTCAAATGGATAACTAGGAGTAAGGCAAAATGTCTTTTATGTCTTTTTAGCATGGCCATAACTTTGGAGTGGTTGGGATCAATCAAGGAGATAAGATCACACAAGAAATCCATTACTTCTCCCCTAGTTGGCTCAACAAATCAACAAAGTCAGTAGGTCAACTAAGTCATGCAACCAAGATGAGCCACATGGACCAATGGTTTTATATCTTTTTCCACCTCATGGAATCTTTGAGTGCTGACCTCTATGATCTTATGATCATCACATATCATAAGATTGCAACCCTTCTTATGATCTCTTGCTATCATACACTTCTACGATGCTACAATAGTTGAATATTGTAACATTGACAGCTCTTAGGATTAGCTTCATGATCTTACACCAGATCATAAGTTTGTAGCATATAAAATTGGTAGTGACATTGTAGCTCTGACTTTTCACCCTTATGATCTCACAATAAATAAGAACTGAAGAAAATGGGCCCACCTAGACATGTAGTAGGACCTCACTATGTTGGTATAACTAAAGATCGATCATTTCCCCATAGCGACATAATGAGAGACATTGATCTTCCTCCATTTGATAGCTAAACATAACTTGTCCCACCTCTTACATAGTCAACACCTCAACCAATGAAATGGTGCTTAATTTCCAACATGCCCTAAGATGTCCATGTTGTGCTAACAAGATTCCTTTATGGCTCTGAAATGAATGACATCATTAAAACTATGTGTTGAGACCTCACTTACACACATTGTCTAAACTTCCTGCATCTTCAAAATGTGAAAAAATGAGAATCATCTATCTTTTAATATATGATAGTCTAGAATCATGCAACCAACTTATTGACTGTTCCATAACCTAAACCAATTATAACTTGCCTATACACCAACCTGTCTTACATTGATCCACCTCACCCATGACCCATAAGGAAAACATGACCCTTAATCCATGTGTCACATGCTCACTTTCTTGCATAATTTAAAATCCTTGCATCTTGAGAAAGTGAGAAAGTGACAACCCTTGATCCTTTTTGATTTGACAGTGGATAAAATACGGGGACACAGGAATATTTAAAACACACAAAATTTAGGAAAATATACAATTTAAGGTCTTGAAAGATTTATTTGTGTGCCATATTATTTGAATTTTCAATATTTGATGACTATTAGACATTTTTCCAAATATGAAATATGAATTTGGCAGGAGGGGAAAATAACTAACTGTTGCTTTATCCCATGTCCAACTATTTGATACATGTGAATTACCCACACTATTTGCAAACCATGTTGTTCTTTGATGAAAACTAAGGTCCCATACTATTTTCATAACACTCTAGTATGAAAATATTCAATAGTTAACCTGTAACATAATTTTTTAAAGCTCAAATTTACCTTTTTCATAGTTTATTATCACTCTGCTACATCACCTTTTGAGAAATCTCATACATCATTTTTTACTAACAATGTATCACCTATCTACTGTAAAGTCTATCACCTAACTATAGTGAAGTATATTGCCCTCCTTAAGGAAAAGTATTGTTTGGCACAAAAGTATTGCCAAAATTCTATCAACTCTATCATACAATATATTTTGTTGTCCACATATAGCCTACTTCTCAGAGAAATATGGCTTGGTTTCTATTGCTTATAAAATAGAGTCAAAATTGCATCTTAGCTGGGCTAGGGATGTCGTCACTTCATCCTACCTAGATCTGGTCAAAAGTCTTTGTGTTAGGTATTGTTCTAAGTCAAAAAGATGAGTTTAGTATATCAAATGTAAGCTAAAAATGATTACTAATGATCACTTGTCAAATTTTGGTTATCTTTCTATTCTAGCAACTTGCTATCAAGCTTCTTTCTCACTCTCTTGGCTTGAATCACTAGTGTTGTAAATTCTTGAGCACTCTTGATAAGCCACTCACTTATTCTATCTTTGACAAGTGATCATTCTTGACCCTACAAACTTCAAATCTAAAACACTTTTCTCATCCTATTAAACAAAGATATATCATTACACCTCATTCACAAGTAGGTTCTAAGTTGGTAAAGGTAGTCGTCCTTCTTTAACCATCAAATAATTGGAAACTTCAACTAGGCACCCTCATGGACAACCTTGTGTGGAGGATTCTATCTTTGATAAGCCACAAGTAGCTAATACCTGGAACAACCTACATTATAGCTTTGAGAATCTATTTGATATGCCCTTTGATACACCTAGGGATGAAGACAACATGTTTCTAACTATGCATCTTAAATAGATGAAACACCACTTAGAAGAATAAGCATGAAAAAATGAAAGACTCAAAGAGACCATACACATGGCCACTAGAGAAAGATCCTATCATCAAGATAGGTCTAATGTTCATGTGCATAATGATGAAAATAGGAATGGCTACCATAACAACCCTTTGATAACATCCCTCTTGGTGGAAATGATGGAAATAATACACCTCCTAGAATTCCTAGAGTAAATACAGGAACATGTCATTCACTAGCTACATGCTCACAATCACATCATGAAAGTGAGACCAATGACAAAATTACTAGTGAAGACACTATGAGGTTTCAACAAGATGAGGTCAACAAAAGGCTAATGCTCAAAGTCTTGGAAAAAAATAGGGACCAATACTTTCAATACATGACATCAAAGGGATGGAAAATCCCTCAAGACTTTGATGTGAAAATATTAATCCAAAAGTGAGAAACTACTGAAGCTAAGATCTTGATAGAGGAAATACAAGAATAAAAAATCAACTTACACAACTACAAGTCTCTAAGGAGCAACCCAAAACCTCCTTTGTTGAATCAATATGTGCTCTTCATTTTTATAAGAGTCTTTACATGCTTCCATTTCCTAGGGATATAGAGGTTCCCAAATATGATTAATATGATGGAAATGGTGACCCTTAGGAACATGTGAGACATTTGTATGCTCTTAGCATGGACTTCATGCATGCAAATACTTACCTCATGAGTATTTCCTAGGAGCTTGAGGGGCCAAGCTATGGAATGGTTCACAAAACTATCAACTCCTCTCAAAACATTTGACAAGCTTGCACAATAGTTAATCCAACAGTATTACTATAATATTCAACATCCTATTACTCCACTAGATTTGTGCTACATTAAATAGAAACAAGGTGAACCCTTTGCAACATACCTCTAATGATGGAGATCTCTACAATCTAGGTACCCTCAGAAAATTTCTAAAATCAAGAAGATTTACATTTTTGTCAATACACTTGTACCTAAGCTCTACCATGACCTTAGAAAACAACTATTCATATCCTTCAATGCCATGGTTGAAAGTGCATACTGTATTAAGGATGTTTCTATTAGAAGAGGTGACATTGTCTTGAATAAAGAAAAAATGGCAATAAGAATGTTAAAGACAAAAGTAAGCCTTGGAATAAAAACAAATACATTGTTAATGATGGAGTAGTGGATGCTCCTAAGACCAAGGAATCTACCTTTAACCTTTCCAATGCTAAATTTATGTTGTGAAACAAAAAGAGACTTCAAAGTCTAAATTTTTTGATAAAACTTTAAAAAAATCCTAAGCCAAGATGTGTTTACACACCTATGGTAGAATCTTATGAAGTGTCTTGAAGACCTTACTTATGAATAAATAGGTCACACTTCCATACAACTTCTAGCCCTATGACTCACTCATTAGACCTTGTTGGTGGAGAGAAGACCATGTATGGAGTTATCATAGGAGAAAAGGCCATGAAACTAAAAATTGCATTAATCTCAAAGATCTTATCGATGCCCAAAAAGTCGTAACAGATGGCCTAGTCAAAAAATCTAATCACAAAGCCTTCAAACAACTATTACCAAAATATGAAAAAGGAGAATTAGCTAAGTCTAACAAGAAAAATCATGATGCAAAGATCAACTACACATACACTAACACTAACAACATCATAAAATCTCTATGCGCAACAAATGTTCCCACAAATATTGATGCCGAGTAGTTCCAAGCTATGGTGAATCACCTATCTTCACCATATTACCTCACATTCTCAAAAGAAGATGACAAGTCACTTAATCATCCCACGTATATCACCCTATACATAGAAGTTCAAATCTTTTGTACTCATGTTGGTTGAGTCTTTATAGGAAATGGTGCAAGGTTAAACATCATCTCTTTCAACTTTATTTAATATCTAGCATGTTTGAAATTACTATCAACCCTAGGAAAAGGATCACCATCAAAGCCTATGATGAGGTTGAATGACCTTCTAAATGTCTTATTGTGCTACCAATCCATGTTGGTCATGTTGAAAAAGATGTCATCTTTTAAGTTTTAGACATCACATTGGTGTATAATTTTTTGCTAGGAAGACCTTGGATTCATGATATGCAAGCATTATCATATATGTACCATTACTGTATAAAGTCCCTCGTCTATCAACATATTGTCTACTGCTAAAACACTAGTCACTCACAATCACTCTTCTCATGAGATTAAACTGTCCCTAAAAGAGTGTGAACAAAAATTGAAAATGATGAGCTTGGGTATGGGTGAGTACAATCTAGACTCTATTGTTTCTCTATCAATTTATTCTTGATCTCAGGGAAAACCTTCTACAAAACTGAAACCCTTAGCTTCTACTATGACAGTTTCTGGAACTTTTTTTCAATCCTATATTCCTTTGGAAGAAGAAAAAGAAGACCAAGCTATAGAGATTGGATATAGTGGGAAGACGAAGATGTGGAGGAAGTTACGATCACTACTGCTATCTCTCCTAAATTTTATGGAAAGGGAAACTTTCTAAAAAACATGGGCTATAATGGCCAAGGGTCCTTAATTGGTAATAAGAAAGCCCTCATAGAACCCTTGAGTCATACTGAGGGTTGCAAACATAAAGATACTACTGGCCTAGGCTTTGTGCTAGAAGATGAATTATCAAGATTTGATAGAAGAAACCCAATGTTTAGTGAATTAGAGGATGATGACCCACCTTTTGTTGCTACTACTCTAGAAGAAGAGGATTTCATGCCTCCTACCTCCCTACTTTGGGGAGAAGAACATATAGTTAGCTCTAATGATGATGAGGCTTCTACCTCTAGGAAACACCAATTATGAATCTGATCATGAAGATCCAAATAGAGGAAGGATAAGAGAGAATGCTGCTCTCTTGATCACTAGGAACCAGAGTACAGATTCTGGTCAATATGAATGGGAAAGTCTCTTAGATGTATCCTATGAATTAGAAATAGATTTTATCCATGCCTATGCTACCCAACCAAATGTAGTCAAAGATTCTAGTCTAGGGTCTAATGAGTTGGGTTTGCAAACTGCTTTAGTGATCACATTGATCCCTTTAGGCCTATTCTTGATATGGATTCCTTTGGAACTTTCACTATAGGCTTGACCTCTCATGTCACCAAAGATGACTCCTACCATATCAACAACCTTGAAGCCTCCACATCCCTCTTGTTAATCTACCCCAATCTCATAGATTGGTCTATTCAACACCAAAGACCTAAACTACCATCTTTCTAAAATGACTATGAGATCAACTGTTACCTCAAACTGAACTTGTGGTTAACATGATAGAAGTATATATTAATTTACCTTAGTCATATAATTGTTGTGGTTCCACAATGGTCACCCCATTTCCATAAAAAATGGGGCCCCCTTACTTTAATTTTAGCTTTTTTAGGCTCTAGTCTAGGATCCGAGCCATTTTGAAATCTTCCCTAGCCCCTAGTTCATGTACAATTCTTGTTAGAGAAACTTAGAGGTTAGAAATTCAAGAGACTCAAGAAAATAAAGTTAAAAATTAAGAATTCTAGTACACAAGGCACACCTCTAGAGGCGCGCTAATGTGCCCAAAGTTATAAAGGCCTCTTGCACATTAATTGTGTGCAACTGCAAAGTTGTGCACCTATGCAGTTGCACTAAACTTTCTCAAAATCTATTTAAAGGGGGAGTGAACCTCTTCCTCCTCACCTTTTCCTTTGTTATTTTCTTCTTTTCTTCACATTAGTATCCTTGTTCCTCCACACACTAGCTTTGACATGTAGCTCCGCACTATCCAAGCCATGATACACTCATACTCCATGGTCTAGGCATCTCCTTCCTTGTGCAAATATGTTAAGAATATTGGTGCACACACACACACCTAATTTGGTGCACTATTGCGCACCAATACTCATCATGCAAACACTTAAAACTTAAAACTTACAAAGGTTTTGAAACATTTTTTAAGGTGTAGACTACAGATTAGTGCACCTCACAAGGTGCTCTAGTGTGCACCTTAAATGGTAAATCTTAAAACATAAAGGAAAAAACACACACCACATTATGAATATTAGTGTGCACTAGTGCACCTAACTTGGTGCACTAGTGCACACCAATACTCATTATATTGAAAACATCAAAAAACAAAACAAACTTAACCTAGCACAAATAATTAGGTGCACACTAGCGCACCTAACTTGGTGTGCTTGGTGCATTATATTTTTATTTTGGAACTTTAAAATAGGTTTTTTTGTGTTTTCAAGGAGTTTGGCTTTTTAAATTTTGTGTGAATTAACCTTAAAATTTGAAGGTGTCATATTCTCTTCAATTCCAAACTAATGATAATTGATTTGTGTAGATATAATGGAATCCTCTTTAGCTTCCTTGGGAAAGAAAATGGCATTGAAACCCATCATATTTAAGTTCTAAGGAGTTTTGACAAAGTCACAATTTCAGGACGATAACTCAGAGATCAAAGATATAGATTTGGGACATATAGACTTAGGAGAATTCTTGAAGATTTGTAACAAAACCAACGAGAGGTTGAAAATGGTGTTTGGTCTTATTAGATTAGGGCTTGTCAATGCAGCTTCACACCCAATGTTGGTACAATCTTTAGAGCTTGTTATGACACTTGCAAAATACTTTGTCCCTGAGGAGAGACTGGTAAAGAGTGTAATAGGATAAATTATCCTTGATCTATGCCTAAAGAATATTGAGAAATTTTTTCATCTCCTTTGGGAAGATTAGTTTATTAGGCTCACATATGAGCAAGTAGAAGGGTGGTATAGGGAGCATATCAAGGAGGCCTCTAAGATCATTCAGTTCTCATACCTCATAGAGAAGACTCCTCTGGGAAAGAAGACTGGTAAAGTTGATATGACTAGGGGATACATGATTGAAGATATTGGGTATTTGATCATACACTTGAGTAGAATTATGGATTTACCTACAATAGGATATTTGAATATCTCCATGGTACACTTCATTGAAACAATCAAGAAAGTGGAAATGTCACTAGATTGGGCTTCCACTTTGAGTCAAAACTTGTGTGAGTAGCTGGTAGTGACAAATAGCCAAAGGAATTTTTATATGACATCATACCTAGTATATTTATTAGTTGCAAGAGCAATAGACTATCTAGGGTTATACAAGAGAGGAAACATGTAAGATCTTAATGCATGGCCATATATTGTCAATGCTCAACTAGTAAAGAAGAGAATCTTAGAGTAGAGCAAAGAGTATAGAATTGTTAATGATGCATTTATATTTTCTATAATCAAATTTATAGAAGGGGATTATGTGAAGAGGTTATTAGATGATGCAGTGGTGTAGATAATAGTACTTGGAGCATAATATATTCAATTCTAAACTTTTACATATTTGAGGGTAGTAGGTACAACAGTGAAATCGAAGAAGCTCTCGAGGTACCCTTTTGATAGACTGGTTCTCTTGGAGATTTCTTGACAAATCTTGTCTGCCTATGATAAGGTTAGAAGACAACATAAAAATGATGGACTTGGTCATTGATTATAGGACCTTTTTAGGTAGATTGGAGAAAAGATATCTCATCTTTTGAATGTGAATGGGATTAGTATCCCTTGGAAGAATACAATTCTCCATGGCCATGTTTTGACAACATTGGAAGAGTATAGTATTTAGCTGACAAAACATTTTAGCATGAAGAGGCTATTGAAGATCATTGGATGAATGCTACAAATGACTACGGTGTCTAAATAAGGGATTATTGTAGGATGACTTTGTACTTGGCAGAAAAGGCCCTAAAAATAAATATTCCCTTGAAGATATTATAGCAGTATTATGAGGAGTTGCTTGACCCTCTATTCAACAAGGCTAAGATATGCGACAGGCCTATTATGAATGCTAAGGTTGATAGGGAGGAGAATTTAGATATCAACCATAGGGTGAGGCACATCATTAAAATGATATAGGATTGGACCAAGAACCATTTAAACTTGATCCAATACCTGACATAGTAATCTTTCATGCATAGGCCCATCTAGCCAAAGGTAGAGGGAAGAAAGTCACCAATCCTACATTCACGACTCAGTCACTAGTAAGGCTCGAGATGATACATCAACTTAATAGGCTGGTTGGTTATTATCAAGCTTAGAAGGGTGGAGGCTAAGGTAAGAGGAAAAAGAATTCTTCTCAGAGAGTTGAGCCAGAAGAAGGTGAAATCCTGGCACCTCTACAGCAAGGAGAAGAAAATGTACAAGGGTTAGAAGATACTAGAGCTTCACAAGTCCAGGTTGACCCTCAAGTGCCACCAATTGCACCTAGCCAAACAAAAATAGAGATTAAAATTCAAGAAGTTTCCCCACCTTGACAAATAGAACAAGAATCCCCTTCTATTCCTAAAAAGGGAAGAAAGATCATGACTCCAATCAAAAAGAGGCAAAGGGTGATAAGGAAAGTGGTTCCTATCCCATCTATCCCTAAACCTATTCTTGAAGAAGATGAAGAAGAGGATGATGAGGATGATGTACCTTTGAATAGGAGGACCTGGCTAGCTAGAGCCATAGAATAGGAAATGAGAAGAAGTTCTATAGCTACACCACCACCAATCCCAGATGAACCTCTACAAACTACCACATCAGATGATGAGATGCAACAATGGATTGATGAATAGGATGTTGAGGGGACTGATGTCTTTAATATGTCACATTTTGATTTCATGCTCATAGGAACTAAATTAGTTAGGGATAAGATCTAGGATACACCAACCAAGGAACCTCAACATGAAGATTGGACTCAAATGCCCCCCGAGTCTCAAGGACTTGAGATAGTTCCTACATCCACATCCTAGTTACAAGTCACATTTTGTGTTGACAAGGGATTGGTTACTCCTCCTCCTCTAGGGACAAAAATTGAATAGCTCCAAGTAGAACATGAAAAAGAGCAATAACAAGTGTCTACCAATGAAGTGTTGGAAGAGGGAAAAATAGGTGAGCAACCTCAACAAGCTTCCCAAGACATAGAGGTAAGAACTATAAGCTCCACCAAAACAAAGACCATAGAAGGAAATGACTTTGGAGAGGAGCCATCCATTTTTGAATGCTTGTTAGCAATGGAAAAAAAAATTTGAGGAGAGAAGTGTGCTTATCATCCAAGGAAATATGAAGCTGCTATATGTTATGCAGGAGAATGTGGATAAAATGATTGCAATTTTGAATCAATATTTCAGTCTTATGGATGAGGTACATACCTGGTAAAAGGTCTTACAGGTGTCGCAAGCAATAAAAAAACAAAGATCTAGAATGCTTATGGATGTATATACTACGAAAGAGTTAGATTTAATTGATGATTGGATAGAAAAAATGGTGGATAGCAATAAAGTAATGGAATCGTTACATGCAGAGATCCACTAGCTCAAGGACCAAGCCCGAGAGAAAATTTTGGAAGTAGAGAAATATTAAAGTGATGCATGTCTAGAAATTTTCAAAGATGATGCATGAGGGAAGTTGATATCTGTAGAGATAGTAGTTTAGAAATTTAGGAAGATTTTTTAAGAAGTTTCTACTAATGAAGATATTTGACAAGCATTTAGAACATAAGAAGCTTTGCTAGAACTGGATACTAAGCTCCGCGATTTTGTTGAAACTTATATAGAGGCAAATAACTATAGGCAAAAAGTCAAAAATAAATATAATGCCTTGGATTTATTAGATGTGATAAGGGTCACTGAAACAATAGAGAAATTCAAGGGCAAGCATCTAGATATAGCTCTAGTATGAAAGAGAACAAAACTTAGAAGCTAGAATTTCATTTTTGACACTCAATGAAATTTTGCATTTTTGGACCCTTGACGTGTGCTAGTGCACCAAGTGCACTGGTGCACTTTTTGGTTACAAAGTGTTGGTAGAATTTTGAAGAAGTAAGAGGTGCACAAGTGTGCTGGTGCACTTCTTTTGAGGTGCACTTTTCTAGAGATGCAGCGACAGTTAACTGCTAATTCCAAAAATAGAGCTTTTCATGCATCAGAAACACATTCTAATAGAAGTTTAACTCTGACAAATACCTAGTAAAGGTTGAACTTCTATTTTTGACACTTCCACATCAACTGAAGGCTCTCTTCTCCTTATTTTCTCATTATTTCTTTATTTTATGATATGCAAAGGTTCATGCATCCAATTAATGATATAAAAATGGACGGAGTCCTACTAAGCACCAGTTAGATAGTTAGTTTGTATATAATTAGTTTGTTTTGTTAAATTAGAAGCATATGAT
This sequence comes from Cupressus sempervirens, assembly GCA_028749045.1. Taxonomy (NCBI): domain Eukaryota; kingdom Viridiplantae; phylum Streptophyta; class Pinopsida; order Cupressales; family Cupressaceae; genus Cupressus; species Cupressus sempervirens. The sequence goes on along the minus strand of CM053792.1, from coordinate 507,744,286 downwards.
TGCATGAAGATGTCTCTCACTCTCAACAAAAATTGAGGAGATGATTTCTTATAAATATTTGATTGTAATATGTAATCGAGTTCTCTATTATTTTGCAATAATATATGCTTTTGGTGCTTGCATTTGGAATGTAGTGATTCTTGCCTAAATGTGTCATATTTTTGTGAATGTATGTTCATGGAATATTGATTGAGCCAAAAGTTTATTGCATTATTTCTAGTTGTATAGTCTTTTAATTCTGGTGTTTGCTATGGTTTTACAAATTTCACTAACATATCTAGCTCAAGGAGAGATCACCCATTTTGTTCTTACATAGCTTTTTGTCTCACATGTGTGCACTTTTTGTGGCCTTGTGATTTTATGCAAAGTGAAACATCTTATGGTTGCTAAGAAAATCCCATCGACGATTGCATCAGTGGAATTAAGGAAGCATTGCTCCTACTTTCATTGGTTACCCACTGATTTCTTCAAAAGCTTAGCTTGCAGACATGTTGTTTCCATAGCTTATGTCCATTAGGATTTTACTTTCATGTTATTTTCTTAAGTTTCTTATTACCTTATCTTCTTTATTTGCTTTATTAACCTCTTGTTAAATTAGGAATTCGTATTAGTTGCATTATTAGATTGCATTCATTAAAAAATAGAAAATACAAAAACATAGTTCTTTTGCATGTTTTATTTTGAAGTAGCAAATAGATTCTACATCTCATCCAAACTAGAAAAGGACTACTCATGAGAAAAAACATTTATCTTCAACAGAGTAGATTTTAGTAGGTCGCAACATTTCCCAAAACCTTGGAGTTTATCCACAATATCGACTTTTCAAGAGAGGAGTTCGAAAAGATTCCTACCATTAAGTGTAGTACAAAATGACAACTCAACAGTAGTGGCACTAGAAGGAGGGCCCTCTTGATTTTTGGAATAGAAGGAAAATCTGCCAAAGTTTCAAAATTTAGCACTTTTTACAAGTTCAATTTTTTTTTGAGTTTGCGAGAAATTCATGTACACTAGGTGTGTTGTTGTGCTAGTGTGCCAAAGTCTGAGTTACACCTTATTTGTGAGAAAGTGTGCTTCTACAGAGCTGCACTTTTTTTAGAGTTGATGCAAACTAGAGGATCTTGATCCAAAATCCCTATTTCAGAAAGCTTTAAGATCTTCCCCAAGTACACATGAGTTTCTCAAGCTTAGCCATTTTCACAAGCCTCACAGTGACAAAGGAATACCTCAAATTCAACCACTTCCATTCAACATTTCATCATCTTCTTCAACTCTGCCTCCACAGAAACCACCAAGTGGACCACAAAATATTCCAACAATTCCACCTCCACAACAACCACCCTTATGTCCACCAAATCCTTCAATGGCCTATTTTCCAAATGTTATAGATTCACCCATCAACTTGATAGGTGTGCTCAATGATCTTCCAAAGAATCCTAAAAAGCTTTTCCCAAGGTTCATCTATGAAGAGACACAAACTATTGAACATCAAATTAAGGTATTCAAGGAGATTTGCAACCAAAAATAGATTGCTAATGAGAATGTGGTTCTTCACCTATTCCCCTACTCTTTGGGGGAAGTTGCCTTTAATTGGTAGTCAATTTACCACTTGGATGTATTAGAGATTGGGATACCTTTGAAAAATTATTCTTGGAACAATTCAAAACTTTCATCAATATGGTTGTGCTACATCAACAATTCATATCAATCAAGAAGGATCCAGTTGAGACAGTGTCACACTTCAACCATCATTTTCACATGGCATACCACAAGCTGGAAGTGCCATATACTATACCCATTGAAGCTACTATTCAAATTTATCTAAATGCTATGGACCATCTTACTGCCATTTTTCTAAGAAGACTTCCATCAATGAATATTGACACATTGGATAAAGTCTTTGCAGAAGCAATCACCTTTACTAACCAAGCCAATCCCAATGGAGGAGAATTGATGCTTCCAACTCAGGTTATTACAATAGTACCAACATACCCTATCAAAGTACCTACAATTCCTAGTCAATCCATACTTATGAATCTAGTTCCATTATAGTAGGTACCCACTCCACAAAACCTTGCTCTAACATAACCAGGGTATGGACCCCCAAAAGTTGTTTTTTTTTTTGAGAAAAAGGCATCAATTTTTCCAGAAACAAACAATAGCTTTATTTTTGAATTAGGTCAAATGAAAAAGATTATTTCATAGATGCAAAATGAGCTTACTCATCTAAGGTTATCATAGGGACAAAACAAAAATTATCAAAGAAACAATGTTGGCCCTTACAATAATTATGGCCAAAATTATAAAAGGAACAACAATGCAAGAAGCAATAATGGAGGGAATAACTTCAATCCTCCTAACCATAATAATAGGTTCCAAAGACATAATAAAAAATGAAACACTTGTTTGAATATTGAAAGCATTCCTATAGATAATAACAACAATCATGTTTAGTATATACCTATCAATCAATATGACGATTGTCAAAATGCATCTAACAATAATGGTTTGTACTATGATGGAAATCAAGAAATGGCTCAAAATTCACAAGTAAATGACAATGCTCCTCCTGTGCAATTTAATGCTATGCTAGTAGAATCCTATTATTCTACATAGAATGCACAGGTAGAACAACCTGTCAACAAATAATTCTCATTCCCATTTAGCCAAGAACCTGACCTTTAGTAGGAAGAGATGTTTTCTTTTCATAATGACAATTAAAATATGTACATCTAAGAAGTAGAAAAGAACTAATGACAGATGGAATTCCCCTAGCACTATAGCCAACTGCTCTTGATCCTAGAGTGATTAACAATTTGGTACCAGTTAAACCACCATATGGAGGACAAAAAAATTAGAATGAAGGAAATGTACCTATAATATTGAAAAATCCTGCTTGGTCTACTAAAAAGTATAGTGTTATAGAAGATTTGAAGTGAACAAAGGCTAACATGTCCATGTTTGACATGTTGCAAATTTTCCACAATAATGAGAAGCACTCATGAAGACTCTAGATCATACAAAGGTATCTCACAATATGAATACTACCCCTCAAAAGATAGTATCTCAACAAGTTAATTTTGCGAAGGCAATGCCCACTATGTTTAAAGACAAGGTTGAGGTGCCCCCTTTTTTGCTTAGAATCAGGATATATGGGAAGAATCTTTACAATTTCCTAATCGATTTAGGAGCTTCATGTAATGTCATGTTGTTGTCTATAGTGCAAAGGTTAGGAGTCAGCCCTCAACCTTCCAACTGAATAGTGATATAGTTGGACAAAACAGAGGTGAAAGTCATTGGTGTGTTAAAAGATGTTAGGATATAGTTAACAATCGACCCATAGATTCAAGATGTCATTGATATACATGTGGTTGATATCCCAAAAACATATGGATTACTTATAAGTAGAGAATGGATGAAATGCCTAAGGGGATGCTTTTCCATAGATTTTACTCAGCTTTGGTTACCATGGAAAGGTTTGAACAATCAAATCAAAAAAGATAATTATAGAATACAATGCTCCTAATGAGGTAGCTTTCTTACAAATAGACTTGGGCTCCTATAATGTAATGGTTTTTGATGCAACTTTGATCAAAAAATTAGATGATCAAGATATGGAATCTGTATTTTCAACCCCAAAAGATAAGGTCATAACACAATTCATAGACCATGTGATTGCTAATTTATAGTGTCTAGGAGGAGAAGTTGACCCCAATATCCTCCTCCTTCGAGGATTTTGTTGATTGCATAAAGTTAGCCATTCAAAGTTCAAATGTTCATCATTTCAAGAAGCAATTGCCAAGGTATTAACAAAAATGATGGGAGTAAAAAAAGGGCAATGATCCAAAACATGAACTCATAGAAAACCAAAGTTCTATAAACATGTCTAACTCTATTGAAGAGATTGAAGAGGAAATTGAAGATCTAAATGCATCATATGGTGATACTTCTCCAGATGGTAGAGGTCTGTCTTCTCCTCCACCTAGAATGATCAAAGTTCAAAGGAGAAGATGGAACATAAAAGGCCAAGGATGGACTTCAGTAGTCATCCATCCTAAACTTAAAGTGGACAAAATCAAAGAGTTGATAGGATAAATTTAGAACAAACAAGAAAAAAATACACTCCTAGTTTCAAGGGATGACAATAGAAAATTAGTAAGCCCAGCCCACAAAAGACAAAAATGGGTACCCAAGAGAAAATCCTTCCAGACTCAAGTAAAGGAAAATCTATGGAAAAATAAGCACACGGTTAGAAAACCCAAGGAAAACCTAATTTTGACACTTCACTTCGATGATTCAAAATGCAAATTAGGAGCCAGTGCAGGTATTGATCTAATAAATCCAAAAAGTAAATCTTTCTATGCAGCATATTGATTGTAGTTTATATGTACTAATAATGTTGTAGAATACAAAGCATTGATCTAAGGACTTCTTTTTGCACTCAAGAAAGGAGTTATAACTCTCATAGTCAAAGGAGATTCTTAGCTAGTTATATAACAAGTGAAATCATTATACTCTTGCAATGATAAGAGTTTGCTTGCTTACAAAAAAAGAGTATGGGATTTACTAGACAATTTTGAGGCTTTGAACATAAAGTCTATTCCAAGAAGGAAAATGTGGTAGCGGATGCTCTCACTATTTTAGCAAGTGCATTACAACCAGTCAAAAGAATGAAATTGAAACAATTTCTAGTTGAGTTGGTTGTTGCTCCATCTATTCCTAACAATATCAAAAACTTTCAAGTCTTTTAGGATGATCAACATATACTCAAATTTATTGTGTAGTGACCACTTTAAGGGGAAAGAAATTAATGACACTCTAGATGACAAACTTGAGGACAATGAGCTTTAAGATGAAGATGGAATTCTAAATTTGAAAACTACTACTATTCCTAAGGGGATGATCGAGTTGGAGTGCATTTTTGATCATGATGAATCACCATTTAATGAAAGGACCACTGAAGAGAAAGGGATTGAGGAATGCAAGTCATACAATTTAGGTATAGATGATGATCCTAGAATGGTAAGGAATTGGAGAGCATACAATCCATAGGAAAGGGAAGACATGCTCAAATTGCTTACAAAATATAAGGATGTCATTGCTTGGAGCTACAAATAACTTAAGACATATGATCCTTAGCTTATTACGCATGATATTCCACTCAAACTCAATGCCAAACCTTTCTGAAAAAGGTAGAGACCTATTAATCCTATCCTCAAACCTCTAATAATGAAGGAAGTCAAGAAATTATGGCATGCCAAGATTATTTTCCTTGTGTACCACACTATGTGGGTGGCTAATTTAGTTCTTGTACAAAATAAGACTGGGAAGATTTGACTTTGCATGGATTTTTGTAACTTGAACTTGGCATCTCAAAAGGACAACTACCCATCACCCTCACTAGATGAGGTCTTGCAAATTTTGAATGGTTCAAAGATGATGTCTTTCTTAGATGGATATTTAGGATATAATTAGGTAATGGTAGAAGAAGAAGATAGTCTAAAAATGGCCTTTACGACCAAATGGGGAACCTTTGCCTACAGGAGAATGCCTTTTGGACTGATTAATACAGGGGCTACATTTCAGAGAGCCATGGAAAAATATTTTAAGGGATTGATAAATAAGTGTATAGTTATCTACATGGATGACTTAACTATCTTTTCAAAGGTTCAAAGTACTCACATAGCTGATAGGTTTTCAATAGATGCCGTAAATATGGTATATCTCTCAATCTTAAGAAATGTTCATTTAGGGTCACTAAAGGAAAGCTCCTAGGTCATATTATTTTTGAAGCTAGCATCTCCATTGATCCTAATAGAGTTTAAGCCATTCTAAAGTTATCACCTCCTAATGGTTAGAAAGCACTCAAGTCTTTCTTCGGAAAGATAAATTTTGTGGTTAAATTCACAAGCAGATTTGCAGAGATGATACGTCTCCTTAATGATTTACTCAAAAAGGGGGCTAAAACAAAATGGATTTTAGAGGTAAATAAATTATTTGAGGATATTAAAGTATCCATTTCCATAGCTCCTATATTGGTAAGTCTTGACTATGAGCTTCCCTTCAAGATATATTAATTTTATTCAGAACATTCGTGCACTGGGATTCTATCCCAGAAGAAGGAAAAGGAAGATTAAAGACCTATTACTTTTATGAGCTGCCCTCTAAGAAATGTTGAGTTGAATTTTTCTAACCTTGATAAACAATATTTTTCTTTGATTAAAGTAGTAAAGATGTTCTACCACTACATACTAAGAAGCAAGGTGTATGCTATTGTTCTTGATCCAGCGGTAAAGACATTATTGATGCAAAATGAACTTGGTGATAGACAAGGGAAATGGATGGAAATACTTCAAGAATTTTATTTAGATATCCAACCCATGAGGTTAGTTAGAGGTCAAGGATTATCAAGAATGATAGCTAATAATCAAATTGGAGATGAAAAGAAATTTAGATTTGATGATAACATAAATATAGAAGATCAAAAGAGGATGGTCGTATCTCAAGTTGATATTGATCAAGGTCTAGTACTAGGATATTGTTTACTATCTTCTATAGAATCAATGCCCCAACTAGATGAATAGTTCATAATATATAGGATTTAAAATGAAGTGTGAATCCTATATGTTGCATGATAGAAAGTTGTACAAAAGGAACTATGAAGAAATCTACCTAAAGTGCTTAGGACGTGAGGAAGTAAAGGAAGTTCTAGAATAGTTTCATGATAAGTATGGTACAGGGCATGGTTCAGTATAAGCAACTACTCATGATTTTAAGATTGGGTTACTTTTGGCTCACGTTGTTCAAAGATACTTTTGAGCACATACATTCTTGTTATATTTGTCAAACTAGTGCTAGCAAAGAAAGACACCCGGCAATGCCTTTACAACTAGTGTACAAGGTATGCCACTTCACAAAGTGGGGGCTAGATTTCATTGGTCTAGTCAATCCACCATCATCAATTGGAGATACTTTTATTCTCATAGCCACAAATTATTGTACACAATGGATAGAAGCAGAAACTTTAAAAAATTACATTGCTAAAATAATAATGGACTTCTTGGAGGAACACATTGTTACTAGATTCAGGATGCCATTTGCCTTAGTATGTAATAATAGATCAGCTTTCACATCAATATTCTTAACTCAATGAGCATTTGAAAATTAGGTTATTATCAAGTGTTCTTCTAATTATTACCCACAAGGAAATGGGGTATCTGAATCAAAAAAAAAGAACTTGATCATAGTAATAAGATGGTTATTAAAAGAGAATCCTAAAGATTGGCATACATAGCTCAAATATTCTCTATGGATAGATCAAGTGAGGTTCAAGAACACTTTGGGGACATCTCCATAATTTCTCATTTATAGACAAGATCTAGTATTCCCACTTACCCTTAGGATTCCTATTTTAAAATTCATCAGTGGGTACGCTGAAGATGCTGACAGAGTACAAATCAAATTGATGAACCTTTTAGAGATGGATGAGAAACAAATAGCTGCATTGGAGCACATGGCTAAACATCAAGCTTTCATGAAGAGGTGGTTTGACAAGAGGGCTGCAATAAAATCCTTTAGAAGTTTTGACCTTGTTCTACTTTGGGATAAGGCGAAAGAAAAGTCGGGTAGTCACACCAAGTTTCAATGTTTATGGATTGGTCCTTATTAGATTGTAGAAATTCTCAGAGAAAATAATTTTAGGCTCATTTATTTACAAGGGGAATTAGTTCCATTACTAGTTAATGGGCAATTTTTAAGCCTAGAAGATCCAAAAAAAATAAAAAATAGATAGATTTCATTTCTGCAAGTGTTTTTATTTTTTACATGTGTGTTTGTTTTTCAGTTGTGTGTTTTCTTTCAATCGCATGTTTGTTTACAAAGTTTTGTTAGTCCCAAGGGTAGATGCACTTGAGATTTTATCTTGACATGCCTTACTAACTACTCTTTTGGTTTCAATTTTACGATGAGATATTTCTTTGTCAAAACTTTTTGATGATCGTGTGTCTTATACCAACCGAGGAATGGATGTTACTTGTAGTAATAGGGGGACTTTCAGTCTTGAATTCAGGATTGTAGATCAACAAGTTCTCAACACTTTGCAAATTTAAGATCAATTGTCTCTGGTGTTGTCAAATTAAGGTTGAAGATTGCAAGGGATGCTCCAAACCCCAATTGGTTCAAATAGATGGTCTTCTCAAAGGAGTTACTAAGATCATTATTTGGTGTGAGAGTTTCTAGAAAGTTCTTAAAAGAGGAACGCAAGGGATGTTCACAAGAGATTGAATCCAATAAATGACATTGATGTCTTAGCCACATAGTCTAAACATGGTTGGGATATAGAAGAAAAATAAAAAAGGAAGAAGGGTGTTAAGACTAAAGGATTCTAAGAGATCTAAAAAGGAAAATAGATACACATTCAAAATGAGTTATTTAGTACCAAAACATTGCTTCATCCAAGAATCAAATAGAAACATTATGAACTACATGGAGAAAATATTCAAAAGAGTTGCCAAAAAATTTAAAATAAATTCAAATAAAGTAACAACCCACTAAGAGCCCTCGAACTGATTCTCTCATCTAGTTAGGCAAAGGATCGACAATGGACCTTCATAGAGATTCCTGATGGATGAGCTAGATGGGGTGGAAGATTTTTTCCATAGGGTCAAAAGATCTTGATAGACTACATCCTGAGATGTCGAATGAAATAAATACATGGAGCACACACTAAACTTGGAGCTTGAGAATTCTAGGATTTTGACAATACAATGACCTAAAATATGCTTGGAATATTTGAGATGCAGTTGGTGTTTGACACATGTCAAAGAAATGTTTGCTGATGAAGAAATTCCTTTGTCATTTCTTCCTTTTGTTGGGGTTATTTTTTGTGGTTCCATAATGCATGCTCATTTTCCATCAAAAATGGGGGACCCCTACTTTAATTTTGGCTTTTTTGGGCCCTAGTCCAAGATCTGAGCCATTTTGAAATCTTGCCTAGCCCCTAGTTCATGTCTAGTTCCTGTCAGAGAAACTAAAAGGTCAAAAATTTGAGAGACTCAATAAAAAATAGTTAAAAATCAAGAATTCTAGTGCACTAATGTGCCCAAAGTTATAGAGGACTCTTGTACATTATTTATGCACACCTATGTAGTTGTGCACCTGTGCAACTGTGCTGAGATTTCTAAAAATTTATTTAAAGGGGGAGGGAAACTCTCCTTCTTGACCTTGTCTTTTGTTCTTTGTTTCTTTTCTTCCCATTAGTGTCATCGATCCTTCACACACTGACTTCCACCTGTAGCTCCACACTATCCAAGCCGCGGCACACTCATACTCCCTGGTCCATGCATCTCCTTCCCTATGCAAATATGTTAAGCATATTGGTTCATACAAGTGCACCTAATTTGGTGCACTAGTGCGCACTAATGATCATCATGCAAACACTTAAAACTTAAAACTTTGAAAGGTTTTGAAACATTTTTAAAGATGCACACTGGCACACCTCACAAGGTGCACTAGTGCACATCTTAAATGGGAAAACTTAAAACATAAAGAAAAAAACACCCACCACATTACGAATATTGGTGCACACTAGTGCACCTAACTTGGTACGTTAGTGTGCACCAATACTCATTATATTGAAAATTTTAAAAACAAAAAAATTCACCTAAGGCAAAGAATTAGGTGTACACTAGTACACTTAACTTGGTGTCCCTAGTGCACTATATTTCTATTTTGGAAGGTAAAAATAGGTTTTTTATCTTTTCAAGCAATTTGGTTTTTCAAATTTTATGTGACTTCACCTTAAAATTTGAATGTGTCATATTCCCTTCAATTTCAGACTAATGAGTGTTGCTTTGTGTAGATATAATGTCATCCTCTTTAGCTTCCTTGGGCAAGAAAATGGCACTAAAACCCATTGTATTTAAGTTCCAAGGAGTTTTGACAAAGTCATGATTTGAAGATGATAACTCAGAGATCAAAGATACAGATTTGGGACATATAGACTTAGGAGAATTCCTGAAGATTTTTAACAAACCCATTGAGAGGTCACAAATGGTCTCCACTCTTATCAAAATAGGGCTTATCAACACAGCTTCACACTTGATGTCAGTACAATCTTCAGAGCTTGTCATGAAACTTGCAAAACACTTTTTCCTTGAGGAGAGGGTAGTGAAGAGTGTAATAGGAGAAATTTTCCTTGATCTATACCCAAAAAATATTGAGAAAGTATTTCATCTCCCATGGGCAGATTAGTAAATCAAGCTCACATTTGAGCAAGCAAAAAGGAGGTATAGGGGGCATATTGAGGAGGCCTCTAAGATCATTCAATCCTCATACCTCATAGAGAAGACTCCTCTAGGAAAGAAGACTAGTAAAGTTGATATGACCAGGGGATACATGATTGAAGATATAAGGTACGTGATCATACTCTTGAGTAGAGTTATGGGTTTATCTACAATACAACATTTGAATATCTTCATGTCCACTTCATTGAAACAATCAAGAAAGTAGAAATGCCACTAGATTGGGCTTCCACTTTGAGTCAAAATTTGTGTGAGTGGCTAGTGGCAGAAAAGAGCCAAAGGAAGTTTTATATGGCATTATACCTAGCATACTTGTTAGCCACAAGAGCAATAGACTATCTAGGGATATACAAGAGAGGCAACATGCAAGATCCTAATGCATGGCCATATATTATCTATCCTCAATTGGTAAAGAAGAGACTCTTGGAGTAGAGCAAAGAGTATAGAATTTTTAATGATGCATTTATATTCACTATAATCAAATTTATAGAAGGGGATTGTGAGAAGAGGTTATCAGATGATGTAGTGGTGTAGATAATAGTACTTGGAGCATACTATATTCAATTCTAAAATTTTACATATTTGAGGGTAGTAGGTACAATAGTGAACCCCAAGAACCTCTCGAGGTACCCTTATGACAGACTAGTTCTCTTAGAGATTTCTCAACAAATCTTGTCTCCCTATGACAGGGTTAGAAGACAACATAAAAAATGTTGGACCTAGTCATTGATTATAGGACCTTTTAGGTAGATCAGAGACAAGATATCTCCTCTTTTGAATATGAATGGGATCAATATCCCTTGGAAGAATACAATTCTCTAAGGCCATGTTTTGACAACATCGAAAGAGTACAGTATTTGGTCAGCAAAACATTTCAGCACAAAGAGGCAATTAAAGATCATTGGATGAACGCTACAAATGACTACAATGTTTGAATAAGGGATTATTGTAGGATGATTCTATAATTGGTAGAGAAGGCCTTGAAAATAAAGATTCCCTTGAAGATATTACAGTAGGATTCTAAGGAGTTGCTTGATCCTCTATTCAAGAGGGATAAGATAGGTGATAGGCCTATTATGAATGTTGAGGTCGATAGGGAGGAGAATTTAGATATCAACCATAGGGTGAGGCACATCATTAAAATGATATAGGATTGGATCAAGAAACCATTCAAACTTGATCCAAAACCTAAAATAGTAATCTTTAATGCACAAGCCCATCTAGCCAAAGGTAGAGGGAAAAAAGTCACCATCCCTACATTCATGACTCAGTCACCAATAAGGCCCAAGATGGTACATAAACTTAATAGGCCAGTTGGTTATTATTGAGCTCAAAAGGGTGGAGGCTGAGGTAAGAGGAAAAGAAGTTCCCCTTAGAGAGTTGATTCAGAAGAAGATGAAATCCCAACACCTCTGTAGCAAGGAGAAGAAAATGTACAAGGGCCAGAAGATAATGGAGCTTCACAAGTCCTAGTTGACCCTCAAGTGCCACCAGTTGCACCTAGCAAAAGAGAAAGAGAGATTGAAATTCAAGAAGTTTCCCACCCTAGCAAGTAGAACTAGCATCCCCTTCTATGCCTAAAAATGGATAAAAGATCAAGACTTTGGTCAAAAAGAGGCAAAGGGTGATTAGGAAAGTGGTTCCTATCCCATCTATCCTTGAACCTATTCCTAAGGAAGATGAAGAAGAATATGTTGAGGATGATGTACCTTTGAATAGGAGGATCCAGCTAGCTAGAGCCACATAATAGGAAAGTAGAAGAAGTTCTATAGCTACACCACCACCAATCCTAGACAAACCTCTGCAAACTAACACATCAAAGGATGAGATGTGACAATGGATTGATGAATATGATGATAAGGGGACTGATGTCTTTAAGATGTTAGATTTTGATTTAATGCCTATAGGAATTGAATTAGTTGGGGATAAGATCTAGGATACACCAACAATGAACCTCAACAAGAAGATTGGACTCAGATGCCCCAAGAGTCTTAAGGACTCGTGATAGTTCCTGCATCCACATCCCATTTACAAGTCATATTTTGTATTGACAAGGGATCAGTTACTCCTCCTCCTCTAGGGATAGAAATTGAACAGGTCTAGGTAGAACTTGAAAAAGAGAAACAACAAGTGTCTATTGATGAAGTGTCGAAAGAGGGAAAAATATGTGAGAAACCTCAACAAGCTTCCTAGGACATAGAGGTAGGAACTATGAGCTCCACTGAAATAAAGACCACAAAAGGAGAGCTATCACAGAAGGAAAACACTCTAAAGAGGAGTGATAAGGGAAAAGGCATAGCTGAAATAACTCTTTCATCCTCAAAAGGTAGAAATTTGGTGGAATGAATCTTGAGATGGTTGAAAATAGAAATGATAAGAAATAAGAAGTAACAATTTAATGTAGATGAGGAGGATATGATTGAATTAATTGAGGTTCTTTAGAAACTTGGGTCTCCATCAAAGGATGCAAGAGCATTAGCTTTTATTAATAGTGACCAAAACCAAGATTTGTGTGCACAAGTGGCTATCCTTCCTCTTGATATAGAAATAGAAGATTTGGATTCACAAGACTATCAAATCAAAGAATTTATGCTTGGAAATCCTTCATTGGACATAGCTAAGTTGATGGTCACAATGGAAATGAAATAGGTATTCAGAAGTTGAGAACAGGAAGGGGTAGAATTGATAACACTTTGAAGACAAAATGAAGTCTTAAAGGGATATTTAATCGAATTTGTTGGTCCCTTTGATCCTGAACACACCGAAGAGACTCTAATTGTTGTAGTTGAAAGAAGAGATGGGGGAAGGGTGCAATTGGATCCATTTTTGAATGCCTGCCAATAATGCTAAGAAAGTTTTGAGGAGAAAGGTGTTCTTATCATCCAAGGAAATTAGAAGTTACTACATGTTATGTAGGAGAATGCAGATAAAATTGTAGCAATTTTGAATCAAGATTTCAGTCTTATGGATGAGGTACACAGTTGATGAAAGGACTTATAGGTGTTATAGGCAATTAAAAGCCAAAGATATAGAATGCTAATGGATGTATATACTATGGAAGATTTAGATTTAATTGATGATTGGATAGAAAAAAATAGTAGATAGCAATAAAGTAATGGAATCATTACATGTGGAGATCCACCAGCTCAAGCACCAAGCCCGAGAGCAAATTTTGGATGCAGAGAAACATTATAGTGATGCATGTCTAGACATTTTTGAAGATGATGCATGAGAGTAGTTAATATCTATAGAGATAGTAGTTCAGAAATTTAGAAAGATTTTTGAAGAAGTTTCTACTGATGAAGATATTTGACAAGCATTTAGAATAGAAGAAGCTTTGCTAGAACTAGATACTAAGCTTGGGAATTTTGTTGAAGCCCGTATAGAGGTAGGTAACTATAGGAAAAAAGTTAAAGATAAATATAATGCCTTGAATTTACCAAATGTGACAAAGCTCATTGAAATAATAGAGAAATTTAAGGGCAAGCATCCACATATAGCTTTGGTATGAAAGCGAACAAAACCTAGAAGCTAGAATTTCATTTTTGACACTCGCTGAAATTTTGCATTCTTGGACCCTTGAGGTGCATTCCTGCCCTGGTGCACTACTACCATTTTTGGTGATGAAGTGTTGGAAGAATTTTGAAGAAGTTAGAGGAGCACTAGTACACTTCTTTTGAGGTGCTCTTTTTCCAGAGGTGCATCGACAGTTATTTGCTAGTTCCAAAAATAGAGCTTTCCATACATTGGAAATGCATTGCGACAGTAGTCTAACTCTTGCATATGCCTAGTGAAGGTTGAACTTCTATTTTTGACACTTCTAGACACTTCCACATTGACTTAAGGCTCTCTTCTTCTTATTTTCTCATTATCTCTTTGTTTTATGACATGTAAAGGCTCATGCATCCAATCAATTATATAAAAATGGATGAAGCTCTACCAAGCACTAGTTAGATAGTTAGTTTGTTTTATTAAATTAGAAGCATATGATTACATGAAGATATCTCTCACTCTCAACATAAATTAAGGAGATGATTTATTATAAATATGGGATTGTAATATGTAATCAGGGTAGCCATTATTTTGCAATAATATATACTTTTGGTGCTCACATTTGGAGTGTAGTGATTCTTGCCTAAATGTATCATATTTTTGTGAATGTATGTTCATGAAATTGTGATTGAGCCAAAAGTTTATTGCATTATTTTTGGTTGAGCGATCATTTAATTCTAGTGTTTGCTATGGTTTTACAAATTCCACTAACATATCTAGCTCAAGGAGAAATCACCCATTTCATTCTTGTATAGCTTTTTCTCTCGCATGAGCACACTTTCTATGGCCTTGCGATTTGATGAAAAGTGAAATACCTTACAGTTGCTAAGAAAATCCCATCGACGATTGCATTAGTGGAATTAAGCAAGCATTGATGCTACTTTTATTGGTTATCCACTAATTTTTTCAAAAGCTTAACTCAAAGACGTGTTGTTTTCGTAGCTTATGTCCGTTAGGATTTTACTTTCATGTTATTTGCTTAAGTTTCTTGTTATGTTATCTTCATTATTTTATTTATTAACCCTTTGTTAAATTAGGAATTCATATTAGTTGCATTGTTAGATTACATTCATTAAAATATAGAAAATACAAAAATATAGTACTTTTGTGTATTTTATTTTGAAGCAGTGAATAGATTCTACATCTCATCCGAACCAAAAAAGGCCTCCTCATGAACAAAAACATTTGTCTTCAACTAAGTAGATTTCAGTAGGTCACAAGATCACCTAGAACCTTGGAGTTGATCCACAAGATTTACTTTTCAAGAGAGGAGTTCAAAAGGATTCCTACCATTAAGCATCATGCAAAATGACAGCTCAACAATAATAAATAAATAAATAAATAAATAAGAGGCCAGATGGTGAAAACCACTTTGTGGCGATATCTGAACCCCAAAAAAGTAAAAACAAAGACATATCTAAGGGTGAAAACCTCCTTGAGGCACTTAAAGCTGAGGCACTTGGTAGTCTACCAAGCTATTTTCAAGATAGATCTTTGGTTCTCATCAAATTCACATAGCCTATTAACTTGGGTAGAGAAGAGTCTTCCAAAATCATTCATGTGATTGAATCCCTATCGACTAAAGAAAAGGAGAACTTCACTAATTTATTTCAAGAAAAAAAGTCAACTTTGTATGGACCTACTTAAATATGCCTAGTCTTGACATTGATCTAACTATGCATCATCTATCTATTTCTCCTAGTGTCAAGCCTATTAAGAAGAAGTTGAGAAAAATGCATCCGGAAGTGGCTCTTTTGGTTAAGACAAAACTAGAAAAGATGGTGCAAGAGCACCTAGTCATAAAGATATTGGAGATTATCTCAAGAAATATTTTAATTATTTAATGTAATTCCATATATTTTTATGTGATATTCCATGAGATGGAATTAATTGTAATGCCTAAAGGAAATAAATGCAAAGTTGTCCAAAAAATGCAAAATTATAAGTTGTACTATTGCAAAAAGTGCAAAAAGGGCTAAAAGAATGTAATGGGTTGGTTTAAAAGTTGGTTGGGAAGTTGTTTATGCATAGAAAATCTCCAATATTTTACTTGTGTCTAAACATGATAATTCCATTCGAGTATGCACTAATTTTAGAGACTTAAACAAATCATGCCTTAAGGAGGACTTTCCGTTGTCTAACATAGAGATGACCGTAGGTTATGAAATGTATTCTTTAATGGATTACTTCTCAAGTTACAATAAAATAAAAATTGCCCCTAGAGATCAGGAAAGAATAGCCTTTACACATGCCTATGGAACCTTATGTTAGAATTTCATGCCCTTTGGGCTAAAGAATTTAGGAGCTACCTATCACCGACCCATGACCATCATCTTCCATGACATGATGCACAAAAATATGGAAGACTATGTTGACAATACATTGGCCAAACCTTAAAAAAGACATACAAATTTGGTAACCTTTGTTTGATATTGGACTGTATGAAATAATTTTAGCTCTAATTAAATCCAAAAAAGTGTGCCTTTGGTGTCACATCAAGAAAATTGCTAGGTTATATCATATCAATGAAAGGCATTGAAGTTGATCCCAAAAAGGTGCAATTCATCATGGAAATGCTTCCTCCTAGGACTATTAGTCAATTAAGAAGTCTTTAGGGAGTTGGTTGATAAAGCTCAATCCTTCAACAAGAACTTGCACAAAGGCTCCACGTGTATCTAGAATAAAGAATGTCAATAAAGCTTAGATAAAATCAAAGGGTATTTGGCTAAACCTCCAGTATTGATGCCACCCATATGAGGAAAACCTTTGATACTATACATCTTAGCTACTGATTCTTCACTAGGAGCATTTTTAGCACAAAGTGATGAGACTGGAAAAGAGCTTGTTATTTATTACATCAATCAAACTTTGGTGGCCTATGAGATGAACTACAACAACATTGAGACGACTTTCCTTGTAGTGATATTTTTCTCCCAAAATCTTAAAACTACATGTTGGCTCACACCATGCATATCATTACAAAAATAGCTCCCCTCAAATATCTATTGAGTAAAGTTGCACTTACTAGACGTCTGGCTAAATGGATAATGATTTTCTCCAAATTTGACGTCTAGTACGTCAAACACAAAGCTATCAAGGGGCAAGCCATAGCTTATCAAATTGTTGATTTTCCATTGCAAGATATTGCTCCTATGCAGATTAAATTGTATGATGCTTCCATCATGTATGTCACTGAAAGAACATGGACGATTTTCTTTGATAGTTCTCACACCCAGAATGGGGCAGGTGCAAGAATTTTGTTTATCAAACCTCATGGTTACATGATCCCTAAGTCCTAAAAACTCATGTTTCCTTGCACTAATAATATAGAAGAGTATGAGGCCTTAAAAAACTTATTAAAATGGCTTTAGAATGGAAGATCACAGAGCTCCATATCTATGGAGATTCTCAACTATCCATAAACCAAGTAAATAATGATTATCAAACTAAAGATGAAAATTTGGTACCCTATAAGAAATTGATTGATGTTCTATGGAACAACTTTACATTTGTGACATTTCAACAAATTCCTAGAGAAAAAAATAAGGTTGTAGATGCTATGGTTACCCTAGCATTTATTCTTTAGTTATAAGAACATGAATCATGCTTTGAGTTCTTTGTGGAAGAATTACGTCACCCCGCTTATGACTCCTTTGACAATCATGTGATCTTCACTATTGTCAACCATGACTCCTCACATTACTCCACCATTTTCTCCTACCTATGTGGTCAAATTATTCCTAAAGATCTCATGCAAATCTAAAAATTTAAAATCCTTCGTAATGCCTCACACTACACCTTGGTCTCTGGTGACTTGTATAGGAAGGGTCTAGACTGAATACTTCTTAGGTGTTTAGAACTAGAAGAGTCCGAAAATGCATTAGTTAAAGTCCATGATGGAATTTGTAGGGAACACTTTAGTGGACTTGCACTTGCTTAGAAACTACTTAGGGTGGGCTACTATTGACCAACCATGTCGGTTGATGTTGTTCAATATGCTAAATCTTATAAGAAATGTTAGCTTCATGGTAACTTGATTCATGTTCCTAGATGTGAGCTTATACCCTCTATTATATATTGGCCTTTTCAACAATAGGCCTTTGATCTAGTGGGAAGGATTCACCCAAGTTCATCCAATGGTCACAAGTTTATTATTATAGTGATGAAATATTTCACAAAATGGGTTGAAATTGTACCTTTATTTGCTACTACAAGAAAGGATGTTGCCTTATTTATTCATAACCACATTATATGTCACTATGCAATCCCATCCTCCATTTTTACTGATAACAGAGGATAGTTCAAAAATAAGGACCTAAAATAGCTTTGTAAGAAATTCAAGATCAAACAACATTGGTCCTCAATCTACTATCCCCAAGAGAATGACCAAGTTGAGGCCTCTAATAAGACATTTCTCAAAATCGTACACAAAATGGTTCATAAATCAAGTAGAGATTAGCACCTATAGATCAATCTAACACTATGGGTTTACAAGACCACCATACATACTCCTACATGGGCTACACCCTCATTAGTCTATGGTTCTAAGGCTATCTTACCCTTAGAAGACAAGATTCCCTCACTACAAGTCTCCCTACATGGGTTGATAACTAATGAAGACCATAGGACTATGAGGATACAAGAGCTAGAAGCCCTCGATGAGCATCATAAGGCTTCTTTTGATCACATGAGGAATTATATGAAAAGGATGACTACTACCTACAACAAAAAGCTCCATATCCATAAGTTCTAATTGGGTGAGCTTGTGCTTTGAGAAAATCACAAAAATCAGCAAAATAGAGAACAAAAAGGGAAATTTGAGCAAAACTGGTTGGGTCCTTACATTTTCACAACAACATTTGGATATAGTGCCTATCAAGTTTCTACATCTGAAGGGGAACAACATGTTGAGCCTATCAACACTCTACATTTGAAGAAATTCAATTCTTAAGGCTCAAAACTCAGTTATTTATATATATTTATTGATCCTTAAAAAGTCCTAAAAACCATAAATTATCCTCAAAAAATAATCATCTTAGTGAAAACCTCACATTAGGTGCTTTGATGTATCACCAAAAAAAATTCAAAAAACAAAAAAAAAAATGGAACAAAAAGTCTTGAAAAAACTTGCCAAGTGGTGAAAACCTAGAAATAGGTGCTACTTGAGGCCCTCACACCTATGTCTATCAGTCTCACTCATTTACTCCATAACACTTTTTCTAGCTTTGAATTGTTTCTTGTCGTCATCTTAGGGGCATGATTGCTTAGCTTACTAGGGTCTCCTTGTATGTTAGGGTTTCTTTGGAAACTCACAAAATAATGTTTCTCAACACTACCCCCCCACACCCCCCCGCCCCCTGAATGAAATTGAGTGTTTTTCAACACTTTTTGGATACCTTACCTATAGTATAGGATGCTTTGATATTTCTCACTATTAGACTCAAGTCTTGAAGAAATGGCCATGTTAATTGCACACATACATTTAAACATTAAAGTTGTTGAGCTATGATGAATTTTATCTTCTTTATGTGTTGTTTATGACAATTTCTTTGCTAAGTGTTCTCTCCCTAATAGTCTTTTGAGGATGTCCTACACTAGAAGACTAGGGGTATGGGGAATATTTACTTTCCTTCTACTTGTGGGTATATTTTATTAGTCTAAGATGTTTAGAGAATTCATGCTTGACCTACTTGACACTTTGACTTACAACATATCATCCTTGTTTTTTTTTGAGACTGCACTTGGGGGTTATCCTAGTGCTTATGTCATGATACAGGTTTAATCTTGTTATACTAAACTTAGGAAATCTAACTATGTTAGTCATCTTGACCTACATGTCATTGATGTTTAGGTTGGATTGCTAGATTCCTATTTGACATAGATCATATTTATATCCTCATAGATGATTGTATGATCTTTTATGTCCCTAATAAATGCTCAATGATGAAGTTAGAGTCTAAATGTTTCATGTCCCTTGCAAGTAAACCAATTTGGCATACTAGTTTGTATTATAGGCTCATTCTAGATTATTCTTGCATTTTTCAGATGGGGAGAGCTCTCTCTTCATCTTTCACAAACACGTCAACTAACTGATTTCATATTTTCTTCATTTTCTTCTAGATCATATGTTTTCATTTGCTTGATCTTTCATGTCACCTCTTTGCTATCCTATCATCATAAGGGGTTAATCTAAATCAACACATCTAATCTATCCAAGTATCACATTTTCAACACATAAGTCTACATCACAAACATGAGAGCTAAAACTATCTATGAGAGAGATCCATGAGCATATAAACATGAACATAAAATTGAGCATACATAAACATGAGCAAAAACTAAAAACATCAAATTTAAACATAAAAAGAGGTTCTTAAATGTCCATATACAACAACCATCACAAAATAAGACAAGTACACAAAGATATTGATTGAATCCAGTATCTCATATATATCAAATGTGTCAAAATACATATATAATATAAGGTCAAAAATATGGATCAATGTATCAAAATACATATGATGCAAAAAAATTGTCACAAAGACATCATCCTAAATCTATTCCTAACTCTAAGACTAACTTCTACCCTCCTAGACTAGTGGTGGTCATAGAGGTGGAGCATGTCGAGCTTGTTTGGTCACTAAACCACACCCTGTGATCTCCTTTCCTGCTTTGAGTAGTTTGGCAGTCCCTGACCTAATGATACCACACATCTATAGGAAGCATAGTAATATACAACCCATTCTCCATCATTCTTTGACTCTCACCTAGCAACATCCCACTCCCTGTGGAGCTCCTCTATATCAGATGTTGATCTCGCACCACTAGGGCAATCTGCACTATCTATAACTCTACCTCAAGGGCTTGAATCCTAGCATACTTTTCATCCTCTTTCCCTAGTAGGTTGCTCCTATTGTGGTTCTTCTCACTCCACTCTCATTTATCTCCATGGATGCTCCTCCTCCCCATCGTCACTTTCCTATCTTGTAGCTCAAGCCCATAGATAGGCCAACACTAGTGCAAATAATTAAGAAATAATCAATAATTTATGATGAAATTCAGCTTGGTTTTTATGTGTCAATTTGAGGCATAATCTTGTGAAAGGTGTCTAGGAAATATACCATCAAGGGATGCTAGTTATGAGATGAGGGATTATGGATACAACTACAATAGGAAAAATTGAACCTATGGAAAAACCAAATGAATCCCAACAATAGGAACTGTCACTTCCTGGCAACAGGAGTATTGAAAATAGAAATAAACATTAATCTATACAATTAATAAAAATAATAATTTATGATATAAATAAGAATAAAAATGGCTTTAGAAATATTTCATTCAAATCTAAACTAATTAATCTAAAATTTCTAAATAGATAAAAATACAAATATTTAATTTAAAAAATAGACTAAGTATGAAATCAAACTCCTAAATAATACATTAAACAAGCATAGCAAAAGAAAATATCATCGTGTTTTGTCAATTGAGTATGTCCTTACTCCCTGGTTTGCACAATGAGTAGAGAATGATCAAATTCTACACTCTTGTAATCATGCCAAATATCACTTTATTCAAAAATAATACATGTTGATACAATATGTCATTTAGAAATCTTCCTTACAGTACTCTACAAAAAAATTATATATATCTCCTAATACTTATGTCTCCTGCTACTTATATATACATAGCTTTTTATCATTCTTTGATATGTAAAAATAATTACATAATAAGTACGTAACATAAACATTCTACGTGCAAAAAATAGGCCATTTTCTATTATTGATCCAACATAATGGTATTATTTTCTTCATCCATACTTGTTGAGCCATATTTTTGGAATGGTATGTTGTAACAAAATACAAATATAGGGAGAATCTGATCATTGAGTTTCCTATCCACATGATATTTCAAATTATCTTAGCTATAATATTTTTCTATTTTTATTGTACACCACTCACAACAACAACAAAAATTGCTATTAGTTGAGACTTTTGTGTTTTTCGGTCATTCTTGATTTTTCTTCACTGTAGGCTCCCAAATAACATGGTTGTAATATAGATATTTATTATTTGTAATGCCAACTTGACTATGGGGAGGATCCACAAATTAAAAATTAGTCTAAGTGGAAATAGAAATAAGAATGGTTGATATTTTTCTCCATCTAACAAGTGTGTCTTTTATCACAAACTAAGGCTTGCAAGTTTCCTCATTAGTTCTTGTTGTAAATGTGATAGTAAGAACTTGTAAAATGGGTGACAGGAAGATATGTTCCACAAATCAACATGTAGTAATAATAAAGATTAGTAAAAGAAATCAATAGTTATTTTTTTATATTTTAATCCCAAAACAATAATAAATACTACTTATATATATTAAATCATATGCAACATAAAATGGTAAAATGGGATGAAATAGAATAGAAATGGAATAGGGAAGTAAGTATGAAAGTACATGAAATAGATTAAAATATGGCATAAAATGGGTCATAAATAGCTCTCACCATTCCCCCAAACTTAGCATATTTCACATCTTCGTGCAATCAGTATGATCAAGAGGTCTTTGGTTTGAACTAAAGGCACTTGGATTTATGGATTTAGACTATTCTAAACTCTTTATTTTCATCATATGTAAAACTTCCTTATTTCCTCTATTGTTCAATTTTATATTTCCAATATTGATACATCCTTTAATTTTTCATCATTTTTTGTGTGTTTTTCTTTCATTTTCTATTCATTTTATAGCATCATAGGTCAAATGGATATAGATATATATAAGGGTTCATGAAAATTTTGTCTCATGATGCACAAGCTTATGTAAAATAGGTGAAATAGGAGACACAACAAGAAATTATATAGGATTGAAATAATGGATAGTAAGATGGGATGATTAAGGATGATGGATGAAAGATATAATAGGATGGAACACCTCCCCCCAACTAAAAGGATTGACTATCCATGGGAAACATAGAGAGACTAGGTAGGGGTGTTGCATAGTGATCAACATAATAAGAAATATAAATAAAGGTAATAGATAAAATAATGAAAAAGAAAATTGATTGCTTTAGCAACATGCATGCGCAAAGAGACCAAGGCTAGAACACAGAGCAACTAAGCAACAACCACCCCCAAAATCAATGAAGCAACAAGAAGGAACTAAGAAAGGCATCCAAAAATATAACACTAGAAAAGACCTATAGCACCAAAGAGCACACCATTGGAAGGAACCAAAACTGGTAATAGAGACTGTAATGGGAGGAGTCACCATCATCAAACTGAAGAATTGTAGAAAAAATAGTGGGTAGCACATTCCATGAAGACACCTCAAGAGAGCATGTAGCATATTCTATAGGTGATCAAAGTGTTGATGACCACATTGAATAAGAGCTTCAAGGAGTGAATGATAGGAGGTGCCAAGAATGAAAGAACCACAATAGTCAATGGGTGTTCCTGAAAAGAATGATTAGCAGAAAAACCAAGAACACCAATTATTGCATTAATTTTTTTTGTATTTTTGTATTTTTTCTTTTCTTTTCTTTTCAATTTTTCAATTTTTTTATAACAAGAAGTGACTGTTGGCAAGCCGGTTTTCAATTACTCACTGCTTAATGGTGTTGTAAAAATAGTTTTCACCACTAAGAATTTATTTTATAATTAATATCTGCTAGAAACTACTTTTATGATATTAATTGGCCAACAATGCTCGAAGGTTTACATTGTTGGATCTTTTATTGCTTTTCTCTTTTTTTCTTTTTTCTTTTTCTTTTTCAATTTTTCAACTTTTCATTTTTTAAATTTTTTTTCAATAATTGCATAGAATGACCAAAGAATAAGAAATCCTTACATAGATGATGAAAAATGATGATACCATCTAAAACATGAGTTGTTTCCATGACCATGCATAAGGCACTATCAAAACTCGATTGCATAATGAAAATAGAATGATGACCAAGAATAATCTCCACCAAACTGAAACAATTCTAAAATGACCTTGAGCCATGTATCCCCCATCACTAAATCTGAAATCTTCTTGGAGAACTTTGGAATACACTAGCACACTGGGGTAAGAGGATCACTCACAATGATGGTGATACTCACATTTCTCTATGATGATAAAATAGGATGATATCTCATCAAGATATGAAATTCTATTCTTTTGAAGCTTGGGAGATATCCATTGTAGGAAAATTTAAATTTGCAAAAAATAACACACCTTCATTACCAAAGACATGAGTGTGGAATGAAGATAGATAGTAGTCACCAATATATCCATAAAATTGCAAAGAAGAGGAGACACATCTTGAGGAAGGAGTGTGGAAGTGGGCAATATGTTCAAGATTATTGTACATGTCTTCAAAGGGTTTTTAGATGTGTAGTGCAATAAAATAGTACCAAATTGTGCATGTATCTCATAGACCAAGTTTCATATTGTCCTCTACTTTACCAAGCACCAAAGAAATCTCATCTCTCACTGGTGAACACCTTATGCCAAGATCTTCCTGGGATCTCAAATAGTGAAGCACAATTGAAACTAAGATGCACCAACTAGCTAGCAAGCCCACACAATGTTAACTAAGCCAACAAGTGTGTTATGCAATGCTTGTGTAGAAAAAAATCATCAATTGGTATTGGTAATAAGATCATCCCACCATATCAAGAGACATATAACCATATTCTCAAAACCAATCATATCAAGTATAGTAAAGTGATTTTATCCAATTAATAACCCTACCATTAATTGAGTAATACATTTTTACAAATGATAGGTAGAGTTATTAATATGAATAAACACTTGATAAAAAAAAGTAGTATGATTACAATAAATTATACCAATGTCAATCAAAAAAGGAATATATATCTTGATGTGGTCCAAGAATCACACAATGAGGTGTATCAGAAGCTTCAATGAAAATTTATTACGAATAAATAAAGAATTAGAAAAGTCAAGGAATTCCCTCAAACTTAACTTCTTACTACAAGGGCATGAGAACATTAAGATAACCAAAGGAATAAGGTAATCCATTAAAAATACCTTGCATGATCAATTAACCAAATATATCAAAAATTCAATGGATTTCCCCTAGCTTAATTTCATATTACAAAATCATCAATTTTTTAAGATAATCCAAGGAATCAAGAAATAGAATGGTAGTACAAAGAATCAATATTGACAAATAGATATTAATACTTTGATTCTTTTGGAAATGAATAACCATCCATTTGCAACATATTTTACTTGTCCATTAATGCATATAATCTCGTATGATTGTGCTTAAACAATTATTGGTCCCAAATCAACAAGTATGTGAGGAATACACAATTTAACCATAGGCCTCCAAACATCAATATGCATAAGTACAAAAGTAATAAAATATAGATCTTGGAGAATTTGACAACAGATTTGTGGAATGAGGAAAGCATATGGTTTAATATTACTTGGTGAATGACTAATATTAACATGCATGCTTATCAGTCCAATAATTAAAATTGGTGTAATTTGAAGTATGGGCTCATTCATGGATATTTGGGATTCACAAAGTGAAAAAGAAAAAAGTTGATTATAATTCAATAAATTGTTTTGTTCTCCAAATTCAATTATGTCAAAATCACATCCCTTATGTGCATTAGTACATTCCAATGGTAACTAACCAATTTCAAGCACATCATTAGATGGTAAAGGGGTCCTATAAAGTTTACATGTAGTTTTATCCACCTTATTCTAAAGTGTTCTAGGAGGCATTATAGTATCTTGTGGTGGATATGGTGGAATGGGTAGAATATGATGTGAATGAGATGGTAAGGATTGTGGGATTAAGGAGGATAAGTAGAACGTAGATGGTAAGGATGGATATGGTGGAATATAAGAGGGATATAAAGGTTGTTGTGAGCATGCATGATTACATTTATTTTTAATACTATGTGGATAATTATATTTTGAAGATTAATCGTTTGTCTTTCCAATGCAATAGAGTAATCCATACCTTGATTTGCTCAATTTTGATTCTGAAATTGTTTATTGGTTACAAGAAAAACTTGTCCACTTTCACCCTTATAATGGTGAGACTTACAATTAGCTTTTACCTCATTCACTATGTTCTCTTGGTTACTCAGGCATATACATCAATCATCTTTCATGTGTACACTCGAAAGTGTCCCACTCTAAACCTTTCTATCCAAATGATTCCATGAGTTCGGAATGCTTGGATGTCGGCTTAGAGCTCCCTATCCACGGAGTGCAAGAGAGTGTATTTCAAGAATAAAAAGGCTCTCAAATGAGCCTTAGAGATACTCTTCTTGCTAGTAAACCATGCAATGGAAGGTTCCAAAGACAAGATGCAAGAATGCAAATGTCCCAAGGAGTTCCTCAAGGATGCAATGCAAATAAAGATTAAGCTAGAATGAATATAAAAAGTGCAACTATCCTAAGCATGGATGAGAGTGTTACAATCCAAATATTAAGCTATGTGAGATAGATTATTGTAAAATAGAAGCTAAACTAACATGCAACATGAATCTAAGCTAAAATGCTATGGTATGAGAGAATGTAGACAAGAAATAGAAGTTCTCCACAAAGCTCCAAAGAAACCTGTTAGAAAACCTGCAGCATAACAATATTCAAAAATGGGGATGGATTTTAGGGGGAAAGCTCTCTCCCTTTTAAAGTTGTATGGATGGTAGAGATCAAGATGAAGATGGTGGATGATCAACGGTGGAATTCGAAAATAGGTGTGATCCATGTGCACACACAAGTCAACCAATAGAATATAAGTTGACTTGCCATATAAGACAAAAGTCTCACAAGCCTTTTCTTTTAATTGTAAAATAGAAAAAGGACTTTATGTGTGCACTTTAAGTGGGTTAGAAGAATGGGGTCTTTTATTTAATTAAAAGGTCACATGTTCTTTTAATCAAATAATGAACTTAGGATAGCATAGTTAAACTATAGGTTATAATCAAATAAATTGATTATTAGCAATTTGGCTTAGGTAAGTGATTAAATTAATTTAGCCAAAATGTTGAAAGGGGGCTAATAGTCTAGATGACTATTTTTAGGTGATTACATCATGTAGAAAATAGAACAATGAATGGTTAAATTTGCATTCCCAAAATTATTTTTTTCTAAAAATTCATCAATTATTTACTCTTGTTAAGACACGAAAATAACATTTGGACATACCTGTGACAATGGAAGATCAAGATTGTTTAAGTTGCACTCATTAGGTAGAGTGGGTATAAAAACATCACCTTTGATCAACACAATTTCCCCAATAGTTTCTTCTTTTGTTTTTAAATTTGAAAGCAAGGGTCTGGAGGAGGCAACCCTCAATGGGGTCAATGAGAAATGGCCCTTGTGGGCCAAACACATTTTGACTCTTGCATGCCCTTTAAATTTTGCATTTTTAAAATAATTTTCATCAAAAATTGATGTACTTGAATAACCTTGGAAATGCATTATTTTTTACATTTTTTTTCCTTCAAAATAGCTTCTTTTCTATACCAATAATTCACAACAACTAGTGATAATATAAAAGTGAATCTAATTTCTATGACCTACTTGGAAACTCTAAAATAATGCATCTATATGATTTATGCAACACAAATTAAGATTAATTACTTAAGCAATTGCAAAAGCTTTCATCCCAACACATTGTTCCTAACTAAACTCATCAAGCTAACATGCCTTTGACACCTTTCCTAGTAATGACACCAAAATGATAGACCAACACTTGGGAAAATAATTAAGAAATAATTGACAATTTATTATGAAATTTAGCTTGGTCTATACGTGTCAATATAGGGTGTAATCATGTGAAAGGTGTTCAGGAAATATGCCATCAAGGGATGCTAGTTATGAGATGAGGGATTATGGATGTAGCTACAACGTGAAAAGTTGAACCTATGGAAAAACCAAATGAATCCCAATGACATGAACTGTCACTTCTTGGTGATAGGAGCATCAAAAATAAAAATAAACATCAATATCTAAAAATAATAAAAATAACAATTTATGATATAAATAAAAGTAACGGTGGCTTTAGAAATGTTTCATTCAACTCTAAATTAATTAATATAAAATTGCTAAATAGATAAAAATGTGAATATCAAATTTAACAAATAGAAGTATGAAATGGAACTTCTAAATAATACATTAAACAAGCATACCAAATGAAAATAGCATCATGCTTTGCCAGTTGAGTGGACCCTTACTCCCTGGCTTGCACAATGAGTAGAGAATAATTGGATTCTAAACTTTTGTAATCATGTAAAATATGACTTTATTCAAAAATAATACATGTTGATACAATATGTCATCTAGAAATCTTCCTTACAGTAATTTAAAAAAAAAAAAAATATATATATATATATATATATATATATATATATCGATACTTATGTCTCCTATTGCTTATATATACACAACTTTTTACCACTTCTTTGATATGTACAAAGTATTGCATAATAAGAATGTAAAATAAATCTTTTATGTGAAAAGAATAGGTCATTTTCTATTATCAATCCAACATAATGGTATTGCCTTCATCCATATTTGTTGAGCCATAACAAAATATAGATATAGGGAGAATTTGATCATTGAGTTTCAAGTCCAGATGATATTTGGAAATATCTTACCTATAAGATTTTTTTTTTTCAATTGTAACCACTAGTAGCAACAACAAAAGTTGCTATTAGTTGAGACTTTTCTATTTGCTGGTCATTCCTGATTTTTCTTCACTGCAGGCTCCCAAATAACATGGTTGTAATATAGATATTTATTATTGTAATGCCAACTTGACTATGGGGAGGATCCACATATTAAAAATTAGTTAAAGTGGAAATGGAAATAATAATGGTTAATATTTATCTCCATCTAACAAGTGCATCTTTTAATATCACAAACTAAGGCTTGCGGGTTTCCTCACAAGATCTTGTCAAAAAT
Source organism: Cupressus sempervirens (assembly GCA_028749045.1). Lineage (NCBI taxonomy): Eukaryota > Viridiplantae > Streptophyta > Pinopsida > Cupressales > Cupressaceae > Cupressus > Cupressus sempervirens. The sequence continues at coordinate 507,715,502 of CM053792.1, read as the reverse complement.
GCGACAAGAAGAACTTGTGAAATGGGTGACAGGAAGATATCATCCACAAATCAACATGCAATAATAATAAAGATTGATAAAAGAAATCAATAATGGATTTTTCATATTTTAATCTTAAAATTATAATAAATACTACTTATATGTATTAAATCATATGTAACATAAAATGGTAAAATAGGATGAAATAGAATAGAAATGGAATAGGGAAGTAAGTATGAAAGTACATGAAATGGATTAAAACATGGCATAAAATGGGTCATAAATAACTCTCATCACCTGCGTTCACCTCCTCTCACCTGCTTGAGAACTATTCCTAACCTCCATACACCTGCAAACCCCTATCACTACCTCCTCCACTATCTCCACCATCCCCCCTATCCTATTACTATAGGTGGTGCATCTGGGCATGTAAATATAGGGAAATGATGCCTCTGCATCTCATATAAATTTGTAGGATCTGCCCCCATATCTTCCAACTATGGTCAATAGTCCCAAGGCTCTCTCATCAAGGTTGTAGTATCCTCAAGGTGGTTTGATAATCTAACATAGGCAACCAACCCTTCGCCTTCTCCTCATGGAACTTCACATAAGTGGTGGTCTCTATCAAAATCACCTATTGTTGACCAAACTGTCACCATACTTGGCTGATAGAAAAATGCTCAATGATCTCAGAATGCCTCCCAACCAAAGGCCAACTATAGTGCATTTACTCAATCTCCCATGTGTTAGACCATCTATGAAATTTGATAAGACCAAATATTGCCTTTATTTCATGATAGTTTTAAAACACTTTGTTGATACTCTTTTTTATCTTTGTCAAAACATTTGTGGACCTATGTTTACCAAAACCTATGATAAACCTATGGGTAGATACTATGCCATCTTTTGCTAGTGTTATATATATATTATGCAGTATTTCATATAATTATCAAAATGTGTGTTCTTATATTTGAATTTAATTTGAAAATGCTTATTTGCAATTATCTTTGTATTATGACTAACTTGTTAGCAATGAAGTCAAAAGATGATTGGAAAAATTCAAAGATGAGTGTCAACAACATTCAAGGAGAAAACAATGCTAAGGTGTAGCCACCATGGAGGAAAGTTTTAATGGTTCCAAAGGACACAGTAGCAAGTATGGAGGAGCTATCAAGACTTATTGCATTCTCTGCATTTATTCCTATGGCAAGTAGATGTTTAGTGTTTATTAATCCCACCTTAAACTGTTATCTCTTCTTCCCACCTTGGGTTGTTATTTTCCTTCTTTCTCTCTTGTGGATTTAAAGCTAGGTTATTTACTTTTCTATTATGGGAATAAATGTCAATCTCCTATATATAGGAATCAACTTGAGTGCGTCAGTTTAGTCAGTTAGAAGAAAGATTTTATGAGAACGGACTGTTAAATTTATAGCAAGTTGTGTTTTTACAATTCTATGTGTTATGTAATGAATTTTTGAAATGCAATGAAATAAGTTTTTGGCTTCTATCTTGTGTTAGTAGTTTAGTTGAAGTTGACCAAGGGGGCCCACTTGGAAGGTGGATTAGATTAGGATAGAATAGATTTATTTCCAAGAATTCTTAGTATTGTAAGTAGAAGTTGTAAGTTCCTTCCTGTAGCATTGCACTTTGTGAATGTTCCTGCAGCATATGTGAGAACAATTGTAGTGGACGAACTAAGTTGGAATATTTGTTAGCTTTTCATTGTATTTCCAGTATTCATAGAGTTAAGTGTGTTAGTTTCCTACAACAATAATGTAAGTTCTTTTCCTTGTATTTTACTTTCCTGCAGCATAAGCTTAGTGACTCATTAATAGACCTAGTGTACATATTGTGCCAACCATTTCAAGTATACATCCCTGGATTAACAAGATTAAATTTACCTCATAGTGGGAAAAATAGTCCTTAGTTTGAATATATTATTCCTAAGCATGGCCTAGAGCATGAATATGATACACTTATTGTAAGGTAGACCATTTTGTTCATCATTGCTGGGGATGGTGTCAAGCTAGGAGCATTTTTGAGTCATATTTCTTAGATAAAGTTTTTTTTAGAAATTTTTAGTTTTGAAGCTTCTTTCACTAGTGTGAAAAGTTTAATTGCATGCATTGAAGACGAAGATGATGAGATGAATATCACAGATTTCTTCCACAAGAGTCTATTAATTTGAACGAAGAAATTGAAGAAGAAGAAGTTGAGTTACCTTTTGAAGATAAAAGCCTTTTTTTTCCATAGCATCATCATCAAGAGCTAAACCAATAGATACAAGTGGTCTTCAACCTTTTACTAAAATGTTGGCCAATTTTCTTGATAACACTACTTTGAATCCACCAGTTGTTAATCATTCAGTACCCAATGTCCCTTTTCAGTAGCAACCTCATAATCTAATACCTCCAGTCATGGCACAACCTAATTTTCCATTTCCTCTCCCAAGCCTTCTAAATACTGATAATCTTAAGAATATACTTGTAGCTGCCCTTCCAAAGTTCTATTGCCTTGCAACTAAAGACCCGAGTACTTTCTTGTTTGAGTTTGATATACTTTATCGTAGTTTTGACTACAACATTGATGCCCATAAGCTTAAATTGTTTCTAGCAACATTAAAAGAATCAACTCTGCGATGGTTCAATGGCTTAGGAGCCAATGCAGTAGGAAGTTGGGATGAAATGCAAACCTTGTTTCTAGATAAATACGAAGAGTATTGCAAAGCATCTAGTTCAAGAGGAGATGATGTCTTTAGGATATCACAGAAGGAGGAAGAAACATTGGAAGACTATGTTTCATGTTTCTTATATACACTGCAGAAGAACCCTTAGCATGTGTTGTTCGAGGATTCATGAAAGCTAGTCTTTCTAAGAGGTGTGAATGATGATTGTCTAGAAGCACTAGACCTAATGGTTGGTAGTGATGTATATCAAGCTTCTTGGGAAGACCTTCTTTGAAGAAAGGCCATGGGCCTCATTCCACAGTCACTAAAGGAATCAGTCAAGGCATTTCAAAGCTCGAGATATCTAACCTATTGTCAGATTTCAAACAAGACATCATCAATGATGTTGCTACACATCTTGACATGATGAATACAAAGAAGGAGTATGTAGAAGCTGAGCTACAACTAGCTAAATACTACCATCATTTCCAAAAGCAAAAGAAGGATTGCCAATATAAATTGGTCGCAAGCATGTAGAACCAGCATCTTCCAACTGAGTACATTAAGATGGGTGGAGATGATGAGCAAGTATTCTTTGTTGCTCAATGTTGACCATGGGCCCAATGTCAAGGTATGCCTTAGGACCTTTTGCAACATTCAAATTCATAAGGTAATCAATGGAAAAGCTGTAATCCCCAAGGTCCTCCACAATATCAACCTAATTGGAACAATGTTGGGCAAAACAACCCACAACAATCCCAATGGCCTTAGAATTCCCAACCATCCTAGCCTAACCAACAGGGTAACCAATGGAAAAACCAGTAGAACTACTAGCAAAACTAGTAGAACCAATGGATACCACCCCAAGGGAATTGGCAGTATATGAAATAATGGAGGGGATCTCAACAATGGCATAACCAAAATACTGGTACTCCACAATTACCACCTCCAGTTCAACAACCTACTCTAATGCCACCACCTACAAATCTTGGACCTCAAAAGTAGACACAGTTACTCACATAACCTCAGGCAAACCCAAATAGCCAATAGCCACAACAGCTCATGTATAGTGTTGATGCTCAATAGTATCTTGCTTACGCTTTAGGTGTTGTAGATATACATTTGAGATCTAGTACAACTTTACCAGCACCTAAAATGCCTCTTATAACAAAAATACCAGACCCTCTTGCAGTATCAGAAGCCTCAGTTACTAAAATAGTTGACCCAACCAATGTCACCATGTCAACCCAAACTCAATGAGCAGTGGAACCTCCTTTTCTAGAAAATTTTATACAAAGAAAATCTATACAAGCAAAGGAATAGCCTTTTGATATTGTTGATTAGTTGAAGAAAATACATGTCCAAATACCTCTATTTCAAGCTATTAAGAATGTTCCAGTTTATGGAAAATCCATTAGAGATGCATGCTTGAAGAAGCATGGAAGGAAGAAAAATGACCCCACCATAGTCCATGTTGTGGGACAATTGGCTAACATCATGTTAGGGAAATTGATCATACCAAAATATTCTAATCCAAGAAGTCCAATAGTGAATATTAGTATAAATGGTCAATTTGTTAAAAATGCTTTAATAGATCTTGGTGTTTCTATAAATGTCATGACCAAGGATACTATGAAGAAGTTGAAAATAGAAGGACTAAGGGCTACCCCAACAATTCTACAACTTGCAGATAGTTCTACTGTCACCCCTGATGGGATGATAGAAAATATAGTTGTAACCTTAGATTCTCTAGAATATCCTGTAGACTTCATGATTTTATCCCCCAAAGTTAATCTATATTTTTACCCTGTCATCCTAGGTCGACCATGGTTAGCCACAGCTAATGCAAATATAAGTTGTAGATCAAGGAATATGACCATATAAAATGGCCAAGCAACAAAGAAATGTGATTTATATCCTCTAGCCCAACCATTACTAGATTTGAGCACATCTGTTTGGCTAGATTTAGGGAATGAAGAAGAAGAGTTAAATTCTATAGTATGGCTCATGATGTTGCATAGACAATCTTTTCTAAAATTGCAAGAGAAAGATTTAGTACTTCAAAGTATCCTTAAGAAAAGTTGTGTGGTAGAAAAAGATGTATCTGAAAGTTTTGTGTTGGAATTAATCACATATGAATAATGTGATAAGAATTGTACTTTTCTCAAAGAACCTAATATTCTTCATCCACTCTTACCATGTGAATTAGAAGTAAGTCCAATCTCTAAAGCTATTATGATAGAGTCCACCACTATAGTTAAACTGACTAAAGGTCATAATCTCCATGTTAATCCCAAATTAACAACCACATAGATGGTTGGAGGGACCTTTCCATTATCTTTGATGACCTCAAACCAATCATGATCATGCTTAATTCCTTGTCCCTTAGCAATAATAAGGATGAACTATTTTGGAGGGATAATGTCAATGGGCTCTATTCGGTTGCCTCTGGGTACTCTACCTTTTGGAGCTTAAAAGAATCTCCCCCTTGGTCAAGGGCTTGGATCCCTGGCCTTATGCCAAAAGTCAACATGTTTTTTTGGCTGGCTCTTCAGGACAAAACTCTAACCTAGGAAAATCTCATCAAAAGAGGTCACACCATGCCCAGCAGATGTGTTTTGTGTAAAGAAGAGTTGGAGTCAAGCAATCATATGTTCATTCACTATTCTTTCTCTAGGATAGTTTGGGGCATCCTCACCCAGGACTTAGGCCATAGCTGGTGCCATCCTTCTAACCTCTTGGAATTTTTTCATCAATAGCATGGCTTTTTCAATGGGTCTATCTTGAAGGAAATTAGCTCCTAGACCCTGCCCCATTTTTGTTGGAGCATATGGAAGGAGAGAAACAATAGGATTTTCAGAGGTAGGGAGGAGCTGGCTTTAGTTGTTGGGAGAAAGATTTTTAGTAACATAAAGGAAAACTTTTTTGTGAGGAAGGGGGGAGAATTTGAGATAGGTAGCAGGATTAAGGAGAAGGTTAAAGATAGTTCAAGGAAAAGACAAGAAGCCAAGTGGCTCCTTCCCCTTGAAGGCTGGCACAAAGCCAACTTTGATGGAGCCTCCAAGGGAAACCCTGGCTCCTCGAGTAGTGGAAGCTTGATAAGGAATGAAAATGGAGATAGTATTGCAGCTTTTTCTCTACCGTTGGGATTTCAAACCAATCATTTTGCGGAAGAAAATGTCATGTGCAATGTTGTAAAACTAGCTTTTGAAATTGGTGTCACTAATTATGGCTCGAAGGGGATTCAAATAACATTATAAAGTGCATCATTAGCAACTCACATCCATCATGGATGATTGCAAATCTAATTGATGAGACTTGTGAGACCCTCACCAAATTTAATAGAATCCACATCACCCATAGTTTTTGAGAAGCAAACATGGCTACCAAGATGTTTGCGAACATTAGGGTCAGCACAGACCAAAAAATGACTTGGCTTCCCAAAATTTGTTTGCCAATGGATGCCAAAATTTTGATTGACTTGGACAAGATCCAAGGAAGTACAGAGAAAATAAAGCTATAATTATGATTATGAAGGTTTTAAGTAATAAGGGTACTCTTCAATATGGAAGCATGGGAAATCGTAACGGTAGTAATTCATTATTGATTAATCGACACGCTTTGTGGGTTATTTTTTGCACTCACTTCTAGAACAATAGTAGGGTTATTTTTCTCTAGTTATTGCTTACTCTCAGTGATCCCTTTCAATCACAGAGTGAGGAGCACATGAGTAAAGAGGGTGTGCAGTGTGGAAAAATGTTAGGTGAAAGGTGCAAAAAGTAGCCAGTGGGAGATTTTGAGAAATGGATAAGTAGGGAGAAGGTGTGGGAAAAGCTAGAAGAGGGTGGGGTTACCAATTATATCATGAAGCTACATGGTTTCAATTAGGAGGTGACCAAAAGCATGGTGGGGTCTTAGAAGGATGGCAGGGTGAAGGTGAACAAGGTCTACTTCTGGATAACAAAGGAGGTGATTGCAACTATCACTAAAATCCCTATCAAGGGTTTTAAATTCTTTAGGGATAAGAAGCTCTTGGCCAATGTGGTTAGGGACTTTGTGGAGAGTGAGAAGGAACTGAAGGCACTGAGAAATATTGACACCTACTATGTCCTTGAATCCATGAAGAAGTAGTGGAGGTATGTTCTGAGAGCTATTATCGAGTACATCATGTTGGACCCTAGGTTTGATAGAGCTTGCACCTACCACTTTGTTACATTGAATCATTTTTTGCATAAAGAAAATATTTCCTTTCCATACTATCTATTAACCTTAATGAGCAAGGTAGTGGATAGCTTCAAAAAGAAGCCCACCACAAACCCAGCTCTACACGAGGGGCTACTGCTGCTTTTCCATGAGCACTTTAAGGCTTAGAATATAAGCATCACTCCCCCTTAGGTAGAGAAGGTGGAGTCTAGTAGCTCTAGTTACTCCTCTGACTCAGACAAAATTTAGAGCCTCAGCTTAGAGGAAGGAGGGATCTCTTCTTCGGGGAAATTAGCGACTCACCAAGCTAAAAAATTGCCCTCCCCCATAACCCCTAGTAGAAAAAGCCCTAGGGATCTTGGGCAGAAGCCTCCTAAGAAGGATGAGGAGGGAGTTAGTGATGATGATGAGGACCCAGAGTCTAAGGAGGTGCTTAAGGAAATGTAGGAGGAAATTAAGGGTGAAAGTGGAAGGAAGAAACGCAAGAGGGAGAGTTTGGAGGAAGTGTGCTCTCAGTTTGAGGAGGCGTCTATGCTGCCCCTATCCCCTGTCCACCTCCAAGCCCAACCTGAGGAAAAGAAAGAGAAGAATGTAGGGTATGTGGAAGGGGAAGTGCAGGTCAATGATAGGAGGAAAGCTTGGATAAACTTTAATGTCAAGACCTCAAAGATGGGCATCTTTAGGGAGGCCATGAATACCCAAATCCTCATGGAAAATCAAGAGGAAAAATGGCTAGAAGAACTCATTGACTCAACAATAGTGGCTATTTTAGACAGAGCCAGGGAGATAGGGATGAACTTCTTGAAAAATGCTTGTAATAGTATGATTGAAAATTTTAGATCAATAAAATGGCTTTTCCATGAGCTGGAGGAGGTCAAAGAATAGGTCAAACATATTGAGGCAACAAGGAAAGGGATGGATGCTAACAAGAGGATGAATTTGGTTGATAGGCTCAGTCTAGAAAAAAAAAGGATACACAACCTAGAGAACTACAATCATAACCTTGTGAATCAGATGTTCTCTTTGTTAAGCCCCATTAACAACAACATCATCTCTCTTATGGGTTGGATCAAAGATAGAGAAATGTAGGATGATGAGGAAGGAAGAGACATGGATGAAACCAGAAGGGAGGACAACTTCGTAAAGGACAAAACCATTCCTGATCAAGACCAGGGGGACCAAAGGGCACAACAAATAGAAGCAAAGGACAACCAATTGGCCTTTGAGGCTGCTTAGGTTATGCAAGAGCTGGAGTGAAAGAGCAAGGAATATTGGGTTTCAAGATCCCTGTAAAACCTGTTTATCTAATCAAAAACACCCACACAGATGGAACAGTTAAAGGAATTGCTTCAAAGGCATGAAAAAGCCTTTGCATAGGACTATAGTGATATGAAAGGGTTGAGTCCTACACTATGCACCCATAGGATATACATCAATGAAGGTTATCTACCACACTGTCAACCCCAAAGAAGGATACATCCAAGCCTTAGAGAGATAGTTAAAATTGAATTGCAAAAATTGCTTGATGTTGGTTTTATTTATCTTATATTTGATAGTAGATGGGTGACACCCCTGGTCATAATGCCTAAAAAGGGAGGAAAATGGAGAATTTGTGTGGATTATAGAGAATTTAACAAGGTCACCAAAAAGGATCACTTTCCTTTACCATTTATAGACCAAGTTTTGGACACTCTAGTTGGAAAGAAGTATTTTTCTTTTCTAGATGGGTATAGTGGTTATAACCAAATCAGTATTGTTCCTGAAGATCAAGACAAAACTACATTTACATGTCCATGGGGTACTTTTTCATACTTTATTTTACCATTTGGTCTATGTAATGCTCCTGCAACATTCGAACGAGCAGTTATTAGCATTTTTTCTGATATATCACATGATTGTATGGAAATATACATGGATGGCTTCACAACATTTGGAGTCACTTTTGAGGAAGCAATGGACAATCTTGAAAAGGTTTTGGTAAGATGTCAAGAACATAATTTGGAACTTAATAGTGAAAAGTGTTTTATGTTAATGCAAGAAGGTGTGGTACTTGGTCATTTCATATCAACTATAGGAATACAAGTGGATCCCACTAAGATAGAGGTAATTCAAACATTTCCCATACCTACAAAATCAAAAGATGTAAGATGTTTTCTAGGTCATGTTGGATATTATGGAAGTTTCATAAAAGATTTTAGAAAAATAGCTAGTCCCTTGTATAAGTTACTCACAAAAGAAGTTGAATTTAGTTGGACATCTAAATGTGATGAAGCCTTTCTGCAGCTTAAGAAACTTCTGACTATAGCCCTAGTTTTACAAAGCCCTGATTGGATTTTACCTTTTCATATATATACAAATGCCTTTGATTATGCCATAGGTGCAATCCTAGCACAACAATCCAAAAATCTTGAAAATGCAATCTATTATATTAGCAAGAGCCTTCATGGACCAGAATTAAACTACACAGTGACAAAAAGAATTGATAGCAGTAGTTTATGCCCTAAACAAATTTTGGCACTACATAACTGGCTATTCCATATTTGTTCATATTGATAATGCATCAATCAAATATCTCATGAATAAACCTATTATAACCAACAGATTAGCAAGATCATTACTATTGTTACAAGAATTTGATATAACTATTGTTGATAAGCCTGGAAAAGCCAATGTTGTAGCTAATTATTTATCTAGAATCCATCATGATGATATTGACAAAACTTTGGTAGATGATGCATTTTTGGATGAGCATTTATTTCATATTTCTATTCAAAATCCATGGTATGTAGACATTGCTAATTACCTTGGAGTTCATAAAATACCAGATCATTTCTCTTACAAGGAAAAGAAGCTTCTTGTAGAGAAAAGTTTCCATTTCTCTTGGATAGATAATCTCTTGTTTTACACTGGACCTAATCAAGTTATGAGAAGATGTGTGAGAGAGGATGAGACATATGATATTCTATATGCATGTCATAATGAACCATGTGGAGGACACTTTGCAGCAAAATGAACAGCCTTGAAAATATTGACAATTGGTTATTATTGGCCTACACTTCACAAAGATGTAGCCAACTATACACAGAAGTGTGACAAGTGTCAAAGGATGGGATGGCCAACAAGAATAGATGAAATGCCTCTTAATCCTCAGATGGCATTAACACCATTTGACAAATGGGTCATAGACTTCATTGGTCCAATTGATCCTCCATCTAATGGGAAATCATATATTCTTGTGTGCACTAATTACCTGACAAAATGGGTTGAAGTCAAGGCCATGAGGCATGCTCATGATGAAAAAGTTGCTAAATTTTTGTATGAAGAAGTTTTTACCCATTATGGTGTACCCAAAGAGCTAGTCATTGACCAAGGTATGAAATTTACCTCTAATCTCATCTCAGAGTTGATGAAACAGTATAACATTAGGCACTAGAAATCCAGTCCTTATCACCCTCAAGCTAATGGACAAGAAGAGGTCACAAACCATGAACCAGAGAACATCCTAACAAAAATGGTTCATCTACATCATAGGGATTGGACCAATAGATTACAAAAAGTTGTTTGACTTACAGAACAAGTTGGAAGACTACTACAGGATTCACACCATTTGAGCTCCTATATGGAAAGGTAGCAATGCTTCCAATTGAATTTGAACACAAAACTCTAAAGATAGCATTGGCATTGGATATTGAACTTCCTATAGCATAAAGGGAATATCTTCTACATCTTAGCTCTTTGGATGAAATGCACAAAGCTATTTTGGAATGCACTGAACTTATACAAAAATAAAGGAAACAATGGCATGACTCTCATATTATTAGTAAATAATTTCAAGTTGGTGATTGGGCACTACTATATGATTCTAGATTTAAAAATATGTCAGGAAATCTATAGATAAGATGGTTGGGACCATATGAAATTAGTCATGTCTTTGATAATGGAGCTATTCAATTAACTACCATTGATCTAGTACCTTTCAAATTATTAGTCAATGGTCATAGACTGAAATTATATAAATGACCTCAAACAAAAGAAGACTTCTTGCAGTAGTTCCAGTGGCCCAATTCAAATACAAACAAGGTAAATCTTCCTGCAGCCAAAGGTGTCAACCTTCTGCCTGCCACTCTTCAACATTAATTTCTTTGTGCATGTTCATAATACAGAGTTTATGCCCACATAAAGTTCGCTTTTTTATTCACTTTCTCATTCCATCTCATCTCTTTACCTTCCACCCATCCACCTCATCTCATTTCTTTACCTTCCATCCACCCACTTTCCACCTCATCAATTTCTCATGTTTTTAATAAACTCCATGAGATGTTGATGGATGTTGTTGCTGATATCACTTCTACCACCTTTTTTTTAGTATGTGTGACAATCACTTAATAGGTATAAGGTTTTTAAATTATAATTCATTTATAGTCCACATATTTTGTTAATTATATTTAATATTGCATTCTTTATATGATGGTGGTGTTATGCCAGTCCCTTACCCATACTAGGTCTAACAAGTATGGACACTTGTCCATATTTAGTAGGGGGCAGGGAAGGTTAACACAGGCAAGGGATGAATAACCAGGGCCAAAGGCTCACCCAGCTATCCAAACCACCCTGCAAGAGTTAACACAATGGAAGCAAACACAAATGGACAGCAACCAAAGGAGAAGAGGAAAATACTTCTATTGATTCATCAAAATATCTTCATACATGCCCAGTTGTGAGGCCTTTTGGGTTATGACCAATCACACTACATTCACATTCAAAGATCTAATAGCAGATTCACAGTTTCAATTTTGCTCCCTCAAAACTTTTCTTCTTCTAATAACTTACTTAGCTCGAATCCTAAACTCTCTATTTATACTTGCCAAAATGGCTTATAGAACATTCTATAACATTACATAAGAGGAGGGCCGACCCAACAATGGTTTGGGCTCATCCCAAGAAAAGATCTTAACATAAATGTCGCGAATGAAATAAATCCCGCAAGTCAGCTCCCAAAATCACTTCCAAAATATTGGCACTCAACATATACTGGTTAACTCAGCACATGAAGGATCACTCGGCATCCACTAGGTAACTCGACACCTAAAGAAATGCTATAGTAACTTGGCACCTGAAGAGTGCTACAATAACTCGGCACCTAAAGAGTGTGATAGGAACTTGACACTTGAAGAGTGTGACAGGAACTTGGCACCTGAAGAGTACGACAGGAACTCGGCACCTGAAATGTGCGACAGGAACTCGGCACCTAAAGAGTGCTACAGTAACTCGGCACCTGAAGAGTGTGATAGTAGCTTGGCACCTAAAGAGTTCTACAGTAACTCAAAACCTAAAGAGTGCTATAGTAACTCGGCACCAACTGCAAAATGAGCAAAAATGAGCAGGATAACAAAGCAACCCAGGATGCTCCTGCATCAAAGGTCACTAATATGCAATGGCATTTCTATTTATCCATAAAGATTTTTCCAAATCTTTGTATTTCCTTCATTGATGGAATTTAATTTCCATAAGTACACAAGTGAAGTGTTGTACCCCTTATTTTTAAATGATTTTATTATCAGGTTGTGATGTGACTTGTGTTTAAATTTTACACGATTTGAACCCCATTTTTGGATAATTCTCACACATATTCATGATTTACCTTCATTAAAGCCATATTATTGTGCATAACAATTTGTTGTGGCATTAATTGCCTGTTAAACAAAGAAATGTGAGTTGAGTCTGTAAAATAACAAAGCAACTTGATTTCAAAAGGAGAAAAATAGAGCAGATAGAGAAAGTGTTAAGAAAATGGGTGGACAGTTGTAGAGGAGAGAACCAATGGAACATACTATGTTGCTCTCAAATGTAGAGGCCATAAGAAGGTTTAATACATGTGGATGGTTAGGGTATTTCCTAAGTTTTACTGCATTTGATAAGGAGGCAACCATAGAATTCACAAGGATGTTTGATAAAGGTGAAGCTTCCATTTGGGGTTTAACAGTGATTGCAACAAAGAAACACATTGTTGAGGTATCTGGGTTGCCTGTAAATGGAGAACATTATCCCAGCACACATGATGCGAGGTTAGTAAGAACTCAATTTACTAGACCGACTGATCCTCAAATGGACATTACAAAGCAAGGTTGCAAGAGAATGTCATTATTTCTGCCATACAATGAATTAGCCATGCATATTATCAGGTACCTTACATGCAAAGGCAGATTCTCATACTTACAAGTACATCATTTCAAATTACTTAGTTGTATAAAGCATAATCTTTTCAGTAAACATTTCAAATTTCTTGTAAAATATGCTTTGTATTAGTGCAAAAGAAACTAAGAAAGGAAAAGATAATTTTGTTACCCATCATGCCCTAATTAAATTATTGATAGAAAGGTCACTTAGGGATGTGTCTCCCATGACATGGGATGAATTTGTACAAGCCAAAACTCTACAACCCCAAGTTGCCCCTAGTGAATAGCCCAGTGAGGAAAATGTAGTTCCCACCAATGAGCCTATTGAACAAAATACCCAAGAGGTTGAAGCCAAAAATACCTAAGAAAATGTGCAAGAAACTATCCTTGTTCAAGAGACTATGCCTTCACCTGTTCAAGAAACCCTAAAACCTACTTCTAGCAAAGCAAAGAGGAAACAAAAATTGCAAGAAGAAATCTCTGTTCAAGAAAAGGAAGAGCCAAACCCTATAGTTGTGAGAGAAAAGAGAACTAAGAAAATTCTTGCAGCAACTACTCCCTGTAGCAGAGACACCAAAAGGGAAAGGTAGACAAAAGGCTATGATACAAGAAGAAACCCCCATAAGGAGAAGCCCTAAGATGAGAGTCAAGTTTCTGAAGATTTTACTTTGTCCAAAACATCTACTAAGGAATCCCATGTGAAAATTGTCTCTGATCACTCTCATTCCCATCCTGAAATTACAAGCATTCTCAAAAATCCTAATGAGGAATGTAGGGATGAAATCAAAGAAAATCCAAATGATACCAAGTAGACCAACCAAGTACTTCGAGTTCTAGGGATGAAATAGTTCTTGAGCAAGTTGCTCCAAACACTACCCTAGTTTTCCATAAATCAACATGGATTACTGGTTTTGTAGAATATTTATGGAAGGAACAAAGGAAGAGGAAAATAAATCATGAAGAAGATAGTGGTTCTATTACACTGCAGAAACTCCTTTTTCAATTGTTTGGACAACATATGTTTGTTGAGGCCTTATGGGAAGAAGAAAGGAAAAAGATAAATAAAGTCATAGCATCTCAAGGTGAATGAATCACAGATTCAAAGGAATAATTAGCAAGTCAAAAGAAATGGATGGATCATGCACTCAAGTTGGTTGATCAGGCACTTGCTTATAGACCACCACCAAGAGTTGATGCTCTTTGTTTAAAAGAACAATTTCTTTTGTTTCAACTAATGCTAACTCTTATGGATATTAATGCAGAGTTAAAATAAGCACAAGAATTTTATGGATTATATCAAACTCTACCACCTTGGCAACAGAATTTTCTTTGTGAATTATATGTTCATAACTTTGTTATCCCTTTGGAGACCCAATGGAATCCCTTTCTCTATATAGGGGATATAAATTTAAGAGCCCTCATGTCTTGGATGTCCCATGAAGAAAACTATGATAGATAGCTAAATAATTATAGGGATGAGGAAATGATAGAACCCTTTCCTTTAAGAGCCAAGAGTAGCAAGCCAGACAAAGTTCTCAGGGATTAGTTCACATTAACTTATGGAAAGAAGAATCTAGAAGTAAGGGATAGGATATTTGTTGTTAGAGCTAAGGCTTATGCTGATTACGAGAATTTTCCCTACTTTTCTTTCCAAAGAGCTATGACTGGTGCTAGGAGTAGATGGGCCAGATTTCCTAAATCACTTAAAAAATTAGAACCACACAGTCCCATCAACTTGGAGGTAGCACTTCACAAGGTTCCAAAGTATCTAGAGTTAGGGAAGCAAACCAAACTAGAATTGTGGTGGCCCCTAACCATGTAGCCTCTAATCTCCTATGGCCTTTATATGACATTAATGCTAATAGGCTTGACAAGCTTCAGGAAGATCACAAAAGGGAAGTGTGGGAAAGAACAAGAGGATTTTACTATACCTTCAAGAGTAGCAGGAAAGGAAGGACTGAGATTGGAGAGTTTAGGTCATTAACTAGAAAGTGCAATGCTTGAGGACAATCATTAGTTTAGTAGGGGATAGATGATGAGGCCAAATATTGCCTTTATTTCACGATAGTTTTAAACACTTTGTTGATACTCTATTTTATCTTTGTCAAAAAATTTGTGGACCTGTGTTTACCAGAACCTATGATAAACCTATGGGTAGATACTATGCTATCTTTTGCTAGCATTATATCTATTATGCAGTATTTCATATAATTATCAAAATGTTTGTTCTTATATTTGAATTTAATTTGAAAATGTTTATTTGCAATTATCTTTGTATTATGACTAACCTATTAGCAATGAAGTTGAAAGATGATTGGACAAATTCAAAGATGAGCGTCAACAACATTCAAGGAGAAAAGAATGCTAATGTGTAGCCACGGTGGAGGAAAGTTGTAACGGTTCCAAAGGATAGGGCAGCAAGTATGGAAGAGCTATCAAGACTTATTGCATTCTCTACATTTATTCCTATGGTGAGTAGATGTTTAGACTTTATTATTCCTTCCTTAAACTATTATCTCTTCTTCCCACCTTGAGTTGTTATTTTCCTTCTTTCTCTCCTATAGATTTAAAGCTAGGTTATTTACTTTTCTATTATGGGAATAAGTGTCAATCTCCTATATATAGAAATCAACCTAAGTGTGTTAGTTTAGTTAGCTAGAAGAAAGAGTTTATGAGAATAGATTGTTAACTTTTATAGTGAGTTGTGTTTTTATAGTTCTATGTGTTATGTAATGAATTTTTGAAATGCAATGAAATATTTTTTTGGCTTCTATCTTGTCTTAGTAGTTTAGCTAAAGCTGACCTAGGGGGGCCACTTGGAAGGTGGATTAGATTAGGATAGAATATATTTATTTCCAAGCATTCTTAGTATTGTAAGTAGAAGTTATAAGTTCCTTTCTATGGCATCACACTTCGTGAATGTTCCTGTAGCATATGTGAGAATAGTTGTAGTGGATGAATTGAGTTGGAATATTTGTTAGCCTTTCATTGTATTTCCAATATTCATAGATTTAATTGTGTTAGTTTCTTGCAACAATAGTGTAAGTTCTTTTCCTTGCATTTTACTTTCCTACAACATAAGCTTAGTGACTCATTAAGAGATCCAGTGCACATATTGTGCCAACCATTTCAAGTATACATCCCTAGGTTGACAAGATTAAATGCACCTGAAAGTGGGAAAAATAATCCTTAGTTTGAATATATTATTCCTAAGCATGGCCTAGAGCATGACTATGATACACCTATTGTGAAGCAGACCAACATTGTCGATATGGTCACCAAATGAAAGAATTTAGCTTGTCAAAAATGCACTAATAGCAAGTCACATCCCAACTATGACTCTATGGGATGAACCCTATGTATCATAAAATGAAGGGTCCATGGTTACACCCATGTTGAGATTACTACAATGTGCTCCCATGCCCATATTTAGGCCAGTACTATACTGCATGCCTAGGTCCACCCATCATGATATACTATCTCATGAAGCTCATGATAAATGTTGGCTAGGATCGCGAGTCCCCATGCCATCCTCCAGGGCTACCCAATCAAATCTACCATCAATCTACCCCAACCTAAAGGGAAGCCCTTCTAGCCCTGTTAGTAACCAGAGCCTAGGAAACTAGTGAGAAAAGAAGCATAGTAATGGATGCTCATCTCCATACTCATCTATGATCCTCTCCTAGCTCAAGAGGTAGTCTAGGATAGTGACATTCTGGAATATCTTATTTACTGCTAACCTCCTCTCTGTCGAGGTTTGATCATAATAAACCTATGACATGTAAAAACTCACATCAGTACATCTCATATGGATATTAGAAACATGAAATGAATAACCATTAAAACACATCATACTCAAAAAGTTTCCATGGCATGGTACCCAAAGCATGCGATATACATCCTCTAAAGTAATGGTCACCTTGCTAGTAGGCAAATGGAAGGTGTTGTGCTCACTATGCCACTATTTAGCTAAAGCACTCAACAACTTGTGGTTTTCCCATAAATGGGGCATGTGTGTCAAACATCTCAGTTCCATGCTCAATCTGGTGGTCTTCTCATCATCATCTAGATGTTGAAAGATGTGTGACCCCACCACCTTGAGTGCTTTGATCAAAAGGGAAGGAAAGAAAATATGTGAAACTGAGTCAATAAAACATCAAAAACATTAGTATCAACTATAAACAGATCAAAAACATCATTAATACATTGAAATGATAGAAAAAAGTGCTCATACATACAAAATTTAACACTAAACAGCTCAAAAATAACTTGTACCACGCTTTTCATTATAGTCATGCGATACTTTTTGTTGATTAAGTATCACATGATACTTTTTATACTACCTAGGTGATACTTTCCAGTCAGGCAATAGTTCACACCATGTGATGTGATATTTGGGTAGGGTAGATGCGATAAACTTTTCTAATAACATGTGATAAATTGTGTCTACTAGAAGTATCGTGCAATACTTCTTTAAGTATCTATGTGATACTTTTAAAGTATCATGGGATATTTTTTTAAAAACCCTAGAAACCTAATAAAAATGTGTTAAATACTTAAAAAGGCCTAAACATTATGATGACTTACCAGGGCCTTGTACTCAGGTGGCCAGTTATGGAACTAGTTGTGCTTGAAATAATGTTTGTGGGTCAGAATGCTAGAGAGAGCCATGATCTCTCTCAAAATCACTCAAGAGCTCTCCAAAACCACAAAAGATAAATGAATTGAAAAAGACCCTTGGACCCCTTATATAGTCCTTTGACCTCATTTTGACTCATTTTTCAACCTCCTTGGAATTCCACAAAAATTGTACCCCTAGCTAATTTTGACTTCTTAGATCCATTTTTGGGATTGAAATCAAAATCCAAGTTCATCTTGATCATCAAATTTGCATTTCAAAATTATACCTTCTTTCTTGTAATTAGCTGACCTTTGAAGGTCTAATCTTTGAATATTCATTGGGGCATGTTTATTCCTCCATGTCTTCACCATTTATACACTTCATACCTAATTCAATTAATATATCTCACTTCTAAATCATCTTTGATTTGACCTAATTTACATACTTTATCCTTCTTGGTCAACTCTAGTCAAACAGGGGCATTCTATCACTTTGCTATAGTCACTCTTTGATTCTAATCACTTGTATGTCATCATGGACTTTGTTATATCTTGATTCATTGTTATATCTTGATTCACTCATAGATGGTTCATTTCTGCTTTCCCTTTACCTCATTTTGATTTCTATCATTGCTTGCTACATAGAATCTATTTCTCAGGAGCATGTGTTTGATATTTTCACTTTCTCTCAATCTATATACTTTTCTTGGTGTTAGTAATCTTCTTGAGTTCTGATATTTTCTTCCTCCTAGTATTTAGTACTATCACTATCAGGTTGTACATTCAGGACTCGCTATCTCTTTCTATATTTCATTCTTTGGAATAAGATCTCTTCATCTATTGTTGCCTACTTGGCTTCTGTATTCTTTGAAATAATGTGTTCCTAGATCAATCACACACTAGTCAAAGAGGAAAAAATGTAATCACCTAAAAATGGTCATCTAGGCTATTAGCCCCCCTTCTAAGCATTTTGGCTTAATTATTTAATTATTTTCCTAGGCTAAATTGCTAAAAATTAATTAATTTGATTTTAACTTATAGTTTAACTATATTATCCTAAGTTCATATTTGATTAAATGAGTATGTCCCCTTTTAATTAAACAAAAGACCCCATTCTTCTAACCCAATTAATGTGCACACATAAAGTCCTTTTTTTAATTAAAAATTAAAAGAAAAGGCTTTTGCCTCACATGAAAAGTCAAACCTTTTTCATCGGTTGACTCACTCTTATACATGGATCATGCCAAAAGTCAACCCCCACCCTTGATTGTCCACTTCCTTGATCTTGATCTCAACCATCTGTCTACCTTTAAAGGAGAGAGCTCTCTCCTTCTCAAAGGATCAATCTTATTGAGTATTGTTATGTTGTAGGTTTATCAATAGATCTTCTTAGAGCTTGTGGATAACTTCTACTTCTTGTCTAAATTCTCTCATTATCATCCTCATACTAGCTTAGTTTATTTTTTAATTTATTAAATCACCTAGTGAAACTAGAATGTCTTTTGTAACACTCTCATTTTCTTAATCTAGTTTCATTGTACATCTCATTTTAACATAGATCATACGTGCATTGCACATTTGAGGACTTCTTTTGGACACTTACATTATTTTTCTTTTCTAATGAACTTCCCATTGCATGGTTTACTAGCAAGGGTTGCATATCTAAGGCTCATTTGAGAGCTCATTTTATACTTGTTTATGCACCCTTGCACTCCATTGATAGGGAGCTCTAAGCCAACATTCAACATTCCAATTCATGGAATCTCTTGAATAGAAGGGTTTAGAGGATTGTACTTTCTTAGTGTAAAAGAAGAGAAAACTCCTTTCACTAATGGAAAAGTCAAGGCACAACTTATCTTTCCTTACTCCCAAAAGAGTCTCTCTCTTAACAAGGTATAGGTATTCAATTTTTCCATGGTCATGACCTCCATGTGATGAAGAACATACTCCCCTATCTCACTCTTAAGACTCAAGAAGGATTTTAATAGGGATTATTTAAGTGAGTACCTAAGAAATTAACTAAAGAAGAAACAATGTTTCAATGCATCCAATGAAACTTATAAAAAATAATTAGTAGTCATATTATTTTTATCATTGATCTTTAACAAGCACACTTTGAAAAATATCTTGCAATAACTTGTTAAGCTAAATTATCATCAAATGCGTAAGATACTTTTTAAGGGTTAGCAATAAATCAATCAATCCAAAATATTAACACAATCAAGTGAATTTGTTAGGATTAGTATAAAACTTGATCAAAATATCATCACCATAACAAAGAAACTTGTTATAGTTAGTCCAAAACCTTCAAAATCACTTCATTGCTAAATTAAAAGACATAATTGATCATGAAACCAAATTAATGAACACATTCAAATAAACTAACCATGAGAGACCTTCTTTACCAGAGGAAACCTTATTTACCCCAAAGATAACCTTATTTACTTGAGGTGACCCTCTTTCCCAGAAATGACCAACCAAAATGAGGGATGACTTTTCCCAAATCCAAAACCAACCTTTATCCCAAAAACAAATTTCTAGAACTAGGGGAAACTCTTCCCAAAAAATAGAAGTGACCTTCTACCCCAAAGTTAACTCTTGAGTCCTAAAAATGACTTTGTATCAATATTTTAGATGAAATGTGATTTATAAGTCAAAGACAAGAAGAGGAAAATGTATATTAGGGGTTTAGACCTATGGTGGGTGCCAAAAATGTGTTTTAATTATGTGGTAACCCGCAAATCATCAAAACCTTCAGTAGAAAATTATATTTTTAGTATAAATCATCAAAATATAGAAAAGATAACTTGACAAATGTGATGAAGAATATTATGAGGAGGATGATATGGACACATATATAGATGAGCTAGGTAGTCAAGGAAAGAAATAGATCAATACTTCCTCTACAACTATCACAAGAAGAAGGATTCCTCATATGTTGCTACTGAGGATTTGGACATAAATGGTAAAGAGGCTTTCATGAACCCCACTCATGTGCCTACTATGGATAATCTCATACATGTTTACACCCATCCTAATATGCAAACTCCATAATTTAAGGATAACAAATTAGAAGGTGGTTGATTTGGCAAAGGTGAAGTTTGGAGTTCCCTAGCCAAAGATTAACTTGGTAGTTAGGGCAAAGGAGAAGGGAGATGAAGATATCTTCCAAATTATTGACTCCTCCATACTTATCCTAAGAAATTATAGTAGAGAGACTAATCTAGACATTCTTCTTACTTCTAGGAATGGGATGCTAAATTTTTATAAATCCATCAATTGGTATTTCCATGATCTTAAGGAGGTGAATTTGATGAGTAGGGATCTTGGTAGTTTGGTGAAAACATAAGAGGATACCACTAAAAATAGTGGTGTAGGAGTTGCTACAAAATTTCCTGATGGGAACATGGATGATAAAATAGGTACAATGAAAGACATTGTTTCTCTTTATAAGTTAGAAACTAGGATCTTGGATTTGGAAGGTAGGGTCTCTAGTTTGGATTCTATAGTGAAGGTAATTGTTGACTAGAGTTACAATATTTTGAAGGCATCAAACAAGCACATCAAAATTATCCTTAGTTAGTTGGAGGGTCCTATTCATGATAGAGCCACCATCCAAGTCATGAATGACAAGGAATCAACTATTGATAGCCAAGACAGTCCTAGAAAAAGAACCAAAGCCAACACTAAAAAGAAGTTTTCTTTTGCTATCATAGAGGTTAAACAAATTAAGAAAGAAACTAAGGAGATGGTCAAGCTAGAGGTTGTTGAGCTTTTTGAGTGTATGGATTAGCCATTTTCTAGTGTTCCCTCCTTTTATTTTTCTATTTATGGGTTGTGTTATCCTTAGGGTTTAGCCCTTTTGTTTGTGTCTTTCTTCTTGAATGGCTTTTGACTATTGCTACCCTGTTGTTTTTTCTATGCTACAATGATATACATCTTTAGATATATTTTGTAAATGAGTTTTAGAGCCTCTTCAAAAAAAATTATGTAATAAAAAAACATGAAAAACACTCACAAGACCATTCTATTTCTCTATAACTTAGAAGAGTGTGAATACTATCTCAATTTAACTCAACATTGAGATCTTAATTAGTGACACTACAACCTAGAATGAGATATTCAAGTGAAATTATTCATTCCTAAGCTTGAATTCATGTTCATTTCCATTATAAAATTGATATGTGAGCTAATTACTAAGAAATTGAATAATTAAGCTAAGAAAATGACAACATAATAGTGCAAAGTAAGAAGAACAACCATTAGAGCTTCAAATCCATCTTATTCATATAAATTTATCATGTCCCTTGTATTAACTAAGCCTAAATTAAGCTAAGCCTACTTCCACATCCCACTAGGATTAAGTTTTGATGCTAGGGATGTCCTTGGGTAGAATGTTGTGATGGCTAGTATTTTTAAATAGTCACCCCTAAAATTAATTTTCCACTCACTTTTGGTGGGTCTTTATGAATGGGTACTTTTTGATTTGGCAACATTATCCCATTTGTCCTAGCTAGCAACCACTTCACCCTACCTCCTCCTTTAGCCAAGTTGTAATATTCAAACCATTTATGTGCATGTGGGGCTTTTGGTAACATAATTTAATACACATTGGAATGGATTCAGGAGTCTAAAAGCTATGTGCAGATGGTGGAGGAGTGATGGATGGGAATGAAACTCTATCTCTACTAAATGTAACTTCTCTCTGGAAGGACAACACCCCTTCTAGTATATTGAATAGGATGTCATCCCTATTCATGCTATTATTTTCTTAAGATATCACTCACCTAATATTAATGCCAATGGCATATTGCAAGTGGCAATCAAGATTAGAATGTTGATCACTATATGGATTGATAGTCCAATGTACAATTAGATTGGGTTCCTAGAAGTAGAAAGTGCAAAGTTCAAAGATTCATCCTAAGGATGCATGTGACAGATAAAAAATATGAGCACAAGCTAAAACATTTTTTTCTTAGTCATTTGGTGGTGGGGAAAGCTAACTCATATGCCAATCATTTTCTAAGTGGTGGATGTTTGTTCTCATGTTATCCAATCTCATTCAAACTTAGCAATATTTATAACTATGTATCTAAACCATGTGTTATTTGGCTTTTGTAATGAGCTTAGTATCTTGTTAATCTTATTGCATAGTCACCCAAATACATATTTTGAACTATATTATAGAATTATTTAATTGGTTGTTTGATTGTTGTTTGAATATTTTCCTATTTTGAATACTACCAAATAAGTGCATACCAAACTTTCATAGTTATTACAATGTTGTGCTATTTTTACTCTCCATTCTGTGCAAGCTATTTGTACATTTAAAAATAACATTAGGGTTAATCAGTTATGTCATGATAAGAGCTTATTACAATATGCAGATCAAATGCATGGTTGAGATTCAAAATTGGGGATTGATTGATATTCAAAATCGAGTGATGCATGTGATGTGTTCTCATTGGTCCACTTACAACTTATTGTTCTTTTCATCCCCTTTGTTATGACATCTATTTTAGGAGATTCAATAAATCCTTTATATTAGTTACTTTAGCCAAGTGCATTAAATCCTTTTGATTTAATTAAATGGGCTATTTTTGCTTTTATTAGGATCACTACAAATGTACTAAGCACTACCATATTGGTACGTGTTTTCCAAATAAAAACAATCCCTTATTTAGTGAGATTATATTAAGAGTATATATGTCCCTTCATGTGACATATCTATTCATTAAAATGAAAATGACATAATTATATATATAATATCTCATATATATAATTTATTATTTAAGTAACCACACACATTGATATATAAAAGTTTAGTTTAGTCTCACGAGTTAATCCAACTAAAGCTACCAAACATCAATAGTTCCTCTTAGCTAGGGAGGATAAAGACAAGACCTATATTACACCATTGATAGTAATAGGAATGACAAATTTTAAGGACATCTTTGATCAGAAGATATCCACCATTTTGATATCACATTTGATATCATGAGTATTGGCCTCCAGAGTATTACCATATTATATTCACCAAATACTATGAGTAATGGTCTGCATAGTATCAAGACATGATAATCATCATTTTGAAATCACATGAGTATCAACTTCTAGAATATCGACATATGTTATTCACCAAATTCTTTGAGTAATGGTTTGTAGAATATCAATATATGATATTCACCATTGTTGTGCCCAAAAATTTGGGCAAAAATACACCAACATTTTTTAAAAAAAGTAAATCCTACTAAGTTAACATATACACATGGAGACCATCATTGAGCACATTATAGAAGGGTAATAACATGGTACAATTAGTTTTTGGGCTACAAGGTCTAGGTACATAGTTGAGTTTAGACTACATCACATGAGGATGCAGAGTTGGTATTCAATCATATTACATGGATTTGAAACCCTAGGTCCTGGTACTATAGGAATACTTGGTTCAAGTTAATTAAGGTTAGTCCATGTTTAGATAAAGTGTATCATAATAGTCAAAAAACTTCTATTGCAAACATAAGTTAGGTTGGATTTATTTGGAACCTTTACACATAATTCACCTTACTAGTTAAAACCCAAAGGTATACTAATCTATATTTACAAGTTGACCTAGCAATACATTAACACTTAATCTTGATTATAACATTAGCAATTTGGAACCACTAAAATATTAAACATTTAACACCCAAATCTAATTATGACTTACAATCGATCATCTAACATAATCCTATGTAGCTATCAAGTCATTCTGACAATCTACCCTATAACACTTTGAGCCTTACCAACCCCTAAAGATAAAGTTACATGCTTGAGCCTTATAGAATTAATTAATATTATTTTTTATAGAAGTCATGTATATGAAAATTATTAACATGAAAAGTCATTAATTAGCACTTTAACATTATACAACTTGAAGGACACAATCATTTACAATCCCTAATACTATTTTGTTTTAGCATTACTCCTAGGGACACTATGGTTAAAAACCCTTGAAGAATGCTTCATTATAATTATCCATGAAATTGCATCTTCCAATCTCATTTACTAATATAAATTAGAAAGTATAAAACACACAAAACACATATCAAAAGAATTAACAACTTATTGAAGTCATACTCAACAACTAACTAATACTATCCTAAACCCTAATTACTCACTTTTTTTTACTAAAGAATATTTATTTAATACAAAACATTTGTTCTCCTTATAAATTAAATAATCAAATTTTAAAATAATAACCTATATGCAAATCTAAGTATTAACACTAAACATACTTACTAAGCACTAAAACCCCATCAACCATCCTAATCATACCCTAAATATATACTAACTCAAATCACCATAAAATATAATCCATCATTATAATTTACTAATTTCTAGCTAAAGGATACTAACTAACACTAACTTATACCTACTAACTAAATCCTAAAATCTATTTACTCCCAAGCTTTACTTGCAAATACTAACATTATTAAAATTATCCTAACTAACATCTAACCCTCTCTAACCTATCCATGCCAAATTTTCCTTTCCTTACACTATCTACTTAAAAAATAATTATTTAATTAATAATTAATTAAATATAAATACAAATAATCCTCAAAATACTAATTGCAACATACATACTAATCACTAATTCCTAAATGCTAAACTAGCTCTTACTAAATACTAACAATGTATATTGATTTCTAAACTACCCCTAAAAACACCTACCAATAACCCATGTCCCACATACATCCCACTTGGCAAGTGGCTGCCACCACTTGTCCAAGTGTTCCCCAATGTACTTGGTGTGTATTCCCAAGTTTACAAGTCGTGTAAAATGTATTTGGGAGGAGGAGTAAACTTGGGTGTATGGAGATTTGATGGTGAGAGGGAAGTAATAAAGGGAAAGAAACTTAGGAAGAGTATGATTATAAAGTTAGGTATTTTTCTTTATATTACTTTTCTTGATCCTGACCTTGTCATGCACCAGGACAACATCCAAGTGGAGATGAAAAAGGTACATATGGCAGGGCATGTAAGTGCATACTCCAACACATACTAAAGGAGGAGTGGATATTAGGGGGAATAATAGGTTAGTGGGGTTTGGTAGGTGAGATTTTAGGAAGATGGCTAGTTAGGGACTTTAAACATAGTTTAATTTTTGTACTTTTTCAAATAGCACTTAAAGCTTGTGTGAGGGGAGATATGAGTTAAGGGTGATAGGTGGTGTGGGGCCCATTCATCCCCTTCAATTTTATTTTAAATATATTTATTTCTATATGTCATAAAGGCATAATTCTTTTGAATATTGATTTAATAAGGGGTATATGCCCAAGTGGGTAATGTATGTGCTTTTTATATTGATTGTGGCAAATAAGAATTGGCATGGGAAGGATTTAATTTCAATGAGTTAGGGGGGTATAATGTGAGGCAAAAACATGTGGCCCAGCTTATATTTAAATATATAGGTTTACTATTGTGTCTATTGATAAATGTCAAGATGCAATTATAGGAAAAATATGCAAATCTGAACATTGAGCTCAAATCAATAACTTAAGGAAATCTATACACATATCATTTTGATTTCTTAATGAAACTTCACAATTTCACAATAATAAAAACTCCTTTTATTCAAGATTGAATCCAATATTACATATGAATGAATTATGAATATAATTAACATTTGATACTTTTATATGTTGAGTTGTCATTTTGCATGATGCTTAATGACAAGAATCCTTTCGAACTCCTCTCTTGAAAAGCTATTTTAGGATCAACTCCAAGGTTTTGAGTGATCTTGTGACCTACTATAATCTTCTCAATTGAATATAAATGTATTTGTTCAAAAAGAGGCCTTTGCTAGTTTGAACCAATTTCAAATAAGATGATCAATCTGCTTGCTATCTCAAAAAATGTAACCACACAAAAAAAGAAATATATTTTTGTATTTTTCTGTTATAATGAATGCAATATTAACTATGCAATTATATGAATTCCTAATAAACCAAGTGTTTATAAAAAAAAAATGAAGAAAGGGTAATAAGAAGTTTAAGCAAATGACTTGAAAAGTAAATCCCTAATAGACATAAGTCATGTAAACAACACATCTACAAGTTAAGCCTTTGAAAAGATTGGTAGGTAACCAATGAAAATAGGAGAAACACTTACTTAATTCCACTAATGAAATTATCAATGGAAATTTAGTAACCATAAGATGTTTCATTTTTCATTAGATCACAAGGCCACAAAAAGTTGCACTCATGTGAGACAAAAGGATATGTATGAACAGTAGGTGATCTATTCTCCAACTAAGTACATCAGAAAAATTTGTGAACATGTGGAAAACACTAGAATTAAAAGATTGCTCAATCAAAATAACACAACAAAACCATTGGCTCCATTACACTCCATGAACATACATCCACAAAATATAACACACTCCAAGAATATTTACTACACTCAGAATGAGAGCACCAATAGCATATATTATTACATCAAAATAATGGCCTAGAATACAAATTTAAGTCCTCAATTTATAGGCAATTGTCTCCTGAATTTTTGTTGAGAGTGAGAGATTCCTTCATGTAAATAAATGCATAAAAACTAATAAAACAAAACTAAATATATACAAACTGACTCTCTAGGAGGTGCTAACTCCACCCTTGTTTATATCATTTAATAAGTACATGAGCCTTTACATGTCTTAAAAGAAAGAAAGAAGAAGTAGATAAGGATAAAGAAGCTATAAGAGGATGCAGGAATCTTTGGAGATGCCAAAAATAGAAGCTCAACCTTCTTTGGATTTTTGTAGGAGTTAAACTATTGTTATAATGTGTTTTTGGTGCATGGAAATCTCTAGATTTTGAACTGGCAGTTAACTATCAATGTACCTATGACTTATTCAAAAAATTCTAGCACACCTTTGGAGAAGTGCACATTTAGAGAGGTGCATCCTAGTGATAGGTTGAAAAAATCCAAAATTTTGCAAGTGTCAAAACTAAAATTCTAGCTTCTAGATTCTCTTCCTCTTCATACTAGAGCTATGTCTAGACGTTTGCTCTTGAATTTTTCTATGATCTCCATCACTTGAGTTGCATCTAGAAAATCCAAACAATCATACTTATCCTTTACTACTTGACAATAGTTTCCCACTTCTATGCGAGTCTCTACAAAGTCTTCTAATTTTACATCCAATTCTAGCAATGCCTCCTCTATCTTGAATGGTTGTCTAATGTCTTCATTAATCAAAGCTTCTTCAAAGATCTTCCAAAACTATTCAAAAATTGTTTGCACTAAAATGATTTTATCCCTTGACTCATCTTCAAAAATATCAAGGGAAGCATCACTATAATACTTCTTAGCTCCCAAAATATGCTTTTGGGTTTGATCCTTGAGCTTATGAATATCCATCCACATGTAATATCTTCATTACTTTATTACTAGCAAAAATCTTCTCAATCCAATCATCTATCTTATCCAATTCATTCCTCATATATACATCCATGAGCATATGATACCTTTGGTCGTTTATGGACTGAAATGCTCAAAGGTCTTTACCCTAGATATGTACCTCATCCATCAATCCAAAATCCTAGTTCAGTATAGCAACCAGCCTATCTACATTGACTTGCATATCGTGTAATAGTTTAAGGTTTCCCTATATTATCTGCACACTTTTTTCCTCAAAACTTTCCTACCATAGCTGACATGCCTTTAAAAATGGATCCAATTGTACAATTTCATTCTCCTTCCTATCAAGTGTTGCACCTAGAGTTGCCTCAGGATTATTAGGGTCCAAAGAACCAACCACTTCATGAAAATAGCTTCTTAAAAGCTCATTCTATTTTTAGAGCCCCAAAATTTTAGACTCATCTTGTTCTAGGTGGTTAAACACTTCTTTAATTCCTATAATGACCATCAATTTAGCAATGTCCATAGTGGGCTTTCCTAGCAAGACCTCTTTAATTTGACAATCTTTCGAGGTTAGATCTTCAATATCTACATGTAGATGAGGCATGAAAATATAAGAAAATTATTAGAAACAATAGTCCACCAAGATAACTTGAGGGGTGTGAATCAGTTATCTGGTAATTAAAACATTTATCTTCTTTATACAAACTTAACCATTCAACTAAAGTAAATAGCAACCATAATAAGATGCACATAGAAAATTACACTAGATATGTTGACTAGGGAAACCCTTGATCAGAGGGAAAATCTCAATGGGAATGATGCCCACAAGATGATGTACTAATATAAATATTCCTTGTTAGAGGATGGACCCTATTATGAGTCTATTACAACATTCAATGCATATGAGTCCCTGTTAGGAGACTTTGAATCCCTGTTAGGAGTTTTCAACCCTCTTAGGAGTTGTGCCAGCCCTGTTAGGAGTTGTAGTATAATGTATGCAAGAAGAGCCCACTACCCAAACATGCAATTTCAACTACAAGAAGAGCTCACTGCTCAAACATGCAATTTATTGTTATATTCTTCTTTCCTTTGTTTTATCAACAAAACCAATCATTTTCAAACCTTTTAGACCAAGTCACTAACCTCAAATCTAAATATCAAACCTCGGATCACTCAGCAAAACATTGGTAATGAAGTTTCCTTCACTTCTACTCCACTCTTCTCAACTTCACATTCTGCAGTCTCTGTTACTTACAATCACTTCTTCATGTCATGTATACCTTCTCCATGATAAAGGAAAATGTCCTTCCTTTATACCAAGTCCATAAAACAATTTCCCCAGCCAGCTACTAGACCTTCTTAATTAATCATTATAGGACCACATTAAGAACATGTTATACTTAGCGATAACATTAATCTTCTACATTGTAACTTGAATATCTTTCTGTATATGTAATATTATGATGTGAAAATTTAGCCACGTCATCACCAATATGTCTTATTCACATCCTCAACCTTTATTCATAGAATAAGAACTCTACTAAGAGATATAACAAGTTTATTAGAACATGCCTCTCTAAACTATATCTCAGAATAGACATCACCAGAACTTACATAACTTCTTCCAGACTCATCATATCTTCTTTCGACATTAACTACATATACTAGATACTTAGAAGTATCTTTCATAACCTCAGATAGTTAGAATACTCAACAAGTCATTTGTACCAATTTGATCTTTCCATTGTTCTTCTATCAGATACCACAAAACACTGCCATGTTGACATCAATGACAAACTTAGTCATAAATGTAACATATAATCATAGTAACATATCTACAATATTCCCCCATAGGAATATCATCAGCATTCATGCTTCCAAAAATCTCTCAACATGAACAAGTCATGATTTTGATTCTTCATAATAAAGGCCAATGTTCTTGCATCACCTATAGGTAGCTCAAGTTTCTTGAGTGATTCAACCAATTCTTTCATTCCCTCATCCACACTACAATACAATTTCCTTTTATGCCTAACCATCACCTCTTTATTCAACTATCTTGGACTAATTCCCATTGAATATATATACATAGATGAAGAGGGGGTTTGTACCACTAGAACCTTTCCCATATCACTCCTCTCTAGAGTATTCTCTTTTAGTGAGAGATCAACATTAGACAACCTTGTATTTGTTGAGTCTACAGTCCTCACCTTTGTATCTAGAGATGTTTGCTGAGGTTCGTCATATATTTTCCCCTCTTTTGATACTTCATTGTGGCTCTTCTTCTTGTATAGATTGTAATTTCTCTTCATTAATGGGAGGAGAGGAGTGGCTGAACCTTTATTCAAGAAAGATAAATCTTGACATGGTGATGGTGGGACACTTAGAGGTCCTTGAGGAAACAGTGGCAATTAAATCCAATCTTCTCCAAAAGGCTAATTCGTTGTTGTATCCCTTATCTTATCACATACAATTTTAGTACCTATAGGCATTGTTGGTGTAAATAAGTATTTACTTATTACACTTACTTAAGTTTTACTTAGGTTAATGCATTATTTAATTATTATTTTACGTGAGACACTTATGAGTTTGTGTACTCTCATTGAGTTACACAACTCTAATTATGCACATGGTGTCTACAACATAGGAGTATGCATCATTCACTGAGTTGTCATGATGACAACATAGTTATCAGCACTCCTCATTTAGCACATGTTGTCTACACCACTGATTTGCATGCTACACCATTGTAGACTTATCCTCACATCATTGTACTTAATCCCGTGCTTAATGGAGGATAACCCATATTTGGTGGACATGTGCCTGGTTGTATGACATATCATGATGCTAAATTATATGCTTTATAGAAGCTCTCCTGAGGCCTTTATATTCAGGCACTCCTAGTGTACTCTAATCTAGTTATTGAATGAATATCATCATTTTGATCATACTCTGTCTATTTTGGTCTACTGTGTGCTTGTGTTGAGTTCTTTAGTTCTTGGGTGAATTTTTGCCTAAGCCAAATTCTTACATGGTATCAGAGTTGAGGGAGATTCTCATCATGTAGCCATTCGAGACCATTCATGCTTTAGCACCTTGACACAAATCTGGAGGATCCATAGAAATTGGGAGTGTCTAGAGCCAAATCTGACCTCACCATTGCGTTCAGAGCATTGATTTGGTGAAGATTGACTATAAAATTGCATATATTGGGTGAAATTTGATCGTCAGGCAAAAAAATTTTGCAAATCGAAACTCGGAGGCCCCGATTTGCAATTCGGGTATGATCGTTCATTGATCTGATTAATTGATTTTCAGATCTAAATTATTATTATTTTTTCTTTGCCATTATTCAAATTTTTTTCAAAAACTTTCGAGTATTTTTTGAAAGTATTTTCATGGTCAGAGAAAATTATTGGCAGAACCAGGCTATCAACCCCTGGCTTGCAAATTTGGCAGATATATTATTTTTTGCAGGGTTTATATTTCATTGACGGACCCCTGCTAAATTCGCATCAATTAATCACATCTACGTAAGGGCTATACAAAGAACTCAGCTATAAATTCTACCATGATCCACGGGCCTAGCCACATCACAATTTCTGGCAAACAACTCCACCGGCGAGCAAATAGAGACCACTACTTTTGGTTTATCCACCGTGGCACATTATATTTGTTTAGCACTTTAAGTGCCCATCCCATGCATGTGGGATTATTCTCTACTTCTCTAACATTGGCTTTCCTTCTTCCAGTATAGACTCCATCTCCAAAAATGATTTTCTACACCCGGCGATCATTTTAAATTGTCCTGCCTATGACAATTGCCACGTCTTCAGTGCCACGTGGCGCTCGACGACTCGAACATGTCAACAGCATAGTCAACAAGTGACTCAGCCCTCTGATGTTGTTGCCATGTCACACAAAACCCATCACCAACTCAGCCAAGACACATCAGATTTTCTCATACCATACGTACATATTTGTATAGTACAAATTCCATGTTGACTGCTACGTCAGCTAGTGGGCCAAATTTCTACTGATGTCATCAATTTATTGTCTTAAATTTGATGCCCCTCTGGATGTCAAAATAGGGAAAATTGTAATTGCTGTGATGATCGTATGACCATCAAATTTAACCCTATATTTCTTTGATGCAACCCCTCTCCAAATTGATTTTGGTTTTAGTAGTCCAAATTCAAGATGCCATAACTCGCACATCTGGACTCCAAATCAGGTGCAATTTTTTTTGAAATCGTGTAGAATTTTCTAAATTTTTTAGTGGTGCAGCTATTTTTTGGTTTTGGTTCATGGATTGTTCAAATTTTGCTTTTTTGGTGACTGTACTTGGCTAATCCTACATTTTGCAACTTCAAACGCTCCATACAGGCACATCTGGAGTCAAAAATAGGTTCTATTTTTTTTTGAAAGTGCATATTTTTTTATCTACTTTCTACATCTAGCATCAGATTGTAGTGTTGTGTGGACAAAATTGTCACTTTTAGCAATAGGGCCTTTCTTTGCTTTGTAATGCTTCAGAATTGTAGCACATTCTAAAGTTTCAAATTTTTACTCTATCAAGAGGTTGTAATAAGAAAAATTAGAAGTCCACAAGGCCAAAATTGACAAGTGGCCCATTGTAATTGCACTACTGATAAAGTGCCCAAAGCATCTATTTTGGGGGGGTTTCTTGATTTAGTGAAAAGGGGGGGTGTTCTTGGTGTTGTGTTCTCTCTTTTTTGCAATTTTCTTTCATTTTCTGAATTATGAGCAACTTTAAGTTTCCTAAATTAACTCCTCATAACTATGCTTCGTGGTCAATAAAAATGTTGTATCACTTAATGCATAATGGAGTTTCACAATATGTAGATGGTACTCTTCCTAAACCAGCAGATGATAATGTGTTTGCAAGTGATATTTCAAATTGGGTAGCCATGGATAGGAAAGCCCTAGGTTATATATGTTTGGGGGTAGATGATTAAATCATGTATCAAATTAAGAAATGTACTACATCCAAGGAAGCTTGGGATACCCTCAAAAGCCTTTATGGTAAAGTTTTTGAAGAGGATGTGTTCAAAATAGAAGATGAGCTTGTTTCCTTAGATCCTAAGTCATATGACTCAATACAGGATTTCATCATCAAGGTGAATGAGTTAAGGACAAAGCTTATTGATTGTGGGAGTTCTATCAAAGATGATGGACTGATCTATCTCATACATAACAAGCTGCCATCAGAATATTCTACATTTGTATCTTCTTTTAACACCTCTAAGACTACCTTAGGGTCTACCTACAAGAAAGTCACTTTTGATGAATATGCTAAACTGTTGGATGATGAAGAAAAAAAGTTGAAATCAATGGGGATTCTCAAATCACCTCAGTTCAAAGCATTGGTGGACAACAATGAGGGTTCTCAAAATTTAGCTACACAATCTTCAATTAAAGGAAAGGGTAAGAAGTTCAAGAAAGAAAAATCTGAGGATGCACAAAAGACAACACCTCAATCCAATCAACAAGGCAAGTCCTCAAATTCCAACAAGAAGGGGGACAACCATAAGGAGAAGAAGAAGTGTGCTTATTGCAAGAAATTGGGTCATGAAGAGCATGAGTGTTATCTCAAGAAGATTGATGAATTGACCAACATCATGAAGAAATATAATGTTCCATTTCCTAATGCTTATAAGGATAAAGGGTCTTCATTAGATTCCAAGGGAAAAGGGCAAGCACTCATGGCTAATTTGAACTCTTCAAAGGAATGGATATATGACTCTGGTGCCTCATATCACATGGGTTCTTCAAAGGAGGATTTTTCTTCAATGAAGCAGTCCAAGGTACCACACATCTTCATGGGGAATGATAGTAAAATGGACATTGAAGGAAAAGGAAACATGGAGATGGAAAATGGAGAGTCTCAAGAGGTTCTCTATGTTCTAAACCTAAGTTCAAATCTCCTCTCAATCTACCAAGTTACTCACTTTGGAGATGGACATAGAGTTGAGTTCCTTCCTGACTCAATAAAAGTGCACAATCTTAAAGATAATTCCTTGGTTGCAGTGGGGAAAGTGAATGATCATAAGAGGTTATACTATTTCTCACATTTTGTACCCAAGTCTTCTTCAAAAGCCTTGTTAACTCAATCAAATTCAAACATGCAATTATGGCATGAGCAGTATGGTCATCTTGACTACCGCTATCTTCAGCAACTTTGCACATACCACATGGTGAAAAGTCTACCTCAAATCAAATTTTCTAAGGGTGAGTGTTCAACAGATTCAGTGGATATGCATCCAGAAGGGAAGTTACAAAGAGGGAAGTCTTTTAAAGCAACAAGTGTTCTTCAAATGGTTCACATGGTATTAGCAAGTCCTTTTGCATTCAGCTAGGGTTGCTACATACTTACCTTAGTCGATGACTTTTCAAGGTTCACTTGGGTCTACTTTCTGCATAGTAAGAATGAAGTGTTGGACAAGTTTCTAGACTTCAAGACTCATGTAGAATGGAAATCCAGAAAGGCCATCAAAGTACTCTGCATGGATAATGGAAGCATGTATGTGAATAGAAGACTTAAGGACTTTTGCAAACATGAGGGAATTGATCTTCAGACTCAATCAGCATTTAGTCCACATAAGACAAATGTTGCAGCTCTGAGGATTAGAACTCTCAAATGCATGGCAAGTTGCATGATTCATGCCAAGTCTCTAAATCCATCATTAGAAGTCGAACCAATATCTAGTTCCACTCACATTCTTAATCATTCTCCTCATCCAACCTTAGATGGCAAAACTCCTTTTGAGGCATGGTGCGGTAGAAAACCTATTGTGACACACTTTAGAATCTTTGGTTGTTCTGTATCGGCAAAGAGATCTTCCAGAGGATGCAAGGCATAGCCATCTCGACCTTGTACCTTCATTGGTTACAAAGATAGTATGAAGGCATATAGACTTCTAGATCTTGAGACACATTAGATATTTGTGGAGAAGGATGTACATTTTGAGGAAAATTCACCCAGCTTGTCCTCTACTCCTCTTCACACATCATATAGTGTGGATATTGAAAGTGATTTCAGCGATAGTGCTTCAACATATTCAAACATGTGAAGTTTTTTCAATAGATACAGTGAGAGGTCACTTCATCATTTTAGTCTGCATGCATACATCGCTACAGTGATAGGTCCAAAATAGTAGGGTACATCTAGTCTTCCAGATACAAGTTCAGTGATAGATTTGGGGGATAGTATCCATGATCTACCTCTTCTTATTGATGCATAATTACCTTCTTTAGTTGTCATGAGAGCTCCATCCGACTCTCTTGTTCATTCTCTACATGATCAATCCTCCCAGGTTGAAGTGATTGTGGATACTTATGATCAGTAGTTGCAACAGGGTTCTTCATCAGTTGCAGAGACTGAGAGTTCTTTGGGATAGGTTCTTTAGCTAGTTGAGAAGGTTTCAGAGACAACATTTATCCATGGGATTCTTTCCACACCTAGTGAAAGTGTCTCATTTGTACCCTTGGCATTGTTTCTTCCCAAGGGGAGGAACACCATTCTGCACTCTTGGATCATCTTCTTCATCAGAAGAGTCATTGTTCAGCATTCTTCTTTGTGGGGGAGGAGCCTATCTTGTCTCTCCACCTCTTCTCATTATTCTCTTATGTATATACTAGATATATGTCATAATGGGGGGGTCTTGATTACTCCATCCATCCATGCATCCATTTATCTTTCTTTTTGGGGGAGGGTTTTTCCCATGAGGTTTTCCCTCTTTCCCTTCTTTATGGGAGATTGCATATCATTATGTACATGGGTACCTAATAAGGCCTAGTAGCCGGGACCCATCCTACATTTCATTCTAGATTTTGTAAGCTTACGGGAATTCCCCTAAGTTGCACTTAAGGGGGGTGTTGGTGTAAATAAGTATTTACTTATTACACTTACTTAAGTTTTACTTAGGTTAATGTATTATTTAATTATTTTGCATTATTTAATTATTATTTTAGGTGAGACACTTAGGAGTTTGTGTACTCTCATTGAGTTAAGCAACTCTAATTATGCACATGGTGTCTACAACACAGGAGTATGCATCATTCACTGAGTTGTCATGATGACAACATAGTTATCAACACTCCTCATTTAGCACATGTTGTCTACACCACTGATTTGCATGCTACACCATTGTAGACTTATCCTCACATCATCGCACTTAATCCCATGCTTAGTGGAGGATAATCCATATTTGGTGGACATGTGCCTAGTTGTATGACATATCATGATGCTAACTTCTATGCATTCTAGAAGCTCTCCTGAGGCCTTTATATTTAGGCACTCCTAGTGTACTCTAATCTAGTTATTGAATGAATATCGTCATTCTGATCATACTCTATCTATTTTGGTCTACTGTGTGCTTGTGTTGAGTTCTTTAGTTCTTGGGTGAATTCTGGCCTAAGCCAAATTCTTACAGACATGAAATCAAAATCTAACATTTTAAAGACATCAGTCTCTTGACCCTCTTGTTCATCTACCCACTACTATTATTCATCCTCCAAAGTTGTAACCAAAATAGGTAGTGTGGGAATAGATGGTGGCATTACTATGGAAATCCTTCTCCATTCTTCCTTAGTAGCCCTAGCAAAATGAGTCCTCTAACTCAAAGGAAGGTTATCCTCTTCATCTTCTTCATCCTCTTCTTTAGGAATAGTTTTTGGGACTAAAGGAATAGGAATAACCTTTCTTTGTGCTTTCTGCCTTCTAGTCCTTTTGATTGGAGTTTTAGTCTTAGATCTTTTAGGGGTTGATAGAGAGGATTCTTCCTCTTGAACATGTGAGGACACCTCATGTACTTCCTCTTTAGATCCTTGTCCCTATTCAAGTGGTGGTACTTGTGAATTATCTTGACTTTGAGTGGCTTCTACATTTTCTAGCTCTTGGTTCTCAGGTGCTTGAGTTGCCTCCTGGGCTTGAGTCCTTTCAACTTCAGGCTTAGCTTGTTGAGGAGAAACTATTTTCCTTTTATTTTTTCCTTTCTACCTTGAAGTATCCAACTTCCCTATTATGTTGATACATCATTTCCAGCCTAATTGGAGATTGGGCTATGAATGTTGGTATTGTAACTTTAACCCCTCTTCCCTTTACTTGGTGGGTTGTGGCGTATATGACTACTATTTTAGGAAATGGGTCCAACTTGAATGGCTTCTTAATATATTCCTTAGTCAACTAGATGAAATGTCTTGCCCTATAATTGATATCTACATTTTCTTCTCTATTAATTTTTGCATTCATAACCACCCAATTGTATATCTTACCTTGATTATATAGGGGATCTAACACCTCTAAAGTATCTTATTGAACAACCTTCAATGGGACCTTTATTTTTAAGGCACTAACTACTCCTATAATAATCCCTTATTTGTATATCATAGTCATCTATTGCATTCATCCAATGATCCTCTATGGCATCTTCATGTTTAAATTATTTTCCTACCAAGTATTGAACTCTGCCAATATTGTCAAAACATGGACGAAGGGATTTATAGTCTTCCAAGGGATACTAATCCCATTCTAAATCAAAATTCATGATATCCTACTTTTGTTTGACACCAAGTAGACCTATGGTGAGGGTCCATACTTAGGTCTTCTTATTTTGTTTCCTTACTCTATCATATGCAGATGAGAGTTGTCATGCAATCTCTAGCAAAATGAGTCTATCACATGGATACCTAGGGAGATTCTTAGGATTTGTAGTTGTACCCTCTACCCTTAAGTAGGTGAATGTCTTGAATTGGATATATTAGGCACCTATTTCTAAAATTCTTGATGATCCCTCTAATGACATCCTTTTTGTATAATCACTTTCAATAAATTGAATGATTGCAAAAATGAAAGCATCATTCATTATCCTGTATTCTTTACTCTGATCCATTGACTTCTTCTTTTTTAGCTGAGGTTATACCACATAAGGTCATGTATTAATATCTTCAATGCTTCCCCTCTTGAATAATCATGGGTAGTTTTTAGTCCTTGTCGCTAACATATATACCAAATATGAAGTCATATAGAATCTACGGTTGGTTTTAATTGCCATAAATTATTCATCTAGATTCTCACTAAGTATTTTGGCTCAATCAATTGGCATCTTCATCACTCTGATGGTCTTGATGAAATGTACCATCCATATGTTCAAGTTCCTTGTTGTCAGTAGACCCATAATCCCACTCAAAAGAACAATGGAATATATGATATCATCATTCATATACCCCCTAGTCATGTCAACTTTTCCAACTTTTCATCCCATAGGTGTCCTATCAATCAAATATGATGATTGAATAATGTTTGTAGCTTCATGTTCATTATCCTTATACCACCTTTTTGCTTGATGATAAGTCAATCTTACATATTTTTCTTCCCTTGGGAGATGGAAAACTTTCTTGATATTATTTGGTCTTAGGTCTAAGACAATCTCCCCTATTAGTCTCTTCACAACTCTCTCCTCCAAAACATAATTCTCTTCTAAGGTCATAACCAATTCTAAAGATTGCACTAATATAGGATGTGAAGCTGCATTTACCAATCCTAATCTAATAAGTGTAGAAATCATTGGGGATTTCTCATTTGGCTTGTTGCAGAGTACTAAGAATATATTCTAGTCAATATGCCCTAACTCAGTGTCTTGAATCTTTGAATGTGCATCTTGGAAGTGTGATTTTGATTCGACACCTTGAAACTTAAAGACCACTAGTTTTGGAATAATATTTGCTATGAGTGCGGATGAGGAGGAAGCCATTTTATCTATTCAAAATATGAACACATTAGTTAGATAGAAGGTGGAAATTTAAACCCTAAATAAACCCTAATTACTAGAAAACTAGACCTAGAAAACAAAAACCTATCAAAACACTCAAAAGCCTCATTTTATGCCTTGGATGCATAGTTTTTAGCACACCTTGAGGGTGCACTAGATGTTCTCATGCAATTTAAGAAAATTCAAAAAGTAAGGGTGTGCACCTATGCACCCATTCTCTTTGCAAAGTGCAGAGTGTTTGAAATATGGTGTGCACCTGCACACCCTGCCAGGTGTGCATGTACACACCCTATGCTTGTAAGACTTAGCTTTAAAAAAAAAATGGTGCACAGTTGCACACCTTGGGAAGGTGCACAATTGTGCACCATTTTTGTGATGCCTTAGTTTGTTTTGACATTATGGTCAATTTTTTTTATTAGGGACTCACACTTAGTCAAATGGTTAGCAACTACTAAGCTTATCTTACAATTTACAGCATTAACTAAGTAATCCAAGTTCTACCAAATTCTACAATTGGTAGTAAGTTCTAGAATTAGTATTCGATTTACACAGAACAGTATCTACTGAGTTGATAAGTAATAGTGAAAATTGAGCTTAATAGTATTAACTGAGTTGCATAGTATCAACTATGGTCTCCAATGTCTACCAAGCTCGCAGTGTCACTGATGTGAATCTAGTATTGACCAAGCCAGGAAGTGGAAACCAAGTGATTCATTTTATACTGAGCTCATAGTAATAGTGTTGACCAAACCATTAAGTTTTAAACAAGTGATTTGGTTTACATGTTGAGTTTTACAGTGTTGACCAAATTCATACTACTTTGAAGTGATTAGTATGAGTCAAGCTTCTATGTCTCTTGAGAGAATTATGATTCTAAGTGTTGATAATGATTGTTGAGTATCAAAACTTTCTCGAGTTCATCTTCAAAACTTGAGTGCCAATAGTTGAGCCAACTTTGTGTATTTTGATGAAACTTGTGTTGTAGCTAATTTTGATGAATTGTATTCTAGATTGGTATATGTATAATTTATTGTATCATATCCAAAAAACTATGGAGTAAATATCAGAATGTGAATATAGAGATTAGAAGTATAGAGTGAAAAGGCTACAAGCAGTATAAGGAGTAGCAAATATTTATCTATGATAGCAAGGTGATCTTTACATTTCAAAGGAATCTTAACCAGCAAATTAGAGTTGCAGATTAGAGATTAGCCAGTGGTTCATCCTAACAAGTGGAATAGTTAAATCCTTTCACAATGTAGATTTAACAATATTTTGCAAACCTCTTTACCAGGTGCATACTTCATTGTATGTTTTGTAAATCCTTTCACAAGGTGGATCTAGTGGTCCTTATTGCTTCTAATAGGAAAGATCATCAGAAGTGATCAATAATAAGCCTTAATAGGTTAATTTTATACTGTAGTCCTAAAGCTTGTGGGTATCATCCCCACCACAATTTTACTTTACATTTGGAAGATTTATGGGTCACCATATCTTGTGTCAAAGTGTTATGAATGTTTTAGTGCTTTTAGTCTTTCATGCATACAATTAGACCAGAATATATATGAAGGATTAATTGGTGAAATAAGATTAAGTTTTAGTGGTTCCTTATTCACCCCTTCCCTCTTAGTAACCTAGCCTATCCTATATTTACAACAATTGGTATCAGAGCTTCGTATTCTTAGAGAAGAAGTTTAACAACTTGAGCAAAGATTAGAGGCAATGGAGGTATATAGGCTATATAAGACTATTGACAATGAAAAGTTGGATTTGGAATTAGCTATTGGAAAACTAAAAAAAGAAAAGGAGCAACTTTCTCAATCATTGAAAAGAAGAAAAGATCTTGTAGTACAAACAAATGACTATCTCTATACTGAAGAAAGAATTAAAGACCTCTATCTAGAAAGAAATTTTGATGAAGCTAATGAGGTAATCAAAGACCTATTGGAAAAGAATTAAAATCTTCAAGAAGTTAGAAATCTGAAAAGACAACAAGAAATTCAGTTAGTAAGATTATGTGAAGTTATGGAAGAAAAAGACAAAACCAAAAAAGAGATAGAAGAAAAGAACAATCAAATTCAACATCTATCCCTTCAATAGGAAGACTTCATTGATCAGCTCACTAATGAAAATGTAGAAATCATGAATCTAAGATTGGAGAATGAAAGATTGAAAAATGATCTAAACATTGAAAAGCAAATCAATGAGAGAATAATGAAATCTCAAGTAGAGATGAATCAATTGAATGAGAAAATTCA
This sequence comes from Cupressus sempervirens, assembly GCA_028749045.1. NCBI lineage: Eukaryota > Viridiplantae > Streptophyta > Pinopsida > Cupressales > Cupressaceae > Cupressus > Cupressus sempervirens. Next base: position 507,674,407 of record CM053792.1, on the reverse strand, counting down.
ATACATATAGAAAGGAAAAGTAGGAATAGGATACATAGAAGAAGGTGAATCATCTAGCCAAGGAGCTCAAAAGAATCAAAGGCCTATTTGCAATCACTATGGTAAGTTAGGTCACGCATCAAACAAATACTAGAGTAATGGCAAAACAAAATTCAATGGAAAGTGTTACAATTGAAATAAACATGGTCATAGAGCAAGTGAATGTAAAGAGAAACCTAAATTTGAAGGTAAATGTCACAAGTGCAAGAAGCATGGACACAAATCTTCTAAATGCAAAACTAAGATATTGAACCCAATAGAAAATATTGTGAAAGCTATATTTGGTTGGCACTAAAACACTTGGTTTTGATGCCATTATTGTGGATAATTTGGGCATATTGGAGAAAATTATGTGAAACATCACATGAGGACAAGAGACACCACTAGAAGATGTTTTATTTATACAAAATTTGGACATCTTTCCAAGAATTGTATGAACACTGGAAGGATTGAAGATGAAAAGAAAGCCAAAGCTAACAATATCAAAAAGTGGATGAGGAAACAATGGATTTCAAAATATTTTTAGAATACAAGTATAAATCTTGAAGCAAATGTCACTCAAAAATTGGGTGACTCAAGCATTTCAACTTGATCTCCCATAGGAATAACTAGAACTGAGACTCTGAAGGAGACATCTTATATCAATTCTAGCTAGCTAGAAGGAAATATCAACATTACCAATTAAGATGCAAAGGGATCACTGAGTTATTGCAAAAAACTCAAGACCATCTAGCTAGGATGGGTTGCAAGACCCTACCGAGCAAGGTTGAGATACGCTAAAACATTGTGTGGACACCAAGCTATGAATGACTCTACTCGGCATTAAAGTTGAATCGAGTGGAAGATAGTTTGTCACAAAATGAGTGATTGTACCAACCATGGTGATTGAAAAATGAAAATATGTTAAAAGAAAGGAAATGGAATTCATTTATCACCATGAATTTTCAAAGAGCTATTTGCAAGAATGATTTATATGCTAACAAGTGATCTGTGTGTTTGTTGTTGAAGATTTTCATGTTTTCATAAACCCTACTAAGCATGTCATATTCTAGGAGAAAAAAAATAGGAAAGGGTTTGAGATGTTGGTTCATGGAACTGAATGGAAGGCACCAAATTTCAAGTTGAGCCTAACAATTACAGAAGTGCTTGACCCAACTAGAGCTCAATCACAAATTCCACCCAAGGTATTACTTGTTAATGAAATTCATTCACATTTTTTTTGTTTGATACAAGAAATTAGAACCCTAGAGATGGATGAGACTCTGAAAAAGTTATGTGTGAATGGTGCATTGCAACCTGAGCATCAACATTTGGAGACCAAGGGTTCAACACACATTTCACATATGCCCCAAGACTTTCAAATAAAATGGATAAGGTTTATTCTTAGTTGTGTACATAATGGGAAGTTATGGTTGGAGCATCCTATTCAAATAACAAAGAAAATGATTCATCAAATCATAGGGCTCCCAATCTTGAACAAAGTAAAGACTACCAAAGCCCTAAGTCAGGTAGACCTGGAAAGAAAAACTCTTGCTGAGTCAGATGGAAGAGGAATGAAGATAAAAAAATGTGATTGATATGGAACTAAAATTTGGAATTCATGTGAAAGCTTATAAGATCTATAGCTCCAGTCATCTCAACAGTGGTGCCATGTGAGGTAGTTGATCTGGCTCTCAAGGTAATGAAGAACAACATGTCCTTTGACCTTGTCGAGCTAATGTTGAATCAATTCAACAAAAACATGGAGAGCGTCAAAAATTCAAAGAATAATCCATGTAAGTTTGGTTCACTCTTGACTTTTTTATTCTTCTTTGTGTAAGAAATTTTCCCTTTAAAATGTTTAGTCATATAGAGAAAATATGTACCAGTACTATATTAGATTAATGAATATATAGCAGAGATGGGTGAGAACTTTGTTAGTATCATGGGAAATTATTTTGATTTATTCAAAGAAAAGATGAATAACAGATATAGAATTCCCAAGAAACTTGTAGAAGATTAAAAGGATGATTTTTATTTCATGGTGGACTGTGAGAAAGTGTGCATTCAAGTAGTCAAACCTAGAGTAGTGTGGGTTAAGCCTCTAACCTATGAGGTTAATGTTGATGACACCAAAGATATCATTGAGGAACTATTGAATGAACTCATGGATCCCAAGGCCACATATTTTGGTACTTATGATGAAGCCAAATCTAGAATAGAACTTGAAATCAAGCTTCCTCAAGATGTCAATAAAGGAAAGAAGAGGATAACAAAACTAAGGCAAGAGGGTTTTACTCTCCTGTTGACAGAAGGAAAAGGAGATGATTTGGAAAAAGATGATGCAAAAGATGAAGTAGAAGAAACAAATTTTAAAGAGGGAAAAACTATAAGGAAGAAGGATAAGGTCATCATTACACAACCCACCAAGTCATCTACTATAGTATTCACAACAAGAGCATCTAGATCAACAAAGAAATTGAAATTAGGTGAGGAAGATGCTGAGGAAATTATTTTCAAGAAACATCCACCTACATTTCAAGAAAAAATAAAGAAAATTGAAGGAGGAGTTGTAATGGAAAACTTCAAATCTCTTAGATATGAGACTAGGAATGTAGATGAGAAGAAGCAAGTTGAAGACATGATGATGTCAAAACTAGGTAAATGGAAATACTCACCTAATAAACTTGTACAAAAAATTCCCAATGAGCTTATGTAAGCAATCAATCCAAGATGGGAAAATGCAAAGAAAACTACAAAAGATATAGTTGAACAGACTCATGAAGTAGCTTATGTTGAGTCTTAGTGACAAACAGGTGAAAGAATCCATAAAGAAAGATGAGGAGAAGATCGCTTTGAAATTAAACACATGCATGAGATTGGTAAATAACATTGAAACTGTGATGAAGACAGCTACAACTACATGGAAGAATATTTACAAACTTCATCAACTGGGTGATTTTGTTGTTCATGTTAGTAACATAGATGATGAAGATGACAAGGAAGAAAATAAAAATAATGATGAAGAAGATATAGAAATAGATGATGTAGATTTGGGTGACGAGGAGAAAGAACAAGAAGGTATTGAGGTGAATCTCCTGAAGATTTAGAGTATTGAGGAAACTAACCTAAAGAAGATTGCAACAACAGTTATGGCCTTATTTCCTCACTCTCTAAGCAAAGCTTTAATTTTATCAAGCTTACAAAAAGCTTCTATCAAGTTGGTTGTTGCAACCACTACAACACCATGCACCCAACCAATCTCTATGCATATTTAGTTAAGTACCATATTAACTAAAGTGATCATCACTTCATCTATCAAGTAGATAATGCCTCCACCATCATCAGATTTGGTTACATAAAAAATATGCATTTCTACTATCAGTAAAATATCTACTTTTATTGCTAGTCCTTCTATTTCTATTATTATTGAAATTCTAAGTGTGCAAATAGCAAGTACAAGGATAGTTGAGAACAAGTCTCAACAGAGTAATAAAGTTTCAATTAAGGATAAAGGTAAAGAAGAATACATTGATCTTGATGAGGATATAGTTATCCCAAATTTGGATATATCTACTCTAAATCCTAATCAAATGAAAATCATAAGTGAATTATTGCGAAAGAAAGCTAAGTAACAGAAGCTTAGAGAAGAGAAAAATAGAGAAAATCAAGTGCTTGAAGATGTAAAGAATATACTTGTAGATGCACTAAGTACTAAGGTTGATAGTACACAACCTTTTTTTTTCAATTAGCAAAAATTGACCAAAAATTCAATGAAGACTTGAATGGATAGGAAAAGTTGCTACAAAGAGCAGAGAGGAAGTTTGAGAAAAAATTATTGGAGCAAGTTGTATAGAAAATTGCAATAAATCAAGCAGAATTGTCTACTATTCTCATCTCATTAGAAAACTCTACAAATAATGTTACTTCATTATTTAGAAAGTTATGTGATACATCTATCTTCACTCATGGAATCAAGGATAAACTATCTAAGATAGATGGAGACTTGAAGGCAAGTGCACACCATTTGTCACTTGACCTGAGCTACAGTTCTGCTCACTACTCAAAGATCATATTTATGGCTAATTTGCAAGAAAAATTATTAAGGGAAGAAGCCAAGATTAGGGCCACACTTGCAGATATCCATGGCATGATTATTACGAACATGGATGCATTGTAGAAACACATTACACATACCAAAACTCTCATCCATGATAATAACTTCTCCATAATTGATCACATGATGGAGTTATCAACAAAAGTATAGATTGCACTTCATGAAAAAAAGGTGTTATAGGAAAATTGGGACAAGACAATGGCATTGATTTTGAAGGTACATTCTAACTTCTTGTCACATTTTTGGCATTACAATATAGCATACACCTTTGGCATTTATGTCAAAAAGGGGGAGAATATGTGATATATATATATGTATGTATGTAAGGTGGAGAAATATTTATATATATGTATGTATGTGTGTATATAAATGTATACACACACACACACACACACACACACACACACATATATATATATATATTGAGAAAAATATAATATGTGATATATATATGGGGGAGAAGCATAATATTATACATATACATGTACAAATAGTAATAAAACATCATTTACAAAAGCATTTTGAAAAATCTCAAAAATAGAGTATGTTGCTAAGATGGAGACAAAAGAATGTTTTGGACTTGAAATTTTGAGAATTTAGGTTTGATTGATAAGTGTTTTTGTCACTAATCCCAAAGTGGGAGATTTTTTACATTATTATCAAGTTTATTTATTAGTGACTCCCACTTAATCAAATGGTTAGTAGCTACCGAGCTTATCTTATAGTTTACAGTGTTAACTAAGTAATCCAGGTTCTACCAAGTTCTAAAATTAGTATTCAATTCACATCGAGCAGTATCTACTGAGTTGATAAGTAACAGTGCAAATTGAGCTTCATAGTATTACTTGAGTTCCACAATGTCAATCATGGTCTCCAGTGTCTACCGAGCTCATAGTGTCAAAGATGTGAATCTAGTGTTGACTGAGCCAGGAAGTGTCAACCAAGTGATTTAGTTTATACTAAACTCATAGTGTTAGTGTTGACCAACCCATTAAGTGTCAACCAAGTGATTTAGTTTATATGCCAAGTTTTACAATGTTCACCAAGTCACCAGTGCTAACCGAGTTCAAACTACATTGTAGTGATTAGTATGAATCAAGCTTCTACATCTATCAAAAGCATGATGATGAAAAGTGTTAAAAATGGTTGTTGGTTGTTGAGTATTAGACCCTCACCAAGTTTGTCTTTAGAACCCAAGTGCCAACAATTGGGCTGACTTTGTATATTTTGGTGAAACTTGTGTTGTAGTTGACTTTGAGGAATTGTAGTTTGGATTGGTGTGTGTGTGTGTGTGTGTGTGTGTGTGTGTGTGTGTGTGTGTGTGTGTGTGTGTGTGTGTGTGTATATATAATGTATTGTGTCATATCCAAAAAACTATGTAGTAGATATGAGAACATGAATATAGAGAGTAGAAGTGTGAAATGAAAAGGCTACAAATAGTATAAGGAATAGTAAAGATTTATCTATCATAGCAAGGTGATCTTTACATTTCAAAGGAATCTCAACCAAAAAATTAGAGTTGTAGATCAGAGATCATCCACTAGTTCATCTTAATAGGTGGTACACTTAAATCCTTTCACAAGGCAGACTTAACAGTCTTTTGCAAATCTCTTTGCTAAGTACATACTTCATTGTATGTTTTGTAAATCCTTTCACAAGGTGCACCTAATAGTCCTTATTGATCCTAACAAGGTAGATTATCAGATGTGATCAATTGTAAGCCTTCACAAGTTAACTTTATACTGTAGTACTAAAGCTTGTGGGTATCATCCCCACCCTAGTTTTACTTTATATTTGGAAGGTTTCTAGGTCACCATATCTTGTGTTAAAGTGTTATGAATGTTTTAATGCTTTATGTCTTTCATGCATGCAATTAGATCATAAATATATATGAAGGATTAATTGGTGAAATAAGATTAAATTTGATTGGTTCTTGATTCACCCCTCCCCTCTCAGTAACCTAGCCTATCCTATATTTCCAACAAGTTTGATGTTTAGGTTAGTTTTAAGTTTTGTGAGGAAAAGTGTGCACCTTGAACACCTTGGATAGGTGTGCACCTTCTAACTTAGTGTTTAGATTTGTGTGTGCATCAATTTGAACATTTGGCACACCTCTGTGGGTGTGGAGGTCTATTCATAGCTAATTAAAGGAGAAGAATGAATAGAGAGAAGGGGGGATCCTGGGATTTTATAGGCCTAGAATGGAGTGCACCTTTTGGAGGTATGCCTATGCATAGGTGTGCACTTCCAAAGGGAAGATCTCTCACACTTAGTGCATCTAGTGCACTAGTGCACCTTGAGGTGTGTGTTAGGTGTGCTAGTGAACCCCTCTACATACAAATTCACATTTTCATCTTTAAAACTCTAATTTCTAGAACATGGGGTTTTCAAGTAGAGGGCCAAGCTATATTTAGACACTACAAAAAATCTTTAAAAAGACTCAAACCCAAAACTAGAGCACTAGGGGGAAAAAGAAATTTACTAGGGGGTCCCCATTTGTGGGAGAAATGGGCCATGTATTGTGAAACCACAACATTATATTGAGAAAGAATTGAAGTGAAACCAATCTGAATTCTTTACAAATCAATATGCTTGTTCATACAAAAATTACTTTCCCTATTATAGAAAATGATATCTTAAAAAAAATTCCCCAATACAATAATACAAAGTTCAACGAGGAAGTGTGACAATGCAGAAATCTCCAAAAAGACTAAAGGAACACTACCAAGGCTCCAATTTCTAGGATGCTCTATCATAAGGAACTATCCAAGAAATATAAAAATATACAAAAAAAAAAAAAAAACTATGGAGAGCTCACCTCCCAACCTAGGCCCCGAAAGGCCACCCACCGAGCTAGGAGAACCAATAATCGATGGGGTGACATTCAGAATCCAAACACAATGACATAACTCAACATATAATTCCCATCAAGGGTATGCACAATAGGTTTCATAATGAACCTATGACTAGGGAGAAGGTGGATTTTTTCAAGTATGAGATGTCAATAAAGCACACAAATCATATTCCTCTTTCAAGGCTACAAAATCACATAAAGTTATATTTCTTTCTCTCCGTATTTCCCCAAAACAAACTCAATTTTGAATTGACAAGAAAAGGCCCATAATTCCTTTCTTTCTCACTCTTCTCAACATGAGAAAGGACTCTTTATTGACTTGGAGTCCAACTGAAGCCCTTCTCATGTATATGGCCACTTCTTCCCTATCCAAGGGTGAGTAATGCCAACAATCCCTTCATAGTTTCCCCAACAAAACAAAGAGAAGAAACATAAAATGAAGCAAATAAAAATCCAAAATATCCACTCCTCACATGATACAAACACAAACATGCTACACTATGCAAGAATTTTACACGTACAAGTAATGAAAAAAGAAAAAAAAAAACCATGGCAATGGAGAACCTACCTTCACAAAGGTTATGGCAAGAATAAATTTTGATATGAGCTAAATCCTCTCCTTCTTGCAATTCCAAACTTGACTTCTCTAAATCTAGAGAATGGGTGAGCACCTTCCAACTCTTCAAAGGGACTCTAAATAGCCTATAAATTCATCTACCCAACCTCGCAATAACTCCAATCTAGACTCTAAGCCTCCTTTGGTCTTCCCACTTGCCTTTATCATCAAAACAACCCTTTTACAAGAATGTAAAATTGGGTAACCTCATGGAGATGATCTATTTTCGCACAAAAGGGAAATTGGGATATTTTAGGGGTCATAAATGTTGCTAGGAAGTACTAGAAGGGTGGAAAAGGTTCCCAACCCATACACATACCCATACACAAGTGGCTTGAAATATTTGATCTTAAAAAACCCTAAGGATGTAATCCTTCCACTAAACCCTAATTAAGGGAAACTAATTTAGGTTACTAACTAACTAATCTTAGGTTAATGGGTTACTTTACCAACCCTAATTGACATGTCGGTACACATATGCATATAACGAGTGTCAAGTGACACCATAAGGTTTACTTTTATAAACATTCAACATGTGACAAAATATAGAATGATACACATACATTTAGATTATGATACAAATTAAACACTTGACAACAAGATTCAAATTGCTTTATTGGATTTAACCTTAGTCTTATAGCTTACACATAGGGTCAGTTACTGATTCTATTAATAATTCCATGGTTAATTATCCTACACACTCAACTTGAATATCAATAGTTTGATAACATCAGATTCATATATTTAAACCAAATTTTCATAATTGCATTGATCAAAACATTATAACTTTCATTTAAACAAAATTTTCCCATTTATGCACATAGATTAACATCACTAATCTCATAATTGAATCATCATATATATTCATCAGTTTGAATTAAAATACTAAAATAATCATTATAATGCATATGTATACCTAAAACATCATAGACATCACCAATAGAGAATACTAAACTATCTAAATGCAAATAACCTAAACATCAAGGTACCATAATTAACATCATCATTCTAAGGTGAAACACCTCATATCATCATTAGTACAAATTAATGTTTAAACTATCAAACAATGTAGTAAGTCTTGAATCATGGGGTATCAAAACATGAACATATAACCTCTTGTACATAATACCCTAACAACCGTAATACATCGTAATGTAATTATAATATTTAAAATCAAGTTACTTAAGAGCACTTCTAATGAGTTGATGAAATTTGTCTTCAGATTTCAAATGATTCATAAGAGGGTAAGTACTAAGTTATATTATTGTAATAATCATCAAATCATTATATGTAAGATAGTTAGAATTATCATAATGTCCACATCAAGTTGCATGATACTTACTAATTACTTTGTGTAATGGCCTCTAGAACATCATTTTGCATAACATTCATAATCTACTCAAAAAAATTTATAAGGTATGTGCACACATATTCTCCTTATGTATACCATATAAACATCCACCATGAAAAGCGTTATAAATGGGGATTACTGAGAGGGAGGTGAATCAATAATCTACAAACTTTAGTTGCCAACTAGATATTATCTCTTACATTAAACCATACATAACAAAGATAAATCATAACATCATATTTTGTTAACTATGGAAACCCTAGCCAAGGGAAAACCCTAGTGAGCATGATACCCATTAGATAATATATTGATATATATGTTTTGTAATGTTCCCATTTTGGTTGACATCATTTTGCATATCAAATCAGTCTATCACAAACTCTCATAGACTGGTGGTTGTGATGAGAGGGTCATTCTGGCATTTATTTGGGAATTGGATGGTTTATTACTCTCTTGGAAATATTATTTATATTTTATCATTACTTCTTATATTGGGCCTACATGTTATAATTCTAAGTTGAGTTGCACTTTTTATTTTTATAAAGTTATTTTATTATAAAAGTGCATTATAATGGGATTTTATAATGGATGCTTCTAGAAGTTCTTAGTAACTTCTTAGAAAAGTGAATAAATAGAGGGCTTGACCTCTCATTTGTATGGACAGGATTTGATAATTCAACTACATTCTCTTTGAGCATTTGTGGCACCATCCAGGTTTGCAAATATTCAGCATAATCCTTGAGAACGATACCTCTCAAGAGATTGCATAACTGAAGAAGTGAAAGACCTGAAGGGTTGCACATTGAAAGTGGTACTCAGCCATTTCATGTTGATCTTCATCGGTATATTCAATTTGGATAGAGATTTGATTGAGGATTTGATTTTTTTAAAAGCAGAACCAAAAAAGCAGGCCGAAAAAGCAGTCCAAAAAAGTAGAACTGAAAAGGCAGGCCAAAAAAGCAGCCCGAAAAAGCAGTACAAAAAAGTAGATCTAAAAAAAGCAGTTTGAAAAAGCAAAACAGAAGGGGCAGCATTGAAGAAAATTATTACAGCCATCTACAACCAGGTTCCTTTGTTAGTATTGCTTTTTAGGTGTATAAGTTTCAGCTATAGGTGTGCATTATACCAACATTATCATTTTTTGTAATCCATGTAAATGCCAAAAGTCTTGGCCATATTTCATAAGCATTGTATTATAAATTTCATTGCAATTAAGAAGATAATAGTTGTTGGTGTCATTTAATCAATTCAATATCATTATTTATCAGCTAGTTAGTTTGCATACCAATTGTTTGTAAAAATGCCAGTTGGTTGTAGGTGTTCATTTCTCATGCTTAGATCATATATATGCACTGAATATTGTCAAAATTAGTTGCACACTCATGATAGATAGATCATTGTGTAGTCCATTTTGAGTCTTCTAGCACAAGATTCTCATTGATGCAAATTGAAGAAAGAGTCATTTAAAGAAAGCTGAAATACTATATTAGTCATATGTCCCTTGCATGTGAGTTGTTTGATGAAATTCCTTGAGCTTTTATCAGCATTTTTGAGAGTAGATTTGAGGAGGGTCTTTGTCTCTGTTCGTACCTAGTTGCATAGGACATTGGTATATCTTGGATAGTGACACAAAAAGCATGTTTAATCCTTTGTAATCAGTCATGACAGTGCATTGTTAATTTAGTAGAAGGTCATAAATTATTGATAATCTAAAGTTGTAATTGATTATAAGAGTAGCAACATCTTAATTGAATGCGTATATATATAGGCACTATTTGGGGATCATGGAGTAGAGTGGAATTATAATTTAACAAATATATTTTTTAGCATTTTATATCTCAGCAGTGTAGTTGATTCCTTGCCAAGTGTTTGATGAAATTGCTTAGCACATATTCAGTATGTTACATTGCACAATTTAGACTACATGCCAAGTGTTTGATGTAATTGCATAGTTCAGTGTTAGTAGTTTTTAGTGACCTTTGAGTAAGGGTCATTATAGTGGTATCAAAGCTATAAGTCATGCCATCCTGTAGAGGTCTTATAGGGAATTTGGAATAGCCAGATAGAGGGGAAAGTGTTTGACGAAATGTCAAAACTCTAAAATTAGAGCATTTATGTTTAAGCATGTAACAGGGGCCTTATAATTTCCACACTACTAGAGCAAGACAAAATAGAATTTTAGACCTGTAGAGTGAATAGTCTAGTTCATCCATATAGGTGGACATAGAATCCAGTCATACAGACACAGAGGAGGTATTCTTTGATCAAGACATCAATATGGGTGACCAAGATGACAGGAATACAGGATTAGGCAGAGGCAGGAATGCCAATCCAGATCAAGGAGAGGAAAGATTCTTATAGTTATTAGACACTTTAGCATAGGGACAGTGATTAGTAGAGCAAAGAGCACAGCAACAGAGTCAAAGATTGGAGCTTATGATGCAGATGATGGCTCATCAAATGGGGTTGAATGCTAATGTGGGTCAAGGAAATAATCAGAATGGTAATAATCAGGATGGGACACATAATGGAGGTGAACAAGTTGGGAACATTTTCTGTCATGCACCCCAGCAAACTAGGACAATGAGTTTGTGGCCCATGATTCCCACATTTCCTCCTAGAGCTCTAGAGCAACCCATACCAAAGCTCCAGATCACTAATATATAGGACCAGTTGAGGAGAGATTGGGAAGCTAGAGGTCCAAATTTTATTGCTGCAATTACCTTTAGGGAGTATATAGATGTGCAAATGAAGCATATGCCATGTGGACATGACAGGAACCAGAGCTATGAGTTATGGAAGAAAGTAAGGAAACTTCAGTTACCATATTATGATGGCTTGGGGAAGTCTATAGCAAGAGCTTGGGTTCAAATGCTTGACAGATACTTTCAAATTAACCCTATGCCTGAGGAAGAAGTTATTAAGTATGCAGCAATTCACCTGGATGGGTTAGCACACAAGTGGTGGCATCATGGTATGGTCACTACGGGTCATGCACACATTACCTCATATGTAGAGTTTACAGAGAGATTGATTGAATGTTTTGATAGGCGTAAGGATCGTACCTTCCCTATGACAGGAAAAAACTTGTATGAGGAGTTTAATAAACATGTTGATTCGATACAGGGAGACATTAGCACATCTTCAGGTAATGGTTTATCTACATCATCTTCACAGGCAGAAGGGGTTACAGATGTTGTGTAGGTTGAGCCAGTAGCATCAGAAGGTGATATCATAGGGACACCGAATTGTGTGATTGACACAGATAGTGATTCCAGTACAGTTGGGTTGGATGAAGTTACAGCAGTTGAGGATACTATCATGTTTGAGGATAGTGCAATTGATCAAAAAGTGAGCATTCAGGACTTTGCATAAAATGAGTATCAAGCACAGTTGGATGCTTCTTCACATGAGATAGAGGCTAGTAGCTCTTTAATTGGTTTGGCAAGCCAGCTGAAGACAAGGGACAAGCATATTGTCATGACTTTATCTCATCATGATAGGATACATGGATTGATTGAGAATCACATTTGGATGATTCAACTACAGGAGAGACAGAAAGGAGTCACAACAAGTTCTTCTTGTGACAACTTACAACAGATCAAGGAAGGCATGGAGGCAATGAAGGTAAGTAACATACACCTACTTTCAAATCGTGATCATCTCCTTAATCTTGTAGGGATCTATTTAGATGCATTGAAGAAGAAGGAGGAGGAGGTTGACCGGCTTTCTCATCAGCTAGAGGATACTCAAAATTCCTTGGTGTGTATTCAATTGGCTCTCCAAGATTCTGAGAGACATGTGGACGAGGTTTTTCTTGAGGTGAGCTCAGTTTGAGAGTTGGTGCATATAGTAGGGACTCATTTTTCTTTTATAGTCAGGTCACATGTTGATGATTTCTCAAAGATGACAGAATTTACAAGAGAGTCCCAAGATCTGAGTATTACAAATGATAGTTATTCTGAGGTTACTCCTTTGGACAATGTACCAAGGATAGAGTATAGGACTTTGACTAGTTGGCACAATCATGTGTCTAGTCAACTGAGAGTTGGTAAGTGAGACATTTCTATTGCCTATGAGCATTTCGATGCTATTCATCAATTGTTAGCATTTTATGGATGGGGTTCTCCTACTAGTGATGAGCAGGGAGGCAGTTATCTTTCCTTGACAGAGATCCACTCTTTATGGGACGCTATCCAGATTTTGAGATAGGATTATATGCAATTGGTAGTTGACACAGATTATCTTATGGAGTGGGGCAATACAGCATATGACACATTATTGGTCAAGGAAGATGAGGTGAGTGAGCTTACTCAGCAGCTCGAGGTGACTTTTGATTTTCTTGAGAGTACATAGTTGGCTTTCAAGGAGTCATAGTTTCATTTAGCTAAGGTTACCATGGAGTTAGAATGACTTCATTCTTTACCAAACTCTATACAATCATAGACTATGGTGTCTAGTGATCCAAGGATGTCCATGGTCGAGGTTGATAGAGGCAGTGGAGATGAGGATATATCTGTCCATGACACTAGTATTAGCATATTTGGTCTGTTTCCACTGGAGATAGGTTCAGCTAAGTTAGGCACTGCAGCTGAGCATTGTGGTATGTTTGGCTTGAAGGGCATAGAGACTAGTGATGTTGTTGATTTTGTGCCCTTGGCTATATCATCATCTGACTTAGCTGATGATCAATCACAGTTGGTCGTATCATGTTTGCAGGATGATTTTTTCATTGGGATTGGTTCTTTTTATCGGTATTATACTGTAGGATATGTTCATCAGTTTTATTTTGATCCATGTATTGAGGAGTTGATGGCATATAGGTTTGGACTAGGCTCTCATTTTTGCTATCTACCATGTAATGACTATTCACCATCAGCAGTACATGGGTGTTATGGTTATGAAATAGTGGCTAGTAATCTACAGAGCTGTGTTAACTACAGTAGATGTATAGTGTGTGGATTCTCTGTATTTGGTGGAGTTTCATGTGGCAGTGGTCACCATTGTAGTAGAGTTGGAGTGTGCATTCCACATAACATGGTGGGTTGTGTGGATGGTGTTTATTATGTTGACAATTTGGGTGATCTACTCTACTTGGGGTCTGATATTTTGAGAGTTTGTACCTCGTGGGTTCCTGACTGTGGCAATAGTGGATTTGGAGTTTAGTTGCACCATGATTCATGATTCATTCATGCATTCCTCTTGGTTATATTTTAGAGGTTCTTGTAGGAGCCTACATTGACTAACAGCAATATAGTTCATGACTACATTTGGGATCCAGGTGGAGCGACTAGTTTGTTGTTCAACCATTGCTTGGGGACAAGCAATTTTAGGAAGGGTGGATTGTAATGTCCCCATTTTGGTTGACATCATTTTGTGTGTTGAATCAGTCTATCACAGACTCTCGTAGACTGGTGGTTGTGATGAGAGGTTCATTTTGGCATTTATTTGGGAATTGGATGGTTTATTATGCTCTTGGGGATATTATTTATATTTTATCATTACTTCTTATATTGGGCATAAATGTTATAATTCTAAGTTGAGTTGCACTTTTTATTTTTATAAAGTTATTTTATTATAAAAGTGCATTATAATGGGATTTTATAATGGATACTTCTAGAAGTTCTTAGTAACTTCTTAGAAAAGTGAATAAATAGAGGGCTTGCCCTCTCATTTGTATGGATGGGATTTGATAATTCAACTACATTCTCTTTGAGCATTTGTGGCACCATCCAGGTCTGCAAATATTCAGCATAATCCTTGAGAACGATACCTCTCAAGAGATTGCATAACTGAAGAAGTGAAAGACCTTCTGAAGGGTTGCACATTGGAAGTGGTACTCAGCCATTTCATGTTGATCTTCATTGGTATATTCAGTTTGGATAGATATTTGATTGAGGGTTTAATTTTTTTAAAACTAGAACTGAAAAAGTAGTCTAAAAAAGCAGAACCGAAAAGGCAGGCCAAAAAAAAGTAGTCCGAAAAAGCAATTCGAAAAAGCAGATCCGAAAAAAGTAGTTTGAAAAAGAAAAGCAAAAGGGGAAGCATTGAAGAAAATTATTACAGCCATCTACAACTAGGTTCCTTTGTTAGTATTTCTTTTTTAGGTGTATAAGTTTCAGCTGTAGGTGTGCATTATACCATCATTAACATTTTTTGTAATCCATGTAAATGCCAAAATTCTTGGCCATATTTCATAAGCATTGTATTAGAAATTTCATTGCAATTAAGAAGATAATAATTGCCGGTATCATTTAAGCAATTCAATATCATTATTTATCAGCTAGTTAGTTTGCATACCAACTATTTGTAAAAATGCCAGTTGGTTGTAGGTGTTCATTTCTCATGCTTAGATCATATATATGCACTGAATATTGTCAAAATTAGTTGCACACTCATGATAGGTCATTGTGTAGTCCATTTTGAGTCTCCTATCACAAGATTCTCATTGATGCAAATTGAAGAAAGAGTCATTTAAAGAAATCTGAAATACTATATCAGTCATATATCCCTTGCATGTGAGTTGTTTGATGAAATTCCTTGAGCTTTTATCAGCATTTTGGAGAGTAGATTTGAGGAGGGTCTTTGTCTCTGTTCATACCCAAGTGCATAGGACATTGGTATATCTTGGATAGTGACACAAAAAGCATGTTTAATCCTTTGTAATCGGTCATGACAGTGCACTATTAATTTAGTAGAAGACCATAAATTATTGGTAATCTGAAGTTGTAATTGATTGTAAGAGCAGCAACATCTTAATTGAATGCGTATATATGTATATATATATATATATATATATATATATTGGCACTTTTTGGGTATCATGGAGTAGGGTGGAATTATAATTTAACAAATATTTCTTTCAGCATTTTATATCTCAACATTGTAGT
The DNA here is from genome assembly GCA_028749045.1 of Cupressus sempervirens. Lineage (NCBI taxonomy): Eukaryota > Viridiplantae > Streptophyta > Pinopsida > Cupressales > Cupressaceae > Cupressus > Cupressus sempervirens. The sequence goes on along the minus strand of CM053792.1, from coordinate 507,658,561 downwards.
TGATTGCTTGCCAAGTGTTTGATGAAATTGCTTAGCACATATTCAGTATGTTACATTGCACAGTTCAGACTACATGCCAAGTGTTTGACATAATTGCATAGTTCAATGTTAGTAGTTTTTAGTGACCTTTGAGTAAGGGTAATTACATGTTCCTTGTTATAGGATGGACCCTATTAGGATTCAATGAGAAAATTTAGTATAAGGAGTCCCTATTAGGAGACTTTGAATCCTTGTTAGGAGATTCCAACCCTACTAGGAGTTGTAGTATAGTGGATGCAAGATGAGCCCACTACCCAAACATGCACTTCCAATTACAAGAAGAGCTTACTACCCAAATAAATAATCAGACTTTTGGAATAGATTCTTTCTTAGTTCAATCTAGGATCACAAAATAGATTCACAAACTGTGCATATATCACTTTCACAAAAGTTTGCATACAATTGCTCAACACAAGTTCTCCAAGATAGTACTTCACAACATTTGAATTCATAAGATGTCCTTTGCATAAATACCATGCCTTCACACAAATTTCTACTAGGTCAACTAAGACCACAATACACTTTTCCAACTTATAGTAAACATCTAGGATGTCAACCCTAATTAGACAATTAATTATTTTGTAAACAAAATAATTCCTTTCCTTTAATTTCATTGTCGTGTTTCACTTCAAACATGAATATCTCTATTTCATATAGTTTGTACTAACTTGTGAGGTTGTACATGTCATCATTAACATGTATAATATCCCCATCTAACTTCATTATTCGTAATATGATGTTAGCAACAAGTTACAAACAAAATAGTACACTGATGTATACCAAATTCATACTTAGACAATTTTTTGAGTACTAAAAGCTAAGTATCTTCATTTATCAAGTTTCTTGTAAGCATCTACATCATGTGTTTCCATAAATGACAAAAATTACATATCTCCATTAGCCAATTATCAACAATCTCTTCCTTTGGCATTGATGGCAATAAAATAGAGAAAATTGGCTAAGTGACAAATACTTAAAAATAATATTACTCATTACTTGTTCATTTTATATATGCTCCCCCTTATAATATGGTTTCATAATTTACAATATTGTCTTTTCTTTACTAGATTTACAATTTTCTCATGCATTTTCTCCCCCTTTGACATTAATGACAAAGGTTAGAATGTCAAAAATTGTCAGAAAACTGTTGTCAAAAATGTTGTCCTTCTGCCTTAAGCTAATAGAATCTTCATGCAATCATCAAAATTTTCCTTAAGATTATCCATACCTTTTGTCCATATATTTTTAGTTGATTTAGCAGAGGTGAGAATTGCACATAGGGCATATGATGCAATCTCAACTACATTAAGGTCTAAGTCCAAAAAGTTAGAATAAGTGTCCTTGGCCTTGACACATTCCTCCAACTGTTTCTCAACAAAAGAAATTTTCAAAGCAATAGACTCTCTAAAATCCAATACTCTCTTCAAAAAAATTTCCTTCTAAACTTCTAGTTTCCTAATATCATTGTGAATATTGGCCACTTGTCCTTCGAAATCATCAATTTTACAAGATGGATGTTATATCTATCTAGATAGAGCTTCTAGCTCACTTATTTTTCCTTCAATTTGATTGTCAATATCCTTATTCAGTTTATGAAATAGACTACACTTAATGTACAATATCTTACCATCTTGTTGACACTTCTGAGGTTCCTTGATATAAGTATCAAGACTTATCAAATCATTCTTAATATTTTGACAAATGGTGCTAAACAAGTTAGCATCATGTGAGATTTGTGCCTTAGTTTTTGGAACACTCAACAAATTAGTAAATTCTTCATCAAAAGACATTAGCATTGCATGTGCCCCCTATTTTGGATCTACCTCTATGTGTTGCACTGCCAGAGAACTATGTAGTTTTTCGGTAACATCCATCAAGGCTTTCTATAGGCTCTTCACTATTCTGTTCTTCTAAATGAGTTTTGATAAGGATGAGATCAAATCAATTTAGTCATCATTATTAGTTTTCAGGCTAGTAAGAAAAAGTGGAGTAGATGAACTCAAAGGTTTGGTGTCATCCTCCCTTTGCTTCTTGGTTGCCTCTATGACTCTTCTCTCTTCTTCCTCTTTCTTTTCTCTTCCCTTCCTTTCATTTTCTATCTTTTCTTCTTTTCTTCCTCTAATTTCCTTCTTATTTCTTCTTTGGATACTATTTTCTTTTCTTCCTCTTCTTTTCTTTTCATCTCATCCTCAAGCAATTTATGCTTGGCCCCTTCTACTTTCCTCTTCTCTTCTAGTAACCTCTTCTCCTCTTCAATTTGTGTCAATTTATCTTCAATATCCTTGGTATGAGGTTCATTCTATTTGAAAGATTTAAATGGATTTGTATCATCAATGTTAATGGTAATATTGGTCTGATCTATCTACATAGTTACATTGCTTACTAACACTTCTGAGGTTTTGGGTGCTAGTGAAGATGTTGCCTTAGACTCTGTCAAAGTCCAATTTATTATTGCTGCAGTTTCACTTCTTAACTTGTCTTTCTCACCCACCATAAACAAAAATGATCTCATTTTATTTCTCAAGTAAGGTGCTAGATTATTCAACAATCTCTTGATTTGTTTTTCATCATCATTCTTGCATATATTTCTTAACATAGACTACCAAAGTTCTAAATCTTCTTGTCTAGTTGGGGCCTTCTTCTCTATGAGTATATCGCAGACCTTTTGGTTCATTGTGCCTTAAATGTCCTGCAGTTTCAGATTGTTGGCTATAATGTATCTCATAGTAGAGATATCAATTTGATCTTTTTCAAAGTTAGTATACAAATCATATAATTTGTTCATCTAAATAAATTTCCTCTCATTAGCAATAGATGAGTTTATTTTATCTATCTTTGGCTTCTAGGGTTGTTGAGATTTACTTGCTAACTATTTTGACATTGTCACCTTCATTGTTTGTTTAACTTCTTCCTCTTCCTCTTCTTCTTTGCTAGACTCAACAATTATCAACGCTATCTTTTGTCTCTTTCCTAGTCATGTGGCTTGTTGTTTGACCCTTTTAGTCTTTGTGGTTATGGCTTCCACTAATCTCTTAGATTTTCTTTTCATCTCACTTGTTTGGAAATCTAATATTTTCTCATAGGGAATTCTTTGTTCCAAAGATTTCTCTGCAACAGATACTAACAAAGGTTGTACATTTAGTATACCTTGCTTTATGGTTTTCCAGACTACTTGTGACTCACTCTTAGCCACACCGGCCTCTGATAAAGCTTTCATCATAATAGTTTCTATTTTATTGTGAGGTGTCTTCTCCAAGGATGCCTGATGAGCTGATTGGGTAATCTCATCATAGGTTCCAAATCTATATTTAGCTTTTCCCTTCTTTGATTTTAACAATAAATCAATATATCCAACTATTGTTTCATCACTCAATTCATAACCTAAGGGATCAAGAAACATTTCCTAAGGTTCTACTGCTTGAATATAAGTAAAATTTGTATCAACCATAACAAAAATGTCTTCCTTAAAGCTATCTACAATCGCAATTGCAATTCTAAATCTCTATCTCATTTCACTTTGAAATGTCTTCATTATTAGGTTCCCACTATCCAATATCTTATCTAGAGGATGTCTTCTACATACATCTTTGATTTTTTCCATTGTACATATATCATTGCTCATAATCTTTGTGACTAAAAAATATGGAAATCTTTTAAGCACATGAAAGAATATGTGATTGATCAGTGACTAAAATCTAAACACACTATTCTTAGTCCTTTTGATCTTTTTTAGGTTCTCAAGTAGTTACATTCTCAGAATTTCACTAAGATTTACCTGTTCCTTCTCAATACATATCTTGTAGGCTATATAGATGAATCTGACTAACAATTCATCAATCTTAGAGCTTGCACATATAGAGTAGGAAATAATTCTACTCAGGAATCTTACATTATCTTGCTTAATGGTGTTGGTCACCATGGCCTTTCCATTATACACTACTTTGTTATAACTCTCAAATTTCTTCTTAACCATTTTCTCACCTATGGGTACACTGCCATGTTTACTAAGACTAGTTACCTCATGAATAAGGTCAGTAGAAATATCAACTACACTATCTTCCATCCATAGTTCCCATCATGTATCCTACTTAATATGATTTGTGTCCAGTCATCTATGTCCAATTCATGGTAGAAATGATATTTTAACATGTCTAGTTCCTTCAAGTGTTCAAATCTAAGTTTCATAATCATATCATGATTGAAAACTAATTCTATATCCTTGTTCATATATTCACTCCCAATAGACTCAAATTTACTAGTAAGATAACTTCCTACAACTTCCAAATACACTACATTATTCACAGTAATGGATAATGTTGAGTTAGGGTTTCCTTCTATGGGTTTCATGAAAACAAGCTTCAACTAAGGTCTTTCCTTATTGTCAACATAATGAACTACTGAAATATCCATTCTTCTAACAAATATGATCTTGTATCGAATAAATTATGTGGATAAACAATAAAATACCTCTTTCTAAAAATAGGGTTTGCTTCGAAATTGCCTTGACAAGTCACTTCTGAGTGCTCTTAGATTCAAATGTAATCACAATGAAGTAGTAATCAAGTTTTTCTCCATTTATTCCATGAACTTGAACTTGCATTAATTGTGTACATTGCAAACATGAAGAAGTTGTCAATTACATTTTGTAATCAAATATCTACATAAGATCTTCTATTCGATCTTTAGATGCTACCCAAGGTTTACCATAGCCTCCTTTTAGCATGAAAATATTCCACAAAACTTTAATCTATGAAATTCTCTACAAAAACATAGTTTTCATCTTCTACTATAGATTTGATTTTTTCTATAATACTAGTAACTCTTAATTCCTTGGTAACTAGTCTAGATAAGCTTCAAATTACAAGTGAGCTTAGGTATCATCTAAACTTATCTTGATACACATTTTCCTAACTTTTCTACCTCTAATTTGATCTCTGAATGAAGTTTTCAAATTTTGATGTTGTGAACAAGCTTAATTCAACTTAATTGAATCAAACTTGATAACTGACTTCAATCTTCTTGTCTCATCATCTTCTAGCTTTTCTTTTGGGATGTCTAATCCTTTTACAAATGCCTCATTGAGTTCTTCTCAAAGTTCACTAACTACATGGTTCCTTTCATGGTTCCTTCTATCATTTCCAATGTTTCTTCCATCATTCCTTCTATTTCTAAAGTTTCTTCCATTATTCCTTCTATCTCCAAAGTTTCTATCCATTCTACAATACTTTGTTGTGTCTCTAAAGTTATTGCATAACTAACATATTGGTGTTCTACTTCTAGAATTGTATTGATCATCATGTGCATGAAAATTCCAAGCTATGTGTCCAAAGTTGTTATACTTATAACACACAATCTATCTTCTATCTTTATAAGATCTTCCTTCTCTCAATGTCCCTTCATTAGATCTTCTTCTATCTACAAGGTTAGTATTTCTAGACATTCTAATATTCCTTCTATCATTATCATATTTAGGTTTCCTACAATCAATTGCTTTATGACCCATACCATGAAAATTATGACAATAAAAATCCTTAGCATAATTAAATGACTTATTTGTACAATTCTTTTCATATGACTTATTTCATTACATGGAAAACACTTACATCTAAATTCATACCTAGTTTCCTTAGGAGATTCCACTTTCTTTGGTTCATCCAAAAATTCAACTTCCTTGTCTTGTTCAACTTCTTTAAGTTTATCAGAAGATTGACTAGATTCAATCTTATCATCATATTTATCTTTTTCTTTCAAATATGATCTAATCTCAGGTTTCTTTGCAGACATGTTAAATAGATAACCAATACCAGTCTTATCATAAGTGGGTATCTATATTCACATTGAATCATCAAGCTTTTCTTTGCTATAATAAAGCTTCTCAAGTTGTTGCTTGCACTACATTAATTCACCTTTCACAATGGTATTTTATTTATGAAGTTCTTCATGATCTTCTTTCAATGTTTCAAACCCAAAAGTCTTCTTTTCCAAACTTGTTATAAGATATGCATTCTTAGTCTTCAAATCAGTTTCAATTTTTCTAGGACCATTCCTCAATGTTAACTTCAGATTCATAATCTTCAATTCATGCTTCAAGATCTTGTACTCTATCTTTAGCTTAGAATAATCATCACCACTAGTTTCAAATTTAGTAGATTCGAGCTTGGATTTGAGATGTTCAATATTTTCTTTCAATTGTCCAATGTATACTTTGGATTTTTCATATCTATCCTTTAGCTTATCTCTTTCCTTAATAAGGAGATCAATTTGTTCAAGTGCCTCTTCAAGGTTCTTCATCAATGGTTCCATATCCATAGGGATCTTACTCAAGTTGTTAAGCCTCTTATGAGTAATTGTACTCTGATACCAATTGTTATAAATAGGGATCGTTGAGATGGGGGTGAATTAGTAATCTACAAACTTTAGTTGCCAACTAGATATTATTTCTTAATTTAAACCACACATAACAAAGTAATAAAGTAATGTTGAATAGTAATAGTAACCATGCACAAAGATAACTCATAAAACCATATTTTGTTAATTAGAGAAACTTTGGTCAAGGGAAATACTAATATATAAGTTCCTTGTTAGAGGATGGATCCTGTTAGGAGTTAATGAGAAAATTTAATATAAGGATTCCCTATTAGGAGACTTTGAATTCTTGTTAGGAGATTCCAAACCTATTAGGAGTTGTTCTAACCCTGTTAGGAGTTGTAATACAGTAGATGCAAGATAAGTCCATTTCCCAAATGTGCATTTCCAATTATAAGAAGAACTCACTGACCAAATAAGTAATTAGACTTCTAGACAAGATTCTTTCTTAGTTCAATCTTGGATCACAAAATAGCTTCACAAAATTTACATATATCACTTTCAAAAAAGTTTGCAAACAATTTCTCAACATAATTTCTCCAAGATAGTACTTCACAAAATTTGAATGTGCAAGCTTTGTTAAGCTCCATTAACAACAACATCATCTCTCTTACGGGCTGGTTCAAAGACAGAGAAATGCAGGATGATGAGGAAGGAAAAGATAGGGATGAAGCCAGAATAGAGGATGACTCTACAAAGGACAACATCATTCCTAATCAGGACTAGAGGGACCAAAGGGCTCAACAGCTAGAAGTAGAGGAGAACCAACTGGCCTTTGAGGTTGCTTAGGTTATGCAAGAGCTAGAGCGAAAGAGTGAGGAATAACTCTCACCTGTTCTTTTGTTTTTCTTTGTCTTTTGGCTTTTGGTCTAGCTTTAGGTTGTGGTTTTACTTGTCTTTTTTCTGAGTCTTTTCTCTTAACTCTACTTTTGGGCTAGGCTTTGTGCTTATTATCAACCTCTGAACTTATACTTTTTTGGTTGGGCTTTCACACTTATTATTAGCCTTATATGTTTTAACTATTGGGTTTCAAGATCCCTGTAAAACCTGTTTATCTAATCAAAAACATTTGAATGAGCAAGATGTCCTTTGCATAAATGCCATATCTTTACACAAATTGCTACTAGGTTGACTAAGACCACAATATACTTTTCTAACTTAGAGTAAACATCTAGGATGTTGGCCCTAATTAGACAAGTAATTATTTTATAAATAAAATAATTCCTTTCCTTTAATTCTGATGTCTAGTTTTGCTTCAAACATGAATATCTCTATTTCGTATAGTCTGTGCTAACTTTTGAGGTTATTCATATCATCATCAACATGTATACTATCTTCATCTAACTTTTCCAGTCATAATATGACGTCAAAAAAAAGTTACAAACAAAACAATACATTGTTGTATACCAAATTCATACCTAGACAAATTTTAGAGTACCAAAAGCTAAGTATCTTTATTTCCAAGGTTTCCTATAAGCATGTACATCATGTGTTTCTATAAATGACAATAATTATATATCTCCATTAGCTAAATTTTAACACAAAGTATAATCTATTAGGATATGCATAGATATCATAAGATATCCATCATAATAGAAATTTAAATTATTGCAAGATCGTCACCATTTAATAACTTCTGTGAATACAAGTGATAATCATTTGGACTTCATCACTTCCTCATGATGTACACAGGGGGTAGACCCATTAAATAATTCAACATACATATGCTATGATTTGTTTACATGAATTCAAAACTCACTTTGATTCTGATATGTTCAAGATCTTCTCTAATCAATTGAAGCATATTCTCTATCCTCTCCTTCAAACAAATGTGCCAGACTCCCTTTGAACCTCAACCTTTTGACCTCCTTCATCTTTGAAGAACTGTCAAACTCTCTCTAATCTGATATCAGTCTCCCTTTTCCTACAAGAATATTCTTAGAAGAAAAGAACAAAGGCAAATAACTTTTACTAACAACTACAAAAATGAATATAACATAACTCTGTAATTTATATTTTCAATAATAAAATCAAAATAACATAATACTCAATTTTCTTCACAACATAACACTTAATAATAATTAATTCATACATGTATATAGGATGAATTAATTGATTTATAACATTCAAATAAAATATTAAATATATTATACCTATGAGTGAGGTCCACTTTACCTTTGGTGGCAATCTTACCCATTAGAAGTCTTTAATCTGATTAGATCATTGAATATTTGGAAGTTAGATTTCCCCTCTACCATTAATTTTTTGTAGGACATGTCTTCACTAGTTTGAATGTTGTATCTTTACGAGTACTATCAAACTAGCCACATCACCCCGTGAATGCAAAGGGATTAGAGATACATGGGGATTGAATTATATTTCACCCCTTTCTTTACCATGTTGTATTGTATATCCCCTTATCTTTGGTTGTAATCATAATTTTTTTGGAAATACAATAGGAAAGTAAACTCTAAGAAGGGGGGGTGAATTAGTAGTTAAAACTTTTAACCTCTAAAACTATTCACCACACATTCATCTCACAATCTATTCATGTAAACTGAAATACCAAATTAAGCATGTAAATTCATAGCATGAAAGTAAATATTCAACACATGTATGGAACAAGATATTTGGTTACCCTCCAAGGAGAAGGTAAAACTAGGGTTGGGATGACACCCACAAATCCTCACTACTGTAGTAATATAGTTAATCCAATCAAGGTTACAATGTTTGACCATGAAACATGATCTACCCTGTGAAAGGTTTGCCTTGTTAAAGGCTTACAAGATTGTTAGATCTTGTATGCCTAAAATGTGAGCACACTTCTATGAGTCATTATATTCAAGATTGCTCAAAAATGAGGTCTCGAATGGTAGCTCATAGCTCTCTATTCATGGAGTGCAGGGGTTTGTAATGGAGGCCCTCAATTTGACCTAGTTTGTGCCCATGAAAGTATACCATAAAATGAGAGATTCAAAGATCCAATATGCATGAAAATAGAGATGAAAACTAATCTAAATGATAACAATGCAAAACAATACAAGAAAGGAAATATAATAACAATGCAATACTAATCTATCAAAACAAATATGGATCTAAGCTAATATACAAATGCAAGGATGAAAACTCATGATGAAAGCCATGCATGCAAGAGCGAATAAGACAAGAAGATAGAAGTTCTCCACAAAAAGCTTTAGTATTAAAACTCCTTCAAAAATCACTCTCCAAACTTGCAGCATAACAATAGCATAATAATGGATGTTCAAAATGAGGAGAGGGCTCTCCCTTATAAAGAAGATTGGATGATCAAGATTAAGAGGAAAAAAAAATTAATCAAGGGTGGAGAAAGAATGATCTTTGTGAAATAAAGATCCACCAATGAGAAAATAGGAAAAGAATTAAATGAAGAAGAAAGTGGAAAGAGGAAAAGATAACTCCCACATTAAGTGTAGAGAATATAAAAAAATAGATTTATTTAATTTTTTATTTGTTTTATTTCCTTTTTCATCAAAAAGAGATATTTAAGTGGGATTTTTATTTAATTAAAAGGGAGCAAGTTCTTTTAATTAAATAGAAAATATTTAATTAAATTAAAAGAGGGGTTTTTCTCTTAATTAATTAAATGTGGATGAATTATTTAATTAAAAGAGAGGTTTGCTTTTAATTAAATGGGGACTTATTTTATTTAATTAAAAGGGATGTTTTCTTTTAATTAAATAAGACTTAGGATAAAATGATCAACCTTTTAAATAATAATAAATTGAATTTGATCAAGGAAATTGATTTAAAATGATTTAATAAAATATTGCAAACCATTGATTCAGGAAATTTGATAAATTGAATAATGGGGGCCCATAGTCTAGGCAACCATTTTAGGGTGCATACATTTGCCCCTCTTTGACTAATGTGTGATCAATTTGGGAACACATGTAGTCAAAGAAAGAAATTGAAGTGTGAGGTTGATTTGGGATCACAAAACAACCAAGATGTGCGGTCGATTCAGGAACACATCAGAACAAAGAATACAAATAAATTTTGACTTTAAAAAGTCGAAGATAAAATTGATAAAACTGAATCAAGGTTTAAAGTTGATAGATACTGCCCCCTCGTGATCAAAATCAAAATGAGATAGAGGAGAAACATCAAATTGAATAAAAGATAAAGTTATTAATGTAAGATGAAAGATATAAGAATCATAGAACCTAGGTAGATCATCAAGCATGAAATATTATGCCCCAAAGGTGATTTAGAGGAAAAGAAGTGGGGTAAAAGCAAATGGAAGATGGAAGATTGAAAGATATGGAAAGAAACAGAAAGAAGAAAAAAAAATACCCCAAAGTCAATCAACTATTTAAGATAAATTTTTTGATTGAGATCATGAAAGAAGATAAGGAAATGAAGATCAAAACATGACCACAGTTGATTAAAAATCCACAATAAAGATGAAGGGAAAACCCTCTCAAACTCATAATGCAGCCTAAAAATGCGAACTAACATTAAGTCTAATAATGCAAGCTACATGAAAATGCAAAGGTGTACTAGCAAAAGAGAAACTGTAACATAGGATTTTGTGTTCATCATTCATTAGAGAATGTAAAAGAACTTATTTTCATCATTGGGCCATTATGAATGGACATCAAAAAGTTAAACAATCATCACTAGTCACAAGCGCAACTATGAAGATATGAATGTGATTTATATCATATTGAAATGTGGAAAGATTCTAACATAAACATCAAAGACATAAAGGTCAAGATGACTTCGATGTTAGCTTACCCAATTTAATGTAGCGAAATCATGCTTGCATCAAGGCATAGATGCCAAGATGACCATAAGAACGATTGTGCAAAAATAATCAAGGATGATGCCTCAAATCTCTTAAGTGTTTCAAGGGGACAACAAGAGACACTCTAGATTTTCAACACCACACCTACAAGTAGAAAACAAATAAAAACATGCCCCATGCCCCAAGTCCTCTAGCTATGCATCTTGGAGAGACTTATCAAACAAGGACACTCAACAAAATCAATAACAATCAGCACACAAAGAAAAGATCATGACATAAGTCAAGCATTAAGTGTTGCAATTAAAAATGTAAGTGTGCTAACTGATATTGAGTTTCGAGCATAAGGATCAAATTCTTGCAAGCAAGTAAGATCGTATGATGAAAGTAGATAAGACCAAACTGATAAGTGTTGAGGAACACTCGATGTCAACAGTTGTATTGAAAAATACAATTGGGATAGTGTTCAAAAACACCATTTGTGAGGTGCCCTAAAGACTAATGCATCCAAGAGACCAAAGCTAACATAGTTATGCCCCCTAGACAAAGACCAATTCCAAACCAAGGCAACAAGAACAAGGCATGATGGAGAAAGGCCAAGTGTCGAGGACATGCGCTAAGAAACAAGGGTGCAAAGGCCTCAAGTAGCACCCGTTTCTAGGTTTTCACCACTTGGATTTTTTTATTTTTTTATTTTAAACTTTTGTTAGGACTTTTAATATAAAAAAAATTGTATTTTTGCTACCAAGGCGCCTGTTTCTAGGTTTTCACCAAGGCACTTTTTCTCTTTTTTTTGAATTTTTGAATTTTTTTGATTTTTTTTTTTGCATTTTTGGAATATATAATATTTTTTTGGAGATACATCATAGTGCCTATTTCTAGGCTATCACTAAGATGATCATTTTTTTAGGACATTTTTCAATTTTTAGAATTTTCACAATATATCATTTTTTTGGATTTTTTGAAATATATCAATTTTTTGTATTCTTGAAATATATGATTTTTTTAAATTTTTGAAATAAATCATTTTTCTGGATTTTTTCAGGATCAATAAATATGTACAAAGAATGCCCCCAGACAGAATGAGCATCAAACTCTTAAGCAAGATCACATCATGCAGTCTAAATGTCTAACAAGGTAGAGGACATGATGGAGCAACAAGCTAGTAGATATGATGGCTAAGCAAGGAGTGTATGAAGCAAGTGAAAGTGATCTTCAAGGACTTACTCCTCAAGAGTACCCAAGCTAGGGAAAATTTGTCATGTAAAGCACATTTGAACAAGAAATGGAAGGCCAACATAGAATAATTCAAGAAAGCATAATGTAAAAGTGGGAAAGATGCAGTCCAAAGGAGTAGACATGTCAAGAGGCTTCATAGCATCATATTTTACTCTTTTTTTATTAGATCAAAATGAAAAGGGTAAATCAGAAAAGGATAGTGAAAGAATGGAGGAAAATAGATATGAAGGCTAAATATGAAAGGAATGAAAACAAGATCATCATAAGATAGCTCAAAAGATAGCCAAATGTTTGTGTATAGGTCAACATTGTCAAGATCAAAGAGAGAAGACGAAATAGATGAAAGATGTAGAAGAACTATACATGATGCTTGATTGTCAAGTTTTCATAATGGTACTTATCCAAGGCACCACAAGGGAGTGGTTTTCACCATAGGATGAATTTATTTCTCTTTACTTTTGCTACCAAGGTGCCTAATTACCAAGTTTTCACCAAGGCACATTTTCAAAATTTTCATTTTTTTCTTTCTTTTTTTTTTCAAATTATTTCAGTTTTTTTTTTTTTTTTTTTTGGAAGAAGTCAAGCTTTTTAGATAATGCTCCTTGAAAGTTTAAACCATGACATGCAAAGGAGTTGAAATAATATTCTTAAAGATGTTGATAGGGAAAGGAAGATGGAAAATAAAAATGGAGTGTATGGCTTTATGCAAAGTGAGTGAGATTGGAAAATGGAAATGAAGAAAAGATCAACATCAACACACACCTTGAAGGGTGGCTAGAGGATGGAGAAAACATGAATGAAAGAATACATGAAGGAACATGGTGAGTGGATAGAAGAGGTTGTATTTTAGGCACATGGAATGGAAGAATGCTTTTGGAAGAAGATGAAGTGGAACTCTTTGGAAGCTTGAATATCAACTTCAATTGTTGTTCAACATTAGACTCTCTCAAGAGAGACTTTGGAATCCATATATTTGTAGGCCTCTTTTTATTTATTTTTGATGATTTAGAGATAATATCTTCAATGAACATTCTTTTTTATATGGATTCTTGAATTGCTTCTTTTTCTTGTATTGAACATTCAGGTTACTTCCAAAAGACTTAGGATTTGTGGAAGAAGAAGGATGATATGACTAGTTTAAGTAAGTGGGTGGATGAAAAGGATTCAAGGATATGCATCTACGTTGATCTTGAGGAAAGATGGAAGAAGGAGGGACGTAAGGATCCAAGATGGATGATGAATTAGGAGAGTTGGGAGGGGAAAGTAAAGGGAAATAAGGACCCAAGATGGAAGGAAGACACGAAGCATTTAGTATCGATGGGGTAGATCCAAGGATGGATGTGGAAGATGCAAAAGGGTAATCAAGAAGTTCATCAACATCTATATAACAATCAAAGACATTAGCATCTTTAGAGTTATCATTGGGATTTTTGATAGGAACATGAACATCTTTATAGGAGCAACTTCTTTGATAGGAGTACTTGAAGCTGAGAAGACTTAGGAAGAGTAGAAAGTGGAAGGGAATATGGAGTGGTAGAATAAGAATATGGAAGACTTTGATCTTGACAAGGATCTTTGGATAACATAAGCATAGAATTGTCCTCTTGATTTTCAATAGGCTCAACATTGGAAGTAAGAACATCATTTTTAATAACCTTAATGGAAGTATCATCTTTGGAAGGAGCAAGTGTACTAAGGTCATTTTTATTGTCAATTAGCTCAGTGGTGCAAGCAGTATCTTGATCTTGCTTAGGAGAAGACTTAAGACATGGTGGAATGAATGAAAAAGGATGTAAGGGATCAAAAGAACCATGAAATGTATCATAGATATCATGAAAATTATTGGATAACATGGAAGGTTCTTGATCTTGATCTTTTCTTTTATTCCTTTCTTTATCATTTTTAGAGTTCTCTTGACATGAAGCCACTTCTAAGGACAAGGAAGCCTGTTGGAATTGTATGGAAAACTTTGGAGGAGATTGTGAAGGACTAGTATTTGTAGCCAAGTGAAGGTAAGCTTCAGTTTCTTTAAGAGGTAGCCCTTGAGGATAACTATAGGGAACTACATGAAAATCATCAGGATCTTTGTTGGATGAAGGATTTGTGGAAGATTTGAAAGTCTCAAAATCTTTAGGGGATGTATGGATAGTGGAGGAAGTAGAAGATGGAAGAGGAGCACTAGAAGAAAAAGGTTCAACATTAACATGATCTTTCTCAAGAGTGTAATCTTTATTTTCAGCATGAGGGTTATTAGAAGAGGAACTCTTATGGAATTGATGTTTTATTTCAGCAGCAAAAAATGCTTTCTCTTCCTCAAAAAATGTAGATTTATCATTTAGGTATTGCTCACAAAATTTATCAATGTTTTTTTCAAGATTTGAGTCATATGGATTACCATCAATATCTATCAGTGACTCATCCCCTTTAAGCACAAGCATGGGACTGGGAGGACTTTTAGGACGTGTAGGAATATAATAGTCATCATCATCATAATCATTGTCACTATAGGCATTATAGATATACATATCACAAGACTTTTCATGTTGTTCATTATGGTATGTCTCAATAAGAGGAATAAGACTCCTGGTAGAAGTAGAAAAAGAATGATATTGTGAATAAGAGGTAGGTGAAGACCTACATGAATGATATTTAGAAGAATCATGTTAAGACTTGGAATATGAAGAACATGAATGATATTTAGAAGAATCTTGATAAGACTTGGAAGATGAGGAATGCAAATGAAATCTAGAAGAATCAAAGTAAGACTTCAAAGATGAAGAATTCTTGGAAGAAGGATATCATAAGGTGATCTTAGCAAAGGTGTCTAATTTATCTATTTTTTTATCATTTTTGTCGCAATGTTAGCATCCATGTATCTATTGGAGTGAAAAAAAAAAATTAAATTCAGCAAGAAGATCAAGATCATCTTCTCTCAAGAGAGGGTCCATAGCAAGATAGTCAAGATTCATGGTTCTAGAAGAGGAAGAATCAAGCATGGAAGAAGAGAAAGGATGAATAGAAGGTATAATTATCACAACAACTGAAAGTTAGTAAATCTTCTACTATTTTATAATCAATTTTTAACAAAGATAGAATTTATTGAAATCTAAATAATTTTTAAAAATTAATAATAAATATTTTATATTTAATTAGTAATTATTTAGAGAAGTAAAAGAAATAGTTTAATTACTTTCAATTAAAATATACAAAAGGATGGGATATGTATATATGCATAGACCAAAAAAAATAGTTATGTATTTTCTTTATCTCGTTGACATAGATTTGTATCTTATAGAGTTGCACAATGCAAAACACAATCATATAAATGAGCACATTAATATTAATTATAATATTAACTTATATTATGTAAATATAGCCCATAACATAGTGTACCAGATGATTTAAATCATCAGATAAAAGATTTAACTTTTACATACCTGATGCATTTCCCATAGAAAAAATAAATTCTGTAAAATTTGGAAGGTTCACAAGCTAACTCAATCAAAGCCATACAACAATGTCATATAAAAGTAAGACAATTTTCAATAACCTTAAACAACCTATAAATTGGCTTTCATGAAATTTGCTGCATTTGATAGTAGATCCATAACCCCTTCATTAGCAACAAGTGCACAATTATTGATGGAAAAAGATTCAAAATGGGAACAATGTTGTCTAATTGCCTTAAGAGATATGTTTCCAATTTGTGGAAAAGACTCTATGTTGAGATTCAATCAGCAAGGGAAATCAACAATAATTTATTCAAGGCTTGTGTCCCATATTAAAGGACAACTCATCAAATCAAGTTTCTTCAATAGATTGCAATCTTTCACAATTGACAAAAATCCTTTATCACCATTTAGGGGGAACCCCAAAGATCACATTATTGAGTACTAGAAAACCAAGACCAATAACCCATCATGGATACATAAATTGCTACAAGTATAACATCAATAGTGTTGTTTACTTCTAACCATTGAGAGAGGTCCCCACTAACCCATTTTGGCTGCTTCTTATTATCAAATTTCTTTATAGTTCCCTTGATCCCTAATTTCAAAAGAGCCTCTCATAATGTCAACAATGGTGGTTCAACACAATCTTACATATCATACTTGGAGAAAATAGATGAAAAGATCATTTTTTGTCAAGTTAATAATGTTTTTGATAACTTGGGATTCTATCACTACATAGTTTTTTTAAATTGCTAAAGCCAATATTGAAAATAGATGTTAGACGCTATTATTCATTGTGATGCAACTTTAGTGGCTTTGGAATTCATGTACTTTGGGCACAAGGAATGTTTTTCATCTATAAATGCCTTGAGAAATAGAATAATTTAACTAGTGTGCCAGATAAATAGATTGAGAGAGAAAGATAAGAATAACTAATTGGGAATTTGATTGATTCTTATCTGAAGAAAACCATGATTATTGAATATGTTGACTTTCCTAACCTACAACAATAATGTTTTAAAGGTGTGTAACACCTTTATCTAGGAATGGCCATGTTATTTAAATTTACAAACCAAGACAAAGCTAGATCAAAGAAAAAAAGATACAGACATGGTCATCATTTTACAAAAGTGATCATTGGGTCACATAAAAGAAAAACAAAAAAATGAGTCTTTTTAGTCCTAACAAACATGATTCAATGGGAAGGCATAAATATTAGGCTTGTAGCATTAAACAACAACATAGTTTTGAGTTTGAAAGGTTCTTAACTACACATGCCAGAGCTCTTGGAAGAATTACTTAGCCAACAACTAATATTTAGTTCTAATGTTTAGTTAAAAAACCTTAATTTGATAGTCACAGTGTGACCAAGCCGTAATGTGTCTAAACAATTTTTTTGTACCCATAATCATAACAATTCAAAATATATGTAAAGAATATATCAAAAATTTAAAAATGTTTATAGAAAATATATTTAGAAAGGTTTCTTCATTGATGTTTATGATTACCCTAAGTGATCTATAAAAATCAAGCCATTTATGCATAACAATATAATAGAAGCTCCTAAATAGAAACCTCATCCTCATTTAAATGACTTGCATTACAAATTTGTTTAAGAAGCACCTAGCCAAAAACATACTGCATGGGTATTATGAGATGCATCAGAGTCAACATTATCTGAAACCCCATTCATTGAAATTTGACCACACAAAGACTAAAAATTTGATAAAAGTGATCACTAACCTCCTTGAAGAGAACTATATTGGAATGACATAGTGACACATGGTTGATAATTTTTCCACATCACATTTTCATCTTTTTGTAGGAAAAATCAACAATTAGAACTCCTGATTTTCACAAATTTTGAATAAGTTACAATTGAGCTAAGATGATCAATCTCAAAAGAATTCTAGCCAAAGACAAGAATGAAAGATTTTTATTACAAGTTTTTTAATCACAATAAATATTCAAGATTATTTTCCCCCTTTTTGGTAGATAAATAAGAAATTCAAATGTAAAGATGATGATCATAAAGACATTTCATTGTTGTGCTACCTAAGCCCAAAAAAGTGAATTGGGTCAAGCATAGAAAAAGAAAAAGTAAGATATCTGACATGCGCTTATTGGAAAATGTTAAGGTTATGATAGAAATGGATGTAAAAAAAAAATCCCTCTATTTTATTCCTTTGCAAGTTGTTTTGGAGCGTAATCCAACACTTACAGACCCATCGCCTACATATTCATAAAAAAAAATAGAAATCCCACAACTGTGGGAAAATTAATAATATTCATATCAAAAGAAAGCTCAAATTTCCATCTCCCTAAAAGATTCAATGCAAATGAAAAATTTAGAAAATACACTTAAATTGAAGGAAAACATAAAATAAAACCATAATAACAACATTATATGATACAAACCCCAAATAAAATTCCCATACATGAAAGATAATGAATCAAGGAAAGAATTAGATAGGATCTCCCACATAGGCCATAAGATTAAATGAAATAAAATCAACATGTTACATCTAGAAACCCAAATAAGTAAGAAAAACTACCAAAAATTACAAAGAACATGCAAAAAGGACCAAATACTGTCTTAGCAACGATAAGGAAACCCAACAACTTAGTAATTTGTTTCTATAAAATACTTTATTCCAAAACCACTCAAACATGTAAGGGAAAAAACATAATATCCTACAACCAAGTTGAAAAGCCCAAATTTTGGATTTAACACCCAAAATAGTAAAAACAAAAACTTTTAGAGGACTCTATTGAATTTGACAAGTGTTTGCACAATTTTAACCTAAGTAACTCCATTGGAGAAGATAATCCCTAGCCCAATAGATGAAGGTTTTGGAAATTTGGCTAAGTAGATAAGTTGAATTTGTCATTTATAGAAACATGTATCTAGTACTAAGAAGGAAGGACTTGAAGATGAATATTATGTGATTAGACTTAGAAAATTGTCTAAGTGTTAGCTAAGTTATCTAGCAGAGTAGATACAGTTTTGATATGTATAAATGACTAAGACATTTTGGGCATGTGTGTAATTAGGTATGGACAATATAGAGTGTTAGGATGATGTGTGTAAGTGTGTGATTTAGTATGGTCTATATTGAAGAAGATATGGTAGTTTCACCAGTTACGACAGTATATAGACAAGAACAAAGCATAACAGAAAAGGGGAAATTATGAGTTAAGGAATTATTTTGTTTACAAAATAATTATTTGAATAATTAGGGACAACATCCTAGATATTAACGCTAAGAGAGAAAGAGTTAGTTTCATATTTTTACAAGCATGTGAAAAGCTTAAAGGCCAACTGGACTATGTTTTGCAATTTGCAAAGGTATAAAAGAAGAATATATACATGAAATAATGTGTGCTTCTTATGAAGACTATGTGAAATATATGTGATGTGAACTCTAGTATATGATCAAAGGTATATGAAGAGTATTCATAGCTATATCAGGATATTGAAGATATCAGCAGCAAGCAAGAGGTTGTTGTATCTAACTTTTTGTATCAAGGAATTGCATTTTGAGTTACATATTTGGGCACTGGGCTCATCTTGTACAACATTTTGTATATGTATATGTACTATCTCCTAACAGGGTTGAGGCTTTTTTACATGGCCTAGTCCTCTAATAAGGACCAAGACACTATATGCATGTAATAGACTCCTAACAAGGTCAATATCTTTAACTAAATACTTTTGACTAGTGGATCATTTTGTGGGTACCATCCCCACCATGGTTATCCCTTGGCCAAGATTTCCCTAGTTAACAAAATATGGTGTTATGAGTTCTCTTCTTGCATGTTTATGTTTACTATTCAATGTTGTTAGTTTACTTTCATATGCATATTATAAGTCAAGTAATAATATTCTAGTTTTGGGCTAAAGTTTGTAGAATATTGATTCAACCCCCCCCCCCCCTTCTCTCAATATTCCCTATTTATAACAAAAGGCACATAAAAAACACCAACATAAAGAGTGCTACAATAATATTATCCCCAAATTCAAAAAAAACACATGTAATGTAGAGATCTAACATGGAAGCTTCACGACATAGCGGGAAACCTCTAGAATTATTTAAGGAATCTTTTAGTTGTTTTATTGTTGTAATGTTAAATAACTAGTATTTTGTTTATCAAAGATTTAAATTTTTTCCTTGCTTCGCCTTTTTTTTTAAGAAAGTCATATATTTTTATTATTAAAAAATAAATATTAATATTAAGTATAATGTTTTTTTACCATGAAAATTTAATTTGGCATTTTGATTAGTTGTTTGATAAAGTCAAATGAAAAAATTGCACTCAAATGGATGCATAAGTTACCTACCATAGGCAATAACTAATAAAAGGGGAAGCATTTGTTCTGTTATAGAAAAGTACAAAATTAGATGAAGTGAATAGTATTCCATAATATTTCAAGGTAGTAAAAAGTAAGTATGGGTTCATTTTAATAAGCATCAAATCAGAATTATTGAATTCAACCAAAAAATAAATAGAATTTTGGTGCTTTCTGTAATTGTACAAGATAGGTTGTTTTCCTATTTGAAAGGAGTATTTTGATTTTTTAATAAATTCATTCCCTAATTAGAGTAAGGATTTTAGCTTTCATTTATTCAAAATTCATGATTCACAATACTTATCTAATGTAAAATTGGTTCTTTTGCAAAGAGAAAAAAAAAAGAACCTCAGGATCCATGGCCATACAATAGTATTTATTAATTTTACAGTACAAAACTAAAACATAATGCACTAGACAATGTGTATGCCTTGTAAGTTTTCCATGTAGAATTACTCTGTAATCTGTAACTCCTCATTTTAAAAATAAATTGCTACTTTAGTTGATGACTAAGATTGATTTGTATAATCAAATTGTGTCTTTGTCAAATCTGTTATTTATTTTATGGTTTTTAACTACAAATTAATTATTTCAATCAATTATAGATATCCACTCTACATACTATGATTTGAGGCTAAGATTAGTGGGGAATAAGAAAGTGAAATATAGATCTGTAGAAACTTATCTGACAAGTAGGATCTATATGACATATTTGTGACTATCAGATGTTTCAAATGCTCAAGAATGTTAGACCATATTGTCTTTATTATGTGGTCTATGTCATTAGGAGAATTCTCCTTGATTCTAGAGTCATGTAAGATAAGACTGGCTTTTTTCTAGGCCATTGGAGACGTTTCAACTATAGCGCATAAGTTTTTATAGTTGTTTTGGTTTTTTTTTAGCATTATGGGACATCTTTTCTCAAGCTAGTTAATGGTTCATTGTAGGTTATTGGTACTAAAAGTGTTGCTTCAATTTGATTTTGATTTAGGTTAGGCTTTTGATGAGGTTTTAATGTAGTTTTCTAGTTTGGTTTCCTATTTTGAGAATATTGGTTTAAGATTAGTTCTTAGGGGATTTCTTCAACTTTTATTAGGGCTATTTCATAAATCTTTTGTGGATATTCATAAATCATTATGGGTGTTCATAAATCATATTGGGTTTCAGGTATCTTTATTCCTTAGAAAGGATACATGGGCTCATATGAAGCAACATTATCCTCTAAATTGGATGGAAATAAAATTCTTGATGTTTAAACTTGCATTCTTTTATCTAGGGTTTATATCCTTTATCAAATTTGGGGTTTTTAACTACACTTTGGCTATCTTTTTTCAATTGGTTGATTCTATACTTCATATACATTATACTCAAGTACATCATTCTAACCATAGTTGTTACTTCAAGCTTGCACTAGAAGCCTAAACCAAAAGGTATTGCCACCACCATCATATCTAATTGTAGTTGATGTGCTTAATGTCTTCACTATTAGTAATGTTGGAATTAACAAGTAGGAAGTATACTTCTAAGAGGGGGGGGGAGTGAATCAGAAGTACTAAGCTCTAACCAATAAAACTTTCAACTTTAAAATATTGCATGCATAAACATATAGAAATAACTATAAAGAAAATGCATCCACACAAACACTTGACACCAGATATGATTACCCAAAAACCCTCTAATGAGAATGTAAAGCTGGGGTGGGGATGACAGCCACAACTCTTCACTACTATAGCAATAAAGTTCACCTATTAAGGTTACATATTATGACCATTCTTATGATCTACCCTGTGAAAGGCTTGCCCTATTAAAAGCTTACAAAGGATTGTTAGATCCTACCTTGTTAAAGGATTTTAACACCCTGTTAGAAGTGTGCCTGGCTAAAGGATTTTAGAACACTCACTTGGAATGTCACCCTGTTAAAGGCTTTATACAATGGTTGTTAAACCAACCTAAGTCCATAGGATTTCATTCTACTATAACAATTATTAGAGAGTACAATAGAATGTTTGATCTGATACACTTACAATTTGATATTGCTGATTTTAGATCCCAATTTAGTTCATCATGATCCTCTCTAATCTGATATGAAAATGTTGTAATCTTAATCATTTGTTCTGCTAACTAATTCTGCAATTCTATCCTTCTTCTAAGTCACCTTTAACTTGATCAATTCACCCCTTTCAATTCCTTCAAATATTTTTCTAGCATTATCTCTTCGTATGCATTCTCTCTCACACTCTATAAAGTATGGGGCTTTGTCTCCTTTAAAAAATATTTCGTGACTTAGGGTTACGTATGAATCTATGATTGAGATTCATACAATTTCTCGATCAAATCCTCTCATTTTTCTCATTGGTTGCACATTGATCACATAGGGAATCTGAATAGATTCAATCTTATCTTTAACCTTTCGAGATTTATCCATATGTCAGCTCAAGAATGGTTTACATAATAGTTTGTGCCTTCACAAACTCATATGTCAAATCTGTGTTGCTCAGCACTTGCTAATTACTAATGTTTGGCACATACTGAAATTTTGTCTTGTTTGGCACTTGAACTTGCTTAGCATCTATTGTTCACTAGACACTTAAAACTTGCTCGGCTCTGTCTATCTACTCAGAACTTACTATTTACTTGGCACATGAGTGACTCAAAATTCATTGCAACTTGGCATCTATATTATACTCGGCATGAAACTTAGAAAATTTCTTAAGTGTGTTGACACTTTATTGTCAAAACCAATCTAAGATCAACAATCTCCCCCTTTGACATGAGTGGCAAAAACACTTAACTATACATAATGAATCTAATCTCCTCGACTATAATATACATTATGTTCGGCATATATACAAAACTTCAAAATTTGTTCAAAATTTTGTAAAGAACCATATACCTCAAAACTATATAACTACCCTTGAGTTAATGTGCCTTTTCTATATCAAAATCTCTTTGAGTAGAGTGATTTGCCTCTATTGATACTCCTTATCTTTATTCTGATTTTTGATACTCTATATCTGATATGTCTTGTTATGCCTTGTTTACTATTGTTTTTTCTCCCCCTTTATGTTCTCTTTTTTTTTTTGGCTCCCCCTTTCACATGTCTCCCCTTGTAGATTAAGTCTCCTTCTGGCCTTTGATTTTTCTCCTTCTTTTATAATTTCTCCTCCCTTTTGATACTTATGTCAAAGGGTCTATACACTGACTGAGTATTTTTCCAAGAAGGTCTTGTTCATATCCATCACAATTCTTAGAGAAACATCCTAGTTTTTTAGTGCAACTTCTCGAGATTTGATTTGTATTTTTGTCTCTACTACAAGGTGAACTAAGCCATCTAATGTTGAAAGATTAGGATCTGTCTTCAATACATTTTTCGCATAGGCTAGTTCCTTTTGGAGAATATTCATGTGAGGGGTTAGGGTGGCTTGTATTTGAACTAATTCAACTCTAGTATTAGCCTCTTTTGTTGTCAATACAACTAGTTCCTTATATGTGTGAAGTGTTGTATGAAAATTCTTCTCACTTTGAGTTGGATCTTTTGGCAATTGTATGCTTGATACTTTCAAATTTCTTTCCAAGCTCATTAATCTCTGGCCAGTTTCTTGTGCAAAGATTGAAGGATCACACAACTTTGTGTATAGTGAGAATATATTCTCAAGTACTATCTCCACCTTCTCAATTTTCTTTGCCAGCTCTACCTATGATAGTGTTATTTCATGAGATATCCTTTAATTTACCTTTGCTTGAAATTTATTTTCTGACCATTCCATGAGTTTTAAATTTGTCTTTTGGTCTTCATTGGTCACCTATTCAACAATTTCTGATAGTTGTTCCAATATTGGCTTGGTTTCATTAGGTGCCTACAAGCTGAATGCATCTAAAAAGATGTATTTTATTTCAATTATTACTTACCTTTGCTTGTATTCTTTTATGAGTATCACTTAGTTTTTCTTTCTTTCCAATGCCTCTTCCATCTCATTGATTTGGTCTATGTTCATGGTTGCATAGTCATACTTTGGAATGATGATTTCTTCATCTACTGTAGGGTCTCCATAGTGAAGTACCCTTGCAAACTTTTTGGAGCTCAAGCCTCGTGTTGAAATTTGGAGTGGCATTGCTTTAGTGCTTAGCTTCTAAGGCATTCTTGTAGGAGTCCTAGTGGTTGGTAGATTTACCAAGGTTTTAATTGCTTCTTGCTCCTTTTCCTTTGGAATCGGCTTTTCCTCCTCTGATTTATCTTTATCAATAATAATTATTTGAGGTGGTGCACCTTGTACTTGTGTAGTAGGAACATAAGTATCCATCTGTCTTGTATGTTCCTTTGTTGGCTCCTTAGCAGTTGTAGTAACTTTAACTGTGAAATCAACCTTAGCTGATGTATCTTGTGAAGCTTGCTCTTTAGGTTGTCCACTTGTAGCTATAGGGATGGTAGAAGATTTTTTTTGTGTTACCACCTTGTCCCTAGTCAGGTCAGTTGCTACTTTTTGTAATTCATCTACACTAACCAATACTGGGTTATTGCATAATTGAGCTTGTGATGTTGATTGGTCAAGGATCTTCTTAAGATCCTCTGCAGTCAATGTATTGATGTTCTGAATAGAGTTATCAGGAACATCCTTCACTTTGATTAATTTTGTAGGTGTGTTGTTGTCATGTGGAGGGGTGGCAATTGTATGTCTTGCACACTTTGATCTATTTGTTGCTCTTCAATAGTTGACATATCATATCCCTTTTGTGTTTCCTCCTCCACTATATTGTCTGCCCTTTCCTTCTCACCTTCTCCTTCCTTATCATTTTCTTCCTCTTCTTCATTATTTCTTCCCTCAAATGGATCTTCTTCTCCTTCCTTAACTATTGTTAGCCCATATATTAACTTTCACATTTGAGTGGACTTCTTGGCAACATCTTCAATCTTGTTTTGAAGAATGTTGAAGGCTCTATATTTGGGTGCAAATTTTCTCCCATGCTTCTTGTTAGCCTTTTTTATTTTTCCTTTGGTAATTTTTTGCATTACTTGAGCCAATGTAGACTCTCTTATTTCCTTTTCCATGTTAAGGCAATAATGTCATTTATTTTCAACAATATAGTATAAATCTTTAGGCATTGAATTGTCAAGTTTAAGTGGGGTGTTCTCAAAATTAGCCATCATGGTATAAACTAATTCCTCAACCATGTTTTTTTATTCCCTACTTAATTTATTGAAATCAATGTTCTTCAAGCCTATTAAGTCTGCATTATCTTTAACATTATCACAAATATTTTCTAAATTAGACTTGATGGCATGACTGACCATTCTAAATTGGCTTGTATCTTTTGACTTGGCCCTTTCTTCATCAAAGTTAGGTTGAGCAACATATTTTCTTCTTAGTTTCTTCTTTTTTGGTCCTTGTTGCTTGGTAGCCTTCTTCTTCTCTTGCTCCTTAGCCTCTTTAGTTGTAGCTCTTGTGCTTTCCCTTGTAGTATGCTTGGTTGGACTTGGCTTTGTAGTCTTTTTGCCCTTGGGTTGAGCTGTAGGTTGTATCTAAGCTTTTCTCTTCTTAGGCTCTGGTTTAGTTGATGCTTCCTCAGCTTGCTCTTCCTTAGCACCTTCTTCCTCTTCATCTTCTCCCATGTCTTGTGTCAAGGCAAGTGGATCCTGGCCCTATTCATCTTCTTCTTCATCTTCATCATCTTCTTCACCTTTACCTGCAGTCCCTTCTCTAAATTTTTCCTTAAGTTTCTTGACCAATTTATCCTTTTTCTTTTTTCAACTCTATTTCCACCTTAGACTTCACTACATCATAGGTGCCAAAAGGTTTTGCACTCTTATCAATTTCTTTTGCAAGCAATGTTGTGATTATTTTTGATGCCTCATCAATGTTTATTTCATATCCTAATGGCCTTAGCCATCTCACTCTTGGTACTGTTGCTTGGATATAAGTATGATCAATGTCAACTAAGAAACAAATATCATTGATGTGCTAATATACTAGAGAGACTAGAACCATTAGTCTTTGCTTCATAGACTTCTTAAATTCCTCAAAATAGCTTGTCATGATGGTTTCAAAATTGGCTCCCATCTGCTCTATGTACTCATTAACTTGTACAGCTATAGACCTATTGGTCTTCCATCCTATCTTACCAAAAGAGGGAAATTCATTCTGAACATAGAAAAAGATACACATCAAAATTGATCCATACTTACATTGAGAACTCTTGGATATCCTTATTGCTTCTAAATTCTCCATAATTTTCTATAGTTGCAATTTTGCTAGATCATATGTATGATCCTTCTTAACAATTTTGTAACCTACATCCACTATAATGCATGACATACTATTGAGTCAGCTTGACTAATAGAATTTGTGGGATATGACCCTCACAGCAAATTCTAGAAGTGGATCTTTGATTGTGTCAACAGTCATGCCTATTTTATTCCACTTTGCCCTAGTGTTCTTCTCAACGGCTTCTTTTGAGTCACTTCTCAAGGTCTTTAGCCATTCTAGGGTTGGGTATCATGTCACCCTATGTATGATTCTCGTTGACAACTTAATAGGTCCACCTTCCAACCATAGGCATCCATCATGAATCTTGCTCAAAACTATTCTTATCCACTCCATTTTGAATACTGTAGGGAAATCTAGGGCACAAGTTAAGCCCTTCCTTTCAACAATATGAAATTCTTCCTTCAATACCTAATTCTCACATATTTTGTCATAGGCCTTAAAAATATCCATGTCACCAATTGCTCCAACCTTACAATTGTAACATTTTCTAACATCTTGTACCATTACAACTTTTGGTGGAATAATGGACAATGTGCCAGCAGGGTCATTTTTGTATGCAAATTTAGGTATTGGCCTAAAATCTAGTTGCTTGACTTCATTACTAACCAACTGAACCTCAAACAATTCCTTGTCTTTGGGATTTCTTAAACTGGAGGTCATTTTGTAAAACTAGGGTTTCAAAAGATGTTAAATTTTGTAACTGAATAACTCGGCACTTGAGAAATACCTTAGATCAATGAAATGGGTTGAATCTTTGCTAGAATCTTTGCAAAAGCTTCAATCTCTACTTGGAAATCACTTCTTTGCTCTGCTTACTCTTTCTTTGTGTTCAAATGATGAAAAATGATCAAAAAATCAACCTTATACCCTTCAATACATAGCATTTAATGATTAGTGCATATATAGTTGTACACTCGGATCCTTATGCAATTTCTATTTCACTCAGCTTACATTAGTTTTCCCATCACTCAACATCCACTAGAGTTACCCTTACTCAATTTCAATAGGAATTCCTTTTTACTCGGCAACAACTACACACTTAGCTTCAACTAGCTTTGGCTAGTAGCTCAACATATACTAGGATTTTACTTGGCATCTAAAGGCAACCTTCCTTACTTAGCAATAATGTGAAAACTTTGAAGATTTAACCTTGCATCTTTATTCATGTTGATCTATCCTTTTTAGTACTAACTCATTCTAGAAAGTGATGTATGATAAATCAAATAAATATCAGTTTCACATACCTTCTTTTGCTTAGTTTGATGAGGTGTGACCACTCAACCCTTTAGGTGAAGTGATCCCTCCATTTGATGAGTTGCTTCCATCTTTTCTTCTCCATATCTTATTCATCTCTCCTCTAATGTGCTCAACATCTACCTTTCCTTTTCTCTTGATTGACTCTGAGTTAGGTACCTTTGTCCTTGTTGGGCAGTGCTTGTTGATATGACCAGTCTTCAAACAACTAAAGTATGTAATTTGGCTCAAGCATCTATTGTAGCTTCCACCAAAATGTGTTCTTATGCAATTCTCAGGGATGTGTCCATATTCTTGACAATAGTGATAGCTATGTCTTGTATTGTAGTCCCAATTGTAGGAATTTTCATGACTTCTTCCCTTGTTTGATGACCATGTGGTCTTGGATCTGCACTCAAAGGCTTTGTGTCCAAACTTTTGACAATTTTAATAGCATCCTTCAAATCTTGGTGCATGCATAGTCCTGGTTCTACATTCATGTGCTTGATGACCTTGTTTGTTGCATTTGTAATAATGGATCATGTTCCTTGACTTAGCATTCTTGTTCCTACAAACATTAGTTGTATGTCCTTACTTTTCAAAATGATGACAAGTAGGTTTAGAGTTCTTACCTTTGTCATTCCTTTGTTCAGAAGTCTTGGATCACTCTCCTTCTTCAGTACTTGTATAGCCCAATCATGATGTTTCTTTGTTGGATGTAAGGGATTTTAGTAATTGCTCAAAGTACTTGATAGCTTCATTTGGCTTGTTGAAACTTCTAGTAAACTCTTTCTCTCTTTTTAGGTCATTATATAGTTGTATTTATCTCAATGTCTTTGACATTCAACTCATGATGGGCATTCATCATTTGACTTAGGGTGTCTAGTAGCATTTTTGAGAGATCCTAGACAACTCTATTGATTTTTCTTCCAATCTGTTTGACAAGATTCTTTTATCCTCTTCAATCATGGCCTTGTCCCCTATAGCTTTCTTCTTTTGTTTAATCACTTCACATAGTAGTATTGCTTGTGATTTTTGCTCCAACTTGAGATTTTTGATCTCCTCAGCTTGTGCTCTATTCTTGTCCATGAGATCTGCAATTGGTGCATCAAATTCAAAAGAGTTGCCATCTGCAAATAGCTTTGTGGTGTCAATCTCCTTGTATTGAGTGTCATTCTCAACTATGGCAATTTCTTTCCTTTTCTTTAGCAAACTTCTCAAGGAATCTCTAGCTTCATCTAGTTGTTGCAGTAAGAGATGTATATCAATCTCCTAATTCTCAATGGTCTTTCCCAAATTGTAGACTTCCATCTCAAGATCTTTTCTCCAAGTTGTAAGGCTTCTCCTAATGAGAACTTAGCTCTGATACCAATTGTGGGGGGTGGGGGGGTGTGAATCAAAAGTACTAAACTCTAACCAATAAAACTTTTTACTTTAAAACATTGCATGCATAAACATATAGAAATAAAATGTAAAGAAAAAGCATCCACACAAACACTTGACACTAGATATGATTATCTAGAAGCCCTCTAATGAGAAGGTAAAACTGGGGTGGGGATGACACCCACAACTCTTCACTACTGCAACAATAAAGTTCTCCTATTAAGGTTACATATTATGACCATTCTCATGATCTGCCCTCTAAAAGGCCTGCCCTATTAAAAGCTTACAAAGGATTGTTAGATCCTATCCTATTAAAGGATTTTAACACCCTGTTAGAAGTGTGCTTGGCTAAAGGACTTTAGAACACTCACTTGGAATTTCACCCTGTTAAAGGCTTTATACAATGGTTGTTAAACCAACCTAAGTCCATAGGATCTCATTCTATTGTAACAATTGTTAGAGAGTACAATAGAATGTTTGATCTAATACACTTACAATCTGATGATATTGCTGATTTCATATCCCAATTTAGTTCATCTTGATCCTCTCTGATCTAATATGAAAATGTTGTAATCTTGATCCTTTGTTCTACTAATTGATTCTGCAATTATGTCCTTCTTCTAAGTCACCTTTAACTATATTAATTCACCCCTTTCAATTCCTTCAAATATTTTTCTAGCATTATCTCTTCACATGCATTCTCTCTCACACTCTGTAAAGTATGAGGTTTCATCTCCTTTAAAAAATATTTCATGTCTTAGGGTTAGATATGAATCTATGATTGAGAGTCATCCAATTTTCCTGCTCAAATCCTTCCATTTTTCTCATTGGTTGCATGTTGATTGCATAGGGAATCCAAATAGATTTGATCTTATCTTTAATCTTTCGAGATTTATCCATATGTCAGCTCAAAAATGGTTTACATAATAGTTTGTGCCTGTACAAACTCTTACAACAAATCTGTGTTGCTCAACACTTGCTAATTATTGATGCTCGACACATACTAAAATTTTGTCTTGCTTGGCACTTGAACTTGCTCGGCATCTATTGTTCACTCGGCACTTAAAACTTTCTTGGCTTTGTCTATCTGCTCAGCACTTACTATTTACTTAGCACATGAGTGACTCGATGTTCATTGCAACTCGGCATCTATATTATACTTGACATGAACTTAGAAAATTTCTTAAGTGTGTTGACACTCAATTGTCAAAACCAATCTGAGATCAACATGTAATTGCTTAGATGAATGGGAGGGGAAAGTCCTAAAAATTTTAAACACATTTGGAAAATACTAGATTTTAGAAGAAGCTTCTAGAATCAAGTCATGGTGTGTTTTAGTTATATTTTATCTCCAAAAAATAATTTTAACCCCAACAAAATTGACAATAATCAATAAGAATTTAGTAATTAATAGACATAAATATATTTTTAAAATGAATCAATTTAAACCTTATAATTTTAGATACTTATTACTAAAAAAAATAACTATTACACTCCATTGGAAATATTAGTTTCATGCCTGTTATATGGGTAGAAATTAATGATATATTTCTTAAGTATAAGTATAAATTTTGATCAACATTCCCACCTTTGTCAAGTAAGCCAAATCAAACTTTTATTACAATTATTTTTATAATGGTTTCCTTTTCCTTTTGAATTAATAACCTCCCATGTTAAACTTATGCTACGTACATTAATGTATTATATTAAAAAGGGGCCCATAATTGTATTATGGATTTTGCAATAACTTTGGCATTTAGTTTTCAATAACATTAAATAAACATGACTATATACTTTAGGGGATGGTAATATTAGTTAGAAATATATATGACCTTATTTCCAAATCAAATGCACATGGAATAACTTACCTGCAATTCTTAATCAATCTACAATGCAACATGAGATACCTTGTTGGCACCTCCAACTAGAACTGAGTTTTTGTCCACTCTTGAAGAAATCCCAAGTGTTTTTATCCTGAGAATTTTTAATAAATGAAATTCAATAGCTCCCAAATTCTCCAACAAAATTAAATTAAACTAAGCATGAAGAAAGTGAAATCCAAAATACCTTTTTTATAATCCTTTGTTAAAGGTTCTAGAAAACTCTTGAAATTCCCTTTATTTTTCTTTACATTTCCCCTCTTCTAGTTTTAAATTTAACTTTGAGGGGAATATTTAAAAAGTGATATTTAATAATATTTAATTATTATTATTTTATCATTAAAAGGAAATTTACCTATCTATTATTAATTAAAATATTATAATAATTTAGCCCCATTTAAAGTGCAGATACTGAGGGAAAAATAATAGGGAAGAAAACCCTTTGTGTTTCCTAAGAGATTAGTCTTGAGAATTAAAATTATAATTTCCCCATCAATCTTGGGGAGTTTAGAATTCATACCTTCTAACTACAATGACGTTACTTGAACACTAAACCCTGGCCAAGGATAATTTAGAAGATAATTGTTTTTTACATAGGCCCTTATCTTAAAGTTTATTAAATTTTTCTTATTACTATAGGGTCTTTATAAGGGAATTCCTTCTTTTACAAAATTAATCATCCATAATAATTCTTTATTTAAAAAAAAAAAATTGGTGAAACATTATATTTATATTAATAACAACTGGTTCAGAATAGCTCCTGGAGAAAAGAACTAGAAAAGAAAAACTCGGGTCATCTGATACAAAAAAGGATGCAGAAGAAGAAATACTACATTAAGAGATAGTATCTATCAACACTAATGAATCTTGTCCTAGAGATTCCCAAATTGAGAATATAGTTGTTAGGATTAAACCACGAATAGAAATAACAATTATATACAAATATAACCAATAACATAAAATAAGAGATCACATAGAAAAGAACACAAGACACCAAGATTTAACGTGGTTCACCCAATCCCTGGGCTATGTCCACCAAATAGCAAGTCCGATATTATTACAATCCCATGATTATAACCTGATTACAATCTATAACCCTTTATATCTCAATACTGATGCAAGAACCAATTTTGCATCACAACTATGAAAATAATCCCTAACCTTAAGCTCTTTTAATACAAGTATTTTTACCACTTTAGGGTTATAATTAATAATTACATGTCAGCCCAAAATCTTGATAAAATAGGGCCTAAAAATTTTTAGCCCCAAAGAATTTATGAAGTATGTACAATACTTTCCTAATTAGTCACCACAATCTAACAATAGTGATTACAAAGAGCCCAAAACTCATATGATACAATTCATTGTTTGGTGCTAGAGACAAAACCAAGAGCCCAACCAAAAACTGTCATAAAGATTACCATCACTGATCTACATCCAAAAATCTAATTGAGACCATGATATTAGAAAGCCATCTGATGCAAGTGTAATCCAAGGCCCCAACCTACATATAATATCTCAAAAGAACAAGTGAGATCAATAAAAGAAAAAACATGCAAAATCATAGAGAAGTCATGATTTACTATCAAATAAAATATGAGGACTCAACCTTATTCTAAATATATTATTTTGTCACAATATTAACCAAGTTGGGGAGATCAAGGAGGTTAAGTGGGGAAAGTAAAGAGTTAATATAAACCTCATTAGTACCCAAATTAGCTAGACAATTAGCTAAAAGATTTCCTTCTCTATAAGTATGAATGATGTAACATTCAAAGATTGAATCAAGAAGAGACCATACTTGATGTAATATATACTATATGGACCAATTATATATGGGACATTTAATACACGCATTAATAATAATGGATGAATCCCCTTCAACATGTAACTTTGATATAGAAAGTGATTTTGCAAGTTTCAAACCAAAAAGCAAGGCCAAGGCCTCAGCTTTGTTATTAGTACACTAAGGAGAGAAGATGATTTTTCTGCAATCACAACCTTTAAAATCTCTAATGACTATGTCATAGCCAGAGTTTCCTAGATTTCCTCTAGAGGCCCCATCAAAATTGAGTTTGAAATAACCCTCACTTGGAGGAATCCTCTTGGTTTGTGCTCGAATAAGAGGAATCTTGGATGGATATAATGGAGCAGGAAGATGACGAAAAAGTAAACCCTTCCATCAATGAATAACATAGCCATCCCAAGGAGAAAAAAAATATTTACCCTTATATTTACTTACTAAGGCATTAACAAGCTCAACAATTGATCTCTCTAATCCTTCCAAAAATTGAGGGATTAGAGATGACATCTGTCTAAAAATTCTCTTGTTTCTTTGCCACCAAATTGCCCATACAACAGATGAAGGGATGCACTTCCAAAGACATGAAAATATTGATTTAGAGTATAAGATTGGCCATGCTTGGAATAAATCCCATAGAAAATTAAGTAATGGCATATGGAAATTAAGCTTATTAAGGACAAGATTCCAACAATCTTGGGCAAAAGGGCAGTTTAAGAGGAGGTGATCTATTGTTTCTATAACTTGCAAATAGAGCACACAGTTAAAGGGATCAAAAAATTTTAATTTGTGAAGACAACCACTAGTTAAAAATTGGTTCTTTAGTGCAAGCCATGCAAAGCATCCTTCTTTTAGCAAAATTGAGCTATTTCAGTAGAATTCAAAAGCATGATATGTGGTCTAATTAAACTAGTTGTGTTGGAGAGCCAAGTATCCTAGTTTAATAGAGTATTTTCCATCTTTACCTAGAACCCAGAAGAGGCAATTTGGTTGATAGACATAAAAACATTCCTTTCAACTAGTACTTGTTTGAAAGAAGCATCCTGATTGTGGGATATAGGAAGAATTGAGGAGTCTTGCCAAATGACTAGCCCTGTGAATCTATGAATAGCTATGACATAAGTAGAAAAAGGTGTCCCACAAGCTTGAATCACTATGTTTGAAAAATCCTTTAGAGAATCAATAGTGGTTGTGGGGGAACCCATTCCATGAATCAAACCAAAAATTGACATTATCCTCGTTATTTACTTGCCATTATATGAATGAAGTAATAACTTCTCAAGAAGCCATCATGAAATCTCAAATGACTGACCCCTTTGGTGGGTCTAGCATAGTAAGAACTCTAGAAGGTTCCAAGTTATCTAAAGATTTCTCTTGTAAAAGGTGACACCATTTGGCAGAGGATTTTTCATACATTTTCCAAAAAAGTTTAGTGCCAAAAGCCCTATTCCTATTGGTAATGTTGGAAAGTCCAACACCTCCTATTCTATAAGAGGTTGACATGGCATGAATAGAAATTAGTGGTGTTTTCTTGTAACCATTCATATTATCTAACCAAAGAAAGGTGTAGATTAAAGTTTTACTTTGAGAGATGATACCTTTGGGGGCTTGTAGAATGGAGAAGTAATAATTAGGAATAGAAGAAAGAATGGTTTTGATAAGCAAAATTCTACCTAAGAGGGATAAATAACAAACCTTCCAAGCACTAATTCTACTATTAATATGATCAATCACATATTTCCAATAAGAGGGTTTGTTTAATCCCATAAAAAAGGGAACACCAAGATAAGTAGAAGGTAAATGATCATGGGGAAAACCAAGAAGATGGATTATTATTTGAGTAACCACTTGGGATGTATTAAAAACATAAATTTTAGATTTAGTTGCATTAATACATTGACCTAAAACTTTTGTTTATAGGTCAATGGCTTTCTTCATGGTTTGTGCTTCTTGATATGGAGATGATCCAAAAAGTAAAGTATCCTTGGCAAAAAGAGAATGGGTTATGGACAAAGATGTACCAGCAATATTGATACCTTTCCACAACCCTTTTTGATTAAAAGAGTTAATAAGTCTATTGAAGGCCTCTTCCATAATGATAAACAAGAATGGAGAAAGAGGGTCACCTCGATGAACTCCTTGGGAAGAGGAAAAGGAACTTGTTGATGCACCATTAATGAGAATAGAAAAATGTACACTTGAAATTCAAGCTTAATCCATTTATACCACCTAGAAGTAAAACCAAATTGATGAAGGACTAGAAGAAGAAAAGACCAATTTAGTTTATCGTAAGTCTTCATCATATCTAATTTGGCAACAAAGGCTGAAATATTATGTTCTTTGATGGAATGAAGGGTCTCATGGGCTATTATAGCTCCCTCAATTGTTTCTTGACCAAGAACAAAACCCCCTTGTTCTGTCGATATAATTTTTGGAATAATGGGTTTAAGTTGCAAATAAATAGCCTTTGTGATAATCTTATAGATAGTGTTACATAAAGAAATAGGATGGAAATCAACAAAAGAATAGGGATCCTTATCCTTTGGGATGAGAGAAATAGTGGTGGTATTAAAGTTCTTCAAAATAGAAACATTTTTCCTATATTCTTCAAGAACCTCAAGCAATTCAAAACAAATGACATCCCAACGTTTTTGAAAAATAATGCAGTGAACCCATCAGGGCCTGGTACCTTATCAACAAGCATAAAAAAGAATACAGCATGAATCTCAAAAAGAGTAAATGGGGCAATAAGAATCAGATTGTCTTGTTGCATAATCAAAGAAGGAAAGGAATCCAAGATCTCATCTACAAGGTGAGAAGAGGGGGGATCCTACAATGGAGGGGAAAGTAGATTAGAGAAGAACCTTACACTCTCAATTTGAATTCCCTTAGCATCAAAAATCAAATTTCCTAGATGGTCATGAATTGTAAAGATTGTGTTAGTAGCCTTCTTTTGTTCGGTAGATGCATGAAAAACTTATTATTCTAGTCCCCTTGTTGAAGCCACAATTCTCTAGACTTCTGTCTCCAATACTCTTCTTCTCACGTACATAATTTAGACCACTCCTCTTGCAAATTCTTCTATCTTGAATGAATATCAGCATTTAAACCATGGAGTAAAATATTTTCATTAATCTCAGCTAGTTTTTCTTCTACCACCTTTTTCTCCTCAAAAATATTTTTAAAAACATTTTTATTCCAAATCTTGATAAGCCCTTTGACATACTACATTTTCTTGTGAAACTAAAACATTTTGGTTCCTAGCTTTAGTGGAGCATCATTCCACCATTGTTTTAAGAGGCCATCAAAGTGGGGATGATGATACCATACACTTTCAAACTTAAAAGATGGTCTAGAAAAACTAGTAAGAAGAGAATCTAATGGAAGAATTGATAATTGAATAGGGAAATAGTTAGATTCTAAATATGGTAGTATATATGATTGGATAGTATAATTTGTCAATTTTCAACATTGTGAACACAAAAATATATCCAATCTAACTACAATCTAGTGGAATTCAACTCTTCTATTAGTCCAAGCGAAAGATCCAGCTTGTGGGGGAACATCAAATAGAATATTATTGTTAACAAGTCATTAAAGTCCTGGGTAGCTCTAGGAGGGGGAATAATACCTCCATACTTATCCTTGGGATGAAGAATGGCATTAAAGTCACCAGAAAGAATAAATTTGGCACCTACTGATTACTTGATAAAACCTATAAGAGTAAGCCATAAACTTTATTTATCTAATGTAGGGGTAGGGCCATAAACACTAATCAAATGGAATGAAAGTTTAGTGTTGAATGGATAACATTTTCCAATTAGTTCCTTGATGAAGATTTTGAGCCTTGATAGTCTTAGGATTCCATAATACAACAAGGCTCCCATAAGCACCTAAGCTAGGATCATGTGAGGAATTGCATGTTGACCAACATCCAACAAATTTTTGAAAGTTATTTATTGATAGCTTAGTCTCCTAAAGCAAGACTAGATCACATTGGATAGAATCAAGACAATACTTGATCCTATTATGTTTGGAAGGGGCATTAATGCCCTTGACATTCCATGAGAGGATCTTCATAACTAGCAAGGAGCGCTCTTGGCACTCCTTGTTGATCATTTAGATGTAGGAAAATTACTGTCCAAAGTTGATTGGATCCCTACATCAACTTCTTTTTTAGCTTTTGATTATTTTGATGGCCTACCCCTAGGCTTAGAAGATTTCTTAGTTGTAGGAGATGATGAGAGGGGGTTTTATAACATAGAAAATTTCTAGGAGAAATCAAAACTAACATTAGTAAGAAGTGGATCAGCAAAGTGAGGCCTAGTCTAACTAGAACTATCTGTTTGAGCAAGAGACTTTTGACTACCAAGGTAAGATCTAAAAAATTCATAAAGCCCTCCATCCTAGGTGAAGGAGGATCCAATTTAAAGTATACATTATCCTCAGGTAGGTCATGGAGCATGTTATCTTCATTAAAGAATTTGGGAGGAATTGGTATACTACACTCTACTGCTAAAATATGGGCATATTCAGAAGACAATGAATGTCCTTGGGAAACTAATGCAGCTTCTAATCTAGGCAAGAAAGAAAGAGGTTGATCATTAAAAATGAGCTTATTAACAATAGCATCCATCTGAGAGGGATAAATAACATCTTACTCATTGGTAGCCAGATATGTAATTGCAAGTTTAGAAGATGTTGATGATGTAAAAAGAGATTGATCTAGACTTATATACTTATCTCGATGAGTATTCCATTTAGAGAAAAAATGGGTAAAAAAAAACATAAAGTTTTTAGAAAAATTAGAGGAAAAAGACCCTAAATTGGGAAAACCCATAAGAGTAAAAGAATTCCCTGAAAATGAAGAATAGGAGTTATTAGGACCCAAATAGTCTCTATGGGATTGATCCTTTTGTGTATAACAATGATTTTTTGGTGGATGGTAAAAAATTGGATTTACAAATGAGAAATGATATGGGTCACTTGAAAGTTTAGATTGAGATAGACAAGCATCATTAGGGATAGAAGGAATGAACTACATGCTAAAACTACACTTCAATGGGTTAGAGTTATGGTTACTACAAACTATCATATTAGAGCAACTTGGATCTCAAAATTGATTAGTAAAATGACCCAACCAACCTGCCATCTTAACCATACTCTATGCATCCTAAATAATAGTTGTTCATTTTCAACATCCATATTTAGATGACATAATTAAGGAAGAAGGTAATGGTTTATTTAGATTTAGCAAGGCACAAAACTTTATAAAAAGAGATGGTTCATCAAAAGGCACTAGATCATGTCGGATGAATACCCCAATTTTATTTATTATTAATTCAATAACTTTTAGATCTCTATATTCCATTGGTAAAGTAGGAATTTCAATCCAAAATGGCATAAAATCACTGGCTATATGACTAGGTTTAAAGTTTGGAGACCAAGCGTTGGTATATATTCCCAACCCTTTACAAAACCAACTCTTAATTCGAAGAAAATTATCCTGAGCAAGAGTAAAATCAAATATAGCAATAAAAAAAGACTCATGATCAATGTAGAATAAATTAGTAACACCATACCAGTAACACTTTGTGAAAGAAAGAAGATCTATAGCCAAGAGGAAGGATCAAATCTTACTAATGATTGTTGTGTTGAGCATGTAAGAGATCTATGGTTTCAGAAGTCCATCTTCAATCACAAGAAGCTAGGCATCACCATCTATGAGTGTGGCATTTGAACTATCTAGATTATTATTGGGACTAGTTGATCTTACTGAAGATGTAGACCCCAATTTTTCCTTCCAAAATTTGGCAAGTTGATTTCCCACAGATTTTTTACCTCCAAGTGAAATATTATTAGGATAAGACAAAAATTTTGGATCGATAATGGAGATTTTATTTGGACATGACACATAAGAAGGGAGTTGGTAGTTAAAATGTCTAATCTCCTCACCAATTTTAGAAAAAATAGGTGTGGGTCATTGAAGTGGCCCATGGAAAATGTCAAAATTTGGTTGGATATGGGGTTCGGTAGCCTTGAGACCATGTTTTTTTCTTCTTTGCACCACATCCACTATGGCCAGAGCCATATGATATGTTGAAATCCCTTACATCTATTTTTCTACCATGATGACAAAGAAAAGGAAGATGATCTTGGTTCACAAACCTCTCATGCACATCAAGAGCTCTAGTCCTTCCACCTCACTCATGCTCAATGGAAAACTCAACCAATTCCCCTTTTGCTAGAGAGCTAAATCCATTATAGTGAATCGATGTCTTGTGAACACAAATATCTTTGCTACCATCATTATGGGTAATG
The DNA here is from genome assembly GCA_028749045.1 of Cupressus sempervirens. NCBI lineage: Eukaryota > Viridiplantae > Streptophyta > Pinopsida > Cupressales > Cupressaceae > Cupressus > Cupressus sempervirens. Next base: position 507,619,450 of record CM053792.1, on the reverse strand, counting down.
AATCCATGACCCTTTTGTGAATCAAACCACTTGACCTTTCCGTTTCTTTTCCCACTCTGCACCATATTTGTGTTTCAATAATCTAATTACAAACCTTAGTAAATGTATACAAAATCACATATTTGGATTTGCCAAAGATCACAGGTCTTGGTTTCTTCTCATGTAAATATAGTAGCAAATTAATGATTGATGGAATTCACAATTCGATATCCTAGCTTGCAAATCTAATTCTTACTTTCCTTGATCCAACCTAACTTTCGGATGCAAATTTTTAAAAGTTGATATCCAGTGCAAGAAATGGTCTAATCTAATTGTAATTTTATCCAACTGAAATCAATGTTAATTTTGCAACTCCCTCTTCACTTCCCAATCTTGAACTATGAAAACTTGTTGAATCCTTTCTAAAACCTACTTTTGAATCATGTGTTGCTATAAATGGAGGTCATGGTGAATTGGAAGAAAATATTAGGCACTTTGTTGAAAATCATTGTTGTTGTTGGAGTTTGTTTCCGCTGCAAGAGTTTGCTGCTCCAAATCCATTCACTTTCCTTTTTTGTTGTTGGAGTTCACTACTCCAAATATGTTCCTTGATAGTTAGGGCAGACAAATTTTTGGTTCTCCAAGCATGTTAGTCTCCTTTAGAGCTTACCTTTGTTCTTCCAAATGAAATGGATTTTATATTCTTCGAATTCTGAATATAGTCTTCTTAAAACTGCTAAAACTTAGGCAATGGAGGTACAAAATCTCTATTCTCCCAGTACACTTTAAAGAAAATATTGTTCTTCACATCATTGCAAAGGAAGGGCATTTAGAGTTGCTTCAATGGATTCTTCAAAATGTGAAAGGTTGTTGTCTGTATGGATCATGTAATGTTGATCGCAATATGCCACTGCACCTATAATAATTCTTTATTGTATTATTGGTTGCTTTGATATATTGTATCATCTTAATTCATTTTATTTCTTTGATGCCAACTCCTTTGTACTTTATTTGTATAGATATTCAGGGAGTCAATTTCTCTTGTCCTACATTCTTCCTTGAGGCTAAGATCATTGTTATCTCAAATATAGGAATATAAAAACCATACTAAAATATTTTGGAAACAAAGAGTACATAATTTCTATCTATCTTTGGCATCTTATTTAAATATAATAAAAAGTGTGACTCTTTGGGAATATTTAGTTTATCATAGTGAAACAATCCTTCATCCATTTATTTGATGCCACATAATTTATTAGTGATATAAACCAAATACATCTACACTCCAACTTTGTCCTCAGTTGATCATCATGGGTTTAACATTTATTTGTATCATTTAATCTATATTGTAAATATTTTTCAACTGGCTAAGCTTAACTAATACTATTAATTTCTAATCAGGTTTATGTTTTCAGTCCTTTATTGCTGCATTCTTTACTATCATGTTTGAATTGCAGGGACATAATAGATGGTTTAAGCATTTTTACATAAGAGATAATGATTATTTCATCATCCCATTAGCATGGGATAAATTTTCATTATGATTGTATATAATACTACAATACGAGTTTCATAAGAAGGATCTACTAATCTCTACTCATTATTTAAAAAATGGCATACTTAATCAAATTTATTATTAAGTTTGAGTTCGCTACTTAAATATCATTTGAGGTTCCAATAATGAGAGACCTATTTATTAAAGTTTGTAATCTAATTTACTAAATTATTAGCAGTTGTCTATTAAATTGTTAGGATATTGTGTTTATAATGAAATGATATAAAGATTGAGCCACCATATCAATTCATTTTATAGTTGGTGAAAAGTAGTCATCAAAGGAATTGAGAAAACAAATGCAAAGATGAAACATGACCATAGGGGCATAAGATCCACATTAAACTTGAAAGGTCATGGTTAAGGGAAACACATTTGATGGAGGCTATAAACATTTATACCAAGATTTACAAATATCAATTATTGGTAACCTTAAAAGATTGGAATTACATGTTGATAATGATTTCTCTTCTAAAAAGGAAAAATGTGTAAGAACAAAGGATAGTCAAATAAAGCTAGTGCATCTCTGAACAAAAGAAATTAAAAAGTATTATAGAAAAGGATGTGAAAATCAAAGCTAGATATTATACATTAAACTCTATATCTACTTAATTATATTAAAATGAGAAAGTTATTTCTACAAGTAGATTCCTTATAGGAGAGTCCAAAAAGATCTTTAACAACATGATTCAAGGACTTCTAATAATAATAAACTAATAAAAAATATTTATATATATTACTTATTGTATGACTATCTAAAAAACCAAAACTTGATAACAGCTAATATATTTACAAAATATTGTTGACTAGTTACAAAATAAACTAAATCAAAATTGAAGAAATTTGTTAATGAAGATCATCCAAATGAGAAGTCACCTCTTTAGCTTCTAGGTGATTCATGATGATGATTTTATTATTTATGTCTTCAACATTGCTTATACCTTTATATTATGTTATATCCAATATCTACATGCTTCTTGTAGATGTTCTTGACCTATGTAACTTGGGGAGAATGAAGTAGATTTTGTTGTGATCTCAGAGGTCTAAATCATGAGAAAGTTTGGTATTAGTTTACTTGAGGAAGGTTTCAAACCATTGACTATTATCTTCTATGATAACATTACACCATCATGGCAAGAAATAGATGTGTTTTTCCATCTAAGGCCATACACATTCAGAGGCATGGGTGTCCCTAATAAAAATTGATCATATGTCTACGAGTTTTGGTATGCTTAAGACTCCCAACTAGCCAAGTCATGTATTCCTAAAGAAACATTATTTTCATTCTACTATTAATACTCTAAATCAATTTGTGAATTCCTTTCAACCATGTCTCATTAAAGATAGATTCACATAGTTCAATTGTGTCCCAAGGTTGCACTTTAACATGGAATAGGCAAGCTATGAAACAATCTATGATTTTACTATTTGAATGCTAGGTGAAGCTATAGTTAAAAAGTTTTTTTACCTAAATATCTACTCGCAACCATCCATGTCATATTGTCAACCTTTTTAAGGACCCTACTCCACCATTCAGGCTTTATGGAATGACTGAATGACATGATTTTGTCTTCATGAGAATGAAAGAGGACAATGATAGTGTCTATACCAAGGGGATGCTCAACCTAAAGCACTACATACTAATGAGAAAAAAAGGAAAGACACTACCAAAGACCAATCTGGTGAAGATTACATGCTAAAGGAAGAGAATTTTCTAGAAAAGCCATAGTATTTGGGATGCATCTAAACTTCTAAAATGGAAAACATGCCTCTAAATAATTACTATAATCATATACAAATGATATGATTAAAGTTACAAGGGGAAATAGAGAAAAGCTCTAAGAAAACATAAGATAGGCTACCAAGTCCATTAATGTGGAAACTTACACATTAATAAGTGAAAAAAATTGTTTGATTTTGATACCTAGAGATAATGAAATATAATTATTGTTCATATATACAATATAAAGTTTCATGTTTGATTTAAAGTTTAGTTTATTCCTTAGTTCAAGTTTATAGATGTTTTGATTAAGTAAAAACAAGTTTTAAAGGACCCAAAACCTTTTACAAAGTAACCAAAAGTCTAAAGAAAAAATTATAAAAGCTAACATCTAAGTCTAAAAGCATAGTTCACCACATAAAAAGCCTCCAAAAAGAAAAAAGAAAAATAGAAAAATAGGAGGCCAACCAAAAACAAAGCTGAAAAGACAGCAAAGGGACAACAAAAGGCTAGCACCTGAATAGCTACATAGTCTTCAGTGGGTTAGCAGCCTAGTCTACCAAGATATGCATATTCTCCATAGTGGCCTTAACCTCTTCTATCTTGTTTGTCTCCTCATTTTTCTTAGAATGAGCCTAAGTGTGTTTGCTAGGTCCTTGGCTCTCAGCAACAGTAGGGGAATCATGTCCTTTATCTTGCTCATGCTTTTTCAGGATATTGCTCACATTATTTTCCATAGCCTTTAATGAATTGCTATTATTATCAATCATTTTCTTGATCATCTTTTCAATATTATTCACCTTGGCCTCTAGGCTTATCACCTTCTTTAGATTATCACTATTAGCCTTCTCCAGCTCCTTGTTTTTGGCTTCAATCTATGGAATCTTTTTCATAAGGTTTTTAACCTCTCCAAAATTTCCAATAACCTCTAATATGTTCACCTAAAGTGTGCTCCCCTTTGGCCAATTTTCTTACCTACTCAACTTCCTTAGCAATAAATTGCATTTGTTGTTTCAAATTCCAACTTCATTCAGAATGGTCTAGGGCTTCCTAAAAGTCCTTTAGTAATGCTAGCCTCACCCTCATCCTTGTCAAAATCTAGGATTTTCTCCTGATCCCTAAATTCCTCTCTTTCCACTACCACATTCTTCATATAATTCTCAACCACCTCCTCTTGAGACCTCATCAATTTTCTCTTCCTCTCCATTTTGTGAGCTAGAAGTTCATCATCTAATTGGGTTGAAACCCTATCATCATTGTGACCCTTAATACCCAATCCCTTTCCCCTTCTCCCCTTCTTCTGGGAACCTCTCATATTTTCCTCAACAAATTACTACCATGGTTAGAATCACTCACCTCAGATTTCTTCTTCTTCTTCTGAGAGCTACACCCAATACCCCCTTTCAAACTCCTATTTCTCCCCTGTACTTCATCCTCAGTATCCTTGTCATAGCCTTTCTCTAAGAGGCTGCCCTCTGTATCATCCTCCACTACCTTCAAATTGCCCCTAGGTTTTTCAGCCTTTTTGGATTTTAAAACATTCATAATAAGAACCATAAGTCCCTCATGACACACATGTTCCCCATTTGGATCATTTTGAATTACCTGAATTGAGTGACCCAATGACTGCCTCAAATAAAAGGGAAAATTGATCCTTATACCATGCCTAAAGTGGTTAGCTAACATAAAGTGGTAACAATAAAGCTTTGTAAACTGGCCATCTAGAATAAGGTATTCCATAATAAAAAATAGCACAAATCTCCAAGGTCAAGAAATAGAGGCAGGGTTGAAATAAGAGTTACCAATTTTCACCAGTCCATTTTTTTCTTTTGTTGAATTTGCAAATTCATCAATAGCCCTATTCAACATCTTCCTATCCCAATAGAAGTGGATGCCTTCCATATCCAACCCTACAACCTCCATATTCACCTCTTTAATCACATTCATTCTCTAATTTCTAATAAGGATAGAGTCATCGCTCCAGGTTTTGATAAATTGTTGTGTTATGATAGGATTATTTCCTTTGAGCCTTTCCATGTAACCACAAAAATTCCCACTCCTCAAAATTTCCCTTACCTCCCCTTTCTTCTTCCACTCCTTGTAGCTTACAGGTTCCACTCTCTTCCTTTTCCCTCTCATTTTCTTCCCTTCAATTTTGTTGGATAGCTTTCTCTTAAAAAACCCTATGCAAACTGTTAGCAAAATCAATACCACAGTCAAAGGATAAAATGGTATTAGCAGCCCACAATCCATGTGTAATAAAGCTCAGTGTTCTAAAAATCATCCCCTACCATTTTCCAAGTGTAATAAAATCATAATTACAAATATCTGACATCATCATTATTAAAACATCTTTTCCTACACCTCACTTCATCATAATTGATAATTTGGTGGCCATCCATAGGTAATAGATCATTATTATTCCAAATAACTATTTGATCACTTAAACAGGCACGTTGGCTGCCCAATCAGCAGCATGATTTTCTTTTCTAAAGTTATGGGTAACAACACATTTATCAAAAGAATTGATAATATTAATAGCTTAAAAAATAATATTACTAATAGTCCATGAAGGCTTAGTGATTTTATTAAGACAATTGATGATATTAAGAGAGTCTCCTTCCAACCAAACCTTCTTCAAGTTCAAACTCTTTGCATAAATGAGACCATGAAGGGTAGCACAAGCTTTAGCCACATGATTAGTTTGACTACCAATAGGGATAGCCATACATTCCACTTTCTCACCATAAGAGCTCCTGATAACTATACCACAACCAGCAATACTTGAGTTCCCTTTAGAGGCCCTGTCAAAATTTATCTTGAACCAATTCACCAGTGGGCTATCCCATCTAGCATTATCCCTCAAATTAGGGCCCTACTGGTCCTTACACAAGCTTCTAAGATTCCAATTTTGGATCACCCTATCTTCCCGCTCATTATGAGGTTGTTGGCCAAAACCATTAGCTTTGATATTCTCTATAATTAAAGCCTTAACTTTACAAAAGACTTGATTAGGACTAGACTCATAACCTCTAAAGACCCTATCATTATGCTCCTTCCATATCCCCCAACAAAGATAAGGAGAATAAAATCCCATAATCTTAAGATCAAAACATTCTTGGAAGGAGGATTCCAACTAGTGAAAAACATTTGGATAATAGCTAGAAAGACCCAAACCATATTCAATAGGTCACATACCTTGTCCCAGAGCTTTTTGGTAAAAGAGCAATGCAAATTAATATGGTTGACTAATTCACAATCATTCTTGCAGAGAACATGCCTATTAATAATGATGAATCTTTTCTTCACTAAATTGTCTGAAGTCAAGATCTTATCCTACAAAAGAATCCAAAAGAAAATATTAATTTTAGGTGTCATAACTTTCACCCAAGCCTTAGCCCAACAAGGTTCATGGTGTATATCAAAAGAATTAGCATAAGCTAAGGATACAAAGAACATTTCACTAGGATCAAACTTCCATATTAGATCATCCTCTTTTTTATTTTAAAAGATAGCATTCGGACACTTGTTATGGTTAGCCAAGTTGTCATTCACCCTTTTCACGTGCAACCACATATCATTCTTCCAATAATCCACCATAAAAATACCAAAAAGATTCTTACATTGCTCCATATAGCTATTCCATCTTGGATCCTCACAAAGTGGGTGATCCAAGATCCAAGTGTCTTCCCAAAAAAGAAATGTCCTTCCATTGCCCACCTTCCATCTGACCCCTTTCTTCATTATGTATTTATATTTCTAAACATTTCTCAAGATCATGGATCCCCCTTGCACCACATCATTATTAAGAAATTGATTAAAATTAAAGCTATCCCTGTTGTATTTTTCAACCCAAATATTCCTCCATTCCCCCTCCTCCTTGTGCCATATCCATAATAATTTAGCCAATAAAAAATCATTCATAGTTGTAACTCTTCTCAATCCAAGTCCTCCCTTGTTAAGGGGCATGTAGACTTTCTCCCAAGCAATCAATGGTAACCTTTTTTTAGTTTCTATTCTTGAAGGATAGATTTCAAAACAATAATCTTTCTAGCTTGGCTAAGGGGGGAACCTTTCAATCTAGCAAGTTTCATGTGAATTTTGTCAATCAACAAACTCCAAAAACTTTCAAGAGGGTCAAACATAGAGGTAGCCCAAAATAAGAGTTGGGAAGAGAGCCAATATCATAGCCAATAATATTTTTGATTTTATTTTGCCTTAACTCATTAACATTAATCAAATAAATCATGCTTTTGTTCCAGTTAATTACTTGTCCTGAGGCTTGCCCATAATCCTCCAAGGCTTTTTTAATATTCCTTGCATTTCTAATCGAGGCCTCTCCTATCACAATAGAGTTATCAAAAAATTGTTGATGAGAGCATATCAAAGCAATAGAGGATGGATTTAGGCCTACAAAGTCCCCCAACATCACCATTTTTTCCACAAATCCTCCCAAGCATTCAGCCAAAAGTATAAAGAGAATAGGAGAGATTGGGTCCCCCTATCTATGGCCTCTAGAAGCCTTAAAGAAAGGAGTAAGAGAGCCATTAACAAGTACTAAAAAAGAGGTAGAAGAAACCAACATAAAGATTATATCCCTAAATATTTTATTAAACCCAAATGCTTCAAGACCTCAAAGAAGGAAAGTCCAATCCATTCTATCATATGCTTTGGAAACATCTAGCTTAAGAAGAAACCCTTCTTTCTTAGACACCAAAAGAGAGTGAATATTTTCATGAACTATAATGATGGAGTCCAAAAAATTTCTATTGGGAACAAACCCACTTTGTTGTCTAGAGATAACAAAAGGAAGAAGAGACAAAATTAAGGGTTGACAATTTAGAAATAACCTGATAAAAATAATTACAAAGGCTGATAGGCCAGAACTGATCCAAACTATCTGATCCTAGCTTTTTTAGAATAAGAGGAATGAAGGTGCCATTCACTTCTTTAAGAATATTCCTAGATCCAAATAACTCCTTAACCCCATTACAAACATTAGTACCAATGATATTCCAATACTTGTGAAAGAACAAAAAAGGGAACCCATTAGGCCCTGGGGCTTTATCTCCATCAAAAGAGAAAATAGCCTCAAAAATCTCATCATAAGAAGGGATGGAAGTAAGAGATTTATTCTAGTCTTTAGAGATTCAATTAGGAATATAATCAAGAAACAAATTTTTCTTAGCCACATCCAAATTGGGGTCACCTTGAAGCAAGTTACTAAGTGAGTCTCTCTTTTGTATTAAGTCTAGAAATTCTATTGACCATCCTATGCTTCAAAGTAGTTAAATGAAAAAACTTAGTATTTTGATCTCCTTCCTTCAAAAAAAATATTTCTAGATTGCTACCTCCAATACATCTCCTCCTTGGTAATGATATCATGAATCTCAGCTAGTTTGACACTTTCCTCCTCCCTAGAAATAGCCTCATATCCATCAATCTATATCCTATCCTATATTTCTTTTAGTTCCTCCAAAATCTTCCTTTTATTTTCAAAAATATTGCCAAAGGTATCTTTATTCCAATTTTTATGTTTTTCTTGATATTTTTCAATTTAGCTGAAACTTTAAATATAGTTGTACCTCCATAGTAATACCCCACCACTCCTTTATGAGATTCTCAAGGTTTGGGTGAAGAGTCCAGTTTTTTCAAACCTAAAGGGGAAATTTCTTTGATAGTTAAGCATATCAGCCACTAGGAAAATGGGATAATGATTTGATCCCAATCAAACTTGAGCACTAAGAGAAAATTTGTATTTTAGGAGCCAGTCACTACTAATAAGTGCTCGGTCCAACCTGACCTGAACGAGATCTTTTCTAGTTCTTCTATTAGTCCAGGTATACTCAACCCCATACTAGTCAACATCATGAAGAAGATGACTATCAATAAAGTCCATTAAATCTAATCTATTATCCAAATTAGTCTAGTTGTCTCCCCATTTTTTAGCTTCTTTTAAAGGGGTATTGAAATCCCCCATAGCTATCCAATTCTCATTAGGAAAAAGCTCTCTCTAATTAGTGATGTCTTCCTAGAGAGCCTTTCTCCCCCACTTGGTATTGGGAGCATAGACATTAGTAAGAACTTAAGTAAAGCCATCCTTAGAATTAGAAAATCTAACATTCATCATGTTTCTATTCTGAGAAATAAGATCTCCTTGAATCCACTTATTATTCTAGAAAACTGCCATACCTCTTGAAGCTCCCTCAGAATCATTTTTTGATGATCTTCCCACCCCTAAATATTGGAAGACCTTCCACTTTTTCCTTCAGCATCTTTGTTTCCTAAATAACAAAAATATCTGGCCTATTATCCCTAATCATATTTTTCAAAATGTCATGTTTATGAGGATTATTTAACCCTCGAATATTCTATGAGATGATCTTCATTTTTTATAAAAAAAAATTTATTCAAAGATACTCCTCTGACTACCATCTACAATACTTCTATTAGACTCAGCAATTCTTTTCTACATGTTGGAAGTTCTCCCCACTGGGGAGGGGGAATAACTGACATCCCCATTATTGAGGATTTTCCCAGAAGGTGTTGAAGAAGGATAGCAATCTCTGACCTTGTTAGATTTAAAATCAACCTTTTTTGAGACTGTGTTATAAGATGCACCAGAGCTGTCTCCTTTCTTACTCTTGGTTTTGGTTGTAGCATTCTCCACTTCCTTTTTGTGATTGGCTCCTCCCTTCTTCTTAGCTTTAGATGGTTTACCAACTGGGATCCAGTCAACACTTGATGTCTCCTCCTCCCAAATATCTTCCTCCTCTTGTGAAATAGTTAAAATATTCTCCACTTCACCACTAACAAATTTGCCCTCCAAAACATCATCCTGAATTGAAGGTACAAAAATCTCAGCAAAAGATAGATCTTTATGGGTCAACCCATTGATGTTGCTAACCCCCTTCTCAAGGTGACTCACTTCCCTTCCTTGAGCCTTGTCAAGAATATCACTATTAGGATTTAACATATTTTCTTGTACTCTATCCTCATTTCCCATCACCTTCTCCTTATCTATTCCCAAACTAGGTTGAGAAACATCCACACCTGAAGACTCACCTCCACCCTATGATATCTTAATACTATTGATCTATACTGGTAGAGGGACAACCACATCTAAAGACACACCTCCACTCTTTTTGTTCTCTATATTGTTATTTTTCACCTTTCTCACCCACACTTTCTTGACCTTCTTAGGCTCTTCCTTCAAAAAAGGACATTTCTTGGCCTAGTGTCTAGATTTTTTACAATGAAAATAGGCGAAGGGAATAGATTCATACTCAATGTGTTGGTTCCATATTCCCAACTTAGATTTAAATGAAATAGAATCGAGCATATTAGTGCCTTGGTAGACCCCAACACAGAATCTAGCATAGTTCAATCTTCTCTGAGAAACAGTCACAGGATCTAATGAAAGAAGCTCTCCAAAGGTGTTGACAATACCTTGGAACACATCCTCCACCCAAAACTAAGTGAGAGTTTTGTCAACCTAATCTAGACAAGGACTTGGATAGTAAAAGCATCCAAAGAGTAAAAGTTTGGAGTTCATTTCTATAAAATTAGAGTGTGCTTCCCCAAGACCAAAGGAATGCTACAAAGGATATCTCGTTTGTCTTCCTCACAGGAAAAGCTGAAAGAAAGAAACCCTTTGGCCATTATCATAATATCAACCTAGCCTTTCAACTTCCATTTCTTACTCATTAAAGCCCTAAAAATTTCAATGTTGGGTCTAGCACATAAAAACCTTCCAACCAAAGTCAAATCCATACAAGATATGTTCTTATCAATGATTTAATCTAGGATTTCAATGGAATACATACCTTTATCTTTCAAAGAGATGTCCTTAACTAGCAAGAAGATAGATTTGCTAGTTGGATGGATCCCAAATAGGCTGGACCATTTTTTATTCTGCTTGCCCCCTCCTGAGTCCTCCAAAGTCTCACCATCATCAGGATCATTGATTTTAGTAGGAGAATCATCCATTGACTTTGATTGCACTCCAGAGCCAAACGATTTAGTCATGTTCCTGCTTGAGGAGTTCATAACCAAATTCTCGTCCACTCCCTTCTCCACACTCTCACATGCCATCCTCAAGTTTATAGATGTTACTCATGAATATAGAGATGAATATTAATATTTTCATATGGATAATAACTAGGGAATCTCTACTAACCTCGTTTAATTTAAGTAAAATAAAAAAAGCTCCTATATTGATGTTGAAATCAAGAGTGATGCATGAAATCTATTTTAAATTGTGAATTTATGTCTATATCATCAATTTGGATATGGATCTAAAGCTTTCTCATTAGGTAATAAAGTGTTGAGCATTTCATACATCCTAATCCTATAGTCTTGAATAGAAAATTCCTTCATAGCTTTAGGATCTCCCTTATAACATTAACATCAATTTCTTTATTAGCTAATTCATCAGTCAATCCATTTCATTTGTTATTTAGATATTTTATGTTAGCTTCTAAGAAATTTTTTAGGAGTTGTAAATTATGTTCTAGTAAATATTTTAGTCTCTAATCAGGTTTGTTCCATGTCTTTAATGCATTAATCACTATCTGGGAATCAACCTTCTCTTGGGGGTTCTCATTTGCACTAGCTTCTTTCTCTCTAACTCTGGTTACCTCTTTTCCCATATTGGGGTGGAATGATTAGGCCCTCCCAAATAATATCTAATTATTTAACTTTAATTTAATTAATATGAATTCATCATTTAAATATTTATTTATTTCTAGCAACTTAATAAAAAATAATTTAACTACCACTTGCACCAATAAGGTGTAATGGTTGTACCAATAATTAGAGATGCTTTATCTTATATATCAATGGGTAATGGAGAAATTTTCTAAGATTTGGAAATTACTTGTGTTAGGTATAACTATTTTGAGTATAGTTGATGCAACAGAAAATTTAATATGAATAGGTGCAAGTTATAGTTTATATAGGGGAAGTTATGTGAAATGCCATTGTTGTACAAAATGTTTATACAGTATTTACAATAGACTTACAATTTACATTTGATACTATATCTTTATTATGTATGACATGTCCTAAAAAATTGCAACACAAGTGTAGAATATTATCATGCACTAAGTTTAGTTGTGAAATTGGAGAGTAAATATTAGTTTTATTAGTTGTGTAATGTTAGGGGAATACAAGAAAGAGCTTCATACCTTTATTTTTTTAGAAAGAATTGTTGTGACTTCCTATTTTTCCCTTATAATTGTCTATACAATGTTTTGTATTTTGGAGAATCTCTCAGGAGAACACATAGTTGAATGTGAAGGTTGTTTAATGAACTAACTATAGACATGATTTTAAATGTAAGGCCCCACATCTCTATTTTTCTAATTTTAATCATTTCTTTGTATGGCATTAATCGTTGGGAATTTTTTGTGACTATATCCTACGCAATTATGTGTGGTATTTTACTTTGACTACCTGATGACACTGAAACTATCAATATAATTTTAAGGGAATTTTGGTTCTGTGGTGGCTTGTTGTAGTTTTAGATTCTTGCCAATATACATTGGAGTATAAGGTAGTATGAAATCATTTCTATGAACAATATCAATTATTATCTAACTCAAGGTTCCCCCTCTTTGGATTTGTGTAGGGATGGTTGAATCTAATGATCCAATTTTCTTTCATATGGGAGCAACATTAAATTCCTCTACCTTCTTGCAACTCTATTCTTTATTTTGATTTTGAACTGGGGTAAATGACTTGTCTTCTTTCCTTGGGGCCATGGCATGTATGACTGCAATGTTGTTACTCTCCTAATTTCCATCACAAAAATCTTCCTTGCCAAAAATAGCATAAGAAGTACCTTCATGTATCTGAGCTTGATATCCAATAGTGGATCGATTTATATCATACTATTGTCCTGAAGTTGTTGGTTCCTCTTGCATGGTCAAATATTGAGAAAATACACCCTAATCATTAGATTGGTACTATTGTTCTTGAGAAAAAAAAAATTGGGAAATAAGTACATTGGTCTAATGGAGAATTGCAAAGGGGTACATTATTATAAAACTTATTTTGGATCCATGGGGCTTTCCCTTTGAGAGTTGTAACATGATTTCCAAGGGTCTACATTAACAAATTTTATTGGCCAATATGTTGTGATGTGGAGCCTAATCAGACTCAAAGGTTTATTTGGCATAGTTTTCTCCCCATATTGTTTCTATAGGGGCATCAAGGGGCAACACCCCTGAAGTCAAAAATGACCTTACATTGTAAAAGGCATCAACTAATACTTTTCTATTATTCTAGCCCTAATTTTGTAAGCAGCAAAAAGATTGTATAAGAAGGCTTAGGGTTAGGGATTTTCATAATGTGTGATGCAAAAATTGGTTCTTGTGGTGGTATTGAGCTATAAGTGATTACAGATTGTAATCAAGTTGTAATCACTAGATAATAATATTGGACTTTTTGTTGGTGGATGTAGCCTAGGGATTGGTGAACTACATTAAATCTTGGTGTCTTGTGTTCTCTTATGTGTGATCTACTATTTTATAATATTGGTTATATATGCATGTAACTGTTATTTATGTCTGAGGTTAATCCTAACACAATATTATGCTTAATACTTTACATCTCCAAGATTTGATCTTGATACTTTTGTCTTGGTTAGAATTTTAATCTTGAAGTTTCTTATCTACATGCTTCATCATAACGTCCATCATGGCTTCAAGTTTATCTAACCCATTGGAAAATGTAGAATTTGATGGAGAAACAATAAGAAATTGACTTGTAGACATAGTTGGAATAGGAGATGAAATAGGTTTATGCATAGGAATATATGGAAATAAAGAAATTAGAGGCCTTAAAGCTAATTTTCTCCCTTGTATCAGATAATTTTCAGCCTTTATTGCTATATCATATGCACTTGGTAGAGTATCTCTACCCATTGTCTATAATATAGTCATTGTTGAAGTTGATGAAAGCTCAACCCCACAACTCCCAAGAATCCCTACATGCAAACACTTGTCACAAAAAGAGAGGAGGAAAGCTATGAAGGCTTGAATTCAAAGACCCATTGAAGCTAAGACATTCTTGATGTGCAAAAAATAATTGTGAATTGTATGGAATAAATGAATGTTACAAAGAGAGATCCATACTTATAAAAGGAGATCAAAACTCTAAAATGAATCTAACCTAGGTTGCATGACAATAATTCATAAGAGAGTTAATTATTATATGCCTAAATTTTTCCTTAAGTAAAATAGATTAATAAGAAAACACCTTATTACTCTAACATCCCCCCTTAAGATAAACTTAGGGAGTAGCTAAAACCCTAGAAACTACTACTGAAAGTAAATTTGGTTCCTAACAATAAGGCCTGATGAGATACTCAAGCACAATCAAGTCTCTATAAAGAGAAGAAATAGATAAAACCACATGGGAAAAACCCTACTCCAAAAGAGATGGACAGAAAGTCCTAGAAGATAGGAACAAAAGGATCATCATGAAGAACACCACTATAGCATGAAGCTACAAACACTATCAAACTATTGATCTAAATAAATTCCACTAAATTGAACATGATTAGGTAGATATGACTAATTTTGAAGAGTTGATAAATCGAAGATGGAAGATATCTTCATGGCCTACAAAAATAAGAATAAATGAGTGTCCATATAGTAAATAATCCATCTTACTAAAATGCATAGGTATATGGCCACTGTAATCACCTAGTACATAGGAACAAATACTAAATACATAGATCACTCTATCAAACCAAGAAAGCAATAGAACCAAAAAAACCTCCATACTATTGAAAGGTAAGACAAGAACACTAAAACTAAATGCATAATCTCCCACAAAAAGAAGAACTAGGAAAATCAAAAGTACATATGAAGTACACATGCTTATAATGGCACATGTCATTGAAACATCATGATGCTACTATTGTGAAAGGAACGATCATTTGACAAAGGAATATGTCAAAAATGGTGAACACGAAACCCCCCAAGACATTTTATAATGTAGTATAAGTATAACAAGACACAAAGATGTGCAAGATCCCAAAATTCAATAGAGTGGAACTTTATCTTAGTGCATTTTAAAAAATGCTACAATAAGATGTCAAAAAAGATCAAAAGATACATAAGGCTCATACAATAGATAGTACAACCCATGATGAGTCATCTAAAGCAACGAAAATAATCCTTGGACCTAAAATGACCAAGATATCCACCATAATACAAAAGTAAAAAAATGAAAATAGAATATACTTGGAGTATAATCTGGAAGAAAAAATAGTATTGCTAGAAAGAGCACATAACTATCTTTCCAGTGATATAAAGTTTTTGAAAAATAGAGTTCCTATGTTCAAGATGTGTATCCAGCAGTGTAAAATAGACCCCTATATTTGAATGCATAAACAAGAAAAAAACATCAAAAGTCCAAATAACCTACACCATCACAACAAGCTTGGAAAGAGCTTTCAGAGGATATAAGATCTATTAATAAAAACCTTTGCATGATGAAGATATGACCAAAATATCACCAATGACTAACTCAAAAAGATTACAATTTGAAGTCCATCAATTTTGGCAAGATGTGGACGATGTCAACACCTGCAACAGGCTTGTAATGCATCAATGCTTTTTTGTACACCTGCTAACATAAGTGTGGGGCCCATGTTTTGATCCCTTTAAGGCATACACTTTAAATAGGAAGCACATTAAAAAAAGATTCAACACTTTTTTTCTTCCAATAAAGTGATTTTTTTAATGACTTTTTTTAATAAAAAAATTCACCTTGGAAAGCATCCTAGATTTGGGGGCAAAATGTTTTCCTTACCAGTCAACTCTATCCAAAGTGGACAAATTTTATATGGAAATAGGGGATTTGGGTGCTACAAATCCAACAACGAGGTCCATTTGGACTCAAAGTACACCAACAAAAACATGACCCCCAAATCCAATACAAAAATCTTCTAAAAATTAATTGATCTAAAAACTAAATCCAAACCTCTCATGAAGAGAACATGGGCATGAAATTCTAAAGCTTTGATACCATGTTGAAGTTGATGAAATCTCAATCCTACAACTCCCAATAATCATTGCATACAAACACCTATCATAGAAAGAAAGGATCAAAGCTATCGAGGATCGAATTTAAAGTACCATAGAAGATGAGAGATTCTTGATGTGCAAAAAATAATTGCAAATCGTATTGAATGAATGAATGTCACAAAAAGATATTCATCTTTATAAAAGGAGATCAAAATCCTAAAAGGAATCTAACCTAGGTTGGATGATAATAATTAATAAAATAATTAATTATTATATGCCTAAAGTTTAGCTTAAGTAAAATATAGTTAATAATAAAACACCTTAATATTCTAACAATCCCACTATTACTATTAAAACCTTTGAGATAATGCATGAAGGCATATCAGTAGAAGGTTTCACTGTAATAGGAATCCTATCCCATGTTTTCTAAAATCTATAGTTGAAATCAGTCATACACTTTGTTGATGTTTCAAAACTACCAAGCAACAAAATACATGATACCAAGATTTTGAGGATAAATCTTGGTCTAAGGGTAAGGTACCTCCTATATTCAACTAAGAGATCTTTATATATGGATCCAACTTCAACAGAATCATAGGGATTCTGTACTCTTTAGGTTCTACAAAACCAAGGCAAGTGCACCTGAGGGATATATGGATATATAATTGGTTTATGGTTCTTGACTTCAACATATGTTTATCAACATCATCTTTCTATTTCATTACTATCCTTTACAGCAAAAAATGGTCACAATTCTTCTATACTTTACAAATAATCCTTGACAATAGCAGCTAACAATGACATGCAGGGGATTATTGTAAATAAGTGATGACCAATAGTTTAACTCTTCATACTTGAAAATAAAATTGATTTGGTTTTAAAGTTCTACTTCATGCAACTCTATGATTTCTTCAACATGAAAATTGAATAAATAATTAGTGCCTTATCCATTGGCATTCTGAGTCTACCCAACAATTTTGACCTAATTATCAATAATTTACCCTAAACCCCATTCTTATGAATATCCTTATTATATGACTAGAAATCCTATCACTCCATTGAAGCATTCACTTAGTTCCTTGAATTAAAAGCAATAACAAATTGATATACAACCTATCCAGGTTGCATTAAATTGAATAAGCCTTGTTCATACAATCTCAAGATAACTAACACATAACAATGGAGACAAGATTTAGAGAAAATAGATATGGTATAGCATTTCCCCTTGTATTAATTTTCCTTGAAAATCATACAATATTGATGTAAACTTCTAATAACTCAAGATAAGACAACATGATCCTTCAATGTCCAATGTATTTTCAGATTTTCAAAGATAAATATATCACAAAATCAACATTGGACCGAATGTAGGACTAGCATAACACTAAAAATTGCAAAATAAATTGAGCTTTAACTCCACATCTTGGAAATCCTTTTATAGAAAGGATTACAAAAAACTTCAGATGGGAGGAAACTTGTCAAAAAACTATTCAAAAACAAATACCAAGATATTTCTATTTTATTAAAATACAAACCATTCTTTGTACTTGGACAAAATTCTAAGATGCGGTTATAAAACTACCATGTGGAATTTGTCAGTAGATATCTCTTTAAAAAATTCAATTTGTGTTCATCTCATGTCACCATCCATGCCTTTTCTCTAATATTTATACCTTTAACTACATACTAACTACATCCTTTAACTACTTTAATCACTGTCACCGAATAGAACAGCTTTGATGTTCGGAATAATTCCCATATGGTAATATATGTATCCACATCTGGCCAAGTGATATCTTTGACTACCTCTACTTTATCTAAACACTTGGTCCACTTGACATTAGTTATGGATTTTACCTCAATAGTTACTTTGGACATTTTTGCCTCTATTTTATAAAACATATCAACCATATCATAAACTATTGTAGCACTTACTTCATTATTGCTAAAAGATAAAAACCTAGGATGATCAAGAATGTCTTCAAAAGAGGATGACAATTCTATCCAATCTTTCAATTTACCTTCACTATCCAAAATTGTAGGTACAAAATTAGGTGTACCTACAACAATTGTCTTCATTTTATTTTTCTAGATTAGCTATATCTTGCCACCAAAGAAACCATTCAAGCCTTTAACCTTATGGATAGCTTTTCTTTTATTCACAATGATTAACTTTGGTAAATCCTTTTTCTGAGGAAATGAGGGAACTAGACTATCAAAAAATTGCATGTAAGGGCCCCATGTATTAAAGAGTGGAGATAACAAAGAAATAGCCTTTGAAAATCTATGTTTTGCTCCTTGTAATACAAGGTAGCTACTATGCACATTTTGAGAAGCTATCTTCAATGAATTGATCGTATGAATTAGCAAGTTCTTCAATGCTTTGATCTTTGCATCCTTTCTTCCTTCTAAATTTTCTTCATTAGTATCCATTGCATGGCATGATGTTTCATTGTTTTAGGTTCCTAGCCTTATGCTTGCACACTTTTGTCATGGAGTTCTATAGCAATTCTGACACTTTTCTTTAATGATGCTACTCTCATTTCTAGCTTGATAGTATTTTGCTACAAGACAAAAAAAAATCTTCATTTCCTCTTCATAACTTCTTCTAGTCTTGAGAAATCTCTAATATGTTTTTTCCAACTGAGGTTTAAGAGTATCCATCTTGGCTTTGCTCATCACTGCTAGTGAAGTATGCATCCCATACAACTAATCACTGGAAGTGGATTGCACATGCCAAAAAATAACATTCCCCCTAGGGAGTTCCCTAATTTCCATAAGGGTAGGTTTATCATGCTCTAGAGCTAAACTCCAAATCACCATTGTTTGAGCATCTACATTGAAACCTAACCCTCTCAGTTCTCCAAATTGACTTTCATCTTCAAATGAAATTGTTCTTTCTTGTCTTCTCATTTGATCCAGTAGAAAGGGAGAGATGAGATCCCATCTTGGGAAATGAATCATGCCACTTCTTATTATCAAATCTCTGGCCTCTTCAACAATAAAGGTTTCACTTGCAGGATCATATTCTTGTAGTTTCTTCACAAGTCCAGCAACTACTTCATTTGAATCACCTGGCTTTATTTGTAGAGCAAGTTTTGTTCTACTTTATCTTGAACAAAAAACTCCTAACTCCTTAGATTTAATAAATTTATCATTACTCATGAGCTTCAATAATCATGTCATCTATCATCTAAGCTTCTAGTTGTAGTTTCATTTTTCTATACTCATCCTCTGATGCTTGAGATAACAAATATCTTCTTCTTATATTATCTAAATACTTACTATCCCTTAGCAAAATTTGGAGGGCTTTTTTTTGGGCTTTCTCTGGTAGTTCAATCATCTTTTGCCTCTTATTTCTCTGTTCTGCCAACTTAGAACTTTTAGGAACATCTTCCTTGGGCTAGTTTTCTTTAGGATGCTCCTCATCAGGTTGATCTTCATTATCAGAACCTCAACCATAATCTCATCATCTAAATAATTTGGGTTAATATTCTTTGTAATTTCCTCAAGGACCTGAGCTACCAATTCATCAAAATTCGCCACACATTTGTCCAATCTAGACCAATAGTCTTCATCGGGATAAAACCCTATGAATGATGGATTTTCTTTTTTCATTTCAAATTCAAAATTGACAATATCCCTATATTTTTCCATCCTATCCCTATACATGTCCTCATTTATCCTATCAACAATAATATCTTCTTCCAACATAGGTTTTGTAGGAGGCAAATTGTATCCACTCATGTTCTTTAGGGCATGTCTAACTACATTACATGGGTCATAATTTTTGGCTAGCCCAGTAGACAATTTATAATTTTTCAAAAATGCATTGGTTTCTTCAATGGCATTTTTGCCAATTTCAAAGTCTCCTACCTTAATGCATCTACACAAAAAGGTTCCCTTCTTCATACCTTTGCCTAAGTACTCTCTATTCAAGGAAATCAATTGCCAAAATATTTCTACAAACCCTAACCTCTTAAGAACATACTTGGGTAGGATATGGGGCGACTGAGGGAATCTAAAGATTCTTATAGTAGTATATTCCTCAAAACACTCCCCCAATCATGTGTTAATTTATTTCCAACATCAAAGCATATTTTAGGTTTAACAACCTTTCTAACACTGCTAGGGATTCTTTTAATTAATAACCCTATCATCTTTAAAACTAGATAACCAAAATCATTATAAAAAGCAATGACATTAGAATAGGAGTAAAACATTTTCCATACCCTTGTCCATCTTTGTATTAGCTTCCTTTCTCCCTGCAATCACCCAAAAATGGTCATCTAGACTATTAGCCCCCTTCTCAGCATTTTAGCTAATTTATTTAATTATTTACCTAGACCAAATTGCTAATAATCAATTAATTTGATTATAACCCATAGTTTGACTGTGCTATCCTAAGTTCATTATTTGATTAAAAGAACATGTCCATTTTCAATTAAATAAAAGAGCCCATTCTCCTAACCCACTTAAAGTGCACACATAAAATCCTTTTCTATTTTTGAAATTACAAGAAAAGATTATGAGACTTTTGTCTTATATGACAAGTCAACTCATTTTCTATTGGCTGACTTGTGTGTGCACATGGATCCCTCCCATTTTCAAACTCAACCATTGATCATCCACTCTTTCAATCTTGATCTCTACCGTATGTACGGCTTTAAAAGTAAGAGAGCTTCTCCCCTCAAAGTATCCACACTCTTGAGTATTGTTATGCTATAGGAATTCCATTATAGTGCTTGAGAGCTTCTTGTGGTGAACACCATCTTCTTGCCTTCATCCTTTACATTCATGGCATTTTTTTTCATTGCATCTTAGTTTAACTTGCATGTAATGTAGATCCTTTTTTTTGCAAATAGCTTAGAACACATAGTTTAACTAGGATGACTGTAATACTTTCATTTGCGTAGCTTAGTTGCATTGTGCATTCCATTTTAGCTTAGTTGCATTCCATTCTTGCATTGCATGCATCAAGAGTTTCTTTGACACTAGCATTCTTTCTCTTGCTCAAAGAATCTCCCATTTCATGGTTTACTAGCAAGGGTTGCATCTCTAAGGCTCAGCTGAGAGCCATTTTATGCTTATTGTATGCTTTTGCACTCCATGACTAGGGAGCTCTAAACTGGCATTCAATCTTTTCAACCCATGAAAAACCTTGGATAGAAAGGTTTAGAGAAGTGCACTCTTTTTGGTGTACATTTTTGGCACCCACCGTGGGGCAAAATAGTAGTTTTGTCCTTAGTTTTTCTATTTTCATCATCATTTTTACTTTTTGTTTTGCATTTTCTTTTTTGCTTTTTACAGTCATGGCTCTGGGTGACATTTTTCCAATTTTTTACAATGGTTCATAGTACTATTATGCAATACATTTTTGGAAATAATGTCACACGATTATATTGAACTATATCACCTCTGCATACAAAGTTTTATTGCCTAGCTTAAGGAAAAATATCGCACAGAGAAATTCTATCACATGGATATTCTGTGAAGTATCATATGATAGACTTGTAGTGAAAACTATCACCTGACAGAGGTTTGTTTGTTGTTTGAGGTGTCTTGGTCAGTTTTGACTATTGTTTGCTGGTTGTTGGTTTTTTTACAGGTCTCTAAATGGTTTTGCAGAAGTCCATTTGAAGATTTATTTTTGTTTTTAGAAGCTAATCATTGGCACTAACAGTTGTGGTTGCAGGTTTCCATTTTGAAAGTTTGAAACATTGTCTAAAAAGAATGCATGTCAAAGTTCCAAATGCAAAAGGGCTACTAACAATTATTTGCAGAGTTGCCCAATGCATAAAAACCAAAACTTGCTTGTTCTTTTTATTTCATGTGCGGCATATACTAGTTCATTTTTGTAAGTACATTAAAACTTGTAATTGAGGTCCCTTGGTGATAGGAGAGTATGCTCTTCACCCTTGAGGTGAATTAGAAATCTTGACCCACCTTTGGATTTCGAAAGCAAGTGGGTAATTTACTCTTCTTGGTGTGTTTGGGTGACACAATTGGAATAGGAGAGTATGCTCTTCACCCTTGAGGTGAATCAAAAATCTTGACCTCCAAGAGTTGATCCACTCAATGTTTAGTTAGGATCCTTTAGTGGGCTTTCTCTTAGACAACCTAAGAGGAATGACCCAAGTGGGGACAAGCAGATTACCCAACTCTTCCAACCCACTATAAACTAAAGGTTATCAAGGACACAAAACCTTGGTAGATGTAGTGTTTGTCTTCACTTAGTGTGATCTCTTATGGGATTTTGACCATAGGGAGATCACTAGGCAAGAATGCTTAAGGTGCTCTTGTGGTCGCGAGGCTTGTTGCCCACTCCAAGAGGAACACTATGAACAAAAGCCCTATCTAAACACCCTAGGTTAGCATCCACCCTATTTTGCCACTCAACTTCTTGGTGCAAGGATCAATCCTAGTGGACAACCTCGATCACCCCAAGATTTAAACTCATCATATGTGTTCCCTTAGTTGTGCTTATGGAAGTTATATGAGAAAGCCAATATCTCTTGTGGGTAACCAATTGGTGTGAGGCGAAGGAGCATCAAGCATGGACCAAGTTGTTGAGTAATGAACCATGACCTTAAGGTAGATTTCTTGGCTACTATTTTCAAATCTATTGACCAGTGGTAACATTCTTGCACATCAAACAATCATGGTAATATTAGTAGGAAGGCTATTATCATATCACAAGTGTGTGT
The DNA here is from genome assembly GCA_028749045.1 of Cupressus sempervirens. Lineage (NCBI taxonomy): Eukaryota > Viridiplantae > Streptophyta > Pinopsida > Cupressales > Cupressaceae > Cupressus > Cupressus sempervirens. The sequence continues at coordinate 507,596,452 of CM053792.1, read as the reverse complement.
TGGCAAGGTTGTTTTTACCCTTGTTCAACTGTTTGAAGACATGTTAAAACCCTTACTATTTGCAGACCTTACGAATAAGTAACATGAACTAGAAACCTATACTATCTGATTCAAAAAATTATCTAATTCTTGAAACTAAAATGCAAAATTTTGAGTCAAAACTAGTCTGTTATGCACAAACTAGCACTTTATCACCTAGTCTAAAGAAATTTCATGCCATAGAATTTTTCCAAAATTGTATTGCTTGCTTGTTTGAGTTGTATCACCCTTGGTCCTGAGGTCTATCACATCTCTTTGTGTGAACTGTTGCCTGCCACAAAAGTATCGCCTTCTTGTTTTGAAAAATGTCGTATGACATTTTATGTTGTTTCACTGTCGCTTGGTAACTAATAAAGTATTGCCTGGGGTTATTTCTTGCCAAATCAGCATTTGCATTCTGGTCTTTCTAGTTTAGAGTGTATCATTCTTGTTCCCCTAAATTTTGGTTACATATTTGTATGCTAGGAAACTATCCAAGGTTGAAAAGATGAGTCTAGTTCATTGGTTGTAAGTCTTGAGATGTCACTAATAAATCACTTGTCAAAGTTTGGTTACCCTCCCTTTTGGCTACTTTCTATTGAGCTTCTTGCTCGCTTGCTCAGCTTGAGTCACCAGTGCTATAAATTCTTGAGCATTTCTTGACAAGCCATCTCTTATACTTTGACAAGTGACTAATCTTGATTATAAAAGCTTCAAATCTGACTTACTCTTCTTGTCCCATTAAACAAAGACAAGTCTTTACATGCTAGTTACAACTAGATTTCAATTTGGGAGTGGGAACCATAACCCTTTTTTTTTCAAGCAATTAGAAACCCCACCTAGACATCCTCGTGGATAGCCTTGTATGGAAGACACTAAGCCAATTGAAACACAAATAGCTAATGTTAAGCATAATCCACTTTACAGTTTTGAAAACCCATTTGGCACACCTTGAGAGACACTTAAGGGTGAGAACGGTTTGGTCACCATGGTGCACCCCGATGAAGTCCAACGTCATCTAGAGGAAAAAGCACATGCAAACCAAAGGATTTTTGAAGCCATGTATGCTAGGGAGAAAGAACATCAACAAGCTAAAACCAATAACTATACTCACCATGAAGGGAATAAAGGGACTTGCTCTCGGAATCCTTTTGATGGAAATGATGGCAACAACACTCCTCCAAAAACTCCTAGAGTGACCATGGGCACATGCCCTTCTCATCATGATAGTGATGAAAAAGTAACTAGCAAAGATGTCATAAATTTTGAACAAGATGGTTTTGCTCAAAAATTGATGCTTAGAGCTTTAGAGGAAAATGGAGATCAATATTTCAAATACATGGTAGCAAGAGGATGGAAACTTCCCCAAGATTTTGATGTAGAACACATCATTCCAAAATGAGAACCCACTAAAGCTAAGATATTAAGGGAAGAAATACAAGAGCTGAGGAAACAATTTACACAACTACAAGATTCAAAAGAACCACCTAAAACTCCATTCCTTGACTCAATATGTGCTCTTCCATTTGATAGGAGTCTTTACATGCTACCATTTCCTAAGGATATAGAGGTTCCTAAGTATGACAAATACAATGGAAATGATGATCCTCATGATCATGTGAGACATTTTTATGCTCTTAGCATGGACTTTATGCATGAAGACACCTTTCTTATTAGATTGTTTCCTAGGAGTCTAAGAGGGCAAGCTATGGAACGGTTCACTAAATTGAATCCTCCCATTAAGACATTTGATGAGCTTGCACAACATTTTATCCAAAATTACTCCTACAATATTCAACATCCTATAACAGTGTTCAACATTCAATGTTTTATCCAACAATACTCCTACAATATTCAACGTGTACAATATTCAACATCTAAACCTAAAAAAATTAAAAATGAAGATGTATCTAATGGTGAAAACCTCTTTGAGGCACCTATAGATGAGGTACTTGGTAGTCTGTTGAGCTATTTTCAAGATAGATCATCAGTTTTTATTGAGCCTATGTAGCCAATCAACTTTGGGATAGAGGAATCTCCTAAAATTATCCATGTAGCTCAATCATTGTTAGCTAAAGAAAAGGTATAGTTTACCCAATTTTTCAAGCATAAAAAGATCAATTTTGCATGGACATACTCAAACATGCCTAGGCTTGACACAGATCTCATCATGCATCATTTATCTATTCTCCTGATATCAAGCCCATTAAACAGAAATTGAAGAAAATGCATCCCCATGTAGCTTTGTTGGTAAAAGCAGAGTTGGAGAAACTTTTGAGTGCAAACTTTATTAGAGAAATCGACTATGCGGAATGGATTTCCAACATTGTACCTATATCCAAGCATGAAAAAACTATCCAAGTTTGTACCGACTTCAAAGATCTTAACAAGGCATGCCCCAAGGATAATTTCCCATTACCAAATATTGATATGATCGTAGACATGACTGTAGGCTATGAAATGTACTCCCTTATGGATGGGTTTTCTAGGTATAACCAAATTAAGATAGCTCTGGCTAATCAAGAAAAGATAGCCTTCACATGTGCATGGGGTACTTTCTCTTGGAATGTCATGCCTTTTGGGCTTAATAATGTCAGTGCTACCTACTAAAGAGCAATGACCATCAGCTTCCATGGCATGATGCATAAAAATATGGAAGACTATGTTGATGACACATTGGTAAAATCTAGAACAAGAGACACACACCTTCAAGACCTTAGTTTGATATTGGATTGTATGGAACAATTTCAACTTAGGTTAAATCCAAAAAAGTGTGCCTTTGGTGTCACTTTAGGAAAGTTGCTAGGTTAAATTATCTCAGCAAAAGACATTGAGGTTGATCCTGAAAAAGTCCAAGCTATCATGAATATGCCTTTTCCAAAGAATTTCAATCAACTTAGAAGTCTACAAGGATGTCTATAATCCATAAGAAGATTTATTTCTCAATTGGCTGATAAAGCTCAACCCTTCAAAAAGAATTTGCACAAAGGGTCTACTCAAATCTGGAATGATGAATGTCAACAAAGTCTAGGTCAAATCAAAGGGTACTTGGAAAAACCTCCAGTCTTGATGCTACCTATTCCAGGAAAACCTTTGATTTTGTACATCTCAGCTACAACTTCTTCTTTAGGAGTGCTATTAGCCCAAAGTGATGAGACCGGTAAAGAATGTGCCATAGATTATATTAGTCAAACTTTGGTTTCCTATGAGATGAATTATACCATCATTGAGAAAGCTTGTCTTGTGGTGGTCTTCGCTTCTCAAAAGCTTCGACATTACATGTTGGTACATACAGTCCACCTGGTTACCAAAATTGATCCTTTGAAATATCTATTGAGCAAAGCTACACTTACTAGTGATTTAGCTAAATGGATGATGATTCTTTCAAAATTTGACATTCAATATGTCGAACGTAAAGCCATCAAAGGACAAGCTATAGCTAATCAACTAGCTAATTTCCCTTTAGAGGACACAACACCCATATAAGCTAAATTTCTAGATGCCTCAATAATGTACATTACTCAAAGAGCTTGGAAAATGTTTTTCAATGATTCTCACACACAAAATGGAGATGGAGTTGGTATATTGTTTGTTTCTCCTCACGGGTATATGATTCCCAAATCTTACAAACTCTTGTTCCCTTGTACAAATAACATGGCTAAATATGAGGCTTTCAGAAATGGGATCAAAATGGCTCTTGAATGGAGAATAATTGAATTACATATCTATGGGGATTCCCAACTTGTTATTAATCAGGTGAATAATGACTATCAAATGAAGGATGACAAGTTGATACCTTATAAAAGGTTCATAGATGCTCTAAGGAACTACTTCACTTTTCTGACATTTTAGCAAATTCCTAGGGCAGAAAAAAAAGTTGTTGATACTATGGCTACTCTAGCATCTATTCTCCAACTACAAGAACATGAATCTTGATTTGAGTTCCTAGTGGAAGAATTGCGACATCCTACCTATGATTCCCCCGATAATAAAGTGATCTACACTGTTGTAGGTCATGATTCTTCTCACTATGCTGACATCTTCTCTTACCTACATGATCAAATCATTCCTAAGAACCTCATGCACAACCAAAAATGCCAATTCCTTCACAATGCCTCACATTACATTTTGGTCTTTGGTGACTTGTATAGAAGTAGTCTAGATGGAACTTTTCTTAGGTGTTTAGAACTAGAAGAGTCTAAAAAGGCGTTCACCAAAGTCCATGACAACATTTATGGGGCACATTCTAATGGCCTTGCCCTTGTTTGGAAGCTACTTAGAGCAGGTTATTACTGGCCAACTATGCAAGCTGATGTTGTTCATTATGCCAAGTCTTGTCAAAAATGTCAACTCTATGGTAACTTAATTCATGCTCCTAGATGTGAGTTGATCCCTTCTGTGACATATTGGCCATTTCAACAATGGGCCTTTGACTTGGTGGGTAAAATTCACCCAAGTTCCTCTAGTGGCCACAAGTTCATTATTATTGCAACTGAGTATTTCACTAAATGGGTTGAAGTTGTGCCCTTATCTACTGCTACAAGAAAACATGTTGCCCTATTCATACTGAATCACATCATTTGTCGATATGGTATCCCTTCTTCTATTGTCAATGATAATGGAGGATAGTTCAAAAATAAGGACCTAAGACAGCTATGTAAGAAGTTTAGGATCAAACAACACTGGTCCTCTATTTATTACCCTCAAGGGAATGGTCAAGAAGAGGCTTCCAATAAAACATTGCTGAAAATCCTGCATCACATAGTTCATAAGTCTAGGAGAGATTGGCACCTACAGATAAATCTAGCACTTTGGGCCTATAGAACTACTATTCATAATCCCACAAGTGCCATGCCATTTTCTTTAGTCTATGGTTCTAACGTTGTCCTCCCATTAGAAGTAGAGATCCCTTCCTTGCTAGTCTCTTTGCATGGGTTGATAACTAATGAAGATCATAGAGCTATTTGAATACAGGAATTAGAAACCCTTGATGAGCACTGTAAAGCAACTTTTGATCACATGAGAGCTTATCAAAAGTGCATGTCTACTCAGTATAACAAAAAGGTTCATCCATGTGAGTTTCAAGTTGGTGACCTTGTGCTTAGAGAAAATCCAAAGAATCAATAGCATAGAGAGTAGAAGGGAAAGTTTGAACCTAATTGGTTAGGCCCATACATTATCACAATAGCATTTGAGTCTGGTACTTATCAGTTGTTTACTCCTAAAGGGGAAGAGCTTGCAGAGCCTATCAACATCCTACATTTAAAGAATTTCTATGCTTAAAAGGCTTACTACTCAACTATCTTGTACATATTTATGATACTGAAAAAAATCCTAAAAATCAAAAAATGTCCTAAAAAAATGATCATCTTGGCAAAAACCTAGCAATGGGAACTTTGATGTATCTCTAAAAAAATTCAAAAATACAAAAAAACTATAAAAAGTCCTAAAAAACATAAAAATCAAAATAAAAATCTGCAAAGTGGTGAAAACCTGGAAACAGGCACTACTTGAGACCCTTGCACCTATGTCTATCAATCTCATTCACTTCGCTTACCTAGTTCCTAGCTAGGAGTTTTTTCTTGTCCTCGTCTTGGGGGCACAACTACTTAGCCTACTTGAGGCTTCCTTGTACACTAGGGTTTCTTTGACAACTCACAAAATAGTGTTTCTCAACACTACCCCCCCAACTTGACATCAAGTGTTTCTCAACACTTTTCAGATAGCTTACCTATAGTCTCTAATGTTGTGATATTTCTCACTACCAGGATCAAGCTTTGAAGAAATAGCCAAGTGAATTTACACACATACACTTAATCACTTAAATGATTGAGCTATGCTGATCTTTATTTACTTTGTGTGCTATCTATGATGATTTCTTTACTATGTGTTCCCTCCCTAATAGTCTCTCAAGGATATCATTGACTAGAAGACTAGGGGCATGGGGCATTTTTTCTTGATTTCTGCTTGTGGGTATACTTTATTTGTCTATAGTGTTTCCAAGCATTTCATGCTGATCTTATTTGACACTTGGACTTATAAAAGTATCATCCTTGACTATTTTTTGCAAAATAATACTCGAGGGTTATTCTAGAATCTATGCCTTAATCCAGGTGTAATCTTGCTATATCAAACTTAGGGAATATGATCATGTAGTCATCTTGACTTTTATGTCTTTGATGCTTAGATTAGATTCCCACATACCTATCTGATATCGATCATATTCATATCCTCATAGTTATACTAGTGATGGATATATGATCTCACAATGTCCCTAATAAATGCTCAATGATGAAATAAGAGTCTAAATGTTATGTGTCCCTTGTTGGTAAACCAATTTGCATATTAGCTTGCATTTTAGGTTCATTTTTCTAATATTAGTCTTGCATTTCTGCATATGGGGAAAAGTCTCTCTTTATCTTTTTTTTGTGGACCTATCCGTTAACTATTTTTACATTCTTCTTTGCTTTCTTTATCATGTCTTTAGCCTTCTTGATCTTTCATTTCATATCTATCTTGTTATCCTATCATCACAAGGGGTTAATCTAAACATCACATTCAGTCTATCCAAGTGTCACATATTTTTAGAAACATGAAGTCTATATCATACACATGAGAGCTAACAACATCATACATAAGAGAGACACATGAGTATAAATATCCAACCAGATGCATACATGAGCAAGAAACAAAAACATCACATGGAAACTAAAATGCTAAAAAATCCATTTGAGACAAGTACATAAGATTGCCAATCAAATCAAGTATATCATTCATATATATATATATATATATATATATATCATAGTACATATACAAAAGAATGAGATCCAAAATTTGGATATCTGTCTCAAAAATACATGATGTACAATCAAAATGTCCAAGCTATCAGCCTATGACTGACTCCCACCCTCTACAGCAGGTGGAGGTGGTGGCCCTAGTGGTGGAGCATGTCTCATATCTGGTGGTTGTATTGCACCCTCTAATCTCCCTACTTGCTTTGAGTAATCAGGTAACCCCTACCCTAGTGGTACCACCCCTTTATACGTAGCATAATAGTATCTAGCCTGGGCACCATGATGAGCTGCCTCATGTCATGCAACATCCCTCTCCTTGCAGAGCTCATCTCCTTGTGCTCGCTCATCCATGAGTTGTTGATCACGCACTACAATAGTAACTCGCACTGCCTACAACTCTACCTCTAATGCACGAATCCTAGCATCCTGCTCATCATCACCCCCTCTCACCAGTTGCTCTCCCTGTACCTCTACTCTCCTAGCCCATCACCACCTTAGTGGAACCTCCTCCTCCTCCTCCATCTCCCTTGCCGCCTATGCCCGCGTCCTCCTCCTCCCTAATTAGGATCCCTCTCCAACCTCCATCTATCTCACACCCCTGCCTCCACCTCCACACATGCCTCCACTACCTTTCTGTCCCCCTCCTATGGGTAGTGCATCAGGCTCAGTAAACCATGGGAATGGGTATCTTTTCATCTCATATAAATATACAGGATCTGCCCCTGCATCTGCCACATCTAGGTGATAATCCCAGGGAGTTGCTATCAGAGCCATTGTATCTCATATTGTCATCTGATAGTCTAGCATCGGTAACCATCCTAGTGCCTCGTCTGAGCACATCTGATCATAGGTGGTAGTCTCCATCGATATCCCCTATCGCCCTACAAAATGCCACCATACTTAGCTAATTAAGAACCACTCTACTATATCTATGCTCCAACCCACCAGTAGCCTGCTATACCTCATATAATCTAGCTCCCATGAATTATACCATCTGTGGCACTCTTAGTATGGCTGCCATGTGAACACCATAAGCTCATCAAACACACATCGATAGTAGGTCACATCCCCACTATGTCTTTATGGGATAAAACCTCTATACCCAAAAATGTAGGGTTGGCTCCACTCTTGTGGTTGCACCCATGGTCGGATCAGAGCAATGTGCTCCCATGCCCAGATTTGTGCTAGCACTACGCCACATGCCCATGAGCCACCTCCATGGTACACTATCTCATGAAGCTTGTGATACATCTCCACTAGTATCATTGGCCCCCATGCCATCTTGCATGGCCATGACACCAAATCAAACACCAATTGACCCCATCCTAGTGGGAAGCCCTTCTGGCCTCGGTCTTTCACCAGGGCATGGACTACCAACGAACATAAAAATCTTGGAAAAGGGAAATCATCTTTATACTTGGCAATTAATCTCTCCCAACCCAAATGATGATCTAGTATGGTCACATCCTGAAACAATTATTGCATTCATCCTCGCCCCTCTATCGGGGTCTGATCATAGTACTCCTATGACACCACCAAAGCTTGGCATCAGTATACCTGACACCAAAAATTAAAATTGATAACACACAACCAAGAACTATTAAACAAACAACTTACTAGCTTTCCATGGCATGGCACTCAAAGAATGTGATACACATAGTCGGTAAATGAAAAGTGTTATGCTCATTGTGCCACCGTTCAGCCAATGTAGTCAGCAATCCATGGTTTGCCTATATATGGGGCATCTATATGACCCATCACAAACCCATAGTAGATATGGCAGCCTACTCATCATCACTCAAATAATCTTTGAACATGCAGCCCCACTACTTTGGGGGCTCTGATATGTAAAGCCAAAAATACCTCCTATCAACACAAAATGTGCAAACATCGGTAACATCTCAAAAACATGATCATAACGCAAAAAAATTCACAAAAACATGCCAAAACAAAGTTGTGTGATACTTTTTTTAATTTCAAGCAATACAATTTTCTAGAAGTTTATCACATGACACATTTTCTAAGGGCATGTGATACAATTCTTTGTGTGACATTTCACACTGGCCTGAGTGACATATGAGTATGTCCAGAACGACAATTTATATAACATGAGTCCTATACTATTTCAAAAAAATCCTGTTGTGTGACATTTCTTAAAGTAGTTGTGCAATACTTTTTTAGTATCACACGATATTTTGCGCAAAACCCTTTTTACATGTGAAAAAGTACATAAAAATCTTGAAAACATGACAAAAAGAGGTAACTTATCGGCACCCCGTATTGCTCTAGCCGGTTGTGCAACTAGTTGTGCTCAAAATGGTGTCAGTGAAGAGGAATGTTCACCAATGCCATGATGCTCTCTAGACCACTCAAAAGCTCTCACCAAATCACAAAAGACAAAATGAATTTGAAAATGACACTTGGGCCCCTTTTATAGCTTTCGACCCTATTTTGACCTAATTTTTAAACCTCTTGAAATTGTGCAAAAACTGTACCCCTGGCTAATTTCGACATCTTGGATCCATTTTTGAGATAAAAATCAAAATTTGAGTTCATCTTGATGGTCAAAATTGCATTTTAAAATTCTACCTTCTTCTAAGTAGTTAGTTCACCTTCTGAGACCTAATCTCTAAATCATCACTGGGGCATCTTCATTTCTTCATGTCTTCACCATTTCTATGCTTCATATCTCCTTCTATTCACCTTTTCATATCTAAAATCACTTTTATACTTGATTTGACCTAATTTTTATGCTTTATCTTTTACAGTCAACTCTGATCAAACTGGGGCACTCTCTCACTTCTTAATAGTCACTCTTTGGGTCTAAAAATTCATCTGTCATCTTGGACATTGTTATATATTGATTTATTCATATTTAGTTCATTTCTACATTCCCCTTACATCATTTTGATTTTGATCCAGAGGGGGCAGAAATACTCTGTTATTACTTGCTACAACTGTCTATTTCTTAGAAGCATGTTATTGATCTTTTCACTTGCTTCTAATCTATCTACTTTGCTAGGTGTTAGTATTCTTCTTGGATTTTGACATCATCTTTTCCTAGTGTTCAGTACTATCGCTATTAGGCTATACATTTAGGATTTGTTATCTCTTTCCGCATTTTGTTCTTTGGAACCAGATACCTATGTTTATTGCTACCTACTTGGCTTCTATTTTCTTTGACATAATGTGTTCTCAAATCGATCACACATTAGTCAAAGAGGGGAAAATGTAATCACCCAATAATGGTCATCTAGACTATTAGCCCCCTTCTCAGCATTTTTGGCTAATTTAATTAATTATTTACCTAGACCAAATTGCTAATAATCAATTAATTTGATTATAACCTATAGTTTGACTGTGCTATCCTAAGTTCATTATTTGATTAAAAGAACATGTCACCTTTTAATTAAATAAAATACCCCATTCTCCTAACCTACTTAAAGTGCACACATAAAGTCCTTTTCTATTTTTGAAATTAAAAGAAAAGCTTATGATACTTTTGTCTTATATGACAAGTCAACTCATTTTCTATTGGCTGACTTGTATGTGCACACAAATCCCTCCCATTTTTGAACTCAACCCTTTATCATCCACTCTTTCAATCTTGATCTCTACCATCCGTATGGCTTTAAAAGTAAGAGAGCTTCTCCCCTCAAAGGACCCACACTCTTGAGTATTATTATGCTATAGGAATTCCATTGTAGTGCTTGAGAGCTTCTTGTGGAGAACACCATCTTCTTGCCTTCATCCTTTGCATTCATGGAATTTTTTTGCATTGCATCTTAGTTTAGCTTGCACATAGTGTAGTTCCTTTTTTTTGCAAATAGATTAGAACACATAGTTTAACTAGAATGGTTGTAATACTTTCATTTGTGTAGCTTAGTTGCATTGTGCATTCCATTTTAGCTTAGTTGCATTCCATTCTTGCATTGCATGCATCAAGAGTTTCTTTGACACTAGCCTTCTTGCTCTTGCTCAAAGAATCTCCCATGTCATCATTTACTAGCAAGGGCTACATCTCTAAGGCTCAACTAAGAGCCATTTTATGTTTATTGTATGCTTTTGCACTCCATGACTAGGGAGCTCTAAACTAGCATTCAAGCTTTCCAACCCATGGAAAACCTTGGATAGAATGGTTTAGAGAAGTGCACTCTTTTTGGTGTGCACTCCCCACTCTTGTGTCGACTTGAAGAAACTCTGATAAAATATATCAGCATTCTTGAACAAGATCATGTGAATGATTAAGGAATAGTGATGGAATTTGAAATCCTTCAAGTGTCCTTGCTAAGTAGTAGTGATCTCCTTATTGATGCTCTCAATAATATATTCCACAAAATCATACCCAACATTATGATTTGGGTCTTGGATATTCAAAGCCATGATATAATGTGTTCTTGCAACATTCATGGTTACACTTGAACCTAGGGCTTTGTTGATTCCAAACACAGTATTTTGAAAGTATCTCGCATGATCTTATCAATATCTTTCTTCTTTGGAATGTCTCCCACATTCTTCTTTAACAAAGGAATGTGTCTGGTCATATTCCTTCCCATGTAGAAACTCTTATGTTTTGTGAAATTCTCATTTCCTTTCTCTATCTCAATTGGCATTGACATAGGTCCACCCAAGTTGAATGCCTCTATGAATGTTTCTTTATCCAAGGATAGGAAAACACCTCTATCTCTCCTGAGGAATGAATTATTTATAGGATTGTGGCATTTGATTAATCCTTTTAGCAAGTCCACATCTACAAATACTTCTGGCATAGTCAACTTACCCAAATTCATGACCCAAGCATTACATATTGGACCTTTGTTGCTTTGTTCTTGCAAAAAATCTAGAATAATTCATAGCCATTTCTATCAAGGACCTCTACATCTCTACATAATGCATATGGGTCTTTGAAAGAAAGATCATTTATACTTTGGGCATTGGTGGAACTAGGAAAAATATGTATCCATTATTCTACAAATGTTTTGGGAACCTTTGGTGGTGCATTTGGTTCTTCAATCATTTCTTGTGAAATTAATTCTCCTTCTCTCTAAGCCATTTTTACGAGTGATTTTGTTAATTCTATGTATTGAATGCTAAAACTTACTGGAATTCACTCTGCAACTTGAAAATCATTTAGGAAACTTAGGCAATTAAGAAAATGGTAAATCTTCTTGACTTTATTTTCTTCTATAAGGGGAGCATGGCATTAATGGCAATTAAGATCAGCACACTTGAAAAACCTATTAATCCTCAAAAAGGTAACAATATCTATGTTTTTTCACATATTTTTACATCTAGCTCATATTATTTTTATCGAACTTAGACATGGCCATTAAAACTACTTGCATGCTTTAAAACTGATAGTTGTGATGATGTGTAGAACAACTCATCACTTCTTCACCATGGCTTTTATATTTCTCTTGATTATGGGTGTGATCATGCAACTAGGGTTTATCTTTTTAGTGTTTCTCACCCTCACATCTCATCTTCCTAACTACTAAGTTTGGCTTGTGATGTTGTGAATACCCTTATTTGCTCCTTTGTTGCTTTGTTTTACTTTAACCTTCAAACTGTTGCAATCTGACAATGAACCTTTTACTTAACATTCCACACTTTAACAATCATTTATCACTAAACACTTTTTATGCGTGTGATGATGCCTTTCTTGAAATTTATACCTTATCACCCCTTTGCAATCATCAGACCAGATGTGCACTCTAACCATGCGATGTTGTGCCAAGCATTTTTTCTTTGACATTTTCTTTATCTCGCAACATCGTAAAGTAATATCTCAAAAGATTAACAAGTCGTGTGAGGGTGCAAAATATACCTTTTAACTACAATAGTTCCTTTTTTCATGACTTCACACCATTATTTGTTTATCTTTATTATTTGACTGTGAAGATGCACTTCATTATTTTAATTGATCATTACCCTCTCCTCGCAACTTTTCTACTTGAACTTAAACTATTACACAAACCTTTGAAAATATTTGATTAGCCTTTATGCTAACTACTTTCCTTTGCTTCACATTGTCACTGCTTAAAACCTTAACCCAACATGTAAGCTCACAAAGATGTAACTAAAAGCTTTCGCTACCTCACTCCACTAACTCGAGGTTGTCTTAACTTAGTTGCAAGGACGCACCTTCATATAATTCTTAAACCATCAAAATGTTTTCACAACCTCACAATTTAGTCTTCATATTTTATCTGATCACCTACAATTTTGTGCTGACATCTTCATTGACTATTTATTTTCATTTGCATGGTTGCAACTTAAGATACCTTCAATACTTTATAAGCTATGGCCTTGTGATGACAGTTTGGACTTGACCATTTTCCTTCTATCGCAACATTGCCACTTGAAATGCCTTAGGTCAAGAATGACTTGTGATGATGTGCTCTTGCTTATTTTATTCAATCACACCTCTAGCTTTGATGTTATCATAGACTGCTATGAAGTTGTGCTGAGCTTGGAATAGACTATTTTGCCATTTCTCTACCCTTGAAACGGTTAGTCAGAAAAGCAAAGCGATGTTGTGATTATTGAGATTTCACAACATCATGACTTAAAAGATATAAGGGATCATGAAATATAGATATAAAAAATTTATCTTAAAACCTTAGGATATAAATATATAGCAAGGTTTCCATATATCTCCTTTTAAAAGGAAAATGTATTTTGAAAGAACTTCAGTGACATAACAAAATAAAGACTTTACCTAGGGTTTTTCATGAAGGTTAACAAAATACTTAGAAACCCTAAGCATTTACACATGATTCTTCATGTTTTTCACAAATTTTAACAAGCTTCTATGCAGGTGAAAAATCAAGCCAACACACTCATGAGGTGCTATTTTAGCTATAGTCAGTTGCTCCAAAAGTGAGAAATTGTTACTTTTTTCTTCAAAATGTTTGCACAGTCTTTCACCTAACTCATCCTAGCTATCAATAGAGTTGTGTGTTAATCCTATGTACTAGTGCAAAGCCTTCCCTTTTAATGATGATTCCAAAAGTCTAACAACAACATAATCCTCTATGAAACGATGAATATTAAAGACATTTGAAACTTCTTGAGTGTTCTCTATGGGGGACAGTGAAGTCTAGTACACTTTTAAGTGTATATATTGGTATATCATTCCTTTGAGCCAATTTCAAAGGGCTTCCACCATCAAAAGTGGCAAAAACTTGATTGTAGGGACAACCATGTGGAATAATGGTCTATCAAATGAATGGATGAAATTCTAGGTCATGATCTAGCAATTGGAGGAGTAAAACGAGATCTACGAAATGGATCAATTATTTCCATACCTCTTTCTGGTGATAAAGAAAGTTTATTTTGTCTTCTTCTAGAGCTTGAAAATGAAAGCTAGGTAAACTAAAAATTACCTCTAGAAGATGCCCTTGTTTGAATTTTGGGCATGAATTGTAGTAAATCTAGTTTGTAAACCAAGATATATAGATAGAGTCACCAAGTTCTTGTATGTGGGCCTCTTGAAGGATGAAATTCTAAGATCAACACTATCTTTTCAGCATAGAAGTTCAAGTGTTCTATTTAACACTATCCACCCAACAAGTTTTCTAGAACAAGCTTGAATCTTGTCCCACGAGGCATGCCAAAAACCATCGACACAAAATTTTGCACCCATGCCTGAGGTATGAACCTCAAGAAACCTTGTGTAACATGGAAACAACCTCCAAATATGGGGATTACACTTTAAGGCTAGATCTCTAGAGAAGGTCGACTTCCTTGTAATCAAGATGCACCTAACTAACACTTTGAGGGAAAAGAGTAGAAGGAGTGCATGAAGTTGAAATGCTGAAAGGGAAAAGATGTGATGCACCAAATTGAAATTTCATTACTATCTCTACCTACAATACACATAGCATAAATAAAAAATCTCAAATTCACATATCTTAACTCCATTTAATCACCCTAAGATTCATATAAATAACAGAATCAGTGAAATGATATAAGGAAAAAGGTTTCACATTGTAGCATTCATGAGAAAAATTAACACAACATATATACTAGAAAGACAAAAGAACCATTAAACATGAGGTAAAAATATGCACATATAACTAAATATGCAAAAAGGTAAAATTTTAATTTCTATTTATGCAAGGAAAAAGAAAATTACAGTTGTAGAGAATAATTTTGTTGCAAATAACTAGAGAAGTACCTATAAAATATGTATAAGATTTCCTTTTAAAGAGATCAGGCATAACTCAAATACAATAATTGAGTTTGAACTTCAACCAAAATGGAGTTAAGTTGTAGACTTAAAATCAAGAAAATATAAGATTAAATTTGATTATGTGTGTACATTTGATCCTAAAATGACATAAAGCAATGATAAATGAAGGCACCTATAGAAGGATAGACAACCCAAGTAGAATAAATTAGATAAAATATGATTTCATGCATATCTAATCAATGAAATGATAGGAAATAGGCCAATGGATGCCCTTGCAGTAAAAAAAGTCATGTCCATACCCTTTGTAAGTTTACCTCTCAAGTCTTATCAGAGTCACTAGAAAGAATTAATGCAGGTATGAAAGTTGTTAGCATGAATGCTGGTGATATCCCTTTGGCAGAGTATCCTAAGCATTGGATAGATGGATAGCATGATTGACATGTTTCATATATGACTGTGCTTGTCATTAATGTCAACATAGTATTGTTTCTATGAAGACTGATAGAGTAGCAGACATAGAACAAGTTCGTACAGACTGTGTATTGATGATGAGGTCAAGTGTAGTTAAGGATGTATTATACATTGTGTTCTAGATAGTTCTATGGACAAGTGCTCATACAAAGAGTCAAAGATATGTGGAAGATATTCATGAACTACAAAAGACAATAAGTAGGCATAGTACCTAATAAGTGGTTTTTGATGATTGATTTGTATCTTCTAACTGGGGTATAATCATGATGAGCGCAGTTAGACTGTGATAGTAGATAGCCTGATGATGACATCAACAAGTGTGCAAGGTCAGTAGGTGCACATGTGAGATGTTGTAAAGATAGTGAGATGATAGTGATTTGTAATTGCAAAAATATGTAATGTGTCATAATATCTTAATGAAATCATATTATAATTAATTGGGAAAGCCTTAGGGCTGACTCAAGGAATTTTTTTTGAGGATATGGTATAAAGAAAGCTTATTTTTCTTGTTTGTAAGTATGTATTGAGGTTGATATCAACCAAGAAAGAGTAGAGTATTTGATTAATGTATGTAAACAATCTAAGGGATTATTGGATGTGAAGTTGGTGATCTAGTATTGAGATCAAAAGAGCTTTGGTCCAATCAAAATGATAGAGAAGGAATTGAGGTTAATTCATTTCTATTATTCAGCAAGAAATAGTATAGAGACCAGTTGGACAGTGAGTTCAGTGGTCTTGCCCCTAAAGTTGTTTGGATAATATTGAGTCCATATGTCTTCAATAACTCATAACAAGGTTGGTACAACTCCTAACAGGGTTGGAATCTCCTAACATGGATTCAAAGTCTCCTAAAAAAGACATATATGTACTTAATGTATTTCATTGGCTCCTAACAAAGTCCATCCTCTTACAAGGATTATGTATATTAATACATCATTATATGGGTACCATCCCCATTGGGGTTTTCCCTCTAATCAAGGGTTTTCCTAGTTAACATATACAACATTATTATGTATCTATATCTTCTTATGGTCATTGATTATATCATTCACATGTTTAAGAATTAATAAGGTTGATAAGTGTTCTAATAATTGGATAACTAATTCACACTCCCCCCTCTCAATTATCTTGGTGGACTTGAATTTCTAACAATTGGTATTAGAGCATCAGGTCCTTGAAGAAAAGCCTTAATAGATTAAGGAGATTAATGATGGGTCACTTCACAAAATAAAGTCCAAAATGTGATGGAGTTAACTATGACAGTTGGAAAGAGAAGATGAAGACTCATTTTCTATGTATGGGTCTAGGGTATTGGTTGATGACAAAGAACAAAAAGAAGATTGTGGAAGAAAGAAAACTTGAGGAATGCAATGAAGCAAAAAGAGATATGTTTATGTGTAATATGCTTTCCAAAGAAGCATTATTGTCAACTCTTCCTAAGAATGAATATATTCATGTAAAATCCCTAAAGACATCTCATGAAATTTGGAAAGCCTT
The DNA here is from genome assembly GCA_028749045.1 of Cupressus sempervirens. NCBI lineage: Eukaryota > Viridiplantae > Streptophyta > Pinopsida > Cupressales > Cupressaceae > Cupressus > Cupressus sempervirens. Next base: position 507,579,472 of record CM053792.1, on the reverse strand, counting down.
AGAATCTACTTTTGACGGTAATAAGCATGCTACAAGAATTAGACTGTAGAATTGGATATGTTTGTTTCAAGATGCTAAAATGATGGGAGATGAATTTGTGAGAAGCTATGTTGGTAGAATATAAAAAATTATTGTAGGAATTAAGCCTTGTCAAGGATCTAAGGATGAAGATGAGATTGTATGGTAGATCTTGAAAACTTTGACACCATCATTCAAATAGACACCACAAATGATTGAATAAGTGATACCTTGTACTAAGAAGTTTACCAAAGAGACTTTACTTGGAAGATTTGAAGCAATAGAAGTGAGCTAAAAGTAATCAGGAGAATTTCTTAGCATGTAAACAACTTTTAGTGCATTGAGTGTTCATCCTTATTTATCAAGAAGTGTAAGCACCAATGGCGACTATGCTAGCAACAACATATATAGATTAGAGGAGGATAGAAGAATTGAAGAAGGAATTTCCTTACTTGTAAGAAGAGAACCAAATGATAAGAGAATTTTTAATGTTGGACTTGCAATGAATTTGGTCATTATGTTTGTAAGTGTCCTAAAAGAGAGAACAAGTATAAGAAGAATTTCAAGTCTAAAAGGCCTAGAGATTATTTGTTTACAAATGAAGATGACAAGTCTAAAGAAAGAGTTTAGAGTGAAAGTGATGATGAATTAGGATTTGTAGATATAAAAGAAGAAAACCTTGAAAAAGAAATTAGAGGAGAAAAATCCCTAGTTTCACAAGTTGAAAAGAAATCTGATTGGATTATAGACAATGGGTGTTTGTATCATATGACCAGAGACATCAATATGTTTGTTAAGTTTAGTAATCATGATGGAGGAATTGTTAGAGTTGGTAACAATACAACTTGTAATATCAAGGGAATAGGATATATTACTCTTGATGGAAAAACTAATAATGATGATGTTTATTTTATTGATGGATTAAAGCATAACCTATTAAGTGTTAAATAGTTGGTTGATAATGGTTATCAGTTGAAATTCATAGAGAAGATATGCATTATCAAGGATAAAGATGGTAAGTTTATTAGCACTGGTACAAGATCTAGAGGTAATGTGTTTCAATTGAATCCTACAGAGATTACTTGTTTGGTTGAAAAGGTGGATAATAGTTGGTTATGGATTAGAAGGTTCTGTTGCATAAATTTTGGTAATATTGTGAAGGTTAGTAGTAAATTTATTGTTAGAGATCTACCTAGAATAGTGAAACCTACTAATGTTGTGTGCAAAGAATGTGTTATGGAAAAATAGAAGAAAGTTTCTTTTCCTAGCAAGTTATATTCACTACCATAGAAAAAATGGAGATTGTTCATACAAATTTGAGTGGTCCTACCAAAACAAGAGGATTCCATGATGAAAGGTACATTATGAAATTTTGTGATGATTTCACTAGAATGGTGTGGGTAGCATTTCTTAAAGAAAAGTTTGAGGCATTTGAAAACTTTAAGTTGTTCAATAATAGAGTTGAGATTGAATATGGAGTAAAGATAAAAGGTTTGAGATCAGATAGAGGTGGAGAGTTTACTTCAAGAGAGTTTAACACCTTTTGTGAAGAAAATGGTATTAAAAGAAAACTATCAACACCTAACACTCCTAAGAAAAATGAGATTATAGAAAGAAGAAATAGATCTGTAACAAAAGTAGTAAGAGCCATGATGTTTGTGAATGATGTAATGATGTATCCAACACATTTTGGAGAGAAGTAGTCAACACAATAGTATACACTATGACCAAAGTGCATATCAGAAAAGGTACAAACAAGACTCCCTATGAGCTATGGTTTGGACAAGCACCTTCAATAAAATATTTTAGAATTTTTGGAAGTGCTACATAAAGAGAGATGATGATATTGGTAAGTTTGATGCAATAAGTGATGAAGGCATGTTCTTTGGTTATTCATTGAAAAGAAAAGCTAATAGATGTTTTAATCAAAGAACTAAGACTATTGTTGAGTGCAAAAATGTGAAAGTGGATGAAAAATTTAGAGTTAAAGAGATAATACTGGATTATAATTTTGATGAAGAAGAAGATAATTATAAACCCATTAGAGAGAATATTGAAGTTTTATTTGAGACTAAAAATGATTTGTAGAATGATGTTCAAATTGTTGAACAAAGAGAAGAACCAAGATCTAAACCTAGAGCATAAGTAAGAATTGAAACAACAATGCCTATATTGAATAGGAACTTGACAAAGAATCACCCTATTGATTAGATTATTAGAACCAAAGACAAGGGAGTTGTGACAAGAAACAAAGTACATGAAGAGTTGTGTCTAATTTCTCAAGTTGAACCAAAGAGTACAGATGAGGCATGCAAGGATGATCAATGGATTCAAGCAATGAAGGAAGAACTAGATTAGATTGTGAAAAATGAGACATGGGAATTGGTTCCTAGACCTAAAGACAAGAATGTTATAGAAACTAAATGGGTATTCAGAAATAAGACGAATGAACAAGGTGAGGTTATGAGGAATAAAGAAATATTGGTATGCAAAGGATATTCATAGCAACAAGGCATAGATTATGAAGAGACATTTTCCCCTGTTGCCAAAATTGAAGTGGTAAGAATGTTCTTGGCTTATGCGAAAACTAAGAAGTTTAAAGTATATTAGATGGATGTAAGGTCAACATTTCTGAATGGATAACTTGAAGAAGAAGTCTTCATTGAGCATCTTGAAGGATTTCTTTTGGTAGAAGACAAGGACATGGTACGCAGATTAAAGAAAGTATTGTATGGTCTAAAGCAAGCCCCTAGAACCTAGTAGGCAAGATTGGACAAATATTTGGAAAAATTAGGATTTGCTAAAGGTATAGTAGATAGAATATTGTATTTGAAATAAATTGAGAATGGATTGTTGATCATTGTGATATTTTTGGATGACATAATCTTTGGAGGAAATGATGAAGCAAGTGACAAATTTGTTAATGAAATGAAAAATGAATCTAAGATAAGTATGATTGATGAGATAAAATTTTATTGGTTCTATAGATTGTAAAAAAAATTAATGGTATTTTCTTATCACAAGATAAGTATTTGAAATACTTTTTGAAAATATTTGGCTTGGAAAGTTGTAAGCCTATTGGTACACCTATGATAGTTGGTCACAAGTTATCTAGCAAAGATGAGACACCTACAATTGAGAAAAAAGAAGTATAGATCTATGATTGGAGGTTTGAAATATCTAAAACTCACCCAACCAAATATAGAAAATGTAGTTGGGATAGTAGAAAACTTTCAAGTTGATCCTAAGGAATCACATTATCCAGCAGTAAAGAGAATATTTAGATATTTGAATGGTATACCTAATTTTAGATTATAGTATGATAGATCAAGTGATTTTAGTTTGTGTGCATACTAATGCAGATTGCGTAGGCAGTATGGATGATAGAAAAAGCACTAGTGGTGGAGTATTTTTCCTTAGAGGAAGATTGGTGTGTTTCACAAAGTACAGAAAAATCATAGTATGCAACAACAAAAAACAATTACAATCAAATCATGTGGATGAAGTAGATGCTGAAGGATATTGGGATAGAACTTTTAGAACCTATTATCATACATTGTGATAACACAAGTACAGTAAGTATGTCTAAGAATCATGTGTTGCATTCTAAGACTAAGCATATATCTAATAAGTATCATGTATTGAGAGAGAAAGTTTCAAAGAAAGAGATCATATTAGAGTATGTAAGTACAAAAGAGTAGATTGTAGATATCTTTACGAAGCCATTGCCTAAAGATACATTTGAGTATTTGTGAGGTACACTTGGGGTTATGCCCTTGCCTACTTCTAAATAAATGATGTAGAGAATGCATCAGTCTAGTAGTATAGAACACTATTGTTTATTTGGATTGAATGTTGATGCTTCCTATATGGGGGAGTATCTAAGATAAGTAGAGTCATCAAGGACTCTTGGTAGTTGTTATAGAACGTCGTCTTTGGACACCTGAGCCAATTGAAGACTTGGAGAAGATGATTGACATAATGAAGCCTTTTTCATTGATGTCAACGGGGGACATAATAGTAATGGTATTTATTATTACAAGCTAAGTATTTGAAAGACTTGTTAAAAATATTTGGCTTGGAAAGTTGTAAGCGTGATGGGACACCTATGATAGTTGGTCACAAGCTATCTAGCAAAGATGAGATACCTACAGTTGAGCAAAAGAAGTATAGATCTATGATTGGAGGTTTGTAATATCTAACTCACACTTTATAGGTTACTATAAAGTGTATTGTCCAGACTGTTAGCCCCCTTCTCAACATTTTGGCTAAATTAATTAATTATTTCCCTATGCTAAATTGCTAAAATCAATTTATTTGATTTTAACCTATAGTTTGACTATATTATCCTAAATCCACATTTGATTAAAAGAACATGTCACCTTTTTAGTTAAATAAAAGACCCCATTCTTCTAAGCCACTCAATGTGCACACATAAAGTATTTTTCCTATTTAAAAATTAAAAGAAAGGGTGTTTGTCTCACATGAAAAGTTAAATCTCTCTCATTGGTTAACTTGATCTTGCACATGGATCATGCTAAAAGTAAACCCCCACCCTTGATCATTCATTTCTTTATTTTGATCTCAACCGTCAGTACATCTTTAAAAGGGAGAGCTTTGTCCTCACTTAAGGATCCCAATTTTGAGCTATTGTTATGCTACAGGTTTATTGATAGATTTCTTGGATCATCTTGTGGATAACTTCTTGCTTCTTGTCTCATTCTTTTCATATTCATGTTAGCATAATTCATTTGAAAGTATCTTAGTTTTCCTTTACAATAGCATAGATCACTTAGATTAATTAGCATGGTTGTAATACTTTCATGTGCTTAGCTTAGTTGCATTCTTTCATTCCATTATAGTCTAGTTCATCCTTGCATTGCATATTCAAGATTTTCTTTGACACTAGCATTCTTTCTCTTGTCTCAAGAATCTCTCATTTCATGGTTTATTAGCAAAGGTTGCATCTCTAAGGCTCATTTGAGAGCTCTATTTATTCTTATTTTGTATGCCTCGTGCACTCCATGACTAAGGAGCTCTAAGTCTCCATTCAAGAATTCCAATCCATGGAATAACTTGGATAGAAGGGCTTAGAGAAGTGCACAAATTGAGTGTACTTTTTTTGCACCCACTATGGGGCTGGAACTAGTTTCTAGCTCTACATTTTTGCATTTACCATTATTTTTTTAAAATCTATTATTGCAAACAAAATAGAAGTTTTGTGTAGTGTTTGGACACTTCTATACTTTGTTTCAATGGTTCAACAAGTTTTTGCAGCATGTTTGAACTCCTAAATAACACTTTTGTTTAGTCTTTTAGTGCATTCAATTAATCTTGTAGTGCTTTTGCCTAATTCCCAGCTCTCTATTTTGTTTTTGTCACAATTTTGTTAGTAGGGTTTTAGCACATTTACAGGCTCTTATAGAACATTTGATATATTTTGTAGTGCATTTAAATATTTAAGCATCGTAGTACATTTGAATATTTGTGTTGTGCATTTGAAACTTCCTATTGTGCATTTGAAACTTTTTGTTGCACATTTGAAAAATTCTATTGCACATTTATAACTTTTTGTTGCGCACTTGAAAATTTTTGGAGTTCATTTAAAGCATTTTGTAGTGCATTTAAAACTCTTGGTTGCACATTTAAAACTTTTTCTCATGCATTCGAAACTTTCTGTTGCACATTTGTAACTTTCTATTGTGCATTTGAATATTTTTGTAGCGCATTAGAATAATTTTGTGGCACATTTGAAAAAAGTATTCTGAAGTGTTCTGAGAAACTTTTAGATCATTTTGCATATCTTAATGTGCTTTTGGTCTCTTTTTTAGCAGTTTTGAGATTTGTTTCAGCACTTTTGCAACCTTTTGTAGTGCTTTTGCTTCTTTCTGTAGTGCTTTTGATGCTTTCTACAGCACTTTTGTTTCTTTTATTTTGATGTTCCTTTTAGAGATCATATTGCATCATTTGAATTCTCTAATTTTCTAATAGGTACTAACACTAGTTTTTGCAAGGATTACATTCAATTTTCATTATCTTTGATATCCTAACTTGGTTGTTTTGTAGGGTTGCTCTAAAATTGCTTGCCAAAATTTCTCTAAAAAGAACGCATGTCAAAACTTCAAATGCAAAAAAGCTACTAATGATTATTTGTAGGGCTTCCCAAAAGCATAAAAATAAATAAACAAGTGTGCTTGTATTTCCCTTATTTTTGTGTGCAGCAATATTACTAGTTGTTCATCTTTCATAAGTACATAAAACTTGCAATTGGGATCTCTTGGTGGTAGGAAAGTATGCTCTTCACTCTTGTGGTGAATCAAAAATCTTGACCCACCTTTAGATTTTGAAAGTAAGTGGGATAATTGAACTTTTTTGACATATCTGGGGGAAACAATTGGCATAGCAGAGTATGCTCTTCACCCTTGTGGTGAATCAAAAATCTTGACCCCCAAGAGTGGATCCAATCTATTTTAGTCTAGAGTCCTTTAGAGGGTCTGCTCTTGACCAATCAAGAGGAACAACCCAAGTGGGGACAAGCAAACCCGACTATTTTGACCCACTCTAAAATCAAGGCTATCAAGGACACAAAACCTTGGTAGACATAGTTCTTGACTTCACTTAGTGTGAGTACTTATGGGATTGGGACCATGATGAAAATTCTAAGCAAGAATTCTTAAGGTACTCTTGTGACCACAAGGTCCATTACTTTTCGCAAGACAAGGTCTCTTGTAATTGGGTGCAAGAGGAGTGCTACGAACGTAAGCTCTTTCTAAACACCCTAGGTTAGAAGCTACCTTATTTTTCTACTCAACATCTTGGTACAAGGACCAATCCTAGTAGATTACTAGGATCACCCCAAGATTCTACACTCACCATTTTTGTCCCCTTAGTTGTGCCAATGACGCTTCCATGGCGAAGCCAATATCTCTCATGGCTAACCACTTGGTGTGAGGGGAAGGGGCATCAAGCTTGGGCCAAGTTGTTGAGTAATGAACCATGCCTCTTAGGTAGATCTTTCTTATCATATGTCTTCGAATGTGAACAAACCCATGTAAATGTTCTTGCAAATCAAACATCTCATTAACATTCATAGCAATTTTTCATTGATATCACAATTGTGTGTTGGTAAGGTTGCTTTGTCTCTTGTCCAACTATTTGAGACATGTTAATTATCCTTACTATTTTCAAACCATGTTGTTTTCTATTGTAAATTGAGTTCCTATACTATCTACACTACAATATGGTTTGAAACATTCAAAAAATCAACCTAAAAGATAGGACTTTCAAGCTCCAAACTGCATTTTTCACAATTCGCTGGCCCTTTATCATATGGCTTTTGGAGAAATGTCATATGACATTTCATACTTATTAAAATATTGTCTAGCAATTGTAAGTTCTATCACCTACTTGTTCTAAAGTTTATCGTGCTCCTTAAGGAAAACTATCATCTGGAACAAAAGTATCACTTAGTTACTGTAAAGTGTATCATACGATACTTTTTTGCTGACCTTATATCGTCTACTTCTCTGAGAAATATTGCCCGGTTTATGTTGCTTCCAAAATAGAATCAAAATTGCATCTTAGCTAATTTAGGTGTGTCATCACTTCATCCTACCCTAGTCTGGTCTGAAATATCCATGCTAGGTATTGTCTAAATTGAAAATATGGGTCTAGTTTATTAGATGCAAGCTAAAAACATTTCTAATGGTCACTTGTCAAAATCTGGTTACCCTTTTATGTTAGCTACTTGCTATCGAGCTTCTTTCTCACTCTTTTGGCTTGAGTTGTTGGTGCTATAAATTCTTGAGTACTATCGACAAGCCACTTACTTATCTTTTATCTTTGATAAGTGATCATTCTTGACCCTACAAGATTCAAATTTGAAATACTTTTTCTCATCCTATTAAATGAGACATACCCTTACATGTTGATCATGACTAGGTTTGAAGTTGGAAAAGGGAGTCATTTTTCTTTCACCTTTGAACAATTGAAAACTCCAACTAGGCCTCCTTGTGGACAACCTTATATGGAGGAACCTGTCTTTGATAAACCATAAGAAGCTAATACTTATAATAACCCATTTTGTAGCTTTGAAAACTTGTTCGATATGCCCTTTGATACACCTAGCACTGAAGATAGTGTGTCACTCACCATGCATCCTGAGGAGAGGAAATGTCACTTAGAAGAACAAGCACATCTAGAAAAAGAAAAACTACAAGAGGCCATACGTAGGGCTACTACAGAAAGATCTTATCACCAAGTTGAGATTGATGTCCATGCTCATGCTCATGTTCATAATTCTGAAAATAGACATGGCTACTATAGCAACTCCTTTGATAACATTCCTCTTGGTGGCAATGATGTGTTAGGAATAAGGTGTCTCAACCTTGTATAATTCCTATTCTTATTATTTGTTTTGTAAAATGTATTTCTTGCAAATAATGTTGATGTGTTGACATCTTGAATTTTGTATAAGGAGATCATGACTAAAACAGTTATGACGGATTCCTATGACATGTAAGAGCTATGTTAGGAAGATTCAATGACAGGCAAAGACATGTAGCAACTAAGATATTTGAGTACTGTACAGTCTACCCCAATAGTGGGGTCCAAAATTTTTTTTGGGGTTCCTATTTTCTCGAAGAATGGTAAAACCCTAATATGGTTTACCTTTGGGAGTAGCCCTAAAGTGAAGCGCATGTTATAAGCATTTTTAGGGTTGAGAAGAGATGCAATGTGAAAAGGGTGTATTTTTGGTACTGCGAGTAGCTATTAGAGTCTTCTGTTGTTGATTTTGAACTCGCATTGCAAGTGTATTGTAACCTTTTGTTGAAGATAATACATTGTGTAGGTTCTGAAGGGGTGGGGTTGTTTTACCGAAAGGTTTTTCCCCACCGACAAATCTTTGTGTTATGTGTTTCTTTCTCTATCTATTTTCTGTATGCATGGTTGGCTGCAATATTATTGTTTACATGATATTGAATCTATAAGTGTAGAAGATTTTAATAGGATTTGCATCATACTCTCCTTATGAGATTAGTGTAGGAAGTTGTTTCCACACTTGAGTTTCCTTACACGATGGAAACAATACACCCCCTAGAACTCCTAGAATAAACAACAAAGGGTGTCCATCACCACCTAGAAACTCACAATCACATCATGAAAGTGAGAATAATGATGAAATCACTAGTCAAGACCTTATGAGATTTCAACAAGACGAAGTCACCCAAAGGTTAATGCTCAAATCCTCGGAACAAAATGGGGACCAATATTTTCAATACATGACAGCTAAGGGATGGAAACTCCATCAGAACTTTGACATAGAAAGAATCATCCAAAAATGAGAACCTACTAAATCTGAGATCTTGAGAGAGGAAATGTGAGAACTCAAAAATCAACTTGCTCAACTACAAATTTACAAGGAACAACCAAAAACCTCTTTGTTGAATCAATATGTGATCTTCCTTTTGATATGATTCTTTACATGGTCCCATTTCCTACGGATATAGAGGTTCCTAAATATGATAAATATGATGGAAATGGTGATCCTCACAACTATGTAAGGCACTTCTATGCTCTTAGTATGGACTTCATGCACAAAGACACTTACCTTATGAGGTTGTTTCCTAGGATCTTGAGGGGCCAAGCCATGGAATGGTTCATGAAATTGCCACCTCCTCTCAAGATGTTTGACAAATTTGCACAATGCTTGATCCAATAATATTCTCATAACATTAAATATCCTATTACTATTTTGGACTTGTAAAACATTAAATAGAAGCAAGGTGAACCCTTTGCAATGTACCTCCAACAATGGAGATCTTTACACTCTAGGTACCCTCAACAAATTCCTGAGACCAAGAAGATTGACATTTTTTTCAATACACTTGTATCTAAACTCTACTACAATCTTAGGAAAAAATTCTTCACATCCTTTAATGATATGGTTGAAAGTGCATACTACATTGAGGATGTTACTATCAAGAAAGGAGACATTATGTTGAACAAGGACAAGTATGGCATTGGGAATGGCAAAGACAAAAATAAGCCTTGCAATAAGAACAAATATGTTGTCAATGATGGAGTACCAGATGTGCCTAAGACCAAGGAGTTAGCCTTTAACCTTTCCAATGCTATCTATACTATAAAACAACAAGATACTTCAAAGTCTCAAACATTTGATAAAACTAAAAAATCTTCTAAGCCAAAGCGTGTTTACACACCTATGGTAGAATCTTATGAAGTGATATTGAAGACCTTGCCTGCAAATAAATTTTTCATGCTTCTAGACAACTCTCACTCCTATGACCCACCCATCAAACCTCCTTGGTGGAGGGAGGATCATATCTACAATTATCATAAGAGCAAAGGGCATAACATTGAAAATTGCTTTAAACTCAAAGATGTTATCTAAGACCTCATTGATGTAGGAAAAGTTGTAATGGATGGATTAGTAAAAAAATTTGATCACAAAGCATTCAAACAACTATTACATGAATATGAAAAAGAGGAATCATCCAAGGCTAACAAGAAGAACCATGATGCAAAGATCAACTGCACCTACACTAACACTAACAATGTCATAAACATGTTAGAACTTGTTGAACATATTTGCACGATGGGTCCTAATTAATTTGACAAGGAACCCAATTATGATACAGATGATGAAAAACATAAGGTAGTCCTAAAAATGCATAGTTCTCAACAAAATCATAAGGATGCTAGGCTGAAAGTAGTTCTTAGGGTGGCAGTACCTTCCTCTTCGCATGGTGAGACACTAAACAATGTCACTAGGGGCCAAGCCAAGATCATTCTCAAAGTTGAAAATGATCCCAAGAATGCTTCCTCATCCAAAAAATTAGCTACCTCATCTATATCCTGCTATGACCTTGTCAGTCAGTTGCAAAGAAGCTCGACACAAATTTCAATCTTTGAGTTACTAGAACTATCTCCCTTGTGCAAGGAAATTCTTGAGAAATCTTTACACACAGCCAATGTCTCCACAAATATTGATGTTGAGTGATTCCAAGCTATGGTGACCCTTATCTCCTCACCACACTACCTCAACTCTCTGAAGAAGATGACAAGTTGCTTAGTCATCCCTATAACCTAGCTCTGTACATAAAAGTCCAAATCTGTTGTACTCACATCCACCGAGTCTTGATAGACAATGGTGTTGGGTTAAACATTATCTCCTTCAATTTTATTCAAAAACTAGGCATTTCTACGTGAAAGATCACCATCACAGCCTATGATGAGTTTGACGACCTTCTAAAGGCCTTATTGTGTTGCCAATCTATGTGGGTCCTATTGAAAAAGATGTAGTCTTCCAAGTTTTAGACATCTCACTGGCATATGATTTGTTGCTAGGAAGACCTCGGATCCATGACATGCAAGTAGTGTCATCAACGTACCATCAATGTATAAAGTTTTCTTTCAATAATATCAAGATAGTTATACTAGGAGACAATTCAATATCTATCAACACACTATCTAGAGCTGAAATGCTAGTGCCTTAAAATCACTCTTCTTATAAGCTCAAACCATCTCTCCAGGAGTGTGAAAAGAAATTGAAAATTATGAGCCTTGGTATGGGAGAGTACACTCTAACTCCATTATTTCTCTACTAAGTTCTCCTTGATCTTATGGGAAACCTTCTAAAAATTTAAGCCCTCAACTTCTGCTATGACCATTTTTGGCACCTTTGTTCATTCCTCTATTCCCTTAGAACTAGAAAAAGAAGATCAAGCTATAAGAGATTGGATTTATAGGGAGGAAGAAGAGGTTGAGGAGCTAACAGTCACTACTCCTATTTCTCCAAAGCATTATGGAAAGGGCTACAAATTTCTAAAAAACATGGGCTATCATGGCCAAGGGTCCTTAACTAGTGATAAGAAAGCTCTCATAGAACCCTTAAGTCATACTGAGGGTTGCAAAAATAGACATAATGTTGGCCTGGGCTTTGGGATAGAAGATGAATTACCAAAGTTTGATAGAAGGGCTCCCATGTTTAGTGAATCAGAGGATGATGATCCACCCTTTGCCATTCTATAAGAAGAGGATTTTCTACCTCCAACTTCTCTCCTTTGGGGAGAAGAACCAATGGTTACCCATAATGATGTTGAGACTTCCACCTCTAGACAAAATAAATTTGATGAATCTGATCATGAAGATCCTAATAGAGGGAGGATAAGAGAAAATATTGCTCACTTGATATCCTAGAACCAGAGTACAAATTTTGGTAAATACAAATGGGAATATCTCTTAGATGAATCTTGTGAATTAGGAATGGATGTCATCCATGGCTATACTACCCAACCAAATGTAGTTAACGAGTCTATTCTAGGGTCTGACGAGTTTGGTTTGCAATTTTCTTTAGTGGATCACATTGATCCCTCTAGGTCTATTCCTAATTTGGATTCCTTTGGGGCTTTCATTATAGGCTTGATCTCTTATGTCACCAGAGATGGCTCCTTCCACATCAACAAACTTGAAGCCTCGACTTCCCTCTCATTGATCCACCCTAATCTCATTGATTGGTTAACTTGACACCAAAGACCAAAACTACTATATTTTCAAAATGACTATGAGATTGCTTGCTAAATCAATTACATTACACCTATGATATCTTCCACCAGCAAACATGCAGTTAACATGCTACAAATAGATATCAAGTACCTTAGTCACAAAATCAAGAGCAAAACAAAAAAGAAGCATTTAGATGTTGAAAACCACTTTGTAGCGGTGTTTCAACCCCAAAAAAATTAAAACAAAGATGTATCTAAAGGTGACAACCTCTTTGAGGCACCTAAGGATAAGGTGCTTGAAAGTTTGCCTAGTTATTTCCAAGATGGATCTTTGGTTCTTATTGAACTCACACAATCTATCAATCTTGGTACAAAAGAGTCTCCTAAAATCATTCACGTTGCTCAATCACTATCAGTGGAAGAAAAGGAGAAATTCACTAGGTTCTTCCAAGAAAAAAAGATCAACTTTGCATGGACCTATTCAGATATGCTTGGTCTTGACATCGATCTAGTCATGCATCACCTATCAATTTCTCCTAGTGTTAAACTTGTCAAGAAAAAGTTGAGAAAAATGCATCCACATATTTCTCTCTTGGTTAAAGTACCTTATCAAAAATAGATATCAAGTATCTTAGTCAAAAAATAAAGAGAAAAACAAAAAAGAATCATTCAGATGGTGAAAACCACTTTGTGGTGGTGTCTGAACCCCAAAAAAGTAAAAATAAAGATGTATATAAAGGTGAAAACCTCTTTGAGGCACCTAAGGATGGGGTGCTTGATAGTCTACCTAGTTATTTCCAAGATGGATCTTCAGTTCTTATTGAACATACACAACCTATCAATCTTGGTACAAAAGAATCTCCTAAAATAATTCATGTTGTTCAATCACTACCAATGGAAGGAAAGGAGAAATTCACTAGGTTTTCCAAGAAAAAAAGAACTTTGCATGAACCTATTTAGATATGTCTGGCCTTGACACTGATCTAATCATGCATCACCTATTGATTTCTCCTAGTGTCAAACCCGTTAAGAAAAAGTTGAGAAAAATGCATTCACATGTTTCTCTCTTGGTAAAGTAGAACTAGAAAAGCTACTAAGTGCAAACTTCATTCGAGCCATTAACTATGCAGAGTGAATATCCAACATTGTACCTATGTCAAAACATGACAAGTTCATTCATGTGTACACCAATTTTAGAGACTTGAACAAAGCATGCCCTAAGGATGATTTTCTACCTCCCAACATAGACATGATAGTGGATATGATGATGGGTTATGAAATGTATTCTTTAATGGATGGATTTTTTGGATACAAAAAAATCAAAATTTCCCCTGGAGATTGAGAAAATGGCCTTTACATGTGCATGGGGTACTTTATGTTGGAACATCATACCCTTTGGGTTAAAGAACATAAGAGCCACTTACCAAAGGGCCATGACCACTATCTTCTATATATGTCATGATGCATAAAAATATGGAAGACTATGTTGATGACACATTGGCCAAATGTAAAAAAAAAGAAACACATCTTGATGACCTAAGTGTGATATTGGACTGCATGGAACAATTTCAGCTCAAGTTAAATCCCAAAAAGTGTGCCTTTGGCATCACATCAATCAAATTACTAGGATATATCATATCTACTAAAGACATTGAAGTGGATCCAGAAAAGGTGAAAGCCTTATGGAAATGCCTCCTCCTAGGAATATCAGTCAATTAAGAAGTCTTTAGGGATGTCTTCAATCCATTAGGAGGTTCATATCTCAGCTAGTTGATTGAGCACAATCCTTCAATAAGAACTTGTGCAAAGGCTCCACATGTATTTGGAATGAGAAATGTCAACAAAGCTTAGGTAAAATCAAAGGGTATTTGGCAAAACCTCTAGTATTGATGCCACCCATACTAAGGAAACCTTTGATCTTATAAATCTCAGCTACAAAATCTTCTCTAGGAGCACCATTAGCACAAAGTGATGAAAATGAAAAGGAATGAGCCATATACTACATTAGTTGCACTTTAGTGGCTTATGAAATGAATTACAACAACATTGAAAAGGCTTGCCTTGTAGTAGTATTTGTCTCCCAAAAGCTTAGGCACTACATGCTTGCCTAAAAATGCACCTTATTGCAAAAATTGATCCACTCAAATATTTACTAAGTAAACCTACACTCATCGGATGTCTTGCTATATAGATGATGAATCTCTCTAAATTAATCTTCTCTAGGAGCACTATTAGCATAGAGTGACGAAAATGAAAAGGAATGATCCATATACTACATTAGTTGCACTTTAGTGGCTTATGAAATGAATTACAAAAAAATTGAAAAGGCTTGTCTTGTAGTAGTATTTGTCTCCCAAAATATTAGGCACTACATGCTTGCCCAAATAGTGTACCTTATTGAAAAAATTGGTCCACTCAAATATTTACTAAGTAAAGATGCACTCACCAGATGTCTTTCTATATAGATGATGATTATCTCTGAATTTGACATTTAGTGTATCGAATACAAAGCTATCAAAGGGCAAGCCATAGTTGATCAACTTGTTGATTTCCCATTGAAAGATCCTACTCCTATGTATATTGAATTTCTTGATGCTTCCATCATATATTAACTGAAAGAACATGGAAGATGTTCTTTGATGGCTCTCACACCAAGAATGGAGCTAGTTCAAGAATCTTGTTTGTCACCCCTCATGGGTATACAGTCCCTAAGTCATACAAAATCTTGTTTACATGCACAAACAATATAGCAGAGAATGAGACCTTAACTAATGGGATTAAAATGGATTTAGAATGGAGGATCATAGAGCTACACATCTATGGAGACTCTCAGCTTGTTATTAACCAAGTTCATAATAATTATCAAACCAAAGATGACAAGCTTGTACCATACAAGAAATTGATTGATGTTTTATAGAACTACTTCATATTTGTGACATTCCAACAAATTCCTAGGGCAAAAAATAAGGTTGTAGATGTTATGGCCGCTCTAGCATGTATTCTTCAGTTACAAGAACACAAATCACATTTTGAGTTCCTGGTGGAAGAATTATGTTACCCCACATATG
The DNA here is from genome assembly GCA_028749045.1 of Cupressus sempervirens. Taxonomy (NCBI): domain Eukaryota; kingdom Viridiplantae; phylum Streptophyta; class Pinopsida; order Cupressales; family Cupressaceae; genus Cupressus; species Cupressus sempervirens. The sequence continues at coordinate 507,563,859 of CM053792.1, read as the reverse complement.
ACTCCTTCGACAATCATGTGATCTATATTTTTTTTGGTCATGACTCCTCACATTACTCCACCATTTTCTCCTAACTATGTGATTAGATAATTGTTGAAATCTCACACAAAACTAAAAATGCCTACTTCTCTAAAATGCCTCTCACTATGCCCTTGTCTCTATTGATTTGTATAGGAAGGGTCCAGATGGAATGCTTCTTGGATGTCTAGAACTAGAAGAGTTTGATAAAGCATTGACTGAAGCCCATGATGGTATTTTTGAGGCACACTCTAATGGCCTTGCACTAGCTTGAAAACTACTTAGGGTGGGCTATTATTGTCCAACCATGCAAGCTAACATTGTTAGATATGCCAAACCTTGTAGAAAAATGTCAACTACATGGTAATTTGATTCATGCTCCTAGACATGAGCTTATACCTTCTATCACATATTGGTCTTTTCATAAGTGGGCCTTTGATTTGGTAGGCAAGATTCATCCAAGTTCGTCCAGTGGACACAAATTCATTATTATAGCAACTAAATACTCTACAAAATGGGTTGAAGTCATACCTATATCTGCTACTACAGGAAAACGTATTGCCTTGTTTATTCTCAATCACATAATTTTTTGTTATGGTATCCCATCCTCCATTGTTACTGATAATGGAGGATAGTTCAAAAAAAAGGACCTTAAAAAACTCTATAAGAAATTCAAAATCAAACAACATTGGTCCTCAATATACTAGCCCCAAGGGAATGACCAAGCTAAGGCCTCTCACAAAACACTACTCAACATCTTACACAAAATGGTCCACAAATCAGGTAGAGATTAACACTTACAGATCAATCAGGAATTATGGGCTTAGAGGAGCACTACACACACTCCTCCAAGAGCTACACCCTTTTCATTAGTCTATGGTTTTGAGGTTGTCCTACCCTTAGAATTTGATATTCCTTCACTACAAGTCTCCCTACATGGGTTAATAACTGATGAAGACCATAGAGCTATGATGATACATGAGCTAGAAACCCTCAATGAGTGTCACAAGGCTACTTTCAACCACATGAGGGCTTATTAGAAAATAATGTCTACTACTTACAACAAAAAGGTCCATCCTCGAGAATTCCAAGTGGGTGAACTTGTTCTTTAAGAGAACCCCAAGAATCGGCAAAAAAGGGAACAAAAAGGGAAATTTGAGCCTAACTAGTTGGGTCCTTACATCATTACAGTAACATTTGGATTTGGTGTATATTACCTCTCTACTCTTAAAGGGGAATATCTTGTAGAACTTATTAACATTTTACATCTAAGAAAGTTCTATGCCTAAGGCTCTTTAGTCTCAACTTTTTGTATATATATTATGATCCTTCAAAAATCCTAAAAAATATAAAATATCATGAAAAAAAGTGAAAACCTAGCAATATGCACTTTGATGTATCACCGAAAAAATAAAAAATACAATTTTTTTGAAAAAAGTCCTAAAAAAAACTACCAAGTGGTGAAAACCTAGAAATAGGTGCTACTTGAGACCATCGCACTTATGTCTATTAGTCTCACTCATTCACTCCACAACACATTTCCTAGCTTGGAATTATCTCTTGTCCTCATCTCAAGGGCATGACTTTAGCTTAGTAGGGTCTTCTTGTGCATTAGGGTTTCTTTGACAACTCATTAAAAATAATGTTTCTCAACACTACCCCCTCTCTTGACATCAAGTGTTTTTCAACACTTTTTGGATTCCTTACCTACAATCTAGGATTCTACAATATTTCTCACTATCAGATGTGAGTCTTGAAGAAATGGCCATGTGACTTACACACACACACACATAAATATTAAACTTGTCAAGGTATGATGAAATTTATCTTCTTTACATGTTGCCTATGATGATTTCTTTGTTGAGTGTTCCCTCCCTGATAATCTTTTGAGGATGTCATGGACTAGAAGAGTGGGGGCATGGAGCATGTTTTACTTATTTCCTACTTGTGGTTATACCTTGTTAGTCTAATGTGTTGAGATCATGTGTGCTTGTCCTACTTGACGCATTGGACCTACAATGTATCATCCTTGTCTATTTTTGCAAGACCATACTTGGGGGTTATCCTAGAACTTATTCCTTGATACAGGTGTAATCTTGCTATACTAAACTTAGGGAATCTAACTACATTATTCATCTTGACCTACATGTCTTTGATTCTTAGGTTGGATTCCCACATTTCTATCTGATATAAATCATATTCATATCCTCGCAATTATACTAGTGATGATTGTATGATCTTCCAATGTCCTTAATAATATTCAATAATGAAATAAGATTCTAAATGTTTTGTGTCCCTTGTAAGTGAACCACTTTTCATACTAGCTTGCATTGTAGGATCATTCTAGCTTAGTCTTTCATTATCGAGAGAGCTCTTTCTTCACCTTTAAATGGACACATCAACTAACTATGTTAATCTCTTCTCACTCTTCTTTTTTTTCATCTCTTATTATCCACATCCACTCTTTTGCTTCTTCAATACCTGTCATCACATCTATATAACCTTTTAATCCTATTCTGACTTAATTTCAATGTCCTGAATCTATTTTTAGGATCAAAATCAAAATTTGGGTTCATTTTGATAGTCAAAATCACATTTTTAAATTTGTCTTCTTTTATGCAGTTGGTTGACCTTTTGAGGTATAATCTTTGAATCTTCACTGGGGCATCTTTATTTCTTCATGTCTTCATTATTTTCACACTTCTCACCTCTTCCAATTCACCTCATTTCATCTTTCTACTTGATTTGACCTAATCTTAATACTTTATCCTTCTTGGTCAACTCTAGTCAAGCTTAGGCATCTATCACTTCCTTATGGTCACTCTTGGTTTAATCATATATTTTTCATCATGGACCTTTCTTTATCTCATTTTGATTATCTCTTGATAATTTTTGCATCTCATTTACCTCATTTCAATTTTGATCCTAAGGGGGCAAGAATATTCTATCATCACCTACTTGCTATACTTATCTATTTCTCAAGAGCATATGCTTGACCCTTGCATTTTCTCTTAATCTATCTACTTTTCTTGATGTTAGTACTCTTCTTGAGTTCCAATACCATCTCTCTCCTAGTGTTTAGTACTATCACTACCAGGCTATGCATTAAGGACTTGCTATCTAATTCTCCATTTTTGTTCTTCAAAATAAGATCTCTCTATCTATTTCTGCCTACTTGGCTTCTGTATTCTTTGATGTAATGTGTTCCTAGATTGATGTACATTAGTCAAAGAGGGGTAAATGTAATCACCTAAGAATGGTCATCTAGACTATTAGCCCCCTTCTCAATATTTTTGCTAGATTAATTAGTTATTTCCCTAGGCTAAATTGCTAAAAAATAATTTAATTAATTTTAACCTATAGTTTGACTATATTATCCTAAGTCCACATTTGATCAAAATAACATGTCCCCCTTTTAATTAAATAAAAGACCTCATTCTTCTAACCCACTCAATGTGCACACATAAAGTCTTTTTCCTATATATAAATTAAAAGAAAAGGCTTTTATCTCGCATGAAAAGTCAACTCTCTCATTGATTGAATTAATATTGCACCTAAATCATGGTAAAAGTCAACCCCCACCCTCAATCATTCATTTCTTTATTTCGATCTCAACCATCCATACATCTTTAAAAGGAAGAGCTCTCTCTTCGTCTAAGGATACCAATTTTGACCTATTGTTATGCTACAAGTTTATTGAAAAATTTCATGGAGCATGTTGTGGAGAACTTCTTGCTTCTTATCTCATTCTTTGCATATTCATGTTATCATAATTTATTTGCAAGTATCTTAGTTTTCCTTTACAATAGCATAGATCACTTAGCTTAATTAGCATGGTTGTAATACTTTCATGTGCTTAGCTTAGTTGCATTCTTGCATTCCATTATAGTCTAGTTCATCCTTGCATTACATATTCAAGAGTTTCTTTGACACTAACATTCTTGCCCTTATCTCAAGAATCTCCCATTTCATGGTTTACTAGCAAGGGTTGCATCTCTAAGGCTCATTTAAGAGCTATCTTTATGCTTATTTTGTATGCCTCTTGCACTCCATGACTAGGGAGCTCTAAGCCACCATTCAAGCATTTCAATCCATGGAATAACTTAGATAGAAGGGTTTAGAGAAGTGTACAAACTGAGTGTATAGTAGAAAGATTTCAAGTTGATCCTAAGGAAACACATTATCTAGCAGTAAAGAGAATATTTAGATATTTAAAGGGTACACCTAATTTTGGATTACAGTATGAGAGATCAAGTGATTTTACTTTAATTGCATATACTAATGCAGATTGGGCAGGCAATATGGATGGCATGAAGAGCACTAGTAGTGGAGCATTTTTTCTTGGAGGAAGATTGGTTTCTTAGCTAAGCAAGAAAAAAGGTTGTATTTCACAAAGTACAATAACAACATAGTATGTAGCAGCAACAAACAATTGCAACTAGATCACATTGATGAAGTAGATGTTGAAGGATATTGGGATATAATTTCCAGAACCTATTAACATACATTGTGATAACACAAGTACAACAAGTATGTCCAAGAATCCTATGTTGCATTCTAAGACTAATAATATATCTATTAAGTATCATGTTTTGAGAGAGAAAGTTGTAGAGAAAGATATTATATTAGAGTATGTAAGTGCAAAAGACCATATTATAGATATCTTTACAAAGCCATTGCCTAAAGATACATTTGAGTATTTGTGAGGTGTGCTTGGGGTATGCATCTACCTAATTCTAAGTAAATGATGTATAGAATGCATCAATCTAGTGGTATAGATCATTATTATTTATCTAGACTAAATGTTGATGCTTCTATATGAGGGAGTATTTGAGATAAGTAGAGTCGTCAATGACTCTTGGTAGTTGTTATAGAACAATGTCTTTGGAAACTTGAGTGAGTTGAAGACTTGGAGTAGATGATTGACATAATGAAGCCTTTGTCATTGATGTAAATGGGGAAGAAGTATACAAGAAACAAATCATCTGGTAATATGTTAGAGATGTGTGTATGGGGAAGATTTATTGATCTATCAATAAGGAGAAAACATTGAGTTTTATCAATGAGGGAGAAGAGTGAAAAATGATGACCATCCATGTAAGATAGATAAGAATCAAGAATTATTCCTGAGAGTTAGAATGTGAACAATTGATGTTAATCCTAAGAGTGAGAAATCACAGAGAGAGAAGTGTTCTAGTGAGTTCAGATTTTATTGATGAAGTGGATTTGAAAAGAAGAGAATAGTAGTAGTAGTAGAGTTGCATTTGGTATTCTTGGAACAATGCCAAAGGGGAAGATTTTTAGCATGAATGTTGATGGAATTCCTTTGGGGGAGTATCTTAAGCATTGGAATGATGGATATCATGATTGACATGTTGCATTCATGACTGTGTTTGTCATTGATGTCAACATAGTATTGTTTATGTGAAGAGTGCAGAGTAGAAGATGGAGAATAAGGTCATACATACTATGTATTTATGATGAGGTCAAGTGCAGTTAAGGATGTATCCTATACTGTGTCCTAGTTCTGTGGAAAAGTACATGTACAAAGAGTTGAAGATATTCATGAACTACAGAAGATAGTAAGTAGATAGAGTACCTAATAAGTGGTTTCTAATGATTGATTTGTATCTCTTAACTAGGATAGAATTATGATGAGCATAGCTAGACTATGATAGTAGATAGATTGATGATGGCATTAGCAAGTATGCAAGGTCAACAGCCTCATGTGCAAGAAGTTGTAAAGACTAAGAGCCAATAGTGACTTGTAATTGTGAAAATATGTAATATCTTGTAATATCTTAATGAGGACATATTATAATTAATTGGGAAAGCCTTAGGGTTGACTCAAGGAATACTTTTTATGGATATGGTATAAAGGAAGGTTATTTTTTTTGTTTGTAAGTATGTATTAAGGTTGATATCAAGTGAGAAACAGTAGAGTATTTGGTAAATGCATGTAAGCAATCCAAGGGATTATTGGATGCAAAGTTGGTGATCTGGTATTGAGTTCAAAAGAGGTGTGATCTAGTCAAGATGACATTGAAGGAGATGAGGTTATTTCATTTCTATTATTCTGCAAGGGATAACATAGAGACCACTTAGACAATGGGTTTGGTGGTCTTGCTCCTAAAGCTATTTGGACAGTGGGTCCATCCACCTTCCACAACTCTTAACAAGGTTGGAATCTCCTAATAGGGATTCAAAGTCTATTAGTTTAAATTGTTGGGCTACTATTTACCAATGGCTAATATTCACCAATTGGCTATTGCTTATATTCGCCAATTTATGGTTGACATGTTGTAACTAGTTTTAACCCTATAGCAACAAAATACTTGCATAAAAAGGCTTAGGGTTAGGGATTGTTTTATAAGGTGTGATGTGAAAATTGCTTCTTGCAACGGTATTGAACTATAAGGGATTACAGATTGTAATCAAGTTGTAATCATTGGATCATAATAATATTGGACTTATTGTTTGGTGGATATAGCCTAGGGTTTGGGTGAACCACATTAAATCTTGGTGTCTTGTGTTCTTTTCTGTGTGATCTACTATTTTCTGATATTGTTTATATTTGCATGTAATTGTTATTTATGTCTAAGGTTTAATCCTAACAAAGTCTCCTAACATGGGCTGATATGTATTGAATGTATTTTATTGGCTCCCAATAGAGTCCATCCTCTTACAAGGAAGTTTTATATTAGTACATCATTTTGTGGGTACCATCCCCACAGAGTTTTTCTCTCTAATCAAGGGTTTCCCTAGATAACATATATGGTGTTATTGTACATATATATTTTCTTATGGTTCCTAATTATATTTTTCATATGGTTAAGAATTAATAAGGTTGATAAGTATTTTAATATTTGGATAACTGACTCACCCCCCTCTCTCCCTCTCGGTCATCTTGGTGGACTTTACTTTCTAAAAAAAACACACAATAGTTTTGACCTATGCACCATCATCTCAAGAATTACCTTACTTTTAAATGATTTTCAATCATGTGAAAGGTTGAAACACAACAATTTCAACTTTAACACCAAGACTTTCTCTCTTTAGATTAACTTGCAACCATGAGAAAAAGTCAAAAATACATGACATTTTTTAATCCACAAATGTCGAAGGAGGAAAAATGTCTTCCTATAATAAGCAAAATCCTTAGCTATCAAAAATATACAATATTTTTTAGAACCTAAAAAATTTTGAAAAATACACAACACTTTTTGTGCTAACAACAATAGAACTTGGCCCATGAAAATTGTCTCTAATTGCTTACTATTGTAGACGCTAAAAAATGGTTTGTGTCTACTGTTTAATCATCTTTTCATACTAATGCATCCCATTTTCTCATTTCACTAATACCAATATTTTGGCCAAACTTGATTATCATTCAACCATGTTTCAACAATATCCTTCATCACTTGCCTCCTCTTTCAAATCAATTGTAGATCACTTCGGAATCGATTCCCATTTTATCCAAACTTTTTGTAATTAACCCAAAACCATTTCACCGTCATTAGAATCACATCCAATCGACCCAAAATCATCCCAAATTAACCCTAATCAACCCAAAATGTGTCAAATATACTAAATCAATCATCATATGTGAACCCTAGGCATTGTCGTGTCCCTCAGTGCCTTGGAAACCTATCAAATCTTATCAAACCCATCAAAATTGACCTTAGTACTATCATGCCCCTTAGTACTAGGTCAAACTGTCATTCTTATTATCTAATAATTGAAATTGTCGAGTCCCTTAGTGTTAGATCATGGTATTATCCAATCAATTTAATAACATTGACAATGTCCATCAATGTTATTATGATCAACCCTATCAATCAACTTTCAATCCTGTGACATTTACAAGGTCCGTTAAATGTCACATGCTCTTAATCCAAGTCATGTGTGATTGTCATGTTATCAATCCTAATTAGTCAATCAACTTGATCATGTTTTTGATCTACCCATCATCATCCTATTCAAGTCGCATTTCATCAAGGGATATTATCACATTTATTTCATCAAATTGGCCAATAATTTACTAATTTATCCTGTAGGATTAGATAACCCATAATCTAATCTTATATCATTTCAATCATTTTCATCCTGAATTTACTAATTATTCTTGCTAATCAACTTTCTTAATTAATTGATATTTATTTATTAATTGATTCATGTTTGCAAACTATGGGAATTCTCAATTTCCTAAGTCCTATTTTCCACTTCTAATTTCCATTTGTGTGGATATGTGAATTTTTAATTCAAATATTCCACCTATTCGTGACACATGGACATGACATGTCATAGATATTCTCCCTACACTTGGCTAAAATATGTCATATTTGATATATTTTATTCCTTACACATGTTTATAATAAGCCTCCATGGCCATAGATTCTTGGCTACAAGTGGCTTTGAGATGTCAGATGCACATCATATATTCTCCTCCACTTTTAGCCATGTTGACTTTCGTGAATCATAGAATATTACATTTGACATATTTTGTCAAGGTTGTCATAGATATTCTAAGGAATATCATTCCAAGTTTCACATTCGAAGTGATAAGTATCCATCCTCTCATTCAATTCTCTCCTCTTCTATGTTGGCTATAAATTGAGCCATCTTTCTCTCATTTTTTTATCCTTGAGAACCATATCCTTAGAATCCTTAAGAGCCATGTCTCTTAGAACCCATTATGCTCAAGCCACACTTCTAGTATTCCCAATAGAATAATCATATCGTAGTCATTTTCTTTCGATTGTATAGGCACTATAGGCAATTGGCGCTACATCAAATGGAGAAGAAAGAAGGACATGGGAGCTACAATTGAAGAGGGAGTTTTGATTATGTTTACTTTCTTTATTTAAATTGGCTTTCATGGTAGATTAGAAAGGTTTAGTGTATTTTGATTGAGTTTTGTGGTTGCTCATAGTATGCTAGGTTCTAACCCATTTTCTAGTCCTACAATTGTAATGGGCTAAAGGGTGACAAAAAATGTCAATAGACATCTAGAATGCAACTTCCTCCATCTTTGAAAGAATGGAACAAAATTTTCCCCTTGTTTTCATTTAAAATTGTAGTCCAACACAATGACTTATTGTTGAATGTTGTAAGAGTAGTGTTGAAAATATCTTTGTGCTAGCTCTTCAAATGACTTATGTGGGGGTGCTATTTTAGTAAACCATTCCATAGATTGACCACAAATGATCCTAGGAAACAATCTTGTGACAAAGGTTTCATCATGCATAAACTCCATGCTTAATGTATACAATTTCCTAACATGATCATAATTATCTCCATTCCCATCATATTTATCATACTTAGGAAATTCATTTTTTTGAGGAAAATTAGTTTCTCATGGAAATGGAGTCAAGCATAAACCATTGTGAAAAGGAAGAGGACATATAAAGTTAATATAAAATGATATTTTAGGATTTTCCTTCTCCTTCTTCATGCATAACAATTCATTTTTCAAGTCTTGCATTTCTTTCATCATAACCTCTACTAGGAGGGTTCTTTCTTTTGAATCAATCTATCAACATCAAAGTTGTGCAAAAGTTTTACCCCTCTAGAAGCTAGATGCATGAAGTATTGATCACCATTTAATTCTAAAGTACGCATCATGAGTTTTTGAAATTGATCATCTTGTTGCAAGTGTAAGAGCTCATCTTTAGTAACCTTAGGGTTTGATTCATTGCCATGTTTGAAGCCATGTGAGGCATTCCTAGTCTGTGGAGACCTAAGGGATGGTGAGTCATATCTAGCATTATGATGTAATCTCGGAGGTGTGCTTGGAGGTGAATTATTGCTAAATTTCCAAAGGTTTCAAAGTTTCCAATGTTTTAATTATTGAGTTGTGAAGCGAAATGTCTAGTTTTCTCTTCCATATAGGCTCCTTTCCCTAACTCAAATTGTAAAACTCTTTCATTCTCCCTAAATATTTCTTGCATGCACCTCTCATGGTCCTCTCTAGACATAGTGAAAGATATACTATTTCTAGATCTATGTGAAGTAAGAGTTGTCTCAAAGATACTACTAAGAGGATCAAACCAAGTTTTAGAATTTTCCTTAGATGACTTGTTAAAGATCACATGTAGTTATTTTCCTTTACAATTGTGATGTCTAGTTCTCAAAGATATCTTATCAAAGATAATGTTAGACTACTTTTCTTGATGCATTTGACACCTAGTGGTTATTGACATGAAAGAGAGTGTGAGAGCTAATAGGATGACTCAAGCCAACTTGATATTTAAACAAGGTTAAAAAATGTTCACTTGTCCAAAGAGCAAGAAAAAGTATAAAAGAGCAATTAAAGTAGAAAATATAGACTTTCCACAAGGTACCCAAGATGCAGACATGATAGACGCTATGTATGACACTCATGAACAAGAAAATCCAAGCCAAGATAAAAGAGAAATGATAAAGATTTCAAACAAGTGAACAATTTTGAAAAACCAAGTGTATAACCTAGAGATTGAAGTAATCTTTTTAGCTAGATACAAACTCTATCATGTTGGAGAAAACTAGAGATCGAATAGACTGAGTTCAAGATTCCCTAATTAGGCAAAACAAGTTTATAAGATAACAAACTAGAGAAAACAATCCTACGATGTTTCACAGTGAACCAAGAAAACTAGGACCTTATAATGTCACTTCTTAATAAACTAGGCAATGTTTCGGTCTGAGACAATATTTTGGAAAGAGACTATACAATGTTTCATAGTAAGGCAAAATGATAAACTACACGATTGCAGAAGATATTTCAAACTATCGTACAATTTTCTCACTACTAGAGGCAACCAAGAAAACTATAACTACAAAAATAACTAAGTCATGACTAAGAGATCTAATTTGAGTCTTAACAAGTTGAAGTGTTTTGATAGCAAGAAAACTCAGTTGTGACAATTTTTGTGTGTTTAAAAAGTAATATTTCAACAAGTGAATGTGATACATGCACTAGTCTTCAAAAAAATCAAGAAAGGGCAAAGCAACCTTGCATGATACAAACACATTGGGAGGTCTCAAAGAAATTAAAAACCTATGAATGCTACAATCATGTGTATGTTCAAGTTATTTCCATAGGTCTTAGAACAAATGAAGAGACATCAAGAAAGAGCTACCTAAATGACACTGCTTTTACTTATAACTTTGTTAACATCTTGGTGTCCCCTTGGCTCACACGAAGTGGCTGCCCACAATAGATATTGTGTGATGCTCACCCTAGTGATATGATTTAAGATTGAATTTATTGTTGGACTATTAGCCTGGAATCATGATTATATGTCTTACATACTAAGTACATAATATTTCACTATATACTTTACACTGTGATTTGACTTACTATGGGGACTTCTATCTTGAAGCATGTTTTATACCATGTTATTAACAATATATTCTTACTATAGATAATTATGTTATTTAGATATTATGTCCTCTAAATTATGACTATGGTTTTGAACTAACCCTACTAACCTACTATGTGTATATAATGTTGTTGGTGTGTCTTTCTTGCATGTCATTGCTTATAAACATACATGTATGTATATTGGTAGTCAGTGGTGCAGGTGTGTGCAAGTAGCACATATAAAAAATCCTTAAAAAATTTGTTGATTCAGAGATAATGTCATGATCCATATAGGCACCCCATGCCTAGAATCTATTAAGGAAGTGAGTCACCTAATTTGGGCCTTTGGGCTTTATCTTTTTATTTAGTTTGTGATTGTTGACTTCCATTTAGTTATATATGCATGATCTTGTGATTTTGATTTCTTACTTAGTTTATTGGGTATATTTATTTGAGTATATATGAGTGCACACATACATGCCCAAATAAGTATGCATTTATCTTGTTGCAATAATTAGATATAATATATTTCTCTATACTTGTATAAATAACTTATATGGTATTTAATAAATAAATAATTAAAATTAAAATTAAAATTAAATAGAAAATAAATAATAAAAAATTAAATCAAATGTCTTACATCTAAGTCAAACTCTAGAACTCTCATTTTTCCAAATCATAAACCTACCATCTTACCATTAGTACTCCTTGAGACCTATAGAAGAAAACTAATTTTTGAGTAGGATTATTCGTAAAATGGGAAATAATTAATAAAAAGGCTAGATATTTGAGCTTGTGATCTGTTGGTTAGAAGAAGAGTATCTTAACCATTGAGATATATGTATTCCTTGAGGTCAAAGCTCTCATGATACCTTGATAAATGGTAACCTTAATAATGAATTAATTAATTAATAATAAAATAATTAGTTTGATTAAAAAATGTAACCATTTATTAAATCAAGCATTAAGGGAGGCATAGTTGTAACTTCTGCAACCGATGTAACATTTGGTTGCCTATAAATGAATGCCTCCTCAAGAATTGAATGGAAATATTTCAAAGATAAAGAGAGTGGCCAAAATAATAACATCGGGGGAAAAGAGAGATTACATGTTGACGAAGACCATAGAGGAGAAGCTTTGAAAGGAAAATTTGAGCATGCCAAGGTTCTCCACCAAGCTTTCAAACCATACTCAAATAGGTTCCTTTCATGTAGAGTAGATCGGTACCAATATACGCTTAAAATTGTAATAGTTTTAATTTCTTTGTGACTGTCGCAATCAAAAGAAAATAAAAAGCATAATATGGTAAAATGTATTAATAGTAAAACCTTACAGGACATCTTTTGACATAAGAATGACTATAGTCAACCTAATAAAATTAAAGGTGAAAATTTTATTACCCTAAACTATGGAGATGGGATTGGACAATGATTTAGAGCTAAACAAAAATAATGTGTTGACTTGGACAATAATGAAGAAATAATAAAAAATAAATTATGTGAATATATATTTTTAAAGTCTGCACCATAAATGATAATTACAAATAGAAGATAAATAGATTTTCATAAAAAAGAAACTAAATTGAGGAAATGAATAAATTTATTCTAGTTATTATTGGAAGCCTATTTCAATTTTAATTAGTTTAGATAAAAATGTTTGAGTATTATATTATTAGGAAATATTAAGATAGTTTTGTCTAGTTTTTAAAACTTAACTTAAAGATGTTTCATTTTAAATTAAATGAAATTTAAATTATTAATATCATGCTATACTAAGTTTGACATAAATAAAAATAGTAAAAAGTTATTTTTTGGATATTCAACTTTAAACAAAAAGCTACCAACATTTAAGTAGACAATGAAATTAAATATGAATGAAATAAAAATATAATTATTTAATAAGAAAAGAAAAGAAAAGAAGGTAACAAAGCTATTAACATTAAACAACAGTAATTGTATGTGAGACTTATAGAATCTCTTAATACTTAATAGTAATACATTTTAATCTTTACTAAAATTGTCACTGTTATCAAGATTTAGTTTTTATAGAAGGTAACACTATGTAATATTAATAATCTTGTATTTGGAATGATTTAAGTTGTTAAGATATTATAAACAATAAAGTAGTTCTTAGGTAAAATAAATATTTTGTAAATTTAAAAAATATAGTTAAAAGGGAAAATACAATTCAAAGGTAGTTTTAAAATGAGACTAATTTTTAATAGTTTTGAAGGAAACATATTGCAAATTGTAATGAATATAATTTAGGAAACTATTAAAAATGATTATCAATTAATTATTTAAATGAGGAGTTATTTTTAATTGTTAAATAAAATAAAATAAAATTATAAAACCTATTTCTAGAAATACTCATACTTTCGCTCTCCACCTACTTTCACATTCTTTATCACATTAGTATGAGAGTTACACCTTGGGACCTTTAAGTTATAAAGGAGCCCCAAGTTACCACTAAAGTAAATAAATTCCTTGTATAACCCACCTCACTTAGCTATATTTATATGAGTTAATGTTTCATATGTTATAAAATTATATATGTAATAATAATATATAATGTTCAATACATCTATTAAATTATAAGATGAAATTTATTAGTCCATGCCTTATATAAGGCAGGGAACTAATGTTTTTAGTTGACCCCCTCTTATTTATTTTTTCCTCATCAAGCATCATATCCTAGAATTTATAAGATTAGATTTCAAAACTATAATTATGATATGCTAATTTTAATTTTATGATTGGCTTATTCAAAACTATAATTATGATATGCTAATTTTAATTTCTGATTGGCTTAAACATAATTTCCTAGGGGTTAAACTATTTTTCCTAAAATTAAAATTTATATTAAAAAAAAAAAACTAAAACAAGACAATTGGAAAAGATTGGAGAATAAATAAAAGAAGACAATTGGTGAGAAGGATAATGATGGATTTATTATATGTCAAAGAGCTTGCCATCAATCGAGCTTTTTGGACAAATATATTTGTTGCCACAAATTTGGAGTCTTATCACTACACCTTTATATTTCTCTATGTTAAAATATCTAGAATCGTATGCCAGGTTTTGGCATTCTCCATGATTGACCCCTCATAGCTTCTTATGGAGAGTCCTCAGGCTCTTGCCCTTGGTAGCCTTTTCTTCAGTCTTTGGTGCATTACATCCTCTATAGTATGAACCATTAGAGTCAGTGCATTCTCATTTGTAAATGCCATTGCCTTTAATTGCAAGACAAAGCTTCAATGAGATCACAAAAACTCAAGATCGTAGAAAGCTCAACAAGTAAAGAATTTAAGGACAATCTTGTGGTGGATGGGGGTAAAAAGTGTAGGCTATGAAACCCTCATATCTGTTTGCATTTATTATTATTATTAGGAAGTAGTGATCCGAACAAGCTAATGCAATGACAATTAAATAGTTTTTACATTTTTGTTGGGAAATTTTGAATTAATGAAAAAGTTGTGCAAACATCACACATGAATTTGCGAAGGCTACTAACTCACCTACTTTGAGTAGGTATTTTTTTAAAACTATTTTTAACTATTCTAATTTAGTGTCTTTTAAAAATTTCACTAGTTTTATGATTTGTTTGATAAGTTCTATAAGTGGATGGAGCCAACGACTTTATGCAAAGAGTTGATATTTAGATTTTGTTATTTTATATATTTAAATTTGTATAATTTTTTATATTTAGATGTTTATAACTTTCTATATTTAGATTATATATATATATATATATATGATCGGTAAGAGGCTGAAGCCAAGATTAATGATCATGTGTTGTGATTAATTATTATTATTTATTAAGCACAAGTAGGTTTGAACCCAATACCTCTTCAATAAGAGGCTCACATTTTATCGTTGTGTTGTAAGCTCTTGCCTATTTTCTAAAGTATATAATTATAAATAATTATGTTTTAAATATTTGAATTTATATATTTATTTATTTTTAAATTATTATTTTTAACAATCAAGGTTTCAAATATAAAGGTATACAACTACTTTCATTGGTAAATATAAGTAATTAAGTAAATGTTATTAGTGGAAATAAGTGGATTTTTTTTTTATGAATAGACCTTTCCACTAATTTAAAATATTAAGATACATATTCACAAAAAAAGGGGCTAGGAGATACAAGATCACCCCGTGAGTTCAAACGGCACAAGGCCAGATTAACAACTATACATCAACAAAAATTATTTAAAGAAAAGCATAAAGCCTCAAGCAATGAGATCAGTGCCAACTGAAGGAGGGTCTTTATCATTAGAACCCCATAAGTCCTTGGGGTTAGTGGTTGGCTCAGGGGGAGCCCAACTGTCAGCAGTAGCAACATCAACATCATCATCTTTATCTCCCTCAAGCCTAGATGAGGAGATAACTAAGTCCAACCAAGGGAAAGTCCACTTAGGATCATGTTGCATATACAACCAACCCACAAAAGGGGCGCTAGGGGGAGCCACCAGGGACCAACTCGAGCCCAACCTCCATGAAGGCAAGGCCAAATGGTGATGACCATCAAAACCACCATTGGGAGAGCAATGATGTGGTTGTGACTGGGGAGTGTGCTAGCAATGTGTAGATCTACTCTAGCCTTGCTGGTGACCACAAGGAGGAGTGTGGTCACTTGAGATTGCATCTAGAGGCACACAGGCAACCATACATGGTGCATTTCCCCAATGAGCAAGTAGCTCCTCTAGGTGAGCCATCTCTAGCATGACTTTGTTAGTTTGTACTTGAATCTTCATCATGACGTTATTACAAATACATGGTTTAGAGTACATAAAAACATGAATATCAAGAAGGCTATGAGAGAACAAAACTACATTTCGGTCCTTCCAAATAGTAAACAAAATTTCCATTATGAAAGCATGCCAAATCTGGGCATATCTAAAAGGAAGTTTGGGGGGATCTCCTAGCACCACCATATGCCAGGTGAACTCCTTGGGGTGGAAAGGCTTGAAAAATTCATGAATCTAGAGATAATATCTCTAAGCTTGCCTACAGAACCAAAAAATGTGCAAGAAGCTTTCGGGGTGGCCACAAAAGGGGCATCTAGGATCTAGAACTCTCAAATATCAGAGCTAAGAGCCCAAAGGCAAGCCCTGGAAGAGAAGACACCAAGCAAAGTGATAAATCTTTGTCTCTATAATGGCATTCCAAATAGTAGTAAATCTGAGACTCCAAGTCTTATGAGAAGAACACAAATGCCAACACTGATTAAGGGTATCAACCATCAGAAGATGGGGCACCAGCCACCGATACCCCAATTTGGTCTTGTAGTTAGCCATAGGAGTGGTAGGATACCACTTCCAATCCTTCCACCAAGGGTGAGATGAGTAAATACCAAGCTTGTGTAATAGATTGGGGGGTACTACAGAAACAAGAAGATCATCTATTTGCCAATCTACATGAATGAGCTTAAACTGAACCTGCAAATCCTCCCAAGAGTGAAGGCTCATAGTAACTATGGAAAATAAGTCCTTGGGAGTTTTAATACCCCTGCGGAATAAACACAGAGCACTAGCTCCATAAATATTAGCTAAAGGAACACCTTGAGTGGCAAACAAAGGAGACCAACAAAGGTTTTGTTGGCTCATTAAGAGCCATCTCTGAACCTATTACCAACCCATCATAGCCATGGTTTAAGAGCTTCCTAGGCTTTCCAGATACGCTTAACAACAAAATTACCCTGAATATGAATAGGTTTAGGAGTCATAAGAAGGGTTTGAAAACCAATCCCCTTCTAGGAAGGTTGGTTAACTGGGAAGCCTAAAGAAATGTAGTGCCTTAAAATAATTATCCAGGCCTCATCTCTAGTGAGAGCTTGAATGACCCACTTGGCACAGAGGGCAATCCCCTATTTTTGAGTGGAAAGCAACCCAATCCCCTCGAGGCTTTGGGTAAGTAGCAATAATCCAAGGCAACTCTATGAAAACCATGATGCATAGAATCAGTGGCCCAAAGGAAGTCTCAGAGGAGATGCTCTAGCTTGAGATAAGAAGCTTTGGAAGGAGCCTAGAAGGAAGAATAGTACACATGGGTGGCAGCAAGCACTTTAGAGCAAATTTGAAACTTTCCTTCAAGGGAAAGTGGTTTAGTGATTGAATATTCTAGCTTCTTCTCAATCCTAGCAAGGACAACATTCCACAACTCCGTGGGGGAGGCTTGAAAAGAAAAAGGAATGCCAAAGAATTTAAATATTTCCCCATGTTGGACCCATTTCCATCCATATTGCTAAAGCCACTGAGGGCTTGGCAAGAAGGACTACCAGTAACAAAGAGTTTTGTGCCATTGAATAGAAGACCCAAAAGCAAGGTAGAAAGTATCCAAGCACTATAAGGCATTGGCTATATTATCTTCCTCCTCAAGCAAAGTAAGGAAAGAGTCATCAACAAAATGGCCATTCACAAGCTATGTAGAAGATTATGGAAGAGAAATAGCACAAACCATACCCCAAGAAATGGCATTGGCAAGAAGATAGCCAAAGCCCTCAGTTGCTGACACATAGAGAGAAGGCATAAGAGGGCAACCTTGATAGATAGATCTATAAAGCCCCAAAGCTTCATATTGCCTCCCATTGATGGTGATGCAAGTAGAGTCATCCACAAAAATAATTTGCACAGATTGCAAAAAAACTAGCCCAAACCCCAGAACTTGCAACTTAGCCAAAATAAAGGGCCACTCAATCTAGTCATAGGGTTTGGCAAAGTCAATTTTAAGAAACAAGGCCTACTACTTAGATTGCCTAGCCCATTCCATGCCTCCCAAATAGTAAGATGTTGTCCAAAATATAGTGGGATTTGATGAACCCAGTTTGTTAAGGTTGAACAAACTAAGGAAGCAAATGCCAAATTTTGAGAGAGAGGGCTTTGGGAGTGATCTTGTAGGAGACATTCAACAAGGTGATGGGTCTCCAATTGCAAATTTCCTCAGGATCACTAGCTTTAGGTATGAATTTAATATTTCCCTTATTGATAATGCTGCCTAGGGAATTAGAATTGAAAGCTTCACGGTAAACCTCGAGAAAATTAGGACCAATATCATCCCACAGGATTTTGTAGAATTCACAAGGAAAGCCATCACAACTAGGGGCCTTGTTAGCAACCATGGAAATGATAGCTTCCTTCAAGTTTGCAAGCATTAATTTTTGCTCACAAAAAGGACATTGCTCAGGAGCAAGCCGATTGGAAGTAACTGCAAGGCATTCTTGAAGATCTTGGTAACACACAGTAAAAGGCCCTTGAGCCATAAAAACCTACTCGTAATGGTGCACAAAAGCCTAAAGAATATTTGGTAGATCAGTAAAGGCCTGATGGTCTTCACATATGTGATTGATGCCAATTGCAGAATGACAAGCTCACACAATATTAAAAAATTCCTTGGAAGTCTGATCACCAACCTCCAACCAATGGAGATAGGCCTTGATCTAAGCTCCTTTAGCAACATAGTTGTCTGCAACTTGCTTCTAGTGTCAAAGATTGGTAGGCCTAATCTAGGGATCCATATCAAATGGATTCATGGCAAGAGCTTCAAAAGTTGTACATAGATCTTTGGTAGTGGCTTCATAAGATCTTATGTGGTACTTGGCTAACTGTCTATCATAAATGCAAAGATACCTCACAGTATGGAGATTAGTTTCAGTCCACCATTGAATCCACCCAACATGGGTGTGGGGTCAAGGCTCAAGAATCTACACTCAAAGAATGTGGGTAATACTGGGAGGATGGGATAACAATGAGGTGTTGAGGTAAAACTGGGTTTTACAAGGATGGGGTTGAGTCATTTTCCAAGTGATAGAAAAAATAATGGGGAAGTGATTGGACAACTCACATTTGGTAAAGGAGTGACAGGTAGGGAATACTTGTAGGAAAAAGAGAAAACGCGCTGTGTAGAAATCATAGCCCTATCAAGTCTCTTTAAAAATATCTCAGACCCAACTCAAAAATTAGACCATGTATGCTAAACCCCATCTGGGCAGCAGCAGCTAGCATTGGGATAAAAAAAGATCTAACTTGTTCTACATATAAAACTAGGCCTCATGTTCGCCAGCTGCCCATCTAAAAGGTAAAAGTCCCTCCTTGTCAGTGGCCAACTCTACCATGTTGAAATCCCCATAAAAGACCCAAGTCACAGGGGGGAAATTATCTACCAACCAGGGACATAGGTGTGATTTCTCCACAACATCATTAGGAGCATAAACATTAACAATACCAAAAGAATGATTCTAGAAAGGCAACAAAAATTAAACCACCCTATGCAGTGGATTAGAACCATGCAAAATAACATAAGAAAGTAAATGAGGAGAGAGAAGAGTAACAAATCCACCTCAACCAGCCTCATGTTGGGAAGCAAATATGACACTATATGAACATATAATAGTACAAGATGAGGTGAGTAAAAACCCAGTAACTTTAACTTCTTGAAGATAAAGAACATCAATACTACCAAGCCTACACTTGGTGTCACCAAAAAAATATTTTATAGGGAGGTTTGCTAGCCCTCTCACATTCCGTGAAACACAATTCACTGTAAACTAGCTTGCATGTCATCCTCATCTCCAAGAGAGGAGAAGCTATTATGCAAATATGTTGGAGCATCGGATGAAGAGTCATCAATAGAAATGACTCTTTGGATCTTCTCCCCATTATCAAAACACTCATTTGTAATGTCCCCATCATAAAATAAATGTATTTAATTAAACTTTGTAATGGGCCGATTGAATTAATTTATCTTAAACCCATTTTATTTTGTCTTCATAGTTTGTGTCGCCGTCAACTATCTTTGTACACCCTCGAAATGGTTTCTTGATGGGTGTTTAAGCACATTTGTAGGTAGTCTGTAGGGATGCTTTGGATTATATTTTCTCTGTACTACGAATTCCTATTGGAGTTCAAAATTGTTCACCATTTCAGAAGTGAAAGATCTTCCCTATTTGGCTCATGCGGTTTTGGTGGGATTCAACTCTCACCCTATTCCATTGTTGCATGTATTACTTGGATCGGATTTGGCAAGTTGGAGTATCTTTGGTAATTATTATTCACATCTAAGTCTCTATTATTGTGGATTTTTTCTATGGTGTATTGTGTATGAACCATGATTAATTTATGTGTTGGATTTTGGTTCCTATCCCCCTTTCTCTGTGATGTCCTTCCTCATAACTTTCACCATACATACACCTCAATTTACCATCATTTCGTACTGAGGCACATCTTTTGCATCATCGTACGACCCTACTATAGTTACCATACAATCTATTTTAAGACATCATATGACCATCTCTTATCCACTATACAACTTGCTCTAATTCAACCGTATGACCTTCCAAGCACAACGTTTGACATTCTGAATTTTAACTGTACAACTTTGTTTCAGTCCTCCAATTTAGGTTGCGCAGCATAGGTAGTGGTCGCATAGCACGGGTAGTAGTCGTGTAGCACGGGTAGTGGTTACATAGCATAGGTAGTAGTTACACAGCACAGGTTGTGACTGTGCAGCACAAGAGCATCTCCAAAATCGTTGGGGAAATTGGCTGCACAACACAGGTAGTGGTCGCGCAACATGGGTAGTAGTTGTGTAGCACAGGCTATGATTGCATAGCACTGGAGCATCTCCAAAACTATTCAGGAAAGTGGCTGCGTAGTATAGGTAGTGGCCACACAACATGGACAGTAGTCGCGCAAAACGAGTAGTGGTCGCGCAGTACGGGTAGTAGTCGTATAGCACGAGAAAGTGACCATGTAGTAAGGGAACATCTCTAAAACTATTTGAGAACATTAGAGTGGTATAAGAGCCTTTGATCTTGCCTGCCTATGGAAGTGAATGCAAGTTTATACTCGAAGGAGAAGATGAAATAACCCTATTGATATAATGGCAGATCATCAAGATCCTATGATAGAACTCATGGATCTTTTAAGAGAGCTTAACAGAAATCAAAAAATCAACGAAACCCAAAGGCTTATGCAAGAAACTCTACAAAAATTGGCCGAGGCAAAGACAACAGGAGAACAAAATGGGCATAACGACGATTCTTTTTTGGGAAGGACAAACTTTCAACCCTCTTGCTCTCGACCCTCAATACCCATCTTCCTTCTAAGGACAGAGGCACCACACAAAGGAAGAGAGCCCACTTTTGATGAAATGCAAGAAAAACTTTGGGAAGATTGGTAGAATGCAAATATGGAAGGTGATATATCTTACAGAGACTGTTGATCTAAGAATGAGATATTCTAGTGGAGGAAATCACAATTATTTTAATGATGATCTCAGGAGAAAGATCGAAAAGGTAAACTTATCACCATTTGATGGATCTGGAAACATTACCGCACAATCGTGGGTCCTAAAGATAGATACCTATTTCTAACTCAATCTAATACCTGAAGACGAAGCAATCAAGTTCGCATCACTTCATCTGGAAGGAGTGGCACATAAGTGGTGGCATCATGGATTAGTCACTCTCAGACATAGCCAAGTGACCTCTTATATCAAGTTCACTGAGAGACTCATTGATCATTTCAATAGGATGGATCCTGAGCTAAACTTCAAAGATCTAGCTCAGCTAAAGCAAATGGCCACAGTAGACAACTACATCACTGAGTTCCAAAGGTTGTCAGTCTTAGTCACAGACATCTCTGAAAGACGTCGAATTGTGTTATTCATGGATGGTTTGAGAGAGCCTTTGAGAGGCTGGATCAAAGGGTTCAACTTGTGTACACTCAACAAAATTATTAAGAAGGTATGTGACATGGCCGCATCTTCCTCCAAAACTCAAGCAATTACACCAACACCGTCCCCATAGGAAAACAAAGACAAGGAGCCAATTCAGAAAAAACCTTAGTCTGATGAAGATTCTTGGCAAGAGCTTAGGAGGAAAAAGCTCTATTTCACATGCCAAAAACCATGGGGTCCTGGTCATCGCTGCCTCGGGAAGGGAAAGATTCACTACATTGAGGTGATTCTTGATGATGACAAAGAACAAACACTTGCAGTGACTGATGAAGAAATTACCTAGTAGGAGAGAATAAATGCCTTGATACAAAAAGGGGGTTCCATCGCTACCCTCACTACACTGACTAGAGGTGGTATCTTCAGAGTTCATGGCACACTTTACGAAAAATGATTCCCAATCATGATTGATAGTGGCACCACACTCAATTTCATCAATTCATCTTTGATCACTAGTAAGGGCCTACACGCAGTTGAGCATGGAGGACTTGACGTTAAGGTTGCAAGAGGAACCTTATTACCTTGCACTCATGTGATTTCATGGCTACAGATTTCCATGGGAAACTATATCCTTGCAGATAATTTCTTTGTCATAGATTTGGTTGATATTGATATCATTTTGGGCATCCAGTGGTTGGAAACTCTTGACCAGTACACTCAAAGTTTCAAAAGGACGAACTTTTCATTTGAGACGGATGGCAAGAAGGTGTTGCTAAGAGGAATGTCAAACAAAGGATCGAGGGAAGTCACAATCAAGAAGATGGAGGCAATTTTTAAATAGGATTTGGCCCCAGACATTGCAAGTAAAAACCAGATAGTCAACAACTCTCCACATCATGTGGCTAATTGGCGGGCCCATCTATTGGCTGAGTATTCCAAGAACACTGTTGCATGTGAGTTGATGGATGGTTGTGTACGTGATGAAAGATACAAAGTTATTGATGATATCATTTACTTTGATAGGAAGATCTACTTAGTACCTGACTTAGAATTGAAGGAGCTGATTATGAAAGGTTTAGAACCAGGTTTGCATTTGCTTGAGGACAAACAAATTTTGGGACAGGAGGACTGTAATGTCCCAATCATAAAAAAAAATGTATTTAAATAAACTTTGTAATGGGTCGATTGATTTAATTTATCTCGGACCCATTTTATTTTGTCTTTGTAGTTTGTGTCATTATTGGTTATCTTTGTACACCCTTAAATGGTTTCTCAACAGGTATTTAAGCACGGTTGTAGGTAGTTTTTAGGGATGCTTTGGATTATATTTTCTCTGTACTACAAATTATTGTTGGAGTTTGGAATTGTTCGCCATTTTGGAATTGAAAGGTCTTCCCTATTTGGCTTTTGTGGTTTCGATGGGATTCAACCCTCACTCTATTCCATTGTTGCATGTATTACTTGGATCGGATCTGGCAAGGTGGAGTATCTTTGGTAATTATTATTTGTATCTAAGTCTCTATTATTGTGGATTTTTTCTATGGTGTACTGTGTATGAACCACGATTACATTTTGTGCTAAATTTTGGTTCCTATCCCCCTTTCTTCGTACTATCCTTCCTCATAGCTTTCACCATACATACACCTTGACTTACCATCATTCTGTATTGAGATACATCTTTTGCATCATCGTACGAACCTACTACATTCACCATACGATTTACTTCAAGACACCGTACGACCATCTCTAATCCACCATACAACTTGCTCTAATTCAACTATATGACCTTCTTGGCACAATGTACGACATTCTAAATTTTAGTTGTACAGCTTTGTTTCACTCCTCCAATTCAAGTTACACAACATAGGTAGTGGCTATGCAGCATGGGTAGTAGTCGCACAGCACATGTAGTGGCCACATAACACAAGTAGTAGTTGTACAACATGGGCTGTGATCACACAGCACGGGAGCGTCTTCAGAATCATTCAAAAAAGCGTCTGTGCAACACGGTTAGTGGCCATGTAGTATGGGTAGTGGCTACACAACATGGGTAGTACTCATGCAGCACGAGTTGTGACCATGCAACATGGGTAGTGGTTGCGCAACATGGGCAGTAGTCGTGTAGCAGCTGCGTAGCATGGGTAGTAGTCGCGCAGCGCGGGAAAGTGACCACACAGCATAGGAGCATCTCTAAAACTGTTCGGGTACATTACATCATCACGATTTTCTAGGTTACGAGACCTATGAATAGTTTTTTGTCATATCATCGACGCGCTTGCGACACTCGAATCCATGAGTGTCAAGGTTTAAGAGTGCAAACTCTTGCTATCCCCTACATAATAGGGTTTGAAATAGGAGGCAGAGGAAGCAGAGGAACTAAAGGCTATGGTTAAACTAGGCTTGGGCTAGGTTGACCTATATCCATAGGCAAAGGGCTCACCTTAGTTGCAGCCGAGCCCTTACCTTTTTTCACCACCATTGTCCATTCATCTTTTTTGATAGCTGCAACGGGCTTAGCTTTCGAGACAAGTGGGCAGTTGCGGTCTAACAAAGTGTAGGCCCTAATCTTGTGCTCAGTAGACTGGCATCGATAACAAGTATTCAAAAGGTTAAGGAAAATCACATTTTGAGTGAAGGTGGTACCCCCAATCTGGATATCCACATAATCCTTGAGGTCCCGAGAGAGGTCAACCTCAACACAAACCCTACGCTAGGGTCAAGCATTGAAAAACTTGTCAAGTTTAAGGCATACAACTATGCCAACAATTTGTGCAATGACTGGCAAAAAGGACTAGCATGGGATAAGCAAGCTAGGTAACTCCACCCAAATAGGCACGTTAAGCTTGCTATCATCAGAAATGGAAAAATCATGTGACAAGTGTCGAGAAATCAAGAGGACCTAAAAGTCTAGGGACCTTGAACAAACACATGTTCAGCTTGGCCCGAAGTGCCAAAGTGAAAAAGGAAAATGTCTTTGGTAAGGCTTTGCATGCCTTCAAGGCAGACACCATGAGGGGTCTAGAACTTGGAAACTCAATCTCACAACATGCTTTTAGAATGAGTACAACCCACAAAATACCCAATAAGGGTTTGTTTCTCTAACTAGTTGCATGCACTATCAAAATCCTTGACATTCAAAACAATATCAGCAGAGGAATTACCTCATGGAACACCTTGGGAAAAAACTTGCATGAACATTTGTTTAGCGATGCCATTCTCTCCCACAACAACAACTCCAGCTCCAGCATCAACTTCTAAGCCGAAGAAGGCCAAGGCCATTATAAATGAAAACATATTCTCATAGTAAATGGAGTATGTTAGGTAGCAAACCAGCGAGGGCTTAGACAAAAGCCATACAAACCCTAGCAGAGCACTGTGCTCCTCTTTTCAATCAACGGTGATAGAACCCACCTGGTCTCGAAATAAGTTGATTTTGATGCTTAAATTGGAGTAATAAAATAATTATATGAAAAATAAAGATAGATTTTAGTCAAATCCATACCTCACTATTTAATTTTGTAATGAATGATTCATGATGTTTAAGATCACTTTCAAATTCTCATGTATTTGTACCACAAACTATTCAAGGTCACTATTACTTTAAATGAAAAGTTAAAGATTATTGGAAAGTGAAGTGTTGGAAATGAAATGACATAAACACTAGACATGCATCAACAACTTAATCTTAATGAAACAACAAGATAATAATACAGTTCTTAGAAAATATACCAATAATTATGATGTTCTATATTGGTTGCAAGAACATAAACAATAAATCATATTCTAGTCATTGGAAGAGCATATGACTATTATGACTTATATAACTATTGAACAAAAAATAACCTACTTAAGTTGTATAGAAATAAGTATAATTTTAAAACATCTAAAGTATGGAGAATAGTAATTCTAATAATTAGATGTAAAATTTGTGATGAAAAATTGAGCTTCTAATATTTAAAAAGAACAATTATATTTAATTATTTTTTAATCTACGAAAATATTTTTAGATAAAAATCAAAAATTAAATTATACTTCTATGTTAAGAAACAAAAAGACCACATGTCCCTCTCGCTCATGTCCCTATTCCCGCTCATGCCCAAGGGTGATTTCAAAATGGGTCTCCTATTTTTGCTCCTACTGCGGGTTCCTCTGATGCTCCTAGGAATGCTATCGAGCCAGGTGTAGGGGGTGTGGTATGGCCTTCTGCTAGTGTGACCGCTCATGCTGCAGATTCATCTGATGTAGTGTCTACTCCTAGGGGGGTAGGGTTTGTTTGCCTGCATTTTCTGCTGGCACTTATTCTCCTCCTTTTGCCCCTATCCCTTCAGGTGCTCGTCCAAGTGTTGTAGGGTCTCCTGGGTTGGCCTCTCCTATGTTGTCTGGGGGTAGGACTTTTGTTGATGTGGCTACCTTTGAAGCTAACCTACATGGTGTTGTCCCTCATGCCGATCTTTTTTCTGGGCCTACTTGTCCCCGTGAAGTTTCCCCTATAAATGTCTCAAACCCTATAAGGGGTTTTTTAGACTCACAAATAGTTGATAACATTTTCAATACAGCAGAAGAGCTCTCCTCTCTTGCTACTATTTTTTCTTTTGGGGTTTTTGGCCCTCTCTTGCTGATCTTCATGCTTGGATCTCTAAGCATTGGGAACCAATTTTAGACCATGATGTCCACATATTTCTAAATGCTAAAGGATTCTTCATAGTAAAGTTTGAAAGTGCTAAAGATAGGAAGACTATTATGTGTAATAACAATTTTTCATGTTAGGATAGATATCCACTTATTGCCAAATCGTGGCATATGGATTTTGATCCACTTACAAAATCCTTTAACAGGGTTCCTATCTGGGTCCGACTTCTGAATCTCCCGATGCATCTATGGCTAGACTCTGTTTTCAAAACTATTGAGGATGTTATTGTTGATTTTTTATATGTGGACTCAGACACTTCTGATATTCTCCATTCGATGTGTGCACGAATTCTTGTAGATATGGATGTTTCAAATGGCCTTCCTAAGAAGATTTATTTGGATTCCTTGAGGGACTCCTAGACCCAAATGTTGGATTACAAAGTTATACCTTTTCACTATAGAAAATGTCATATGATAGGTCACATTGCTGCTCATTGTGCTGATGTGAAGACCAAATCAAGGTGACCACCTTCTTGGTGGTCAGGGGCCTCTTCTGAGCACTATACGGTGCTTAAGTCCATAGATGTGCCCTTGGAACCTATGAATGTCTCTCCCCTGTAGACAATTTCCCTGCTGACAAACTTTTGGTGCTAATGGTAGTGGAGGAAATCCAAACTTCTAGTTTGGACCCTATTCTCTCTCTTGTCCTTGCCCCTGTATTGGATGCTCCTCTTGGTCTTGTTGGGGTCCAGTCGTGTATAGGCTCTCTTAGGGAGAATGTTGTTGCTTCTGCTTCCCCTGGTTTCCACTATTCAATTTCTTCTAGGGATTGGATTGCTAACGCAACAAAGGTGGAGGATGGTTGGACTACAATAAAAAGAAAGAAATCTAAGCCCTTTACTCCTCCTTTAGAAATGAACCTCCGATCATGCGAGGGAGGCTCTAAATCAAAGGGCAAATCATGAGCTCCCTTGTAGTGACTGGTTTTTTGGAGGTTGATCTCTCAGTTAAATTTTTAGCCTTCTAGCTAGATGATTGGTTTTGGCAGGTAATAGGCTTTTCTGTCACCATGGTTACCCTTTGTTTGGGGGGTGACCGGTTCCTCCTATGTCTGCTGTACTTTTACATTTGTGCTTATTGAAAATCTTTAGATTTGTACAGGGTTTTAGGCACCCTTCGAACCCTATTTTTCTTAATAAAAAACAAAAAGACCTCACAAAGGCAACAATCTCGTAGTAAATTCAATCTCTTATACAATAATCTCACAATAAATTCAATTTTCTACATGGGTAAACATTTATTTGTAAAGAAGAAGATATTGGATATATATATACATGTATGGTCACGTAGTCACTCTTGCATTTTGGTCGCCAACCCATCCATGCATTTGATGAGATATTCATTTAGTAAAGACAAACATCTTACATATATTCATGTTTTTGTAATTCATTTGAAGTCATTTTGTACTCTAGGGATATTAATAACCATACATATGTTTCTTAGGAATCTTGACATGGATCTACTCTCAGACCCTTGCAAAAGGTAGGGACTCAAGCTCTCCTAGAGCTCTTGTTATTGTTGTTATTTCTATGAATTAATATATATAATGTGTATTGTTTATTGATTAAATTTTATTTAAGATTATTAATTAAACAAAGAAAACTTACTTGTATTTTGTACCATAGTGAGCACTAAAGAATATTTTGTGTGTGCTTAATTTTAATGATTGTTGTTTATGTTATAGTTATAAGGATTTCTTATTAACTCTATTCTACTTAAGCTAAAATTTAGGCATCTAATAATTAACTCCTTTATTAATTATTATCGCGCAACCTAGGTTTTACCTTTCAGGGTTTTGATCTCCTTTAAAAGGATAGATCTCTCTTGTAATTTAACATTCATTCACTTTTGATTAATATAATTTTATATTTTTTCTTATCAAGAATGTCTCCTCTGTGGATCTAGGAATTCTAGCCTCCATAGCTTTTGTTTCTCTCTTTTGTAATAAGTCTTTGCATTCAGGTGATTCTTGGGAGCTGTGGGGTTGATCTTTCATCAACTTTAATAGTTTACTACATTCATGAAGCCCTTGATAAGTAAGTGGATTAATTTTGGGAACCCTTAGATTTTTCTTGTTGTGAGTTTTGCTCATAGTGGACTTTATGACAAGTATCCTTGTAAGACTTAAGACTTCCTATTGATCGCTAGAGGCTCCTAGATTCGATGTGATTGTCTTGAAATTTTATATTTCATTTTTTAATGTTTCCATATGTACTAATGGTTGATGAAAATGATAAAGTGTGCATTCTTACATGATATTTCTACCGTCTTGTGATGTATTCTAAATCTTGAAGTTTTATAATGATCTTTTGTTTTCTAAACACATCTTGAATACCCTAGATGGAAATGGTTAAGATTTTGCAGTGAACCTAAGAATTTGTTAACTTAATAAGTTCCCTTTTTAGCCTTCTTTGTGGAATGTTGTGGTGTAAAATTAGGTGTCCTAGAGTGGCTTACCATAGGTGTTGGGATCTAGAAGTGGTCATCGGAGGATCCTATGTAGAAGACACCATATGCCTAAGTAGATTGGCTCTACATGGGAGTTTGTAATTAAGAAGAAACATTAATAAATCAATGGTTTATTGGGGGTTTTGGTTAACACGTTAATCAAGATAAGATATATTTGAGGTACACTTATCTTGTTAGAGTACCGAGACTATATGTCATCCTATATAAGGTCTAGATGCGACATGATGATAATGGTTCAGAAGGTTGCTCCCAACATTAAGGAAAGTGTGATAAGGCCACATATGCCCTGTTGGATTATTGGGACCACATGTTATTTTGTATAAGTCCTAGATGTAACAAGGTGAATGTTCTAAGAGGTTGATTCCAACATTTGAGGGGCATGCAATGACAAGCCCTCACTCTAGTTTTGTTACCTTTGGAAGTCTATGTGAATATTTTTAGTTATGTGTTGAATGTTTGGTTAGGTGAACCCTATACCTTAGATTTCCTTAGAACCTATGTGGATCATGGTCTCATCTCCTAGCTCGAGGGAGTGGACCCTTTATGGTTACATGTGGTTGGGTGGTAAAAGTTATTTTTGAGGCATTGTTCATGTTTCATGGATGACTCAATGTGGATCCTTGTTGAGTAGCTCTGGAAGATTACCTTTTGGAATTTTGAAGTATTAATGCTATATTCTATTAAAATAAATCTTTGCAATGTATTGTAATATGAACTCCTGAAAGAGGTCTTAAGATTATGAGTATATGTATTATGAATTGAAAAGTTATGTAAAAGGGCGAAGGGGTATCTCAAGGGGAAATGCAAGGAAATGTGAACATGTTGTATTTCAAAAAGTTGATAAAGCAATGATGAGGTTATGCCATTTATAAGTCTTACATCTATGTTAAAGTGATGGTATTAATAATATGTTATGATGAATTATGTGCTTTACCAAAAATATCTTATAGAGTGAATGTTAGAATCAAAGCAATTTGTGAATGTGATATAATTAGTAAATATGTACACTTAAAAGATTGAACCTACTTGATGCATCATTAAAATAAATCTTAATTAAATGAAATTGATTTACGAGGTCTTGAACATTAGTTTCTAAATTGGAAATAGTAAAAGTATCAAGTTGAAATTTTATACATCACTTAAAAATTAATAATCAAAATGAATAGGAAAGGCTATCTAAATGTTTGGTCTCTTACCCTAATTACTATAAGGATGACTATGTGTATTAACATAGATAAAAGTGACTAAGTTATACTTGAGATCTAAAAATTGGTTGTTCTTATCCTAGATTTTATAATGGGATGAATGGAAGGTGAAGTAAATGTTGAACAAGCTAAGAAAAGATCATCGGGTATGAATATACATAAAGTTTAGTCAAAGATACATTTATTGTATAAGTAATTAAATTATAATAATTAAAGTAAAAATAAGCAAACAAAGATCCAAGTTGTCTACAACTATGACTTATTTGTTAAATTGTATTGTAACTTAAGAATTAGAAACTGAACAATGTTGTTAAATAATGATGTTGGGGAAATTGTTAGGACTCTCACATCTAGAGTTAGGTAAACATAGAAAGTAAAAATTAATAAAAAATAGTAATATTCACTAAACTTAGTAGAATTTAGCCTTGTCCTTGCAGGTTCTATCAAGGCATTACATATTGGCTTTATCATAGAGTGTTTTTAACACATCTAAAGGGACACATATGTTGATTTAAATCTTTAGGTGACTTGAGTAATCCACTAGGGTCAATCTTGCACAAAGATGTTGAGCGACTAAAATATGATAGCTTC
Source organism: Cupressus sempervirens (assembly GCA_028749045.1). Lineage (NCBI taxonomy): Eukaryota > Viridiplantae > Streptophyta > Pinopsida > Cupressales > Cupressaceae > Cupressus > Cupressus sempervirens. The sequence continues at coordinate 507,532,867 of CM053792.1, read as the reverse complement.
TAACCTAAGGATTTTAGTATGGGTCTCCATTCATAGTACCTCCCTTGCATCTAGTACAAAACTAGGGCCTCACAACCACACAAGTATTCAAACTAGCAATTCCCCCATGGTTGCAATCCTATGAATGAGCATCCTCACTAGAGTGAATGAAGATACTATTCCCCTCCAAGACTTCAGTCTTTGCCAAGGGTCTTGAGATTATTATCCAATAACTACATCATCGTCCAAAAGAAAAATTTATCTTTTGGATGACACCTAAACATCAAGTAACTTAAGGAAGACTTTCCAAACTTGTGATAATGGTGAACTTAAAATCACACTTTGCAAACTAAGACCATGGGGTTTTTTGGTAATCAATGAGGATTTGGGGTTAATGGCTATAGTGGAGCTTTATCCTTTACATGCTTCATGGGTAAACACCCTTAGGTATCTATCTATTTTATCATTTTAATATAGGTTGTGAAAATTAAGATAAATTAGGCTATTTATATTAGTCTATGATTATATGATCAAATGTTATAATTATAAATGAGTAATGATAATTTATTTAGTCATTTCTGTTTAGTTGACTAATTATTTAGTCATTTATTTCATCATTTATTAGTAGTATATTTAATAATTTTTATTTGGTTGATCTTGTGATTTTACTAGATGACCAAATTAGTCACCCATACTTGTAAATTGCAAAAAAACAATAGAATGTAATCAATTTTAGTTAAGTGACTAAAAGTTTTAGTCATGAAGTCACATATTTGCCAAAATGTAATAGTAGAATTTTTGTTGAATAGATGAATAATTTATTGGATAAGATTTTTTAGAAGAAGTTGGGATGCTTGTATCAAGCTAAATGCATATCTAACAAAGTTTTCTTGAAAATATAAGACAATGAGAACTAGTGATGTTGGTTCAAATGTTAAAAATCAGAATATGTTTATTGTTGATGATGACCTAGTCACACTCTATGAGTGATAGCAAAGGATTATTACATGACACTTATATGTTCTTTACTTCACTCATTAGATCACTTGATTATGAGAGAGATAACTACCTTAAAACTTGAAATGGATGAGGTGGTGGCTACATTACTTTCAAAGGATGTATAGTAGAAATACTTCAAATATATCGAGGAGGCCAAACTATTCAAAGAACACAAAAGAAGAAAGACATTCAAGATAAGATTAACAAAATCCTAGATCAAAAGCCTACTAGAGATCCAAATCTTCTAGAAAGCCTTTTGATAAGTATAAAACTTTAACAAACTCGGGCAGGGTGCAAAGAGGAGAAGAAGGGGAATACAAATGATTTTGATGATGCATTAAAAAATATACTCTCAAGATGAGGCATGTGTATATATCACAACCTTAGAAACTCATACATTCGATTGACTTTAACTATTCATGGGAAGCTAAAGGAGAAATGCAAGGAGGGAAAAACAAAGAAAATTGTAGATCTAAATACCACGAGAGATCTAAATTTGTTTCAAATTCCAAGACTAAGCCTCTAAGAAAAGCTTGGGGACTAAATTATATATTATACAAAGAGGAGAATGAAATGAAAGATGATTAAGATGTTAATCATGAAAAATCTTCATAGGATGACATATTCTTTTATCAAGTCCTTGTAAACTCATGTAATAGGCATTTGGTTTATAGGCTTTGAAGAATAGAGGTGAATAAATTATTATAAGAAGTTAAACCTTTATAATGACTCTCACTCAAGTATAGTTAACCATGGTAGATTGTATATTGAATTACTTGATTGATAAGTGAAGATGGTCAAATTGTACATGTTTGGTTTGGCATAAAATCAACTATCAACTAGCAAAATTAATGATGCATGTGTGCAATCTTTTTGATCTAGTGGATGGTGTGATATTATGAGAGAAGATATGATGCTCCATAAGGGTCTTTATGTGGGCACTTCTATTTCATTTTTGACATTTACTAGTTAGGTAAGAGTTCTATAGTATAATATAGTGATACATAGGGTCTACACTTTCACCATAAAATGATAACAACAATGATGATTATTTTCCCTAGTTTTGATGACTATTATTTTTTGGTACTTAAGTGAGATTTTGATTTAACGAGAGAGATTCCTACTAAGACATTAAATAATGAGGCATACACATGAAACGTGTCTAATATGTCTCTATAACAAACATTTTTGTCAAGAGGATGAATGTGCTCTTGAATTTTATTTTTATGAACATTGTGCATATAGAAAATAGAACCATGTTTGATTATGTAAATCAAAATAACATATTATTCCTTATCATAATCAATTTGTATAGCTTAATTAAACATCAAAATATCATTAAAAAACATATAGCTACTTGGTAAATTTTAAAATTATAAAATACAACACAGACCACAAAATTCCGGGTCTGTCGCCCCGGTTAAAGGAATAAGAGGGGCGGCCTCTTTGCAATTAGAGAGGCGACTGAATTATTTGCGGGGTTTTGGCTGTGGAGTTTGGGCTAGGTAAATCATTGCTCATCTCGAATTAACTTTAAGTCTTATCAAATTTCATTTTCTGTATTCTTCTATGGTGGATGGATTTTTTTGATTTGTTGAGATTTGTGGGCCTCTTAAATCGGATAGAATTTTGCGTATGGAGTACCGCCTTCATTTGTAAGATTCAGTGCACCTGGTCCTATGCCAGATTAACATCATGTGGTGTAATTGTCAAATTTTGACGGTTGATTTTATAGCTTTGTACATATACCGTATTTCTTCTTTTGAATGTCGATGATTCATTGGGCCTGTAGCTTTTGAATTTCATTTTTGTTTTTGGTCAGGTACGAAATTTCTAGTGCTTATCAAGCGGAGAAATAAAAGGGGGAAGCGGTCGGCCTGTAATAACGATAAACAATCCTCGATTACTTGTGGTGCAGTGGAGAAAGAAAGATAGATTGCGTTTATTTGGAGGCTTTTGAGGTATCTGCCTAAATTGTGTTTCTCTTTCTGTTTAGCGGTTGCGATTTCAGGGAAATGTTTTGCTTAGGGTTTCATCTTATTATTTTTTGTTTGGCCTAATACGAATGCTGACTCGGGGTTTCAATGTTGTCTGTGCGTCAGAATGGAAGCGTGGTACATGAAGGATATCCGTGAAGGTGAAGATCAGCGGCTGCCTCATCACTGTGAACCGAAAGAATACGTTTCGCTGGAGAAGCTAGCGGGTATTTTTATACACTTTGCCTTTCTCTGTCTTTCTATCTCTCGCTATTTAGGAGTATGAATGAATTTTTGTGACTCGCGACTTTAGACTTGGGAGTTCTGTACTGGCACTTGGAGGGCGACAGTTTCGATACCTGTGAAGAGCTGCAACGGATCCGTCAGGAGAGGGGCTACAATTACTCGGTAGGGGCTCTATATCCCAGTCATGGCCCATGTTCTCATAGTTCATACTTAGGATTTGTGACTAGTCCGTTTTCTCTCTCTTTTTTTTCCCCATTTTGTAGGACACGATCACTTGCTCCCCCGATAAACTTCCAAACTATGAGGACAAGCTCAAGAATTTCTTTGAGGAACACCTTCATCTGGACGAGGAGATAAGGTTGGTGTTGGAAGGCAGCGGCTACTTTGATGTGAGGGATCACAATGACAGGTGGATCAGGATTTGGGTCAAGAAAGGGGATTTGATTGTTTTGCCTGCAGGGATCTATCACCGTTTCACAATGGACAGTGCAAACTATACTAAGGTATGGCTCTAATTTGCCGAACTTTTCTGTAGGGGATAATTTCTTACTTTTCGATTTTCTAAAATTATTTCTATTAAATTCAGTGCTATGCTTAGTTTGCGATTCTGATAATCTGCTGCGATCTTTTAAAGTTAAATGTGATAATCTCTGTATGGGGCAATAAAGTAGGCCTCTTTTTGAATTAGTATGATTGTCTAATCTCAAATTTTCCTTTTGGTTATTGGCAAAGGGTTCTTTTATCTCATTTGACATTCTATAGATATAGTTTTCCTCTTTAGCCATATCTAGGTTTGCTAATATATGAATATTTATATGTTTAACAATTCAGAGAGTGTTTTGCATATTACTTAACAATTTCTTTTTGCATTTTGATAATTCTGAAATGGGTTTGTAAAAATTATGTACAATTGAATTTAAACGTTTTTAATCAAGCGAATGAGCTGCAAAATAGTCATGTATATCAAAACATGTCTTATTCATAAGTCTGAAATATTGATGTAAAAATATACATAGTGGAATTAGAAAATATTTTTAACTGATTCGATGAACTGTGAAAAATTCAATGTATATTAGAATATCTTGTAACTTGATGTTGTGTATTTTATGATTGATTGCTTATGTTTTTCAAGTGAAATGAATGAATGAATGATTTTAATGATGTTCACAAGAGCACACAAGTCTAAGGGACCAAAGGGTTGCAACATTAAGCAATTCCATATTCCTTTCCATTTCTAATATTTTTGATATGGATATTAACCAAAAATTCAGGAGACTGTTTGATCTTGCAACTTCAAATAAGCTATGCATGTTATCCGCCTTTAGGATGACATCATAATAAGTTGGGATATTGTCATAAGCTATGCATTCCAAGAGAAAATGCTATTCCGTTTCAATTGCTCCTGTCCTACAAAACATGCAAGTTCTCTCCTCCCAGGCCTCCTTGGGCTTCTTCCATCTACCCATCTTGCACCTGAGGTGATGAGATCCAATCCTAAATTGTGCCACTAACAACCTTGCCTTCTCTGTAATAGCAACCACACAAGGTATGCTTTCTCACCATGTTCTCTGGGTGGGGCTAAATTCTTTAATGTAATAAGCCTTTTTTCTACCAATGTTATTATTCCACATGGCACTCTGAAGTTGATCTTTGACAAACTTTTTTATGCCCACATTTGTGTTTGGACACTCCTATGTTGAGTAACATGGATAGTTTTGTGCAAATGTACTAATGTTGCCAATGTGATTGATATTTTCCTATGCACCACGGGGACGCGTCCCTTGCCTCTGTACCCTAGTACCCGTACCGGGTACGAAACGGGGACGCGGGTACGGATTTTGGCCGTACCCTGCGACGTCCCTTTTTTGAAAAATTCAGAAACGTCCCCGAAACGGCCAATTTTTTTGGGCAGAAAACTTGGGGACGGCCAGCAGTATCGGGGACAGTTTTGCAGTCCCCTATCCGTCCCCGAAACTGCTGGCCGTCCCCTTTTTTCCAGTCAATCTGGTAAAGGCAAACCATCCCCAAAAAAACAATTTTTCCTAATTTTTGTTGTTCGTGTGGGCCCCTAGTCATCTTAAAGACATAATAACAATATGCAACCCATATTTGGTCCATTAAAACACTAACTCTTCTACTCATTTTTCGATTTAACATACTTGCTAAGAGGAAGGAAAAAAACATAAGAGCAGTAGCAGCAATGAGCAAAGATTGTGTTTAGTGAGGCAAGACTGCGTTCGGTATTTACTATTTACTAACAATTTTAGTTGGACTTCTCTTTATTTCATTCTGATTTCAGCATGATACTTGAAGCCTTTAGGCATTTTAATTTTTACTATATATGTATGTGATATTGTTATAATGGAAGCACTTAGTATTTGCCATTTGATAATATTCCATGTATTTATCTTCTAAAATGTCTATGGTGAATGGTTTATCAATGTTATGATATACATATTTGAATTTTGTCTCTATATTAAAAAAAATCTCCTATGTTTTTAATCGCCGTCCCCTGATGTCCCGTCCCCTAAATTTTGGCTTCAACCCGTACCCGTACCGGAAACACGTCCCCGTCCCCTAAAACGTCCCCGTCTCGGAAACTCCGTGGAACATAGATATTTTCCAAATGCAGATTTGAAGACTCATAAATATGAGAGGAGACATATCTCAAGTTAATCATTATTAGTTAATATATTAATAATGTAAATAACCATATATATATATAAGAATTTTATGATTTTATCTAATGATGATTTACCATCAACAGTGTATCTCATGATCGAATCAATCTGACTACAACTACAAACTTTACACTCCCTCTTAGTTAGGAAGGATTGTTATAGAACACATTATGCTCTTGAGTATATGAAGAGATATCATCTCGGTATGATATTCCTGGAATGACATATTTAAGGATATCGACATAAATCCATCAACTTAGATGATATCTTTTAATATAATCGGAAGTATGATTCAACAAGAAATATCAATCATATGATATTCATCATACATATATTCTTTGGTATGTGCACTCCTTGATACCTACCAAAAGAATATGTTATAGCCTAGAAGGATATGGGTTATCTGATTTCTGACACTCTGGGACAACAATTTAATATAGTATTAGATAACAAGAAAATCACATGTCGTGGTCTCTATCATGACAAGTATCATGATCTTCGACACTTTGGGACAACAACTTAATGAAGTCTGATCATGATACGTTCATTATCATGACTTTCAACACTTTGGGACAACAACTTAATGAAGTCTATCATGATAATAGGTCTATCATTTATAAGATCATCATCTTACACTGGTTACCTTCTATTTATATATGTTAATGAAAGATCCTCACCTTTCATTACATATCATATGCGAAATAGTAACCACCATGAACCAAGTCAGAGGATGGTACAAAATGCTTTCACCTCAATTCTTTCTCACAGAGAAGAATGCATTACAAGGAATTTCACTTAGAACTCCTCATAGAGGAGATATCATTCATAAAGGATTGCACCTCAAAATTCTCCCTCTAAACAATGATCTTGGGAAGTCAGGTCCAATAGCTACTCCCTTAGAGGCTCTCTTTTCTCAAGGATTCTTGTCAAACTTACTCTGAATTTGATATTAATCTTCCGTTTTTCTAGTGATAAGTCAATAATTTCTCATGATGCACTCAAGAGTAGGCCCATCAAAATCATGCAGTCACACACATGTATTTCTAGACTCCCTTTGAGTATCAATCTTCTAAGTTCTTGCATTGCCTTCGAAGAAGTGTCATACTCCCTCTTACTGTAGAAAGATACTGATAATCTCAATCATCAAAGATATTTGCGTCGAGAGCTTCACTTTATCGAGCTTGATCACAACTTCTTTTAGAGCTACTGTCATAAGATCGAGTTTGCACAATTTTGGTGGCATGTGTACTAGTCTTCTTTTCCTGCAAGAACATCTTCAAACATAAAAAAAAAAGATCAAGGGAAATAACTCTTCTAGTATGTATAGAACTACACATATGAGAGATGCTACAAAGAATAGATAAATGTAATACTCAAGGATAAGAATACGTATTTACCCATGAGGGTCATGGAACATCTCCTTTCTAAAGATGGTTTGAGTGAGATTGAAACATTGATTATTATTCCCCCCACAATGTAAAATTTCGATTCTTATATCATTGAAGGGAAATGTTAAGACCGATAGTCTTCAACTCATAATTAAAATTCCCAGGGAATGTTAGACCACAATAGTCTTCAACTCACAATTATTTTTCAGGCATCAATCTTCAAGTTACTTTCTTCATTTCAAGATCTGATCTGAATATCCATCGTCTTTTGTTGAGTAGTTTGTACATTTATTATTTTCTCTCTAGTCAAACACGATTATCACTTGTGGTTTGGCTATCAACCTTTGTTCAAAGTTCCTCCAATATATTTGTCTTCATACTTACTAAGGACTTAATAAATTTATGCTCGATGAAATGATTTTATATGCTAGTGGAGAAAGAATGACTTTAGTACAAAGAATGCTCTTCATAGAAAGGACTTTAGTACAAAGAATGTTCTTCATAGTCCAAGGTCACGTCCACAGCACAAATGAATATCTTCCACCAATAATATGTTCCAAATATCATTGAAATTTGTAGATAGAATCTAGAAACGCCTCTGTAGAATGAACTGACTGATATAGTCTATTAGCCATGGATATATTTGACATGGATACATTATCACACTTATGTCATTCATCGCTGCTTCTCTATAACTTATACATGTCATTCATATTACAAGTTCACATTGTGACTGTGACATTAAACAATAAATATCCTCCATGTTCGGTGCTTCCTCTTGACGATCTGTCGCTGGATGAAAGAATGTAGTCCTTAGCTACTTTTGTCACTGGGTGTCATTTAAACTTATATTTACAGGTCCATGAAGAATTAATAACCCAAATATGCGGTGCAATTATATTTCATCTCTATTGGAAACCATAGTCTTTATTGAATGATGAATTAATTTTTGCCTCGAATCTTTCTTATGTTTGGAAATTAATATTATCTCTGCCAAAATAATTTGTATTATTTGACTATGTTGTTCATTAAAAAAGGTAGTACCCAGTAGCGGAAATTCAAACCGTTGAGAATGTGATTGGACTTTGCCATGGGATGAGCTCTAGGTCTGAGACACAAATGTCTTAGCCAATGCATGAGGCAGATCTGATGAAACTCGTCAGGTTTTGACTGCTGCAATCGGATCAGCTATCTATAATCACTTGAGAGTGTTCACCGTGGTAAATGTAGATTGTAAAACAATTTCTATCGACAATTAGTTTGAAACAAGTATTCGATCCTGATTGCAGGTACCATGAGAGATGCATCCATTTATTCAAAATCATCTCACCAATAGTCTGAGGCCCATTTCTCTAAACCCATCCACGGTATGCCAATATCTGTTCTCCAAATCACCCAGCAACAAGAATGAAACTAAACACTGGTCTTTGATACTCTGTTAAAACGAATTGTGGAGACTTCTCTGCCTATAGATGAAATCTGGAAACACAATCTTTACTACCTTTATTGGCCTAGATCCCATATTAACATGTCCTTACATGCCATCAGCATCACTTGAGTATCTATCTTGACTTTAATGTCTATCGTCATATTTGACTCCTTAGTAATATGTCTCATGTGACCATTTGAAGACTCGATAGTTTCTTTTATTTGTTACCTTTGTTATCCAAATATTTATCTATTGTTGCCTCCAACTTGGATCTGCAGAACAGATCAAACAATCATTTCCTATTATACCAATTGCATCCCTTGATAGACTTTTATTTATTTATTATTATTATTTTAATCACCCAGTCTCCGGCTTGTTGTTTGTACTCCTAAAATTAAGTAGTCTTGCAAGACAACAACGATTCTTCTAGACAGGCATTTAAATCGCAGCGTTAATGACCACCAAATATCATTTGATAGTATGAACTTCCCATATTTAGTGCAAAAGATAACTAGTGAATTTCCATAGGCTCGGGCCCACGATTATTATCTCTACCATCGTAAATTTCCAATCGTAACATTGGTAGTGTCCGTTAAGTTTGGTCATCCACTGTGATATTCGCGGATGATTCAAGTCGAGAAGATGCTTATGTATCTCACACAACTCTCAGCTTAGATCCTTCAAATGTCCATTGTAGATGCAATATAAATCATCGGCATATAAGGATGAATCACTGAACATAGATAGCTCATGAATAATTATCCCATATCCAGAATGAAGAGTCCGGGTATTTGGGTCACCATATCAACAAGAAAGTAATTTTGATAATGCTTCCTTGATAATTGATTATGGCGATTACTGATATTCTGATGAGATTATGGATGCACAGGCTTTTGCTGTTGATAATAGTCTGATATCTCTGTTTAGTTAAATCTGTTCTGCCAAACTTCAGAAAATGAGGCTCCACAATACTACAAATATTTTTTTATTTTGGTAATAGATTCCCTTTGGTTCTGTTAATATGATCTTTAATGGCCAAAGTAAATTTCACTATGGCAGCCAGAAAGAAATAACAAGTGCTTACAAACAAGAAACAGACAGATTCAATCTCGTGACCTCTCCTTCATAACAGTCGTCGCCCATATGTGGAAGGAACCTTATGTAAATAATTACGCGGTTACTCTGGTTTCGAAAAGTTTGTTGAATGTAGAATGCTCTAATTTACTTCTCGTGAAGGCATTCTATTATATCGATGCCAATAATTTATAGCAGGGTTTCCTCTCTAACTCTCTTTTAAGTTTGGACTTTGGTATTCTAATCATTCCCAACAACTTGCTCTAATATCATGTTGATTAACATGGATTGGTTTTTTTGCAAATGTACTAACATTGCCAATGCAATTGATATATTCCAAATGCAGATTTGAAGACTCATAAATATGAGAGGAGACATGTCTCATGAAGAGACAGAGACATGTTTCTATGGTTAATCATCACTAGTTAATATATTAATAATGTAAATGACCATATATATATATATAAGAATATCTATCTAATGATGATTTACCATCAATAATGTATCTCATGATCGAATCAATCCAACTGCAACTACAAACTTAACATCCTGTACCTTGATGTTCCATTTATCCATCTATTTAATGTTTTGCTTCATCCAGATTTTTTTCTTATGGATAAGAGCCTCTCCTTTTACAATTTTCAGTCAATGATGGTCATGCATGTTTTCAATCTTCTTTAAATAGCTAACTAACTGAATTATTGAAAGAAAGTTGAATTACTTTTTATTGCAATCATTAGATTTGTAAGATAAATACATGGTTAAAATTGAAAACATGTTATTTTAGGTGTTCTATTTTGACAGAGCTTTTCAGTTTATCATAAATGTTTAAGTTTTAATATGCAAATTGTATATTTAAAAATTCGAGGATAAAATTGTCTAGAGATCTTTACGTGATAATTGGGAAGTATGGTGTGTTTTTAATTTTTACCCGTGTCCTGGCAGGCGATGAGGTTATTTGTAGGTGAGCCAGTATGGACTCCGTACAACCGCCCTCATGACGAACATCCTGTGAGGTAATTGGTGGGAGACTTGGTTCTTTTTAATTTAAAAGGAAAATTGTGGGCATTTTGTTTTCATCATTGTTTTAGACCACACTCTGAACTTCATGGTAAGGATAAGTCCAGACTGTTTATTTACTGTGGCTTCTTCTCTTTTTCTCAGGAAACAGTATATCGACAGTTTCATTAAAAAGGGCGACACTTCTTCTGCCGTTGAAGCACATTAGCATTGTTAGGGCAACTGATTGGGTGTGCCCAATATGTAAGCTATATAGTCATATAATGTGTGCGCAACCTAGTGCGGTACATTCACGTGAGCAAGACAGAAATAAAGTCATCTATATATATTCCTACATACGCAGATGCGATTTCGGGGGGGAGTGAAGTAGGTCTTAATAATAAATGATAAACAGTGTAACTGAACTAGTTCTCGAAGTAAAGCAAAAATTGAATAAAGAAGAGAATAGAAGAAGCTGTCTAGAGTTGGTCTCTGCATTGATTATTTTCATCCTTTTTTCTTTAGCTGATAAGCATTAGCAGAAATCTCATGCATGTAATTTCTTAAATTTCGATAATAATTTTTCATCGTGATAAATTTGCAAATCTGTATGTTTTAAGTGTTCTTTTTCCGTAGAATCCTCAACATCTTGATGGCTTGTATAATTTATTGGACATGAGGATTGGAAACAAACATACGCGTCTTCTTATATTCATTTCGTAACGACCGTTCTAGTAAGCTTCTTTCAAGTTAAACCCCAAACATGTAATGCTCTGAATGTACTGCGCATACGTTTGCAAGGATTAACCCAAACAGAATTTTTTCTTTCTACCTCTACACAATTGACAGAAAATGTTTACTTGGGGAAAATTTTGAAAATGAGCATCTTTCATATACGTACACACTTTACTTTTAAAGGTAAGACAGGAACCTTTGCTAGGTTGTAGCTGATTCTCTTATATCCAACTATTGAACTTTGCAGAAATGAATAATAGAGATAATCATATGCCTTTCCATTACAGCTAAGAAGCTTTGGGTTCTCTGCTTCAGCCATTTTACAACTCGAGGGTAAGTACTATTTCCGCTGCACCTTGGTTTTGAAACTGTGATTGTGTTAGGTGTATACATATGAATGAGACAGTAACCGCACTGATGACTAGATACGAATGAGCCAGTTGCAGTGGAGTAATCATACAAGAGGCAACATGTTTCTTTTCTTCCTCACAAAACTTTTGAGTTATGAACTCGAGGTGAATTTGCTTGGAAGTTTCTACCAGTCTTTTAAATAATGGAGCTGCCTGTATAATATGGTCTCCAGATATTAATGTGCGTATTACTTTTTCATGGCAGAGATACCTTTGGTTCGGATGTTTCATCTTTATAATCCACTCTTTGAAAATGAAATTAACTAGGCATCTTTGGTTCCATGGGTTATTTTTATATCTACTTTTTCAAAAATGACTATTTCGGAATCGTTGGATTTCAAAGCATGGCACATTATGTCATATATATATATAAGCTTCTTTATCCATAGGTGGTTTGGTGGAACTAAAATTTCATTGCATTAAATCTTTATGGTATTGCCCTTAAAATTTATGCTTTATTTTCACCTTTGTATATGAATTATGACGTGTCTACGTTTAGCATCTGGAACTTCAGGAGCAGCAGATTGAAATCTATTTCGGTGTACAATGGTAAGTCATTAGATAACATTACTTTTTAGAAGCATGTTTTGCTTGCTGTATTTTTTCTGAAACTTAGAACTATTTCTAATTGTTCATATAATCATCGAGTTTCTTCTGGCTATTATTTTTGATTTGCTGCTTCTTTGTTACGATGAGTCTTACGGAGAGGTCTCCCTAAAATATCTCGGTGGGTGTTGCTGAAATTTTTTAATATCTTTATGAGCACGGGATCTTGTAGATTTTTTATTTATGAACCAAGCTTGAAACTCTTTATCTTTTAAAATTAAGAGAGTTGATAGTCTCTTGATTATTTTTTTAACGGTGAGAAATGCTAAATCTGCAGTTATCTTGATAAATCTAAGAAAGTTGTTGACAAAAAATTAAGTAATTGTATATAAATATATAACAATAAAATTCTAAAAATTGTATGAGAAAAACTTCTAGTTGCATTTCAAAGACAATTGTGTAGGGGAAGGGTTTCATATAGCTGTTTAACTTCCTTTGTCTAATAACTACAACTGAATTTTTTAAGGAGTTTGTTTCTTTCTCTTATTTATAAGTAATTATCTTTAATTTGTATTTATAGTATTAATAATAATTTGTATAGTCAAAATTCTGGAGGACAAGTTGGAAGGATAAAAATGAAAGCAAATGTTTAAGGGAAAAAAAAATTGTAGAGTGAAAAGTACAAACAATTTCGATGATGAACAATTGTTTATTTTTAGGTCTATTGGTATTTTGAGACCTAGATTCCAAATCCTTAATGCTTGGGTAATCTCTAAAGTACTAGAAGTGTCGAATGAAAAAAAAAAATTGTGTACTCGTCTCTAGGCTAGATGAGCTAGGCTGGATTAGCGAAATACAATGACTAAGGTAGGTTTAGAATTTTTTCAAGTTTGATTTTGCAAGAGTAAAGGAATGTGTGAAATGCTAATTTTATTAATAATAATAAACAGATTGAACTCTTCATTTATGCAAGCTCTCTTCAAAACATAATGTATTTCAATACTAGTATCATATTATACTTGTGTGTTATTTTGAATACATATAAATAAGCATCTAATTATATTAAAGTGTGTTAAATATGATAAATTCATGTTTTAAGGATTGTTAGGGAGAAAATATGGAGCAAGAGTGGTTTAAATACACCTCAACAACATGCAACAAAATATCTAGATTTACATAAGTATGCAACGATTGAAAACAAAGTCATGTTTAAATCAATGAAAATTACAACATTCTAAAACAAAGGCAAGCTAAGCTCTACACGTACATTCAAGATCATACGATACAATATTATTGTACAATCTTATATTATATATACATCTTACTGATAAACTAACACATTGGAAATGTAATTCAACACACAAGGAGACATTCAACTAAATTTAATTTTTCCATTAATTAATCATATTACAATGATTTTAAAAATCTATATCACATTTGACATGTGAATAATGTTATAATATCAAACATATCCGAATGGGGGTTACTAAAAGATATCTTGGACCAGTTATTATTAGTGGACCACCAATAGGGATAGTGTACACAAAATTGAGGTGTCAATATATGCTCTAGTTTGGGATGAGTGTTTCTTGTAGGCACAATTGATGTAGGAACATCTTGAGTGTAAGAGTAATCTTGCATCACCTCCGAAAATAAGAATTCTTATTTGTTTCTTGAATAAGGGTTGTCTTAGTGCAAAGTTGTTTTTGGAGGCTTACTACATACTAAGTCAGTCATATGAGCTCAAAATGTCTTAATTTCACAGGTGGATGTTCATCTTGAATATATAAGACTACCAGTTGAGCCTCAGTGCTATATCATGAGTATTTGTGGATTTGTTGCAGATTTTTGGTGTTCAATTTTGGTATAAAGACTTCAGGTTCATCCTTGAAGACCAAATGTGGTTGACTGCAGTTTGCTCAAGTTAGGCCTTGTAGATACGAAGCTGAGGACTCCGAAAAGTGGTTATAATAGACAATTTGAGCAAATGTTTGAAAGTTATGGCCTTTCAAAGTTGCGCCGACCAAAATTTCCAAACTAAGTGTCAAAGGTGTATTGAGCCAACTCTATATGTAATTTTAGACTTAGACAATGCCTATTTAAGGAATGCACATACATTATCTAGGAAAACTTTGGGTGATAGTTCACAGCTCTCTGACAAATTATTGTAAGGAAGGTAGCCATGTGGATTTGCATATTGTATTTCAAAATTTCGTAATTTCGCATTTGCGACGATAATAAAAGGCCCATATTTTGTCCTCGTCAATGGCTAGCGTTTTTTTGTTTTTGTTATGTGTTTGTGGTATTAAGGGGATCACCTTTCATCAAGTGGTATTAGAGTAGAAGTTCCTAAGTGTGTAAACACATCGTCGACTGTGAGGCAGTTGTACCAGGATCGTGATTTGTGTTGTGCATGTAGACAGCTAGCCAACTGTGAGGTAGTTTGCACTAGGGTTTCAAAGGAAGCGCAAAATTGCCTCCACAAAGAGTGTGGTGGGAGAGTTGTAAGTGTTACACTCGAGGGTTCTAGAGCCCTCCAGAGGCAAATGCGCGCATCACAAGAACAAATGCACAGAGGAATGAATATTGTTGTAGGAGATGATGAAACTGAGGATGAAAGAGAAGAAGGAAATGCCAATCAAGTAGTAGTAGATGAAGTTCTGAACCCAGACGAAGTGAGGCTTTTTAAGGCTATTTCCAAGATTGGAAAAAGACCCAAGTTTGATGTTCCCACATTTTCGAAAAATCTTAACTCAGAGGAATTGATCGATTGGATCAATGAATTGGGGGAATACTTTGAATATGAAGATATTGAAGATTCAACTAGGGTCAAGTTTGCAAAGGCCAAACTGAAGGGTCGCACGAAGATCTGGTGGCAAGAGATCCAATTGGAGCGAAATAGAAGAGGCAAGAACAAAATAAACAGATGGGATTGAATGATAACTAAAATGAAGTGACAGTTCATTCTCATGGATTATGAGTTTGATATGCTAAAGAAAATGCAAGGGTTGAAGCAACACAAAGTTCTGTTCAATAGTATACTGAAGAGTTCTATCAATTTCTCATTAGAAACGACCATGCGGAAGCTGATAAGAAGAAAGTGGCCCGTAATCTCAATGGGTTAAGGCCAAACATTCAAGAGGAGCCGAGTCTAGTTCAAATGACCAATATTGAGGAGGTGTAGTAGTTTTCCCTAAAAGTTGAGAAGTTGAACAAAAAGTTTGATAACAACAATAATGAAAGAGGTCGTGGTGGAAGATTTGGCGGACAATCTTATGGAGGTTGAAATGATGATCAAAATAATAAGGATGAGGTGAGTAGTAGTTGTCAGAACCAAAGGGGAAATAATTCTAGTTGTTTCCATGATCAGGACAACATAGATCAGAGGAGAAGAGGAAGAGGGGGTCTGGAAGAGGAGGTCTTCATGGTGAAATAACCCCGACAGGATTATTGCTTCTTAAACACCAAAATACTAAAACTTCAAGGGTTTGACATTTCGTCAAACAATTAGCAATCAAGGTCCGTACTACTGTAATAATCTTGTGAGATAACCCTTGCTTATTAAATCAATATTGTTATTGATTTGATATTGGAGAATTTAAGCTCTTTTTAGTCTATGCTATTCTGACCCCGAAAGGGAAAATGATCATGGCAAACACATAGAATAGGCAGTCTATAAAATCTTCATCATTTATAAAATATGAGACATTGATATTACATTAGCAAATTATATGAGAGAATGTTTGGAACTTGGGTCGCCAGGCGTCTGCTCGAATGTTCAGAACTTGGTATTGCTGTTGCCTATGAACAATCAGATCTTCAGTAGATGGACCAAAGATGGGAGCGAATTATCAAGTCCCGTGAGCCAAATCGACACCAAATTCCTTATATGCGTCTGAGAAGAGAATGCCGGAACTGATGAGTCAGGAGTTCTTTGCTGGCTTTTGTCGTTGTAATTCCCTCTGCACACCTGACCCGCGGAACCTGTTGCGCTACACAACACGGGTTAATCACCAATGGAAATCGCGATTTGTTTACTGACTATGTCAATGGTGTTTGGGAATCCTTGTGGCGGACATGCTTTTCAATGGAGTCTTTACTAGCAAAACTCCAACCATATTCCTGGACATGAATTACGGCTGGCTCCCAAACGAAATTCGCCCACATCAAGGAAGTGAATCGCATGCAAATGAGACCAAATTTTTACTGTCCACCCCTCTTTAGTGTGGATTCCCGAAATCACAACTGAACTTGCAGTCTAATCCAAGTGACTTCAATCACTGATGTTGGGTGTCATGACTGGTGCGTGAGTTCGAACTGGAATTAACACAGTTCGTGTGACTTGCGGTTAATCATTCATATCTCATGGTCGCCCAGATTTTATTGATATCGCCACAGAATTTCAGGCACTCAGACTGATGAAGCAGTGTGGATTTGCCAATACGGGTCACTTGAAGTGTTGGCTATGCTATCCTTCGGCAGTCCACGATGAATGTGGGTGGTCTTTGGGCAGAGTGATTCTACTCCAGCTCGAGTTCCACCTTTAACCTCTGCCCGGTATAATACAATCACCCGCCAAACTTCAAACTTGCGGTACCACGCTGGTCTTAATGTTGATTGCGTTATAATGAGGGAGGCCGCCCTGTCAAAGCTCTTACATGCTCTGCAACTGAAATGGATTATTAATCACCTTCAAATCTTCTTCCATGTATACGGAAATGCTGGCTGGGAGGATTGTCTAGGAAACTTGCCTTCTCCCCTGTTCTGTCCAATACTGCCCCTGATCCTGTGAACCTTGTGAATAGATTATATCTTCGAATCTCAATACTCAAAGTGATCCGCAAAACTCAATCTTCCAAATTTGACCCTAAGCCACAAATAGTCGCCCTGATGAAATGACTGAATGTCACCTCCAATCTGCAATAATTCAGATGATATTTCACACCCTCAAAATTGCGTACCAATTGAGAGTTATCGTTCTCAATGGCCAACTATGACAATTGCGAAAACCCTAGGTTCCACAATGCACCGATGATTGAATCACAATTTGAAAACAAAGAGATAAAACAACTGCTTCATTCGAATGGAGCCCCCGGGGTGCCTATTTATTCTTTTCTCTCCATCTTCTCCAGAGACTTCTAGAACATTTTCGATCTTATCTCTTAAGTGACTTTATTAAATATTTTATGATCCAAGTCACTTTATTAAATTAATTAAATATAAAGTTATCTTTTAATATTTATTTATTTGATAACTTTATAAGTAATTAACTTAATATCATTTATTTATTTAATTAAAATAATTAATTAGTCGTCCTTATAAAATATTCATTATTTTGGACAACCAGATTAATTAAATTAATTAAATCGAATTGTCACAAAAAATGGGGACATGACAGTCCGCCCTTCCCGAAATTACTTGTCCCCAAGCAATGGCTGAACCATAAACCAATCAATATGCTCGGGTCCCAAATGTAAATCTGTATATCATCCCAATCCTCATCATACTCCCGTGGAGAAATTATCAATACCTGCAGCTGAGAAACTGTACTCAATATCCAAACAACTGACAACTCTGATGAAATCGTCTGTAAACCAACTGTAGATGACGATAGGAGAAACCTTTCTGTAGATCTCAACCCAACTGAAACATCAACTCCATCAAAATTCAAACCTCTGTCAAAATGACACTTGCACCTAACTGCACTGTAAATATGACAACAACCATAGGTACCTGAATCACTGCCATCAAATCCAATCTCTGAAAAACTGCTCCGAGTGTGTCGATGCTGCAGGCTGAGTAACTTGCTACTACCAATTTTATTTTCAAAAGATGGTGCCAATCTATCCCCTAATGGATGGTAAGAAACTGGAGCCAATCTACATTTGCGTGAAATAAAATCTTCTATCTCTGTGTCAAAAGAAAAATGATGAGAGTACCCTACCATATAATGCCGATAAGAACCTCCAAACTCTGCTGCTGGCTCATCATCACTGAACGGAAAATCAATAGATGGCTCCAATCTCAAACTCCGAGTAGTTGTAGGCTGATTAGGATCCCCAACAAACTTCTCCTCGAGATCCCTGTGAGGTAGCATAGTAGAAAGGACCCCTATTATTTTCTCAACCAATCTGCAAATAACACTAGTATCCTGGATGAGAACACCTTCTGTCACCTTATGCGAGTCCAAATGAACACATGCACTATCCAGCAAATACTCCATGAACGGTTCAGTGCAGTAAAAATTATACGAGGAAGCATCAATATACTTCCCTGCACACCACAACTGATCCTCCTGTGAAGGTGGCATACCCAACTGTACCACACTGTCATTTATCAGAGAAGAATCAATATGGAGACTTGACTCTACTGGTATCCCAAACTCATTAGGACCAGCTACTTCTAAATCTTGAACATGTGTGTCAGTTCCAACAATAAGCTCCTCAATAGCAACTGTAGGAGTGTACTTACCACCATCTACCTCAATAGACAAATGAACTGGGTCTGGGGCTGGGTTTGACCGCAAATGCTCCAACTCCACGGTCACCTCCTTCAACTAAAACTGCGACTTTTGTAGATCCTGCCGTGTGTCCTCTAAAGCCTTAGTAGTCGCTATGAGCTCCTGGGAAAGCTCACTCACCTCCTCTTCACGATCCAAGAGTGCCTCATAGGTTGTACTCCCCCACTCAACCAAGTGATCACGGTCAGCTACCAATCATAAATAATCCTGCTTCAAAATCCGAACAGCTTCACGCAAGGCATGAATCTCTGCCAAAGAGAGGTAACCACTGCTGGACTCATTTGTCATAGAAGTACCCCAACCAGTAACGGCCAACAACTGACGAGCAGTATCAAAATGCTCACAAGCGATAGCAATGTCTCGCTCACTAACTTTCAACTGGCTAGTCACATGATGGCTCTGGCTAAACTGTCTTCCACAAACCTTCTCTGTCACATTGTCTAAAGGAGTATCTTCAAAGTTACTGGTTTCTAGAATATTGTCATCCATATCTTGCGAATCCTCTCCAAAACTCATATCCACATCCAGAGTGTCAAAATCTGTAGTACTGCTGTCTAACGCCTCTGTACCCAAAGAATTTGTCAAGGAAGCTAAATCTTCAAAACTGTCCACTTCATCCTCCTGGATATCATCAAGGCCAAAACGATCCTGGGACTCATCTATACACACTGTCAAATATGAAAAATCTTCAACACCTTTCAGCAAGAATGGTCGTCTACATATATGAACCAAGCCCAATACCGATGTATAAAAACCAATACCAACATCGGACAAGCTGCTGGCACAAGGAAAGACAACACTGTGTATTCTGCTAATCAAATCCATGATAGCACTCAAACAAACATTGCTATTATTAAGTGTTAAAGATCTCCAGTTAACTGAATCCCAAATGCTGCTGAAACATTCTCGAGTCCATATCTGTGAACAAGGGACAGCCGATAACTCAAGCAAACTCCTTACCTGAGTAATGTGACCAACTGGCTCTACAAACCTGTCTAACCTTGTCCTTGTATCCTGGATGTGAATGCTAGATGAATGCGCAACATTATCAGCAACCACATATGACCCATCAAATGTAGAAAGCTGAGTGTCAGACGTACCAGATGAAACTAAGCTTAGCTCCATGCCATGCTCATTCTCATGTCTCTCCCAGTCCTGTAAAGCCAAAGTTGCTCGAGTGTCCTCAAGCTCGCAAGAAAGCTTGACAACTTCCTCCTCCTTCCTCCTCAAGGCATCTGAATAGTCTTTGGCAAGGCTTAGAAGATGGTCACGATCTGATAGAAGATGTAAATAGCTCAACTTCGTCATTCCCATTCCTTCACCAATTGCATGTAAGTCACAGCAAGAAGAATTTTCCTGAACTCCCTTATGTCTTCCTTGTAACTGAATCATCTAGATGTGCTCTTCTAACATCTCCCGCATCCTGTCATGATGAGATAAAGAAGCCACAATACTATCTTTGCTTACCTTCAGCTGGCTGAACAAATCATGTGAAGTACTGCCATTCTCATCCTCATGTGACGAAGCATCTAACTGAGCCTGGTACTCTCTCTCAGCAAAATCACGAATACGCAGTGTTTGCTCATCTCTACCTGGTATCTCACCATCAACATCCTTATCATCATCTGAACTCACTTCACTGTAATCATTGACTGTCGAAACCAAACCACCTTTAGTATCTGAGACATCACCCTTGGGAAACCTGTATACAACTATCTCAATTGAAGTATCAAGTTGACAGTTACTATCCATCAGCGTAATATCCTTCACTACTTCTTCCTATGACCGAACTGAAGCCTCTGACTGGTTGCACACTTGTTTCTCGAATTCTTCATTAAGGTTCCTAGTAACATCTCTCATTGTATCAGTCAACGCTTTGTGAGAAGGTTTGACAAAATGAAATCCAGTTGATTTATTCACCTTAGCTGGGTCGGACAGCCTGTCAATCATACGGTGGTGCTTAACCAACAATTCAGACATGTTATGTCTGATTTTTCTGAGCTTATCCTGAATGCCTGAATAGTCCTCCTTTCCACAATTCCGACTCTGAATACTATATCTATTACTTGTCCAAGATTGTGTCCTCGGAGACTTTGTGCTGTACCTGTCCATCTTGGTTGAAGTAGAGTGCTGATCACTCATGTAATTCGGTTCTCACCCCACAGGATGGCAAGAAAACCGCTCTGATACCACTGAAATAACCTCGACAGGATTATTGCTTCTTAAACACCAAAATACTAAAACTTCAAGGGTTTGACATTTCGTCAAACAATTAGCAATCAAGGTCCGTACTACTGTAATAATCTTGTGAGATAACCCTTGCTTATTAAATCAATATTGTTACTGATTTGATATTGGAGAATTTAAGCTCTTTTTAGTCTATGCTATTCTGACCCCGAAAGGGAAAATGATCATGGAAAACACATAGAATAGGCAGTCTATAAAATCTTCATCATTTATAAAATATGAGACATTGATATTACATTAGCAAATTATATGAGAGAATGTTTGGAACCTGGGTCGCCAGGCGTCTGCTCGAATGTTCAGAACTTGGTATTGCTGCTGCCTATGAACAATCAGATCTTCAGTAGATGGACCAAAGATGGGAGCGAATTATCAAGTCCCGTGAGCCAAATCGACACCAAATTCCTTATATGAGTCTGAGAAGAGAATGCTGGAACTGATGAGTCAGGAGTTCTTTGCTGGCTTTTGTCGTTGTAATTCCCTCTGCACACCTGACCCGCGGAACCTGTTGCGCTACACAACACGGGTTAATCACCAATGGAAATCGCGATTTGTTTACTGACTATGTCAATGGTGTTTGGGAATCCTTGTGGCAGACAGACTTTTCAATGGAGTCTTTACTAGCAAAACTCCAACCATATTCCTGGACATGAATTACAGCTGGCTCCCAAACGGAATTCGCCCACATCAAGGAAGTGAATCGCATGCAAATGAGACCAAATTTTTACTGTCCACCCCTCTTTAGTGTGGATTCCCGAAATCACAACTGAACTTGCAGTCTAATCCAAGTGACTTCAATCACTGATGTTGGGTGTCATGATTGGTGCGTGAGTTCGAACTGGAATTAAAACAGTTCGTGTGACTTGCGGTTAATCATTCATATCTCATGGTCGCCCAAATTTTATTGATATCGCCACAGAATTTCAGGCACTCAGACTGATGAAGCAGTGTGGATTTGCCAATACGGGTCACTTGAAGTGCTGGCTATGCTATCCTTTGGCAGTCCACGATGAATGTGGGTGGTCTTTGGGCAGAGTGATTCTACTCCAGCTCGAGTTCCACCTTTAACCTCTGCCCGGTATAATACAATCACCTGCCAAACTTCAAACTTGCGGTACCACGCTGGTCTTAATGTTGATTGCGTTATAATGAGGGAGGCCGCCCTGTCAAAGCTCTTACATGCTTTGCAACTGAAATGGATTATTAATCACCTTCAAATCTTCTTCCACGTATACGGAAATGCTGGCTGGGAGGATTGTCTAGGAAACTTGCCTTCTCCCCTGTTCTGTCCAATACTGCCCCTGATCCTGTGAACCTTGTGAATAGATTATATCTTCGAATCTCAATACTCAAAGTGATCTGCAAAACTCAATCTTCCAAATTTGACCCTAAGCCACAAATAGTCGCCCTGATGAAATGACTGAATGTCAACTCCAATCTGCAATAATTCAGATGATATTTCACACCCTCAAAATTGCGTACCAATTGAGAGTTATCGTTCTCAATGGCCAACTGTGACAATTGCGAAAACCCTAGGTTCCACAATGCACCGATGATTGAATCACAATCTGAAAACAAAGAGATAAAACAACTGCTTCATTCGAATGGAGCCCCCGGGGTGCCTATTTATTCTTTTCTCTCCATCTTCTCCAGAGACTTCTAGAACATTTTCGATCTTATCTCTTAAGTGACTTTATTAAATATTTTATGATCCAAGTCACTTTATTAAATTAATTAAATATAAAGTTATCTTTTAATATTTATTTATTTGATAACTTTATAAGTAATTAACTTAATATCATTTATTTATTTAATTAAAATAATTAATTAGTCGTCCTTATAAAATATTCATTATTTTGGACAACCAGATTAATTAAATTAATTAAATCGAACTGTCACCAAAAATGGGGACATGACACATGGAAAATGTTTTCATTGTAGAGACGAAGGGCATAGAGCACTTGAATGTTCACAATGCCAAGAAAGGACAAATCGGAGAACCAAAGGCCACGCTAGAGTTTCGCATGTTGATGAAGATGCTAAATCATCCCATTCTAAAGATGCTAAAAGAGGAGAAGTTCTAGTTAATAGGAGAGTCTTGCTAAGTCATGAAAATGAACCTGATCAAAGGAGGAGTTTGTTTGGCACCAAGTGCAAATGTGAAGTTAAGTGCTGTGATGTGATCATTGATGGTGGAAGTACTGACAATCTAGTGTCAGAAAAGATGGTCACCAAGTTAAATCTTAGGAGGCGAAAAAACCCACGTCCATACCGTATTGCTTGGGTGCAGGATGACCACAAGGTCATGGTCAATAAGTAGTGCCCAGTGAAGTTTAGATTAAAATCTATCAGGATTAGGTGCTTTGTGATATCATACCTATGGACATATGCCATATGTTGTTGGGTAGGCCGTGGCAGTTTGACAGGGATGCTGTACATGATGGGTGAGCAAACACGTACACTGACAAAGGATAAAGTGAAACATAAGTTGAAGCTGTTGAAGGAGAAAGAAGAAAAGGTAGGTAGTGCTGTCAGAGTATGTTTTTTTTGATGGAAAGGAGTTTTTCCAAGTTATGAAGAATGAGCATGTCTTCGCTATAATTCAAAAAGATGGTAAAGAAGAAATAGAGGAGGTGCCTTAGAGAGTTTCCTGATATTGTGTTAGATAATGTACCTAATGGATTACCTCCAGTGAGGAAGATTAGTCACGAGATGAATTTGATTCTAGGAGCCAGTTTGCCAAACAAGACAATACACATAATAACACCAATAGAAAGTGAAGAGTTGAATAGACAAGTTCGTGAGTTGTTGCAGAAGGGGTTGATTTGAGAGAGTTTGAGTCCATGTGTTGTACTAGAAGTATTGGCACCAAAGAAGAATGGAGAATGGAGGATGTGCACAGATTCATGAGCTATCGACAAGATACACTATCAAGTACATATTTCCATTATCGAGGATGGATGATATTATGGACAGCGTGGGAGCTGTATATTTTACAAAGATAGATCTTAAGAGTGGGTACTATCAGATTCACATCAAATAAGGAGATGAGTGGAAGACTACCTTTAAGAGAAGGGAAGGATTGTACGAGTGGTTAGTCATGCCTTTTGGGATAACCGATGCACAAAACACTTTCATGAGGCTCATGAATGAGGTACTAAAGGATTTTTTGGGTAAGTTTGTCATTATTTACCTACATAATATTTTGATCTTTAGCAAGACATTGGAGGAGCATTTGATGCATATTCATAAGGTGTTTGATAAGTTGAGGGAAGAAAGACTGCTAATAAATCTAAAGTGTAGTTTTGTGAAGGAGTTGGTGTACTTGGGATTTGTAGTATCCATAGAAGGTCTAAAAAGGGACCCTTAGAAAATGAAGGCTATCCTTGAATGACCTACTCCAAGGAGTGCGACTAAGGTAAGACTTTTCCACAGACTGGCTAGATTCTACAATAAGTTTATAAGATGTTTTAGTAGTATTTGTGGGCCTTTGATTGAAACAATGAGAGGGGATATGAAAGAATTTAAGTGGACTATAGGAGTATATAAGAGTTTTAATATATTGAAACATGAACTTATAGAGTAGCCTATTTTAGCACTTCCATATTTTAACAAGGTGTTTCAAGTAGACTGTGATGCTAATGGTAATGCAATAGGAGTTGTTTTGAGCCAAGAAGGTAGACCTATTGCTTATTTCAGTGAGAACTTAAATGATGCCAAAAGATAATATTCTATTTATGATCAAGAATTTTGTGCTATAGTTCAGACATTGAAGAATTGGAGACACTATCTTCTTCCTAAGGAGTTTTTTTTGTATACTTATCATTAAACTTTGCAATATTTGAATAATCAAGGAAAATTGAACCAAAGACATTTGAAGTGGGTTGAATTTCTACAGAGCTATACATTTGTTTTGAAGCATAGAAGTAGGAAGTCTAATAGAGTTGTAGATGCTCTTTGTAGATAAGATAAGATATATTTATTAATGTCCAACAAGAGAGAAACGAGGGTCTAAGGGACTGGAAATAGTACAAAGGGGCACACACAAGTAGAGGGAGCACCAAACGATGTCCGTAGAAAGAACGTGAAAGTAAAACAACAAAATAACCAAGAAAAGGGAATAACAATAGCTAATAACTCCTCATAGGCAAGAAGTAGTCTAGAATGGAAAGGTGGACATTAGGGCAATCAGGTACTCTGGAAGGTCGCCTCTTAGGTCTACCAGAGGGATGTTGCCAAGTGTAATCTTTGCGGGGTCTCACAGATTTGGTGTGAACTAAGATAGTGTAGAGAGGCCACTTCAATCCTCGGGCAAGAACTGTAGGATTGAAGAAAGAGGTGATAAGCTGCATAGGGGTTGATATCGAGTAAAGTTGGAGCTGTATAGTGTGCTCACAAAGCTGCATGGTCTCTTGAAGATAGAGTGCAAGGCAATATTGGTCAAATTTTGTTGACAGAGATGCAAATTGAGGTGGTTGAGTTCAAGCAACTCAAGAATTTGTACCTAGAGGATCTTGCTTTTTGTGAAGCTTGGAAGGCTTGTACATAACCTATTACACTTGATAGGACAAAGTGGTTGGATTTCATAATCTAAGATGGTACATTGCTGGACATTTGAGGAGAGATAAGACCCTTGCTTTGGTTGCTGAGACTTATTACTAGCCACAATTGGAGCAAGATGTGAAGAAGTTTGTGCAGAGTTGTAGAGTATGTCAAATGACAAAAGGTGTGAAGCGAAATACTAGGTTGTATCAACCATTACTTCTACCAGAGAAGCCATGAGAGCATGTCAATAGGGCATGATTCCATATTTTTTGTGGTTGACATATTTTTAAAGATGACACATTTCATTCCCTACAAGAATACTAGTGATGATGTCCATGTGACAGAGTTGTTCAAAGAAGTGGTGAGACTACATGGTTTGGGAAAACGTATAGTTGTAGATCGAGATACCAAGTTTGTTGGGTATTTCTAACATACATTGTAGATGAAATTGAAGATAGATTTGAAGTTCAGTTCATCACATCATCCATGGATTGATGGACAAATAGAAGTTGTGAACTAGAGTTTGGGTAATTTGCTGAGATGCTTGGTTGGAGATAAATCAAAGGAATGGGATATGATTTTACCATAGGCAAAATTTTCATACAATAATTTTTTCAATAGGAGTACTGGTAAATTACTATTCTAGATTATCTTTGGGAACAATCTCAAAAATGCTATTGAATTGAGACAATTGGATAAAGGAGAAATAAGTAGTACTAAAGCAGAAGAATTTGTTGAACATTTGAAGAATATCCATGAGGAGGTGAGGAAACACATTAGTAAGATGAATACATAGTATAAAGCTAAGGCAAATGTGAAAAGGAGGTATGAGGAATTTCAAATAGGAGATGAAGTCACAATTCATTTGAGAAAAGGAGCATTTTTCAGTGGGTACATATAATAAGCTAAAAATGAAGAAGTTTGGACTGTGCAAGATAGTGAAGAGACATGATTCAGGAAATGCCTATGAAGTGTAGTTGCCTGCTAAATTGAATATTTCACTAGTATTTAACATTTCAGACCTAACAAAGGATTATGAAGGAGGTAATGGAGATGAAGTTGTAGAAGCACAACTTGGAGTATTCCAATAGCTAGTTTGACTACAAAAAACATTGAGGAGATATTGGACAACCGTGTTGGCATTAGTACAAGGAACATAACTTATGAAGAGTACCTGGTCAAGTGGAAAGTGAGGCTAGTAAAAAAATCATCATGGCTAGCAAGGGAGGAGGTTAACCATCCTAGTTTACCTCTAAACACCTGAGGCGTGACGGGGTTACTTATCAAATTACCTTTGGTGTTTGATGCAGGAGCATCCTAGCTATAAGAGAAATCTTACATCACCAATTTTTTTTTCCTTTTTGTTTATTAAATAATGGTTGTCTCAGTGTAGAGTTGTTGTTTCTGGAGGCTTGCTACTTAGTAAGTTATTCATATGAGCTCAAAATGTTCTAATTTCAGAGGTAGATGTTCATCCTGGATATATCAGCCTACCAGTTGGGGCTTAGTGCCATATCATGAGTATTCATGAATTTATTGTGGATTTTTGGTGTTAAATTTTGGTATAAAAATTTCAGCCTCACTATTGAAGACCTTAGAGGCCCTGGGTGGGCTCTAAAATGTGGTCAACTAGAGCTTGCATGAGTTGAGCCCTGTAGATCGAAAGCTGAGGATTCCAAAAAAAGGTTATAAAGGACATCGGAGAAACGGTTTGAAAGTTATCACCTTCCAAAGTTGGGCCAACCAAAATTTCCAAAATAAGTGTCAAAGGTGTATCATGTTGACTCTATATGTAATTTTAGAGATAGTCGGTCTCAAGGGTTAGGGTTTGATGTCTAGAAACTTCTCAAGTAGTGTAAAAATGTCTATTTAAGGAATGCCCATACATTATCTAGGACAACTCTGGGTCATAGTTCGTAGCTCTCTGTTGCAAACTATTGTAAGGAAGGAGCCCATGTGGGTTTGCATATTTTATTTCAAAATTATGCAATTCTGCATTTGTGGCAATAATAAGAAGACCATGCTTTGTCCTCACCAATTGCTGTTGTTTCTTTGTTTCTATTATATGTTTGTGGTATTAAGGGGAGCACCCTTCATCAAGTGGTATTAGAGAAGGAGTTTCTAAGTGTGTAAGCAGATCATTGATTGTGAGGTAGTTGCATCAGGACTGTGGGTGTAGACTGATCACCGACTGTGAGGTAGTTTGCACTAGGGTTTCAGCGGAAGTGCAAAGATGCCTCCATGAAGAGAGTATGGTGGGAGAGTTAGATGTTACACTTGAGGGTTTTAGATCCCTCCAAAGGCAAAGAAAAGCATTGCAAGAACACATGTGTAGAGGAATGAATCTTTCTGCAGAAGATGATGAAAGTAAGGATGAAAGAAAATAAGAAGGAAATGTTGATCAAGCAATAGTAGATGAAGTTTTGAACCCAAAGGAAGAGAGGCTTTTTAAAGCTATTTCCAAGATTGGAAAAAGACATAAGTTTGATGTTCCCATCTTTTTGGAAAATCTTCACTAAGAGGAATTGATCGATTGGATCAATGAATTGGAGGAATACTTTGAATATGAAGATAATAAAGATCCATATAGGGTCAAGTTTGTAAAGGAAAAACTAAAGGGTCATGCAAAGATCTGATGGCATGAGATCCAATTAGATAAAAATAAAGAGGAAAGGATAAAATAACCAAATTGGATCGAATAATCGCTAAAATAAAGAGATAGTTCCCATTAATTATGAGCTTTATATGCTAAATAAAATGCAAGGGTTGAAGCAAGTGGGTAGATCTGTTCAAGAGTACATTGAAGAGTTATACTAAGTTCTCATTAGAATCAGCCATGTGAAAGCTAATAAGGAGAAAGTTGCTCATTGTCTTAATGGGGTAAGGCCAAGCATTCAAGAGGAGCTAACTCTGGTTTGAATGACCAATATTGAAGAGGCGTACCAGTTTTTCCTAAGAGTTGAGAAGTTGAGTAAAAAGTTTGATAATAAGAATAGTGGAAGAGGTCGTGGTCGAAAATCTGGTAGAATGTCTTATGGAGGTCAAAATGATAATCAAAAGAATAAGGATGAGGCGAGTAGTAGATGTCAGAATTAAAGGGGAAATAATTCCAATCATTTCCATGAATAGAAAAATAGAGATCAGAGAGGAGGAGGAAGAGAACAAGGATTTGGAAGAGGAGGTTTTCGTGGAAAATGTTTTCATTATGGAGAGGAAGGGCATAGAGAATTTGAATGTTCCCAGTGCCAAGGAAGGACATATCAAAAAATTGAATGCTAGGCCAGAGTTGCACATATTTATGAAGATGCCAAATCATTCCATTCTGAAGATGCTAAAAGAGGAGAAGTCCAAGTTCATAGGAGAGTCTTTGTGAGTGGTGAGAATGAAATTGATCAAAGGAGGAGTTTATTTTGCACTAGGTGCAAATGTGAAGTCAAGTGCTGTGATGTGATCATTGATGGTGGAAGTACTTAAAATATGGAGTTAGAAAAGATGGTCACCAAGTTAAATCTCAAGAGGCAAAAATACTCACTTCCATACTGTATTATTTGGGTGTAGGATGACCACAAGGTCATGGTCAATAAGTAGTGCCTAGTGAAGTTCAAGATTAAAAGCTGTCAAGATGAGGTACTTTGTGATATCATACCTATGGACACATGTCTTATGTTGCTGGGTAGACTATGGTAATTTGAGAGACATATTGTAGATGACAGGTGAGAAAATACCTACACTCTGACAAAGGATGGAATGCAACATAAGTTGAAGCCATTGAAGGAGAAAGATGCATGTAGTGCTACTAGAATATGTTTTGTTGATGGAAATGAGTTTCTCCAAGGTATGAAGCATAAACATATGTGTTTTGCTATAATTCCAAAAGATGGTAAAGAAATAGAGGAGGTACCTGAAGAATTTGCAATTTTTTTGGAAGAGTTTTTTGATATTGTGTTAGATAATGTAC
The DNA here is from genome assembly GCA_028749045.1 of Cupressus sempervirens. Classification (NCBI taxonomy): domain Eukaryota; kingdom Viridiplantae; phylum Streptophyta; class Pinopsida; order Cupressales; family Cupressaceae; genus Cupressus; species Cupressus sempervirens. Next base: position 507,503,138 of record CM053792.1, on the reverse strand, counting down.
CTGATGGATTACCCCGAGTGAGGAAGATTAGTCATGAAATGGATTTGATTCTAGGAGTCAGTTTTCCAAACAAGGAAACACATAGAATGACACTAGAAGAAAGTAAACAGTTGAACATTCAAGTTCATAAGTTGTTGCAGAAGGGGTTGATTCAAGAGAGTCTGATTCCATGTGTTATACTAGTAGTATTAGCACCAAAGATGAATGGAGAATGAAGGATGTGCACTAATTCATGGGCTATCAAGAAGATCACAATTAAGTACAGATTTCCATTGCTATGGATGGATGATAATTTGGACTATTTTAGCGGAGCTGTATATTTCACAAAGATAGATCTTAAGAGTGGGTACTATTGTGATGTGGAACCTAATCAGACTCAAAGGTTTATTTGGCACATTTTTTCCCCCATATTATTTCTATGGGGATCAAAGATGGGGTCAAGGGGTAATGTCCTAGGTGCTATTGTAGTTTCTTGTGGTGGTATTGAGCTGTAAGGGATTACAAATTGTAATCAAGTTGTAATCATTGGATAATAATAATATTGGACTTATTGTTGGTGCTTGTAGCCTAGGGATTGGGTGAACCACGTTAAATCTTGGTGTCTTGTGTTCTCTTCTATGCGATCTACTATTTTCTAGTATTGATTATATTTGCATGTAACTATTTTTCTGTCTGAGGCTAATCATAACAAGTGGTATCAGAGCCAGATGGTCATCATTTTTTTAGCCAGACCATCGCTTTTTTTTTTTTTAATAAATAAAAATAAAAAGAGAGCCTCTGTAGGAAAGTCTCACAGTTGAGTGGAAGTCTCATGGTTGAGTGAAAGCGATGGTAGATTAGGGTAAGCTGAGGGTTGACAAGTTTAATGGGCAGAACTTTCAGTTATGGAAAATGCAAATGAAGGACTATTTTTATTAGAAGGATTTATGGAAGTTGTTGGAAGGAAAAACCAAGAATCATGGATCTATGATAAATGACTAGGATATTTTAGACAGAAAAGTACTTGGAAGCATTCAATTATCCCTGGTACCATTAGTGGCATTTAATATTAAAAAAGCTAAGACAATAGAAGAGTTGATGCAAACCCTAGCGAAATTGTATGAAAAGCCCTTTGCTTCAAACAAGATATTTCTCATGAAGTGATTATTTAGTATGAAAATGAAAAAAGGTGGATTTATTGCAAATCATTTAGACAAGTTTAATACTATTACTAGTCAATTATCTTATGTGGATATCAATTTTGATGAAGAAATTAGGACTCTCTTGATTTTGTGTTCTTTTCCTAAAAGCTAGAATGACTTGGTAATAGCCATGAGTAATTCTGTTTCTGGATCTAGTACCCTAAAATATGATGATGTGACTGGTGTTATTTTGAGTGAGGAAACTCTTAGGAAAACCTCAGGTGGATTTGAATTAGGAAGTGCTTTGAATGCACAAAGTAGAGGCAAAATGACTGAGAGAGGAAATAATTTCAGAAATTATGAAAAATCAAGATGAAGTAAAAAAGGAAGAGGTCTCAATCCAGAGGACCGAGAGATTGCTGGTACTGTGGGAAATCAAGGCATAAGAAGAAAGATTGTTGGACTCAAAAGAACAATGAAGGAGATAAGCTAGAAGGGAACAAGGAGGAAAATGTGGTAACTAACACATCCAAAGAGGATGCTTTTCTTTTTTCTTTAGAAAGTGTTGATTATTCATGGGTTTTAGATTCTGGTGCTTCATTTTATGCTACACTTCATAGAGGTTATTTCATTGATTATGTCCAAGGGGATTTTGGGCTTGTTTATTTGGGGGATAATGAACCCTGTCAAATTATTGGAAAGGAAAAAGTTAAGATTAAGTTATAGAATGGGAATCATTGACTACTATATGAGGTAAGACATGTTCCAATGCTGAGTAGGAGTTTAATTTCAATAGGGCAACTCAGTGATGAGGGTTGTGTAGTTACTTTTAATGATGAAAATTGGAAGGTTTCAAAAGGTTCCCTTGTAGTAGAAAAATGTGTGAAAGTAGACACCTTATATCTTTGTACAGGTCATATTGTTCCTTCTACTTTGATTGTTTAAGAGAAAAATGAATATTCAGGAACAACTGTTGCAGTTGAGTAGGAAGAACAAATAGCTATTGTAGACTCTGATACAACATTGTGACACAACAGACTTGGGCACATGAGTGAGAAAGGTATGAAAGTACTTCATTCAAAGGAAGTTTTTCTAGGTCTGAAATGTGTTAATTTATGTGAAAGTTGTGTGTATGAAAAAAAAGATAGAGTGAGTTTTGTGAAGATTGGGAAGGAAAATAAATGTGAGAAATTAGAACTTGTGCACACAGATGTATGGGGACCAACTTAGGTATCTTCCATTGGTAGCTCTCATTAATATGTTACATTTATTGATGATGCAACTAGAAAAGTATGAGTTTATTTCCCTAGATAGAAATACGATGTGTTTCAAACTTTTAAGTAATGGAAATGCTTGGTTGAAAATGAGATTGGTAAGAAATTAAAATGTCTCAGATCTAATAATGGTGGTGAGTATTGTAGTCATGAATTTGAAAATTATTGCTCCACTAATGGTATTTACAGACAAAAAACTATTCCAAGGACCTCATAAGAAAATGGAGTGGTTAACTCATGAATAGGACTATAATGGAGCATGCAAGGAGCATGAGGTTGCATGCTAGGTTGCCCTTAAATATGTGGGTAGAGGCTGTCAATACTGCTGTATATTTGATTAATGGAGGTCCCTCTACTCTTTTGGGTTGTGGTATTCCAGAGGAAGTATGGAGTGGTAAGAAAATGAGTTGTGAAGCATTTGCTCATATAGATTCTGAATATAGAACCAATCTAGAAGCTAAGTCAAAGAAATGTGTATTTGTTGGATATGGCATTAATGAATTCGGTTATAGACTTTGAGATTTTGAAAATCATAAAATTATAAGAAGTAGGGATGTTATATTCAATGAGAAAGTGTTGTACAAAGATCTATTGTAGCAACATGAGAAGAAAGAAAATGATTATGTAGTGCTGAATGCTACTCCAAAAACTGATGTTCCAACAATTCCTCATGATGTGCAACAACATCAACAACAAATAGCACACACCCCAGTGAATGTTAGATGCTCAACAAGGATGAGTAGACCTCCAAAAAGATTTTCTTCTTCCTTGTATTCTATTTTACTTACTAATGCTGGTCAACCTGAATGTTATGATAAAGCTGTGCAGGTGGATACAAAGATTCAATGGGAGTGTACAATGAAAGAAGAAATGGACTCTTTGCTAAAAAATAAGACATGAAATTTATGCAAGTTGCTTGCAGATAAAAAGGCTTTACAAAATAAGTGGGTTTATAGGTTGAAAGAAGAGGATGGAGGTAAGAAAATATTTAAAGTCAGGTTAGTTTTTGATGAGATATTCTCTCTTCTTGTTAAAATGACTTCTATTCACATTGTTTTAAGCATTGCGACTACTGAAGATTTGTATTTGGAGCAGCTTGATGTTAAAACAACCTTCTTTCATGGTGATTTGGATGAAGAGATATATATGGCTCAGCCATAGGTATTTGAGGTCAAAGGTAAAGAGAACTTAGTGTGCAGATTGAAGAAAAGCTTATATGGCTTGAAGCAAGCACCTCGGCAATGGTATCTAAAATTTGACAGTTTTATGCATGAGCATGGATATAGTAGGTGTCATTCAAATCATTTTTTTTATTTTAAGAGGTTGGATGATGACAACTACATTATTTTATGTTTATTTGTTGATGATATGCTTGTAGTTGGGTCTAACATGGATCATATTAAGGGGCTTAAATGCTAGTTAGCACATGCATTTTCTATGAAGGATTTAGGGGCAGTAAAACAAATTCTTGGTATAAATATTTGTAGAGATAGGAAGCACAAGAAATTGACATTATCTCAGGCTGATTATATTGAGAAGGTGTTGCAATGTTTCTCTATGGAGAATGCTAAAGCTATCAGGACACCTTTACCTGTCCTTTGAAGTTGACTAAGGAGATGTGTCCCAAGACACAAGAAGAGAAGGAGAAGATGTCCAAGTTATTTTATGCTTGAGCTATAGGAATTTTGATGTATGCTATGGTATGTACAAGTCCACATATTTCACATGCAGTGGGAGTTGTTAATAGGTATATGAGTCATCTAGGAATTGAGCAGTGGAATGTAGTAAAATAGATTCTTAGATATTTGAGAGGAACATTTAGTAAGTGTTTACATTTTAAGGGCTATACTATAGATTTATAGGGCTATGTTGACTCATATTTGGAAAGGGATATTGATACCAAGTAGAGTACTACATGTTATGTATCTACTGTTGGTTGGGCAGTAGTGAATTGGGTCTCTAATTTGTAGAAGGTTAATGCTTTATCCACTACAGAAGTAGAGTATGTTGTTGCTATAGAGGTAACTAAGGAGATGACATGGCATTAGTTCTTCTTGGAAGAATTGGGACACCCTTAGAAGGATAATTATTTATTTTCAGATAGTTAGAGTTCCATTCATCTTGCAAAGAATTCATCTTTGCATGCAAAGACAAAACACATTCAATTGCTGTACCATTTCATTTGGTTAGTTTTGGATGATGGACAGTTAAAGGTGGACAAGATACATACAGATGAAAATTCAATAGATATGTTTACAAAGGTTGTGACAAGGGAGAAGTTGAATTCCTCTTTAGCTTCGATTGGTCTTCTAGACTGCATAAAATAAAAGAACAACAGAGTCCAGGGTGGTTTGATATATTCTAGTGGGAAATACAGGTTTAGTAGTGCTATGACTAGTCTCCAAGTGGGAGGTTATTATTGTGGAGTCTCTCAATCTCCAAGTGGAAGATTATTGTGATGTGGAGCCTAATCAAACTTGGAGGTTTATCCAATGCAATTTTTTCCCCAGATTATTTGTACAGGGATTTGGGGGCAGCGTCCCCAAGACAAGGTCAAGGGGTAGTGCCCTTGCAGGGTCCTAGGGCAATGCCCTAGGTGCGCTCCCTATCTTAGTACTAGGTGGGGTCAAGGGGAAACACCCTCACAGGGGTTTTTGGGGGTAGCACCCCTGAAGCCAAAAATGCCCTTATATTGTAAAAGGCACCAAATTTTATTTTTCTATTTTGTAAGCAACAAAAGCTTGTATAAAAAGGCTTAGGGTTAGGGATTTCATGATGAATGGTGATATTGTATCTTCTTGCAGTGGTATTGAGCTATAAGGAATTATGGATTGTAACCAAGTTATAATCACTGGATAATAATAAATTTGGACTTGCTACTGGTGGATGTAGCCCAGGGATTGGGTGAACCACGTTAAATCATGGTGCCTTGTGTTCTCTTTTATGCGATCTACTATTTTTTTGGTATTGGTTATATTTGCATGTAAATATTATTTCTATCTAAGGTTTATTTCTATCTAAGGTCAATCCTAACAAGTACCATCAAATTCACATCAGAGAAGGAGATGAGTGAAAGACTATCTTTAAAATAAGGGAAGGATTGTATGAGTGGTTAGTCATACCTTTTGGTATAACGAATACACCAAACACTTTCATGAGGCTCATGAAAGAGGTATTGAAAGAACTTTTGGGTAAATTTTTCATTGGTTACCTAGATGATATTTTGATCTTTAGAAAAGAAATTGGAGGAGCATTTGATGCATATTCATAAGGTGTTTTATAAATTAAGGGAAGAAAAATTGTAAATAAATATAAAGAAGTGTAATTTTGTGAAGGAGTCAATGTACTTGGGATTTGTAGTATCAATAGAAGATCTAAAAATAGACCCAAAGAAAGAGAAGGCTATCTTGAATGACATACTCAAAGGAGTATGACTGAGGTAAGATCTTTCCGTGGACTATCTAGTTTTTATAGAAAGTTTATAAGAGGTTTTAGCAGTATTTGTGGGCCTTTGACTGAAACAATGAGAGGGGATAAGAAAGAATTTAAGTGGACTATATGAGCATATAAGAGTGTTAGTTTGTGGTGGCTGATCAAGGAAGTACTATACATACTTCATAATTCTTTGGAGTTTAGGCCCTATTTTATCAGGAATTTTGGGCTGACACATTGTTATTGATTATAACTTTAAAGCGACAAAAATACTTGTATAAAAGAGCTTAGGGTTAGAGATTCACATAATGTGTGATGCAAAAATTGCTTCTTGCAGTGTTATTGAGCTATAAGAGATTACATATTGTAATCAATGGATCATAATAATATTGGACTTGTTGTTTTGGGGAAGTAGCCCAAGGATTGGGTGAATCACATTAAATCTTGGTGTCTCGTGTTCTCTTCTATGTGATTTATTAGTTTTTGATGTTGTTTATATTTGCATGTAATTTTTATTTCTTTTTGTGTTTAATCCTAACAAGTGGTACTAGAGAGAGGTTGTTTTTCAATTATTCTCTATAGGAAAGTCTCATTGTTGAGTGAAAGTGATGGAAAATGAAGGTAAGTTGAAGGTGGAGAAGTTTAATGGGAAGGAATTTCAATGATGGAAGATGCAAATGGAGGACTAACTTTATCAGAAGGATTTATGGAAGCCATTGGTAGGAAAAGCCAAGAAACAAGGAACTATGAAAGATGAGGATAGAGAGATTTTAGATAGAAAGACACTTGAAAGTATTCAGTTATGCATGGAACCATCGGTGACATTTAACATTACAAAAGTGAAGACGATCGAAGAGTTGATAGAAACTCTAGCAAAATTATATGAAAAACCCTCCACGATATTTCTCATGAAATTTTTATTTAATATGAAGATGGTAGATGCTGGATCTATTGTGGATCATTTTAAATAAGTTTAATACTATTACTAGTCAGTTATTTTCTGTGGGTATTAATTTTGATAAAGAAATTAGGGCTCTCTTGATTTTGTGTTCTTTGCCTGAAAGCTGGAATGGCTATGAGTAATTATGTTTTTGGATATAATACCCTAAAATTTGATAATGTGATTGGTGTTATTCTAAGTGAGGAAACTTGTAGGAAAATCTTAGGTGGATCTACATTAGGAAGTTCTTTGGATGCACAAAGCAGGGGTAGAATGACTAAGAGAGGAAACAATTCTGGGAGCCATAGGAAATCAAAAGGAAAGTCAAAGGGAAAGAGGTCTCAATCCAGAGTGTTAGGATAAACCATGGACAGAAATAAAAACTACATGCAAATATAACCAATAATAGAAAATAATAGATCACATAGCAATGACTACAAGGCACTAAGATTTAACGTGGTTCACCCAATCCCTGGGCTACGTCCACTAAACAGAAAGTTCGATCTTATTACAATCCAGTGATTACAACCTGATTACAATCCGTAATCCCTTATAGCTCAATACTGTCACAAGAACCAATTTTGCATCACAACATAATGAAAAATACCCAACCCTAAACCCTTTTATACAATTATTAAACTATTTTAGGGTTATAACATGTCGGCCATATGTCGGCCATAATATGTCGGCTACCATGTTAGCCACGGCCCAAAAATTTATGAAGTATGTAGAGTACTTTCCTAATCAGTTACCATAATCTAACATAGAGGACCAAGAAATTGTTCGTACTATGGTAAACTAGGGCATAAGAAGACAAATTTCTAGACTCGAAAGAACAATGAAGGAGATAAGCCAGACAGGAACAAGGAGGCAAACATGGTAAGTAAAAAATTCAAAGAGGATGTTTTTCTTCTTTCTTTAGAAAGTGTTGATGATTCATTGGTTTTAGATTCTGGAGCTTCATTTCATGCTACACCTCATAGAGATTATTTTATTGATTATGTCCAAGGGAATTTTGGGCTTGTTTATTTGGGGGATAATGAACCCTGTTAGATTGTTGGAAAAGGAAAAGTTAAGATTAAGTTGCAGAATGAGAATTATTGGCTACTACATGAGGTAAGACATGCTCCAAGATTGAGTAGGAATTTAATTTTAGCAAGGAAATTTGGTGATAGTAGTTATGTAGTTACTTTTAAATATAAAAATTAGAAGGTTTCAAAAGGTTCCCATTGTAGTAGCAAAAGGTGTGAAAGTAGGAACCTTATATCTTTGTACAGGTCATATTGTTCCTTCTACTTTGGTTGTTTCAAAGAAAGATGAATGTCTAGGAATAATTTTTGTAGATGAGTAGGGAGAACAAACACATGTTGTAGATTTTGATATAGCGCTATGGCACCAGAGACTTGGGCACATGAGTGAGAAAGGTATGAAATTACTTCATTGAAAGAAAGTTTTACTAGGCCTAAAAAATTTGCTAACATGAATTTCTGTGAAAGTTGTGTGTATGGAAAACAAAAGAGAGTGAGGTTTGTGAAGAGTGGGAAGGAAAAGAAAAGTGAGAGATTAGAGCTTGTGCATACAGATGTATGGGGACCAGCTTAGGTATCTTCCCTTGTTGTTTCTCATTATTATGTTACATTTATTGATCATGCAACTAGAAAAGTATGGATTTATTTCCTTAGATAGAAATCTAATGTATCCCAAAATTTTAAGAAATAGAAATGCTTGGTTGAAAATGAGATTGGTAAGAAATTAAGATGTCTTGGATCTTATAATGGTGGTGAGTATTGCAGTCATGAATTTGAAGATTATTTCTCCAATAATGGTAATCATAGACATAAAACTGTTCCAAGGACTCCATAGGAAAATGGAGTGGCTGAACACATGAACATGATTATAATGGAGCATATAGGAAGCATGAGGCTACATGTAGAGTTTCCCTTAAACATGTGGGCAAAAGCTATCAATACTATTTTATATTTTATTGATAGAGGTCCCTCTACTCCTTTGGATTGTGGTATTCTAGAGGAAGCATGGAATGGTAAGAAGGTGAGTTATTCTTTTCTCAAAACCTTCGATTGTGAAGCATTCACTCATATAGATTATGAAAATAGAACCAAGATGGAAGCTAAGTCAAAGAAATGTGTATTTTTTAGATATGGCATTGATGAATTTTTTTATAGGCTTTGAGATTTTGAAAATCATAGAATTGTAAGAAGCAGGGATATCATATTCAATGAGAGAGTGTTGCACAAAGATCTATTGTAGCAACATGAGAAGAAAGAAGATGATTATGTAATATTGAATGACACTCCAAAAGATGATGTTCCAACAATTCCTCATGATCTACAAAAATTTCAACAACAAATACCACACACCCCAGTAAATGTTAGATGATCAACAAGGCTAAGTAGACCTCTAGAAATACTTTCTGCTTCTTTGTACTCTATTTCACTTACAGATGCCTATGAACCTAAATGTTATGATCAATCTATGTAGGTGGATACTAAGATTTACTGGGGTCCTACAATGACAGATGAAATAAACTCCTTGCTAAAAAATAAGACTTGGGATTTATGCAAATTACCTGAAGGTAAACATTCTTTATAGAATAAATGAGTTTATAGGTTGAAAGAAGATGATGGAGGTAATAAAAGATTTAAAGTCAGATTACTTGTAAAAGGATTTGAACAAAAAAAGGGCATTGATTTTGATGAGATATTCTCTCTTGTTGTAAAAATGACTTCTACACACACTGTTTTAAGTATTGTGGCTACTGAAGATTTGCATTTAGAGCATCTTGATGTTAAAAAAACCTTTTTTCATGCTTATTTGGATGAAGAGATATATATGACACATCCATAGGGATTTGAGGTCAAAGATAAGGAGAACTTAGTGTGCAGATTGAAGAAAAATTTACATGGCTTGAAGCAAGCACCTTGGCAATGGTATTTGAAATTTGACAGTTTTATGCGTGAGCATGAATACAGTAAGTGTCATTCAGATCATTGTGTTTACTTTAAGAGGTTGGATGATGACAATTATATCATTTTATATTTATATACTAATGATATGCTTGTAGCTGGGTCTAACATGGATCACATTAAGGGGCTGAAATGTTAGTTAGCATATTCATTTGCTATGAAGGATTTGGGGGCAAAAAAAAAATCCTTGTTATGAAAATTTGCAAAGATAGGAAGAATAAAAAATTGAAATTATCTCAGGCTGATTATATTGTGAAGTTGTTGCAATGTTTCTCTATAAAGAATGCTAAAGTTGTTAGCACACCTTTATCTGGTTATTTGAAGTTGAATAAGGAGATGTGTCCCAAGACACAAGAAGAGGAGGAGAAGATGTCCAAGGTATCTTATGCTTCAACTGTAGGAAGCTTGATGTATGCTATGGTATGTACAAGTCCACATATTGTACATGCAGTGGGAGTCGTTAGTAGGTATATGAGTCATCTAGGAATTGAGCATTAGAATGCAGTAAAATGGATTCTTAGATGTTTGAGAGGAACATCTAGTAAGTGTTTACATTTTGGAGGCTATACTACTAATTTACAGGGCTATGTTGACTTAGATTTGGAAAAGGATATTGATACCAAGAAAAGTACTACATGTTATGTATTTACTATTGGTGGAGCAATAGTGAACTGGGTCTCTCAGTTGTATAAGGTTAATGCTTCATCCACTATAGAGGCAGAGTATGTTGTTACTATGGAGGCAGCCAAGGAGGTGATATGGATTCATTTCTTCTTAAAAAAATTGGGACACCCTTAGAGGGATAATTATTTATTTATAGATACTCAGAGTGTTATTCATCTTGCAAATTTTTTTTCTTTGCATTCAAAGATAAAACACATACAATTGTGGTACCATTTCACCTGGTTAGCTTTGGATGATGGATAGTTAAAGCTGGACAAGATACATATAGATGATAATCCAATAGATATGTTTATAAAGGTAGTGACAAGGGAGAAGCTAAACTCCTCTTCAGCTTTGGTTGGTCTTCTAGACTAAACATAATAAAAGAACAATAGAGTCTAGGGTGGTTTGATCTAGTGGGAGCATCATAGAGTAGAGACATAACTATAGGATCAGTCTCCAAGTGGGAGATTGTTGTTTAATGTGGAGCCTGATCAGTCCCCAAGTGAGAGATTGTTAGTTTGTGGTGACTGGTCATGGAAGTACTATACATACTTCATACTTCTTTGGGTTCAGGCCCTATTTTATCAAGGATTTTGGGCTGACAAATTTGTAATTAATTAGGACCCTAGAGGGACAAAAATACTTGTATAAAAGAGCTTAGGGTTAGGGAGTTTCATAATGTGTGATGCAAAAATTGCTTCTTGTGATGGTATCAAGATGTAAGGCATTACAGATTGTAATCAAGTTGTAATCAATGGATCATAATAATATTGGACTAGCTGTTTGGTGGATGTAGTCCAAGGATTGGGTGAAATATGTTAAATCTTGGTTTCTTGTGTTCTCTTCAGTGTGATTTATTAGTTTCTAATATTTCTTATATTTGCATGTAATTGTTATTTTTTTCCATGGTTAATCCTAAAAAATAGTTTTAATATGTTGAAATAGAAAGTTATAGAGCAATTTATATTAGCACTTCCAACTTTTATCAAGGTGTTTCAAGTAGATTGTGATAAAAGTGGTAATGTAATAGGATTTTTTTTGAACCAAGAAGGTAGATTTGTTTCATTGAGAAATTGAATGATGCCAAAAGAAAATATTATGTTTATGATCAAAAATTTGTAATATCCCTATCCAAATCTAATTGAAACTTGCTACATTTTCTTTTAGGAATTTTGTCAAACACTTGTACAATAGAGGGATATATGACTGATTTTATTTTTAGTTTGTTTTCAGAATAAGAAAGATGACTTCTAATATCATAGGATGACTGAAAAATGACTTCTCTTCTGCTTAGTCTACACCTAACATGAAATGCAACTCTTTTTATTTTTTCTTGATGCAATATATGACATCTATTCAATGCAAATTAACACTTACAACCAAGTGACATTTTGTCAAATAGTTGGCATGCAAACTAACATTATATTTCAAACTTCAAAATTGATATTTTGCTGATATAATTTTTTTGATATAAAATCAAGTTACAATGCCTTCAACAATCTAACTAGACTACCCATACAAAGCCACATAGATGTACTTTCAGATAATGCATAAACATGAAGATAAAATGACGGAACCTGAGATTGGTAGGCAGCTTTAAAATTGATCAAATTCGATCATGGACTGTAGCGGTATTGTTCACAACACTTTAGCAATACTATTCATGACCCTTGTAGCGATGGCACTGTAGTAGATGGGTATGAACATCCTAATATGCCTCCGAATTCATTGCTTAACTCCTTCCAAAGTGCAGATAAAATGAGGGCATCGAATGACCCTCAAATCTGAAGTGTATCTTCTTCATGAATTGCTACAAAAACTCAATAAGCTTCAATGAGATGACTGATATATCACCTCCATCAAATGCAACAATATCAGCTGATAGTTTCACAACCTCAAAGTTGTCAATCAAAGAGAGTTATCATTCTCAATGACTAAAATATCCTATAGAAACCCTTGGCTCCACAAGTACACAAGCAAATGTCAATATCAAATCTGGATGCCCTACAATGAGGCTCTCTCTATTTATTCTATTCCTTCACCCTTTCTAGAAGAATAGAAAATATTATTTTATTGCACTTTTCTAGAAGCTTCCTCCTTTCCAACAATAATTAGTTGTGCTTCTAGAAGATTCCTTTTTCCATATAATATAATATTATTTTAGTGATTTATGATTTAATATTTATTTTAGTCACTATTTAATTAAATTAATTAAATATAAAGTCACCTTTTAATTTTTAAATTATTTGATGACTTTATAAGAAATTAGTTTAATTATTTCACCTTATTTCTCCACTTAGCCTTCAAAGAATGAAAGGCTAAGAACTCCATTGAGAGACTAAAAAGATGGGGACATTATAGAATTTTACACTATAGTTCAGACATTGAAGAAGTGGAGACCCTATCTTCTTCTTAAGGAGTTTTTTTTGTATACTGATCATCAAGATTTGCAATATTGGAATAGTCAAGGAAAATTGAACCAAAGGCATTTGAAGTGGGTTGAGTTTTTGTAGAGTTATACATTTCTTTTGAAGCATAGGAGTGGGAAGTCTAATAGAGTTGCAGAGGCTCTTAGTAGAAGAACACTTTTGCTGACAAAGAAGTAGATTTAGGTGTTTTGGTTCAAGGAACTCAAGAGTTTGTATCCAACGGATCCTGATTTTGTGAAACTTGAAAGGCTTGTACATAACCTGTTACACTTAATAGGTTAAAGTGGTTGGATTTCATAATCCAAAATGGTATGCTATTTAAAGGAAGTTAGTTATGCATTCCCAGAAGTTCTATGAGGGAGAATCTCATTAAGGAGAAGCATAGTGGAAGATTGGCTGGACATTTTTGGAGGATAAGACCATTGCTTTGGTTGTTGAGAATTATTACTAGTCATAGTTGTAGAAAGATGTGAAGAAGTTTGTGTAGAGTTACAGAGTATGTTAGATGGAAAAGAGGTGTAAAGAAGAATACTGGGTTGTATTAGCCATTACTTGTACCATAGAAGTCATGAGAGGATTTCCACATGAATTTTATTTTTGGTTTACCAAGGACACAATGAGGGTATGATTCCATATTTGTGGTGGTTGGAAGATTTTTAAAGATGGCACATTTCATTCCGTGCAAGAAGACTAGTGATGTTATTCGTGTGGTAGAGTTGTTTTTTAGAGAAGTGGTGAAACTACATGGTTTGCAAAGAGTATAGTTTCAGATTGAGATACCAAGTTTGTTGGATATTTATGATGTACATTGTGGAAGAAATTAAAGACAAATTTGAAGTTAGTTCATCACACCATCCATAGACTGATGGATAAACATAAGTTGTGAACCAGAGTTTGGATAATTTACTGAGATGCTTGGTTGGAGATAAAGCAAAGGATACCACAAATAGAATATGCATACAATAATATTGTCAATAAGGGTACTCTAGATTGTGTATGGGAACAATCCCAAGAATACTTCTAAATTGAGGCAATTGGATAAAGAAGAAATAAGAAGTGCTGAAGTAGAAGAATTTGTTGAACATTTGAAGAATATCCATGAGGAGTTGAGGAAGTACACTATTAAGATAAATACATAGTATAAAGCTAAGGTAGATATAGAAATGAGGTATAAGGAATTTTAGATTAGAGATGAAGTCATGGTTCATTTAAAAAAGAAGTATTTTCCATTGTGTACATGTAATAAGATGAAAATTGAGAAGTTTGGATTGTGCAAGATAGTGAAGAGACATGATTCAAGAAATATTTATAAAGTGGAATTACCTGCTAAATTGAATATTTCACTAGTATTTAACATTTTAGTTTTGCTAGAGTATTATGAAGGAGGTGATGGAGATGAAGTTGCAGAAGCACAATGGAGTAATCCAACAACTAGTTTAACTACAAAGGAGATTGAGGGGATACTAGATGATCATGGTGGTAAAATTACAAGGAATAGAACTTATGAAGAGTACTTGGTCAAATGTAAATGAAGGCCAAGAGAGAATTCATCATGTCTAGCAAGGGAGGAGGTTAATCATCTTAGTTTTCCTCTGAACACCTTAGACATGATGGGGTCACTTCTCAAGTTACCCTTGGTATTTGATGCAGGGGCATCATGGGTGTAAGAGTAATCTTGCATCACCCAATTTTTTTTTCTTTTTGTTTCTTGAATAAGGGTTGTCTTAGTGTAGAGTTATCTTTTTTGGAGGCTTGCTACTTAGTAAGTCAATCATACAAGCTCATAATATCCTCATTTTAGAGGTGGATGTTCATCTTGGATATATCAACCTACCAGTTGAGGCTCAATGCCACATTATGAGTATTCATTGATTTATTGTGGATTTTGGTGTTCAATTTTGGTATAAAAACTTCAGGTTCACTTTTGAAGATGTTACAAGCCCTAGATGAGCTTTTATATGTGGTCAACTAGAGTTTTCCCTAGTTGGGCCCTATAGATCAGAAGCTAGGAATTCTAAAAAGGGGTTAGAATAGACAATTAGAGCAATGATTCAAAATTAATGGCTTTCCAAAGTTGGTCCAACCAAATTCTCAAAATAAGTTTCAAATGTGTATCAAGCCAACTCTATATGTAATTTTAAAGTTAGTTGGTCTCAAGGGTTAGGGTTTGATGTCTAGAAACTTCATGGGTGGTGTAAAAAATGCCTATTTAAGGAATGCTCATACATTATCTAGTACAACTCTAGGTGATAGTTCACAACTCTTTGTTGCAAATTACTGTAAGGAAGGCATCCATGTGGGTTTGCATATTTTATTTAAAAATTCTATAATTTCACATTTGTAGCAATAATAAGAAGCCCATATTGTGTTCTTGCCAATTGATGTTGTTTCTTTGTTTCTGTTATATATTTTTAGTACTAAGGGGAGAATCCTTCATAAAAAATGAGAATCTAGAAAAAAGAGTAAAAATAGAACAACAAATGAAAGACACAAATATATTACATAACAAAAATCTTATCAAAATTTGCAGCCATTGACCCTACAATATTCTCATGACATTTGACATAAATAGATTACTACACTTACTTGCCTCTAGCAAAGATGAGGTTGTTGGAGGCATTGATATTCCTAATGTATGCACCCTAAAATAATCACCTATACTATGTGTCTCCATTCTTCAATTTATCAAATGATGGATTCAATTTATCAATTTCCTAAATCAATTCCTTACAATATTTTCAATTCAAATTATTTTCTTGATCAAATCGTAATTAATTTAATTATTTCAATATTTCTTAAGGTTTGACCATTTCATCAATAATATTATTTAATTAAAAGAAAATCTCTCTTTTAATTAAATAATTTTATCTTATTTAATTAAAATCTCTCTTTTGATTAAATAATCTTATCTTATTTAATTAAAAGAAAATCTCTCTTTTAATTAAATAAATAAATCCCCACTTAAAGCTCTTTTTTCGATGAAAAAGGAAATAAATTAAATAAATCAAATAAAAATAAATAAATATTCCTTTGTTGCACATATTTCTAAGTGGTGGGCTTTTTCTTCTCACTTTCCTTTTTAGGGGTTTATCACACATTACTCTTGATGATGCATTCCTCCCCACACTTTCCTTTATAAGGAGCCCTCTCCTCATTTTCATAGATCAAGACTTGATTGTTATGTTGCAGGTTTGGAGAGAAATTTTAGAGGAGAGCTTGAGCACTTAAGCTTGGACATTGCAACTTCTCTTTTCTTGTCTTCTTCTCTCATGCATCCATGGAAATCCATTTAGATTACTCTTGCACTTGCATGTTAGATTAGATTTATCTTTCCTTTCATAGAATAATCTTGTATTTGCATTTTCTTTCATATATTAGTTTTCTTTTATGCATTGTTATCATATAGAATAGCTTCCATTTTCATTTACATGCATATTTAATGATCATGGAGACTAGAACTCTTTCTTTTCCTCTTTGAATCTCTCATTTTATGGTGTACTTGCATGGGCACAAACTATGTCTAAATTGAGGGCCTCCATTATAAACCCTTGCACTCCATGAATAGAGAGCTATGAGTCACCATTTGAGACCTCATCCTTGAGAAATATTGGATATAATGATTCATAGAAGTGTGTCAACATTTTATCACACACCTAAAACCTATACTATTGCACTTGTCTAACTATATTTAAAGCACATATACACTAATGCACAAGTGCTTCCCATAGTGAAGAAAATTCACTCTTTTAGCATCATCATTGAAATGCAAGCAACCATAAGTAATAGTTATGAGACCTCTTCCAGAACATATTAGGTATACACAAATTAGCAAGGGGAAAAATGATTTGAACCAAAGGTCAACACCCAAAGAAAAAGAAATTTATGTGAGGAAGTGAGAAAACCTCACACACAAGCATGTTCCTATAAGATTTATTAACCTCCATGGGTGAATTGAGACAAAGAGAGAATGTCTTGAATTGGTGGAGAAAGTTAAATTTTTCCAAATTATATTGTTGGCATGATCAAATAGAATTTTTCCGAATGAAATCAAACTTAGAATTTTAAAACTTAGGCACATCATCAAAATGAGCAACATTATGATCCTCTTCTCGAAACATGTGTTCCTACTCAAGAACATTGTAAAAATTAAATAATATACTCATAGTTGATTATGTTGAGACAATTTTCATTAACACAACCATTTAGATCATATCAAGATCAATTTTCTAGGGTATAGATCATGGAAAATCTCCAGCATACAAGCTCCCCTTTACTGGATGCAATTCTTCTGGGATCTAGTCTACTATAGGCCTTTTGATGGAAGTAAGTAAAACTGCCATGACTAATTCTGAGGCATTGACTCTGCAAGATGGTGGCAGTCTTCCTCCCCTTTCAAATCCTAGCAAGGGTTTCTTTTCTAATTCACCCCTCTCATTCTAGGCACATCTCTTCTCTATTGGGAGGGACTCAAAATGATTCTCTAGCCTCTCATTCTATGATAGATGAGGCAATCTTGAATAAGGTTATTGTGTGGAAGGAGGTTGTTTTGAGGGTATGTAAAGCACAAATGGTATTGACCATTGTACTGGTGGGATTTTGGGGACTCATTCTTAACCCTCTATTTCCAAATCCTTTCCTACCTGTAAATCTATTTTAATCAATTTGGAGGAAGATGCTATTTTGGATATTCAATAGCACACTGTGGCCCTTGATGTGGATTCAATTATCTATCTTAGGGGCTTTTGGCCTTCACTAAAGGAGCTCCACATGTGGATTTCCATGTTTTGGGATCCATATCTTACAAACTTTGTATAGATTTTTCCTATGGTTAGGGAATTTTTTATAGCCAAATTTGATAATGCAGATGATAGGAGAACCACTCTATGTGATCATTTCTTCACATGGAAAAACAATTTCCCTCTGATGATGAAACTTTGGCATAACGACTTTAATCCGATCGTTGAATCCTTCTACAAAATGCCTATCTGGATACATCTTCCTAATCTACTTCTTCATCTTTAGCATGATTCATTCTTTGAAGAAGTAGGCAATTCTTTAGGTGATTTCTTGATTGTAGATTTATAATCTTCTGACATATTGCATTATACTTATGCTAGGATTCTTGTTGATATCAATGCCTCTAAAGTGTTGGAAATGTAAGAGTGTAACTAAGAGGGAAAGGGTGAATTAATTACCACAAAAATAATTCCTTGTTCCCTTAGGTGTCAATACAAACTTTTACTGATCATGCAATACTGTTCAACTTAGTTAACAAAGCAATCTTAAGATTATTAATCTATTTTATCCTTTAGTAACTTAGTTGTAGAACCATAAAGCATAAGAAAATAAAATGAACATAGATGACACAAAGATTTAACATGGAAACCCAATTTGTGAAAACCACCTTGCAACTAGTCACAATATTTTTCACCTTTTGGAAGTGAGCCCTTTGAGGATTCAACCCTGTTAAAGGTTACAAAACATACTGTTAAGTATGACCCTATTAGGAGTGGCCTAGTTAGAGGTCTTTGAAGACTTCAATCTTGAAATGTCATCTTGTTACAGGATTTACAAAATGACTGTTAAGTCAACTCTGTTAAGAGATTTTTTTTTTGCTACAATGGTTAGAAAGTAACAACAATTTGACCTGATTAAAGAAGCAATTAACTTTGTTGATTTAGATCTCTATTATGTTTTGACTTCTGGATCCTTCCTAATCAAACATTTTTTGCAACTTATCTTCCACATTTTCCTATTCTTCCTTTTCCTTCAATCACATATCCATCTTATTTCATATTCCAATTGTACACTTTATCCTTACAACTTGACCTTTCTTATATATCATAAGCTAGGACAAGTCAGCTTGAGTACCCTTCCAAAACAATAACAAAAATAGTTGGCTTCAATTAGTTAAACATTTGACAAATGTATTCTACTATCATTAGGTCAACACTAGGATTGAAAACTCAATTAACACTATGACTCCTTTGATGTCTGACCACTCAGTCAATACTACAAGCCCTTTGATGCTTGACCACTTGATCAATACTGCAAGCCCTTTGATTCCTGACCACTCAGTCTATACTTCAAGAAGGGATTCCTTTATTAACCAAGTGCTTAGTTAATACTAGAAAGTCTTCTTTATCTGACTGCCCAATTAATTTTAGATATACAAGGTTAATACTAAAAACTCTACATTGCTTCGTTAATACTGACATTTGTGTAACATCAATGACAACATACAATTGAATAATTGTTTTCAACAAACTACCTCTTTGGCATTGATGGAAAGACAACATGTCGACATAAACTGATATAGGTATGAGCAATTGTATGCTATCCTTAGTTTTATTATGATTCTCATCCATACCAACTCCCTTTGAGATTTTTGTTGGATTTTTCTCTGCTACTTTTCTTGTCAACATTCTGTTGTGAGATTCTATCAATTTTCTCCCTCTTTGTTGTACATTCAATCATCTGAATATCTTCCTTCCATTGGGATAAAACAAATCTCACTCTTTCTCATTGACACTAAACTTCCTTCAATCTTCCATGTTGACACACTTAATTCTCCCTCTTTGACATCAAATTGCAAAGGATATAGACTTCTAAAGTTACAATGTACCTTTGTACTTATTCATATGAATTATTCTTTGTATTTCACACCTAAAGTGTGATAGTCTACATCAATTTGATAGATCTTCAATGAAATTTGGTTGATGCCTCACTATATTTTTCTCTAGTGATCATCAAATAGGGGAATAACCCCTAGTTTATTTCTTAGATACATAAATGCATCCTTAGTCCTTAGTAAATATATTTTCTATCTGCTCCTTGGTGTTCACATATTCTAGTCTCACTTCTTTGTCTTGAACCAATTTCCTTGAGAAATGATATTTGATTGCAATATGTTTTGTCTTTGTGTGCATCATAGGATTTTTGGATACATTGATTGCACTTGTGTTATCACAATAAATAACTATTGGTTCCTTGATTTATTCCTTTTTTTCGTTACATTAATTTCTTGATCCACATTATGTTAGAGCAATTGATTGCTATAGCAACATACTCTACCTCTATTGTGGATTGAGAAATACAATTATGTTTCTTGCTTGTCCAAGACACTAACCTCTTTCGAAGAAAGAATTCTCCTCCACTAGTAATTTTCATGTCATCAATGCTTACTTCCCAATCTACATCAGTAAAAGATATGAAATCAAGATTTCCTCCTTTCTTATACCATAAACCATATTCTTTAGTTCCTTTAGATACCTCAAAATTCTCTTTAGTGCCATCATGTGATTCTCTTTTGGATTAGCATAAAATCTTGCAACTATGCCAATTAACAATGCAATACTAGGTCTGGTGTGTACCACATACTACAGTTTTCCAATCATTGATCTATAAGTAGTCTATTTACCTCCTTTGAATCATCATTCTTTGAGAATTTATGTCTAGTAGACATAGGTGTTCTAGTTGGCTTGGAATATTCCATTCAAAATACTTTCAATGTTTCCCTGATGTATTTTGACTGAGTGATGTATATGCCATCCTTCATTTGATGACCTTGTAGACCCACAAAGAATTTAACTCTCCAAACATAGACATTTCAAATTATTTCCTCATTTCTTTAGAAAATGACTTGCATAACATCTCATGTCCTCCAAGTATGATATCATCTACAAATATTTTTGCAAGTAATATCTTGTCCTGTGGTCCTTCCTTAATATAAAAATTGCTATTATCATTTGTCTCTTCAAAACCAATTCTTACCAGTTATCCATGTAATCTTTCATACCATGCTCTAGGAGCTTGCTTCAATCCATATAAAGCTTTATGAAGTTTACATACCATGTCTCTTTTTCTTGGATCAATGAAACCTTCAAGCTATTCAATGTAGACTTCTTCTTCTAGGACTCCCTATGATCCTCTAAAAGGCCATTATTTTGGGAACCTTTTATCTTGTTTTTAGGCAATTATCTTGCAAGAAAAATTTAATGAATCTATGGTTTAAGCAAACAAACTTATGTTTTTATGAATAAATTATCTATATGTTAAGAAATGAATATTGAAGTATAGATTGTTCAAATATGCTATGTGTGCTTGAATCTATGGATTTCTATGGTTTGATGAAGGAATATTACATGCTAATAAATATCTTCTCATCCATGCTATGTTTGGGTAGGTTTCTTCCATGTTATATTTTTGGAGGAATTAAAACACAATTGATAATATTTCTATTGTGAACTTTATGATCTATAATTAATCCTTGATGATGGAGTGATCATAGAAGGAGGAATTTGTTGAAGCTTTCTTTTAAATAATTTTTTTTGTAACCTTGAAAGGGAAATTTTCCTAGTTTTGGCTGGAAGAAAGACATAATAGATTGTTCTAATTAGTAGTGTGTAATCTTACTTTTAGATGTAACCTCTTGTTATGAATGAATAGAATATAGAGCTTAAGTTTCCACTTTTAGACTTGATCATTTTTCTATTCACTCATCCAAGGGGGCCCACTTGGTGAGTGAACTACTTTGCTAGAATAAATTTTATTTCTTTGTTCATTTTCTTTGCAAAGTAGAAATCTGATGTTCCTACAGCCATTGATAATTGAATCATTGAACTGTTCCTACAACATAGGTGCATAAGTAGATTTACTATTTGTAGAATTACCTTAAGCTTTAAGGAAAAATGTCATTTTAGTTCTTTTAGCATTCCTTTTCTATTTTGGTTGTAATGACTTAAAGAGGAATCAGAGCATATACTTTGCAACCACCCTTTCAAGCTTATGCTCCCAGGTTGACAAATGAAATGAAGTCAATATGTTGTTCTTAGAAAAATACATGATTTTGTTTAGTCATAGAGTCATTGTAGAAGGATGTACACTTCTTTGTTACTAAGGTAATTAGCTAACCAACCATTTTGGTGCCATTTCTAGGGAAGGTGTCAATTTGATTTAACCCTAAAGTCATTATATTAGATTAGATTTTGCATTATTTTGCATGCATAGAAGAAGAGACCCCTTTGGGAGATTTCTTTCTCGTAACATTCAAGAAGACATTTTTATCCAAAACTTGGAGAACTTGAAGAACCTCAAAATTAGAATGAAGAAGAACCTTTTGAAAATCCATTCATTGCTGCCCAAAAATGAATACTATCATCCTCTGATGAATCCTTGTATCTAAATTCTCTCTTTGCTAAACCTTAATACGAAGATAATCCACTTTCTCTTGCCATCTATCAAGCACCATTAGTAGTACCTCCTGTAGGAATGGCTCAACCTCAACCAACATTCCCTTTTCCTATTCCTACTCAACAAGGTAATCAAAATTTGAAGAACATACCTACTGATGCACTCCCTAATTTTTATAGCTTGATCACTAAAGACCCTAAAATTTTTCTCTTTGAGTTTGATATACAATGTAGAACTTATGACGATACAAGTAATGCCCAAAAATTGAAGTTGTTTCCTTCTACACTCAGAGAAGCTACTCTGAGATGGTTCATGGGGTTGGGTGCCAATGCTATAGGAAATTGGCTTGCAATGAGCAATATGTTTCTCACAAAGTATGAGGAATTCTATAGAGGTCAAGATTTAAAAGGGGATGAAATTTTTAAAATTTCTCAAAAGGATGATGAAACCTTGGAAGATTATGTTTCCCAATTCATGTTAAATTTACAGTGTAACACACAACATCAATTGAATGAGGAATCCAAGAAACATCTTTTTCTGAGAGGTGTAAATGAAGGAAGCATAAAAGCTTTAGAACTTATGGTAGGAGGGGATATCACTCAAAAGACTTGGACTAAGATACAAAGTATATGCCTAAATTACTCTAGAGCTACTGTCAAGAAAGGTGGGGGACTTAGAGATCTACCACACTTCAAGAAAGAAATCATTGATGATGTAGCCACTTAGTTGGAAACCATGTAAGCTTCAAGAAAGAAAGATGAAGCTGATGCCATGTTGACTGAATATTGTCCATATTGTAGAGAAAAGAAAAAGCACTATAGATGTAAGTCTGTTGCAAGTGCGGAGACACAACCAATGCCAATCGAGTTCAAAGCCATTGATGAAAATGGAGAGGTGCTTTATGTTGCTCAAATAAGACCATGGGCTCAAAGAAAAGGTATGCCACAAGACCCTCTTCAAAGTTATAATAATAATAATCAATAGATTTTTTTTCAAAATACTAGTTTTGGTGGAAATCATAGTTGGTAACAACTTCAATAATGTTGGCAACAACCTCAACAGGGTTGGCAACAACCTCAACAAGGTTGGTAGCAACCTCAAAATTGGAGTACCCAAAATAGTCAACCAATCTTATTGCCACCAACTCAGTAGCAAGCTCTACTGACTCATCCTATAGCTATAAATAATCCTACCGAGCAGACCCAATTACCAATTGAACCTATTCCTAATCTAAGCAATACTAATAGTAGGCTCAACAAAAAATCTATGCCATCTCATTGAATGATATTCACTTAAGGTTAGGTACCACTCTTCCTATATCCCAAAAACCTATAATAACTAAAGTTGAGGATCCTTTGACTAGGCATACAGATGAGTCAAATAACATACCTCTCTTGTAGCCAAAAAAACCTCCATTTCCCCATAGGTTGATAAAACAAGGCCAATCCACATAGAACCATGCAGTCATTGATTTTCTTAATCAACTAAAACAAATGACAGTAAAAATACCATTGTTGGATTCTATTAAAAAAGTTCCTACCTATACTAAAGCTATTAAGAAAGCATGCATTAAGCAACTAGGAAGGAAGAAGAAAGATCCAAAAACCATTCATGTCCTAAGATAGTTGTCTAACTTAATGCTAGAGAAATTAACTATACCCAAATACTCTAACCCTGAGAGTCCTATAGTTATAGTCACTATTCATGGGATCCAAGTTCAAAATGCTTTGGTTGACCTAAGAGTATCTATTAATGTCATGAAATTTGAGGTATTGTCTTGGTTGCATATCATTGGCCTTAGAGAGACCCCCACCATCCTACAACTTTCTAATAGCTTTACTATTAAACTAGATGGGATGATAGAAGATGTTATAGTTACCCTAAACTCCTAGAAATATCCAATTGATTTTGTTGTTTTCTCCCCAAAGGATACTATGGGAGGATATCCTTTGATCTTAGGGAGACTATGGTTAGTCACTACATATAATTATATAGCTTTCCAATCTAGAAAGATGACAATATCCAATGGTGTTCATATTAAGAACTTGACTTTGCACTCCCCTGCTCAACCATTGTTACAGGATGACCTAGTAATCTAACTAGACTTGGGTGATGATGATCTAGAAGCCAATTGCATCCATAAATTGATAATGATAGGTAGAGAATCATTTATAACTACTTGAGAAGAAGATGGAATAGTTTCATCCATTATTCTAAATGAATATGGAACAAAATCTCCAATATGTCCTCAAGTTGAATGTATCTTAGAAACCATTGTACCATCTTTGAATTCACTACATCATTTAGAAGCTTCACAAATTCTTCATTCATTATTACCTCATGAGATGGATTCTTCTCTTGTTTCCCAATTATTCATGGCAGATAAGGTTATTAAAATGGAAATTGGTCTAGACAAGGGGCTGAATGTAAACAATGCTTTATCACAATCCCAACAAGAAGTTATGTTGCAGTTATTGTAGGAGAATCAAAGTGCATTTTCTTGGGACTAAATGGACATCAAAGGATTGGATCCTATTCTCTACATTCACAAGATTTACATTAGCCCTATCTTCAAACCTACTTGACAGCCTCAGAGGAGTGTTAATCCTATCTTAAAAGATATTGTTAAGAATGAATTACAAAAATTATTAAGTGGTGGTTTTATATACCCCATCTCTGATAGTCAATGGGTATCACCCTTGGTCATAGTACCTAAAAAGGGAGGAAAATGGTGAGTTTGTGTATATTATAGGGAGCTCAATTTAGCCACTAAGAAGGACCATTTATCATTTCCATTTATAGACCAAGTCCTTGATAACCTAGCTAGTAAAAAATATTTTTCTTTTCTGGAGGGTTTTAGTGGTTACAATTAGATTCAAATAGCCCTAGAAGATCAAGAAAAAACAACCTTTACCTACCCATGGGGAATGTTTTCCTAGTCATTATTACCTTTTTTCTTGTGTGATGCCCCATCCACATTTCAATAGATTGTCATCAATATTTTTTAAGATATTTTTTGTTGACTATAGTACTTAAAAGATGTCAGGACTATAACCTTTCCTTAAATAGTGAGAAATGTTTTATGATGATGGAGGAAGGGGTAGTCCTATGCAATTTTATTTCATCAAAGGGCATCCAAGTAGATCCAACTAAGATTGAAGTTATCAGTAACTTGCCAACACTAGAGAAGCAAAAGGATGGACAATTTTTTTGGACATGCTGGATATTATAGAAGATTTATTAAAAACTTTAGTAAACTTGTAGCACCTCTCTACAACCTACTCAAAAAGGATTCTAAATTTTTTTGGGACATTAACTATGTAGCATCCTTCCTACAATTTAAGGAAGTTCTTACCAAAACACCTATTTTGAGAGGACCTAATTAGGGCCTGCCTTTTCATATTCATATAGATGCCTCAAACTATGCTATTAGTGATATGTTAGGATACAAGGTAGGCTTTGTTGAACATGCCATTTATTTCATCAAGAAGAATTTGCAAGGTACAAAATTTAATTACACAGTAGTCATCTATGCCCTCAATAAGTTTAGGTATTACATTACTGGATATGAGATATTTTTTCACACTGACCATTCTGCTATAAAATATTTGGTGAACAAGCCTGCATTTTAGGAAGACTAGTTTGATGGTTATTGCTCATGTGAGAATTCAACATCACCATAGCTAATAAACCTAGTAAGGCCAATGTGGTAGCCAAATTTTTCTCTTGGTTACATGTCCCTAATGATCCTGCAACCATTGATGATAGTTTTCCAGATGAGTACCTCTTTCTATTGGCCACACAAAACTTATGGTATGCAGATATTGCTAACTACCTCATCATAGGAAAAATGCCAATATGATTCTTTGCCCAAGCAAGGAAGTTACTAGTAGAGAAGAGCTTTAAGTATTCATGGGTTGCTGGTTTCATGTTCTATACTTTACTTGATCAAGTCATGCATAGGTATCTAAGAAAAGATGAAACATATGATATCTTGAAGGCCTATCATGATGAGCCCTATAGAGGTCACTTTGTAGCCAAAAGAACAACCTTCAAAATCTTGAACTGGGTATTATTGGCCAAGCTTGCACAAGGATGTAGCCAGCTATATAAAGAAATGTGACAAGTTCCAATGAATGGGAAGACCCACTAAATTAGATGAAATACCCCTGTAGTCTCCAGTAGTTGTCACACCCTCTAAAAAATAGGGGATTGACTTTGTAGGACCCATCAAACCTACCTCCCAAGGAAAATCCTACATTCTAGCATGCACTAATGACTAATCAAATGAGTAGAGGCTAAAGCAATGAAACACCCAAGGGATATCAATATGGAATTTTTTTTGTATGAATCCATCTTTACATGGTTTGATGTTCCTAGGAAATTGTCATCTAATTAGGGGACTCAATTTACATAAAATTTGATAACAACCCATATGAAAGAGTATACTATCAGACATGGTAAATCATCACCATATCATCCTCAGGCTAATGGTAAAGTAGAAGTTACTAATAGGGAGATTGAATCTATTCTCACCAAGATTGTAACACCTTATAAGAAGGATTGGGTCACACACCTTCCTGAAGCTCTCTAGACTTATAGAACTACCTAGAAGTCCACAACTAGTTTTACTCCCTTTGAACTTTTTTATGAAAAGCCAATAGTCATGCTCATAGAATTCAAATATAAAATATTGAAGATTTCCTTGGAGCTCAAGATAGAACTCAATATTGCCCAACAAGGCTGAATTCTAAGTATAAATGGTCTTGATGAATGGAGGCAATTTGCATTGAACAATATTGAGCTCATTCAATACTAAAGAAAACAATGGCATGACAAGTTTATTAAACAAAAAGTGTTTGCTATAGGATATTGGGCACTCCTTTATGACTCAAAGTACCAAAGTAGTCCAGGAAAGTTTCAAACACACTGGTTAGGATCCTATGAGATTGTTTCCATATTTCCAAATAGTGCAGTTCAATTATCTACCATTGATCCTATTCATTTCAAACTACTTGTCAATGGAAATCACCTCAAGCTTTATCATAAACTAGTTAGCCATGAAGAGTTCCTACAAAAATTCTAGCACAATGAAAATATTGTCATTCCTGTAGCCACCGAGTCCAGGTCTCCTACCCTAACTCTTGATGCTTCTTGATTTTGATGAAGGCATTTATAATAAACATTTTATTTTTGAAAGTATCTTCTTTGCATCCATTCCATTCTACCTTCTATCTATTCCATCTTACCATTCCATTCTATCACTCTATCAATTTTAGTGATCTTTATAGAATATTTTTCATACAACATTTGCCAGGTACCTCTCACATAACTTTGCATGCACTTTATTCTATTTTATTCATGCTTTATTGTGATTTGGAATTTTTTACAATTATTCATTCTTGCCTATCTTGGCCAAGTGGGACCCATGCATTCATTTAGTTAAGGGGAGGGAAATATTTAAATGTTTTTTAAAATTTTAAGTCACATGTACCTTCAAAGTGCATTGAGATGACTGAAAATAAGTGTATATTAAATATCACATGTTAGTGACATGTCCTTCTATGATTGCATCATTATGTGATTAAAGACATTAAAAGTAGTCACTTAAATTTTAATGATGGTTTGCAATGTGTTCAGGTGATGAACTTGTACATGAGCAGAAATTATGAAACTAAGTGCAAGAAGGATATTATGAGATATGATGCATTAAACTCTCCAAGTATACACCATTTTTTTTGAAGAACCAGGGCCAATGTTGCAAACCTTGATTTTATAAGCTTTGAAACATCAAGGGTTTTCCACAATTCAACTATAATTAACCATAGGTGGAGGTATACAAAGGAATGAACTCGTTAATCATCAATTTCTTCTGGGAGATGTAGTCAGCTATGAAATGTTTGGAAGAAGAGGATGGTTGAATTATTGTATGAGTTTGAATGGATTTGATGAAGAGGTATCTCTACAATTCATGACCACCTTAAGGAATGGTGTTGCAATAGTTAAAGGTTTGAGAATTGAGTTCTCAGAGGTAGTGATAGTTGAGGTCACTAGGTTGCCCCAAAAAGATGAAAAATGGGAGAAAGAGTTTGACTTGAGGATAGCCAGGGCACAATTCAGTATACACTAGGACCTACCATTGGGAATTGATAAGAAACAAAGTACTTCAAGGCTATCCTTGCCAATGGAGTTTATTCAACCTAGTACATTTATCATCTAGTATTTCATGTGTGAGGGATACTACAATACGTGTATGCCCTCCACTTAAAAATATTGGCTCAACTACAACATGATTACAGATAGGTAAACATTCCAAATTTCTTGTTTAACATTATTAAGAAGCAAGCTTCTCTAGTGTAGTTAGGAAGGGATAAATCTATTTCTCACCATTGTTTAATAAAATTAATTATTGAAAGAGAATTAAATAAGCAAGAAATTGGGTCATGGGAGGAGTTCTTTTAGTTAAAAGAAGTAGAGCCTAGGTTGGTTGGCCCTATAGGCTAGGGTGTAGGACGAAGGGAAAGAACACCCATAGGTTTATGTAAATTATTCATAGAGCTGAAAATGCTCCTGAAGCCTCTCCCTCTAGTCTTAAACAAACTAAAAAGGGAATTTACAAGGCTAAACCCTCCATTGTTAACAAAGAGAAAAAAAAAATGTAGAAGTTTCAAGTGCTCTTGAAGCCCCATCATCTGTTAATAAAAAGTCTTCCATTGAGAAAGAAAAAGGTAAAAATTTAAAACCTAAAGTAGAAAGGCTAGAACAATAGGATGAGGAGAGTAACCTTAATGAACCACTACACTCTTAAGAGGAGGAAAATCTAGAAAAACCTCCTAAAGCACATGTGGTGGAAACACCTATAAGCAGGAGGAAATGAAAGACTCCTACATGCTTGACAACAACACCCACAAGGTGAAGTGCAAGACTCTCCAAGACTAAGGTTCTAGACACCCCTATTCCCATAGTCACCATTGAAATGTCTAAAAGTGAAAGGAGTCCTCTCTGGAGGAAAAATTACAACAAACTAAAGCCAGTGAAACTCAGAGCAAAACCCAAAATATACAACCAAAAATTGATTGTAGTGTTAATTATATACTTATCAATAGCAATGCAGCAACTAGAAAATGGGTTAAATACATAACATACTATGAGAAATAACAAAACTCAATCAAAATACATTAGCACCCACTAGTCTACCATGAAAGCCAAACTAATAAAGAAAGCAATAAAAACCCCCTCTTTCATGTGTAGCTCCCATGTCCTTCTTTCTTCTCCAAATGATGTAGCTCCAAAGTTGCCTATAGTGCACACAAAATTGAGAAAAAGTCTATGATGTGGATAATGCCATGAGAATACTAGAAGTGTGATTTTAGTGTGAGAGCAAGAATGCAAAATGTAAAGAAGCTCGAGACTCAATAATCAAGACCTAAGGATTTTCAAGTCTCAAGCATTAAGATTTGAAATGAGAGAAAGTGTGTCCATTTTATAACCAACACTCAAGGTGAGAGCATTGGATTTCTCAACTAGAGATATGTGATGTGGCAAGAGATTCCTTTGAGAATCCATGACGCATATGAAAAATATGCCAATTGTGAGATTCTATGATGCATGGAAGTCAAACTTGGCTAAACATGGAAGAGAATCTATGATGCATCATAAGACACCTCAACCCACTTAAAGCCAAGAATCTATGACAAATAAGCTAAATAAGGACATACATAAGGAATAAGAATATTTGATTATGACAAATCTTATCCAAGTGTCAAAGGAGAATCCACAAGGTGTCATATCCAAGTGTCATGATGATGCAATATTTTATGGACTATTTGAATTAAAAATCCTTTTATTCCACAAAATAAGAATTAGTAAAAAATGGAATTAATGATGGAAAATGGAACTTAGGAAATTAAGAATTTCCATGGTTTGTAAATGATGAACCAATTAACTAATAAAATTAATTAATTGAGGATGATAATTAGGAAGAATAATTAGAAAGAATAATAGGATTAAATTATGGGTTATTTAATCCTATAGATAGAAATTAGTAAATGATTGGCCAAATTGATTAAATAAGTGCGGCCGCATCCTTTGATGAAAATGTGATGATGATATAGATCAAATGAGATGATGACAAGTAGACCAAAGGCATGATCAGATTGATTGATTGAAGTTGATAACATGCCAAGTATGCATGCTACAAATTGATTGATATGTAACATTCAACCGCCATTGTAAATGCTACAGGATTGAAATTGATTGAAAAGGTTTGATCATAATAACATCGATGGACACTATCAATATTATTAAAATGGTTGATGATGCCATGATCTGACATTGAAAGCCTCAAACATGTCAAAGATTAGATGATATGAATGATAGTTTGATCTAGCACTGAGAGCGTTGACTATACTAAGGTCAGATTGATAAGATTGATAGGTTTCCAAGGCATTGAAAGCCACAACAATACCTAGGAATTGGATAAATGATGATTGATTTGAGATGTTTGATATGTTCTAGGTTGATTAGGACTAATTTTGAGTGATTCTGAGTTGATTTGGGGTGATTCTGAGTTGATTTGAAATGGTTTTGAGTTGATTTGATATGATTATGAGTTGATATGAAATTAATGTGAAAGAGGATACAAATGACAAAATATGGTCAATCTGGTCAAAAGATTAGAGTTAGTAGAATGAGAAAATGGGACAAACTAGTATGAATAAGTGATGAAACTATAGATGCAAACCATTTTTGAGTGTCTACATTTTGCTCCTCTTTGGTACAATGTGATTTAGAGTGTTGTGTCAAAGAATGCTAATGGAAACACCATAAAAGCATGCCCCTGTAATATGGTATATATTTATGGCCCCTCTAGAAATTTACCAACATAGGCATATGATAGGTCAATTTCATTGACAATGAGAAAATAAAGCCATAGCAACTAACAGATCAAAAATTAGAGTTAAAACATGAAAGTTATGGGCTCCAGAGTGAAAAGGGGCACCACAACCAACATAGAAAAGACCTCATGCACATTCATTTAGGTAGTAGCAATCTATAACAGGGCTTTGAGAGGAGTTTGAAGGTCATTTTCACTCTCTCATTTGGAAGAACAGAGCTCTAGAGCAAGGAGGATGGATCGACTAGCTAGGGAGCAACATCGTGGTGAACGGGTACGAACCTTCTGACAGTAGGTAGATGCTGGACCTCAGGTGAGTACATCAAGACCATCTTTGTGATTTTATGTTTTTTGCTACATTTCCATGCTTTTTTACTGCTTTTTAGGCACCTAGGAGGCTGTCAGGGGGAAATGGGGTCAAATAGGGTCAATCAAGGGTCTTGGGGCTAGTTAGGTCTTCCAAATGCCCCAACTATGCCCAAAAAATAGCCAAGTGCATCAATGATGCAGTTGGTATGACCAACTACATCAATGATGTAGTTAGGAACCCCAACTATGCCCTAGGATGCTCTGGGGCTCCGATCGGGGTATGAATGGTCCCAAATTGAGCTAAAAATTGGTATGGGTTAGCATAACCCTAGGTTGATGTTAAAAACATGAAAAAATGTAGTCAAAAGTAGTCAACATGCTTGGAATTTGGTCAAACTTAGGGCAAATGAAGGTCAAACAAAGGTAAATGCTAACAACGAACAAGACAAAGGGCTCAAAAGGGTGCAAATGGACTTGAAATGACTCAAAATTTGGAACACATGTTGAAAACCCTAGGAAGAGTTGAAAACATAGGTTAACTAAGGCTAGGATAGTAAAAAAAAGTCAAAATTGGTCAAACTTAGCTCTGATGGAGGAAAAAATGTTGAACGATGGATAGGGATAGGGTCAAAATGATGCAAATGAGCTCGAAATGACCCAAAACTTGGGAAACATGTTCAAAACCCTAGGAAGAGTTCAAAACATAAGTCAAATTAGTTAAACATGCTCATAAAAAGGTCAAAATTAGTCAAACTAAGTCAAACTAAGTTAAACTTGGGTTAAAAGTAGGGTAAGCTAGATGCAAAACCATAGACGGTTGACATAGGCTATGTGATTATGCAAGAGGAGCTGCCCCTATTACGAGTATGGGGACATAAGCCATGAAGCCTTAGACTATGTCATCAGATGACACCTAGTGAATGGGGGATATTTTCTGGGTTAGGATTATATCATGTGATGTTTATGCCAGAGGTGAGGGGGAATAGGGCTTTGCTGATAGCTTTGACGGAGAGGTGGCACTCAGAGATGAGTTCATTCCACCTACCGATTGGGGAGGTGACTGTGACACTAAAGGATGTATGGCACATCCTTAGGATCTTGATCCATGGAGAGCAAGTAGTGTATGACCCAGCTACAGGGCGAGCAACTCTACATCGACTATTTGGATGTGGAGATGCAGAGCTAGGGATCTAAGGCTATGAGATCGGATGAGACTTATTGGTGGCATGCCATGAGCGGCTGATAGTTGTGATCTATTGGGTGATTGGTAGATTACTAATACCTAATAGACAGGGACATGGATTCCCAGTTGGATGGGGTCGAGTACTTGAGCAGATGATTATGGAGAGCACTATGTTTTCTTGGGGCCCATGCATGTTGGGGATGCTATATTATTATCTACATTAGGTAGCATACAAAGGGGGATTATCGTTCAACACTAGTGGCACATTATTACAGATCTAGGCCTATGAGCATATTGTGGTATTTAGGCCTCTCGTAGAGTGAGTGTTGGTGGATGATATGCCATATGCTTACAGCTATAGAGGTGTCCTAGCCTGAGGACCATTGGGATATGCGAGGTATTTTTGCCATCAGATAGACATGATGACACAGTTCATATGGAGACCATATAGATATTTCCCTAGATGGGATGATGATGACATCCATTTACCATACTGTAGGTAGGAATGCTACCTCATAGGGCGCACAATGATTAGTCACCTAGTTATAGAGATGTACCTACTAGAGAGGGTATGAAGATAGTTTGGGGAGACACAAGATGTACCTATAGGGTTAGCATTATTTTCCCAATCCAGAGCAGAGGCTTAAGAGTGGGGAACACCTATCAGGACACAGGTAGCATATGCATAGTTAGCAAAGTTATAGCCAAGACTATGGGGGGAGCAGTAGATATAGTGGATGCGAGCACAACAACAGCGTATGATAGGTGGTTTGCACAACATCAACTGAGACCTTTGATAGATCCCATAGTACCAGTACCCCAAGGGAGGCCACAAGATGAGGAGGATGATGAGGAGGAGGAGAATGGTGGAGAGGATGAGGAGGGATTTTATGATGGCGATGATGAGGAGGGAGAGAATGAGGAGGGAGATGACACTGAGGATGATGACAGGGGGGATAATGAGGGTGATGAGGATGATGTGGGGGAGGATGAGGGAGAGGATGAGGGTGATGATGAGGAGGATGCTAGGGGAGAGGATGAGGAGGGTGGAGGGAGTGTGGGTGGGGATGGGGATGACTACTAGGAGGATAGGGATGTAGCTATGATGGATGTGGAGGGGGATTTCATGGATGAAACTGAGAGAGCATTAGTACCAGTACAGGTAGGGCCTAGTCATTTTGGTCTCTTGAAGGTGATCAAAGGGCTACAGATTTAGTTGGGTCAGGTTGTGGCAGAGAGGGATGTTTTTATAGTGGAGAGAGATCAAGCAATGGATGAGAGAGACCATGCTAGGGTTGAGAGAGATACAGCTATGCACAGGGAAGAGATGGTAGCACAGGAGTCTCAAGAGTTCATCAATAGCATGAGAGATGCAAACTTCTGAGATCTGGTGATGATGATGAGCAGGGCTCACATGGAGGCACAGTATTGGTGAGATTAGTATGAGAGGGTGGCGCCACTAGGGTAAAGAGTAGAGAGTTTCAGTGCATCGAGATCTCATTCCCATAGGACAAAGAGGACACAGAGTAGTGCAGGGGTAATGGGGCCTATGAGGCCACCATAGAGAGTAGAGGGATCATCCTTGAGGCTAGATAAAGGCTGTGAGGCTAGGGATAGCACAAGATGACACTAGCATACTCATGTATAGAGAGGCTTCTCTATGTTGCTTTTTTTTGTTTTTAACTATGCTCTTTCATGGTTCATACCTACGAGTAGTTAGTATTGATGTAAACCATGGTCACATAATTTGACACCTTTGTGCGACATTTATGAGATGGACTTATGTTATGATGACTATATGTTATGGATTATGCATATGCTTTAGATGTTTTATATGGATACATTTATGCTTTTTGTGTGGACTTATAGATGATGACATCACATGTTGATTTATTAGATGTTAGCTGTAGGAAATGTCATATTTTATTTTTGCCACATGTTTTTCTCATGAATGAATGCTTAATGTAATGTGAATGATATGGAATGGATGTAAATGAATGCAAATGAAATGTAAAATGATAGGGAATGAATGCAAATGAAATGTAACATGGATGCAAATGAAATGTGAATGCCATATGTATTGCTTTGGATGATTTTGGAGTTTGGACATATGCAGGAATGTAGGATTACAATGCTTTTGGTGTATCAAAGTACGAGACCAAGGTAGCAGATGAAGAAGATGCAAAAGATTGGGGAAATAAGATTAAGAATTGTTAGTATGATGGGAAGACTTTTTCTTGTAGAAAGTGCACTATATGTCAAACGGAGCTTTATTTTGATATGTCAAATAGAATGCAACACATCATGGCATAAAGGGCTAGAGCGCAAATGCAAGCCTTTTGCATAAACAAGCATGATGTAGACATAAAATGACCTTGTCCTTCCTAAGGCATATGTACATGCCCTAGGCTTTCAAAGGTACATTATAATAGATAAAAATAGAAAAATATGACCATGAACCATCTCGGCCACTCTCATAGATCAATTTTATATCATCGAGTGGCATGGGAACATGATAAAAAAGAAAACAAAGCAAAACTAAATCACTCACTAAACAACATAAGCCAATAGCCATTCTTGTCCATTATTGCTTACTTCTTAGTGTTTAGGTGTTGAGATGGTGTTTGACATGTTGATGATGTGATAGCTCTATTCATGGATTCAATTGATAAGTTCATAGTGATATGTTGGATTGATTGTTGGTTCACATTGCCCAGATAGTGTGATTGTCTTGAAAGTGTTGTGCGTTAAGTTTCAGTTTGCAATGTGCAAGTGTTTACGCAAAAGGGGTGGTTATCCACTGTGAACATGTACAAGGTTTATTGCATATTTTTGATGGGTTTTATGATTTTTAGGGTTTTTGAGGATATTTGATGTTTTTGTGTGATTGATTTCTTCAGGACATTATGTGATTTTTATAGATTTTCTCAAGACATTTAATGATTTTTAGGGATTTTTTCAAGATCATTTTATGATTTTTAGTGCTTTTTTCAGGACATTATATGATTTTTAGTGCTCTTTTCAGGATATTATGTGATTTTTAGTTTTTTTTTTTAGGACATTCTGTGATTTTTATAGATTTTTTCAGGACATTATGTGATTTCTATAGAGTTTTTTAGGACATTATGTGTTTTTTAATTTTTTATTCAGGATCATATTTGAATTTTTAGGATTTTTTTAGGATCATATAAGCATATACAAGTGTTAGCTCCAATCTGTTATGCGATAGGTCCAATGGATAAAAAGCACTTAGGGATATGCCCTTAGTTCAAATTCAAACTCATGCACCATGTAGGTAATATGCCCCTAGAAAAGACACAAACTATGTACAAAGACCAATGATAGAGTGTGTACAGACTGGTAATGCTTGGTAAGATAACAAAGGACATTAACTAGTTCGTGAGCCATGATCAAGGAGCCAAGGATGTCTTGCAATAGGAAGACTATGATCAAGGAATGACAGAGGGGAAAAAGACCAAATGGAATCTTGATAGATGGAGGAGCAACAACTGATTACACATGGTGCCTGTTTGCCAGGTTTTCACCATGGTACTTGCCCAAAGTGCCTGTTTGCCAGGTTTTCATCAAGGCATCCTATTTTTCATGACTTTTTGCTATTTTTTTGATATTTTTTCATGACTTTTTTCAATTTTTTTTGGTATTTTTTTAGGACTTTTAGATAGAATCAAGTATAGTACTTGTGAAGATGCATGCTATTGATGGACATGGGCAATGGTTCACCCTCTAGAGTTGCAAGCTGATATACTCCAGACCCAAAAGTTGTAGTAACTACATAAGGTCCTTCCCAATTTGGCTCAAATTTGCTTTGTTTTTCTCTATGCTATTGTGTCTTGTAGTTCATCTTTAGGACTAGATCATCGACCTCAAAATGATGACCTCAAACTTTCTTGTTATAGCTCTATTTGAGTCAATTTTGGTAAGCTTTCAAGTGTGTCAAGGTAGCTCGTCTCTGTTCATCAAGAATTTCTAGCTCATGGAGTCTAGATATTTGGTAGTTTTCATCATCAACAACATCTTGTAGGGATACTCTTAATGATGAAATTTAAACTTCAATGGGAAGTATGGCCTCAGTGCCATAGACAAGAGAGTATTGTTTTGTGCTAGTAGGAGCACATACACTTGTTCAATATGCCCAAAGAGATGGATTTAGTTAGAGGTTCCAGTCTTGGCCCAAATC
Organism: Cupressus sempervirens; assembly: GCA_028749045.1. NCBI lineage: Eukaryota > Viridiplantae > Streptophyta > Pinopsida > Cupressales > Cupressaceae > Cupressus > Cupressus sempervirens. The sequence continues at coordinate 507,466,514 of CM053792.1, read as the reverse complement.
ATTGACAGTCTTTTGGAGAATCTTAACGATGGTCTTGTTAGATGCTTCTGCTTGGCCATTGCCCCATGGATGGTAAATACTAGAATATCCATGGTATATGTTGTACTTCTTGCAAAGCTTGTCTACATCTTTGTTTTGAAATGGAGTACCATGGTTAGTAATAATAGCCAAGGGGACTCCATACCAACATATGATGTAGTTTAGAATAAACTTTGAGATCTGCTTGCTAGTGGTGAAGGTCAAAGGGACAACTTCAACCCACTTGGTAAAATATTCTATTGCTATGATAATGAACTTATGACCATTAGAGGATGGAGGAGAAATAGCTCTAATAAGATCAAATTCCCATTGTGAATAGGGCTATAGTGATATGACTGGCTACAATACTTATGCTAGTGCATAGGTTAGATTGCTATGTATCTGACACTTATGACATGTTTTGGCAAAGTCATGGGCATCCTATTCCATGGTGGGCCAATAATACCCAGCTCTAACAAGTTTTTTGGCTAGACTTAGACCATTGAAATGGCCTCCACATATACCTTTGTGAACCTCATCCAAGGTAGTTTTAGCTTCTTGCGAGTCAAGGCATTTGAGAAGGGTTTGGTCAAAAGATCTCTTGTAAAGGGTGTCACCGATGATGACATATCTAGCAGCTTGATGGATAAAGGCTCGACGGTCATTTTTGGATAAGTTGGGTGGTAGGATTTGGGCATGTAGGTAATCATAAATGTCTTGATACCAAGGAGAATTGGGACCAACAAGTTCACACACAAACTCAGATTAGGGAAGCTCGAATGCTGGAATGAAAAGTTACTCAACAAGGAATTCACATTGTTCCACATTTTGAGGCATATCAATCATAGAAGCAATGGTAGCCATAGCATCAGCTTGCTTGTTGTGTATTCTTGGTAGATGACAAAAAGAGATAGTAACAAATTTAGACTTAAGGAAGTCTTCCATCTACTTGTAGGGCATTAGTTTATCATCTTTGCTTTCATAGTCATCATTGACTTGGTGGATAACCAACTGGGAATCCCCAAAGACTTGTAAATGTTGAATGTTCCATTGGATGGCTATCTTGAGCCCTATGATTAGTGCCTCATATTCTACTATGTTTCTTGTATGGTGGAATGCAATCTTGTATGACTTGGGGATTATGTCTCCTTGAGGAGTGATAAACATAATGCCAGCTCCTAAACCATTTCGTGTATGTGATCCATCAAAATAAAGTTTCCATTCATTAGCTACATCCATGTGAAATATGGCTTCATCTGGAAAGTCTATCAACATGGGATGATCATTTGACATAGGGGCCTTCTACTAATTGATCTGCTATTAGTTGCCCTTTGATTTCCTTTTGGTCTACATATTCTATGTCAAATTCACTAAGGACCATGACCCATTTGGCTAGTCATCCTGTAAGAGCAGCCCTGCTTAGGAGATACTTCAATGGGTCAATCTTAGAGATGAGCATTATTTTTTGGTGGAGCATGTAATGTTTGAGCTTTTGGGCTGCAAAGACGACAACAAGGCATGCTTGCTCAATTAGTGAATAATTTAGCTCATATCCCACAAATGTTCTACTAATGTAATATATGGCTTGCTCTCTTCCTTGGTCATCATTTTGTGCCAAGAGAGCTCCTAATGCTGTATTTGTAGCAGATATGTATAGGATGAATGGCTTGCTTGGAATGGGAGCCATTACAATTGGTGGATGTAGAAGATAATCCTTGAGCTATTGGAAAGATTCTTGACATTGCTTACTCCATTGAAAGGATACTCCTTTATGTAAGAGGTGTTGAAAGGAGTGACACTTGGCTACTAGTTGTGCAATGAATCTACGGATAGACTGCAATCTTCCTTGTAGTCCTCTTAGGGTTTTTAGATTTGTTGGAGGAGGCATGTCAAGTATTGCTTTCACTTTCTCGGAATCCACTTCAATGCCTTGTTGAGAAACAATGTAGCCTACGAGCTTTCCAGAGATAACTCCAAATACACACTTTTTTGGATTTAGATGAAGCTTATAGCTTTCCATTCTTGTGAATATCTGATCTAGGATGCCCAAATGATCCTTCATTTTATAAGATTTTTAAAGTAAATTGTCAACATAGTCTTCCATGAGGATGTGCATGACATCATGGAAGATGGTGGTCATTGCTCTTTGATATGTTGCCCTAGCATTTTTAAGACCAAATGGCATGACATTCTAGTAGTATGTTCCCCAAGGACACGTGAAAGATGTCTTGTGTTGATCTTCAAGGGCTATTCTTATTTGATTATAGCTGGAAAAACCATTCGTTAGTGATAACATCTCATACCTAGCTGTCATGTCTACAATGATATCTATGTTTGGTAAAGGAAAATCATCCTTGGGACATGCCTTGTTAAGATCACAAAAATTGGTGCATATCTAGATGCCCCCAGAGTGTTTGCTTACTGATACTAGATTAGATATCCACTCTGCATAATCAATGGGTCTTATGAAGCCGACATCCAATAGTTTCTTCAATTCAATTTTGACAAGGAGGGCAACTTGAGGATGCATTTTCCTCAACTTTTTCTTTATTGGTTTCATTCCTAGTTTTAGTGGTAAGTGATGAAGGACTAGTTCAGGATCTAATATGGGAAAATTTGCATAAGACTAGGCAAAGTTGATCTACCTCTCTAGAAAAAATTTGATAAATTCATCCTTCTCTTTGAGTGATAATGAGGCTGCAAAGTGTATGACTTTGGGGTTGTTAGGATTTCCTAGATTAATCTCTTCTACCATCTCCACAAGTAATGCTAATCTTTCCTTTAATGGGGGTGTGTCCAATCTTCCATCCTCGGGTGCCTCAGAGAGGTTTTCACCCTTAGATACATCCTTTGTTTTTACTTTTTCACAGTCTAATGGAACCTTTCAATTTTAACCAAGAGACCTACTTGTGTGTTATTTTCTCAATTTTGTGACTGGAAGATGGAGTTGACTCCCAAAAATATGCCATGATGTTTATATTAATGGAAAATCTAGACTTGTGATCACCTTGTGGTACATCTTCATGGAGCTTAAATAATTCTATGATGGCATCATCATTTTCAAACTGATCAAACATTGGTGGTCCTTGTTGGTCCCAATCAATAAGTTCAAGGAAAACTAAGGAAATTCCATCATCGGTGTTGAATAAGCTTTGGTCCAAGGCATATATATGGATATCTACTTCAGTGATGTCATCAGGATCATGTTTAGAAGTAGGAAGGCTTGGATCCCAGAATGTTTTGATCCAAAGTGAAGAATTGGATTGAGTGATAGGTGGATTGACATATTTATCTTCCATAGATAAGCTATCCAAGTCTGCAAACATATGATCAAGACCAAGGGAGGTATCAAGATCGTCAACATTAGATATAGATTGGGTGGGTTTAGGTTCGTTGTTCTTAGATGCCTTGTCATCATTTGAAGCATTCACCTCCTTAGATGAGGATGAATTAGTATTAGGAAGACCCAAAACAAATGGTTTGAATCCAAGACCCAAGCTATGAGGTCATCCTGGTGCAGTGATGGGTTGAACAATGCCTTGCTTTTGGAGTCCCAGGCCACTACATCCATCATATCCCTTTTTTTGCATGATTGTGAATCTAGGTACATACCTATCAAGGGATATGGGAGTAATTTCTTGTTCTACTTTAGCCTTTTCAATCCATGTAGAGGTATTTTCATAGACATGTTCTTCATGTAGCCCGCCTCCACTGGTGAATGCCATAGAAGGTCTCTTTTGAAGTGCAAACTTAGGCTTGTTTTGTATAAGCTGAGGTTTACCGTATGAATTGAGGGATAAAGGAAGTTTCCCAATGTGAAAGGCATAAGACATGGAGTACTCACTGCAACCTTGGTCTTGTATTTTAAGCTTTCCTTTGGATGCAGGTGTAAGCATGGAAGGATCAACATACTTGGAGGACTCTAGAAGATTTGCTGCATGGTTTGTTGGGACCTGGTATGCAGTGGTTCCTCTAAGATTGGCATAGAACTGGAAGGGATATGGATCACCTGGGATGGTTACCTCTACATTATTATAGGAAAAATTTAGGTACTGGTGATATGTAGAAGGATCTGCTTTCATAGCATGGATCCATGGGCAGCCTAGTATTATATTGCAGTTCGTCTCTATATCTAAGACCTAGAATAAAGTGTCCTTAGTAGCTGGACCAACTCTAATACATAAAATGATAACCCCTATAGAGAAATGCTCACCATCATCATAGGCTTTGATTGTAATCCTTCAAGATGGATCCACATCATTTTTAGAATAACCCAAATGTTTGACTACTTTAAGTGTATAGATATTCAACCCTGCTCCTCCATCTATCAATATGTGTTCGACTTTAACATTGTGGACAAAAAATTCAAGGTGTAGGGGATCATTGTGGTTGGGTTTGTCTTTAGGAACATCCTGAGGGGAAAAAGTGATATGCTGTGGTGCAGATAGGTTCACAACCATGGCTTAGAACTGGGCAACATTAATCTTATCTAGGATGACTGACTCTTTAAGGGCTTGATCCAAGATCTTCTGATGTTGGGGAGATGCACATAGGAGGTCCAAAATGGATATTTGTGTAGGGGTTTTGCTGAGTTTTTCAACAAGGCTATAATTAGATGAAGTAGGAGCAATAGGTCTACTTGGGGGTGCAGGTCTAGTAGAAGCAGTAGGTCTAGATGGGGCTCTAGCTAGGGTGATCTTGCTATGACATGTAGTGACAGCACAATGAGGGTCTTCAGCCTTCAATGTGAATGTGGATATGCAAAAATTAGACTCATTAAAGAAATTGATGGTGTAGTTATAGCCAGTGCATGTGTAATTCACATTACCTTGTGAGTTTGAGTTTGGACTTGAGGGTTTCTCTTTGTCATGATTACCCAAAGGATCTTTGAAAATAGTGTGATTAGAGTTGGATGCTAACAGTGATGGATTAACCATGATTACAACATCATCAATAAGGTTTTTTATTGCATGTTTCAATTAGAAGCATGATGAAGTCTTGTGTCCTTTGGTGTGATGGTAATCACAATACTTTTTGTTATCCCACCAATCTACTTTAGTTAATGGTTCATCTTTGATTGGGGGTAGCTTTAGGAAGTTATTACTCAGTAACTATTGTAATGCAGTCTCAAGTGGTATTCCCAATGGTGTGAATTTCTTGTCTTTGGTTCTAGGATGTCTTCAAGGTTTTTCTTGCATGGAAGTCTCAATTTTCTATTGTGGAGCTGATGTTTGATTAGAGGTTTTTGAATTTGTAGGGTTTTCACCTTTCAAAGTTAGTTGCGGTTGTGCTATGCTAATCGTGCGAGCATCCACAATGCCATCATTAGTCACATTCTTATTTTTTGAGAAAATTTTTTCCTTCTCATTAGATGAGTTGGTGTTTGTGTTTTCTTTGTTTATCTTGAGGATTCCCTTACAAATAAGAGCATCTTCAATACTAGCCCCTTTTTTCATCAGTTTAGAAATGGTGCTTGGACTCTTGATTTTGAGTTCATACATTAAGTCCAGGACTAAGTTTTTAATGCACAAGTTTACTTGTTGTTCTTCAGGAATGTCTAGTGAGCATTGACTAACTAAGCTTCTCCAATGTAGTAAGAATGTGATGAATGATTCTCCCATCTTTTGTTTAGTTGAGAACAAATAAAAAAGTGTCACCTCATTTGTAATGTTGAAGGCAAAGTGGGAAATGAACTTGTCTACTAGCTCTAACCAAGATTTGATATTACCAAGAAGTTTGGAGTACCATTCAAGTGTAGGCCCACCTAGAGAATGAGGGAACAATCTCATGAGGTAAGTGGGCTCATCACTGAGTTTGGTACATGAAGCACAAAATTCTCTTATGTGATCAATAGGGTTTCCTTTTCCTTAGTATTTTTTGAACCTTGGAGCCTCAAAGTGTTTTGGGAATGGAGGTATATACAAACCTTTATCGAATGGATTAGGATGTAGGTCCCTTTTTGTATATAGAGCTTGTTTCTTATGGACTCCCAATGCCTTGACTTGTTTGGAAAGTTGTTTGAATTTTAGTAATAGTTCTTCATTGGGGTTTTGCATGATAGTCTTTCCTTCAAGTCTTTTGTGTCTATGAGTATACCATTTGCTATGGCGGGAGCTATGTCTACTTGGTTCTGACATTTGTGTGTTTGATGAATCTAGTGAAGTGTTGCTAGGTGGTGGAGGTATGTTGGCACCTCAAAGATAGAAGGGTCCTTGTTGTTGGGGTACTTGTTATGGAATTTGATGTGGCACTTGTTGTGGGATTGACTATGATTGTTGTACCATGTGTTTTTGTTGTGCCATGTGTGGAAATTACTATTGGGATACCTCTGTTGGTTGTATGTGAGACCATGTATGTGAGTGTTGTTGTAGAGGTATCTGTTGAGGTTGTTGTGGCACATGTTGTTGTTGTAACAAATGTTGCTGGTATGCAATTTTTTGCTCAAGGCATCTTTGGTATTCCAACTATTGCTTGAGTTTCTCTTGTTGTTTAGAAAACATCATTTTTTGTTGTTGGAATTGCTATTGAAATTGTTGTTGATAAATTGTGTGTAAGTCAAGTGCATTCACATGGGACTACATATTAGGAATGTTGGATGTTTGCCCCACTTGAGATTGTTGTCATTATGGTTGATGTTGTTGTTGATATGTGGGATATGTGTTAAGTGGATGTAGAATTGGTTGTGCCTTGGAAGTGTTGAGTCCTTGTACCACTGTAGGTTGTTGTTGTCGTAGGGGTTGACTAAGTCCTTGAGAATTGAATGTCATGTTGGTATTGTTGTTTTGGCTCCTTTGTGTTTTGGAGGTTTCTACTTGGGACATCATATTGATTTAATAATGAGGTTCATCCCTTTTGGGAATTGGTGTAATGTCAATAAGACTTTTCCTTTGTGTGTCAATAGGGACTCTTGTAGATGATGTTGCACATAATGCACTCGTGGGAGGCTCCATAACATTTGATGTCACATCACTTGGTAGGGTTAGGAGAAAAGGTGCACTTTGTTGATTTGTTTCCAAAGAAGGTATGTCTAGAATTCCTAGAGAATAAGCCCCTTTGGGTGCATCTTTTTGTTGCATCATGTGGCTAAAATTAAGTCTTAATGTTCTTTTGGGGTGTTTAGGAATTGGCGGTTACTCATCAAACAAGGGATTAACATTGATGTGTTCAAATGTACCTTGGAGGATTTTGATGGTTGATTCTTGATGGGAAATTATAGGTGCCATTATTGTGTTTGAAAACTCCAAAGGTTGTTTTCCCTTAGCTAAGTCGAAATTGATCATGGGTTGTATGTTTTCAATGGTTGTGTTGGTTTGATGTTTGAACTTAGGACCTTCCAAGTTTGGGTTAAATTTGACAATTTCTTGGGCTGCCAAACATTTGAAGTTCTTGCAATTTTTTTTTTCTTGACATGCCCTAGCCATTTCTTCATCAGTGATGCCATAGTCATTGTCAGAGTCATCACTTAGGTGTATAGTACCTTGTTGTATGTTTGATGAGTTATAGTTGAAGGTACTTGTGTTAGGTTGGCTAAATTCAAAGGAATGTGATTGTTCATCTTCAGGTGTGGTTGACACACTTCCTTCTCCTCGTGGTATTGGTACAAATATAGGTTCAAAGTTAGGACTCCACTAAACCATCCCATGTAAGGGGGAAGTGTTTGGAGAAAATCTCATGGTAGGTGCATTGTTTAAGGTTTGTTGTGTCATAGCTTGGTTATGGTGCTCTTGTGGATACATGTTTAAGGGGTCTACAAGTAAAGGTTGTAATGCCTTGATTTATTCTTTGTCAATGGTTTGTTGGGTTTTCTTACTCTTTTTCTTTCTTGGATGAGGTTTCGGTTGTGCTTGTGCCTCAGCAAACAAATGTTGATAGAGTTCCTTGGGTCTCTAAGCTGATTGTGTCATAGTAAGTGTTGGCATGATACCTAAGAATGTAAATCTAATGAAGGGAAACCTAAATGGACTTTCTACCTTCCAAGTGCACACCTAAACTACCAAGTATGCCCTAAAAATACCAAGTGCACACTTTGAAGTGAGCAATTGGTAAAACAGGGTTATGATTGGTAAAATAGGGTTGTGATTGGTAAAAGAGGTCAAAACTTTATAATTAAGATGTGGGTATGCAAGATATGAGTGTTTTTGGGATTTTTAAGTGTTTAGAGATGTTATGCAATGTGAGGAAATTCTAAATGAACTAGCATTTTTATGTGCAAAGTGAAAATTTCCTAGGGATATGATGTAAATGTGAATGCAAGGTACCATTTTGAAGCTTGACTAGAGGGGATGAAAATGACTCTAAGGTATGCAAAATGACAATTAGGATTATGTTTTAGACTTGGTGAGGATGAAAAAGGTTGATTTATGCAAGGTATATCATGCAAAGGATGACGTTATAGGGTTCATAATGACATTTAGGATATGCAAAATTAGGTTAAATGCTCAAGAAGGCAATTTGGTTGATGGACAATTTGATAGGGTTTGGTAATGAAAATGATGCTAGGATTTTGATCAATGCAAGATGAAGGGGATATACCACAAGGGTAAGTAAAAATGATGTTTAGGAATATTATTATGCTAATGATAGAGGTTTATGCAAGATTTTGAACTTAGATAAAAGCTTTAGAAAGTATTTTTGTCTAGGAGCTTAACCTTGTGATAAAGGACTTTGGATCTTGACCAAAAAGTGATAAAAGATGAAAAGATCAAATTGATAAAAGATGAAAAGGTCAAATATATCAATACATAGACAAATTTTGACCCAAGAAAATGATAACAAAAGATAAAAAATACTAGTCAAGATCCATTATCCGCCAACACTAGGAGATACTCTAAGACTCATACTTTGTCTAGATTTTTGACTAAATTCAAAGGTTTCGGGGGTTCAAAATGATGTTTCAGAGACTTGAAATGGTGGTAATGCTGAGTGGATATGTGATATGGAAAATTCCTATGATGTAAAATGGGGTTTTGGGTGAAAGATATGGTTTTGGGTCGAGTGTAGAACGGGGAGGTGTAGAGGCTCCTAGATGCAGTTTTGGGGTCCTAAAGTACAGTTTGGAGGCCCAAAATGGTCATGAAAGCACCCAAGTGTGCCATATAAGTGCTAAGTGTGCTAAAAAAATACCAAATATTTCATTGATGCACTTGGATCCAATTTGGGCGCAGTTGGTAGTTTCTGGGCGCAGTTGGTAAGCTAGGAAGAATGTTTGCTGATTCTAAAAGGTATGGTTGCCAAACTGATATGCCAAGAAGCTAAGATGTTAGGGTTCATGTTAGGATGGGTTAGGAGGTGGAAAATAGAGGTTATTACCTATAGAATGATGTCCTAAGTGAAGGAAATGAAGACTAGGTGATGCATAATGCAGATTTGGGCAAGCTAATGCAAGGGGAGCTAACCAAGTACCTCAGGACACTGTTGAAGCCCCAAAATGCTATCTAGAATCCAAAATTGGGTTTGAGGACCACAAATTGTTCCTATATAGTGACAACTACATCAATGATATAGTTGGTATTTTTTTGACGCAGTTGGTAGTTTTAGGGCGTAGTTGGTAAACTGGGCTGAAACTAAGGCAATTGTGGGAGCTATGTTTCCCAAATTGATATCACAAAGAGGTTAACAGTAGGGACAATGTTAAGACCAATATGAATGCTCAAAATGATGGTTAAGACACTTAGAATGATGGACAAAGTGGTCAAGATGATGAATAGGTATGCAAAGATGCAAGGTGGTGAATGCAAAGTGCTGATTTTGAGATGGGAATGCAAAAACTAAGGGAGGTAAACTAAACTTAAATGAATGCAATATGAAAGGTAATGGATACTAAATGAGGACTAAAAGGTGCAATATGAAGTCTATATGATGCATGAATGAGGCCTATACTAGGGTGAATGCAAGTGAAGTCTATGCAAGTGTGAGATCTATGTTTTGCCAAGCACGTTTAGGAGCACAAGTCACCATGTTTTCCAAGGTTCGAGTGTGTTGAACCAAAGTTTGCAAATTTTGGACAAGGACTGAATTTTTTTTGCAATGTGTGATGTTTTGACAAGTTTTTTGCACATTTCCAAGGTGTAAATTTGGATGTTGGCTTTTATCTTGATTATGTTTTACACACATGCAATACACATTAAGACAAGAATAGCTATTGTTAAAAGTGAACAATCACACCACAACCTAGGATTTTAGGACCGTATCCACTAAATTCCTACTTGAACTAAAGTTAAACTATGCTTATCCAAAGCAAACAACCTAGGATCTTGCCACCGCAGGCTCCCCTTATAGTGTACTCACTTCTCAGGGCTACCAAGATCTGCTTCCCAAGGGGTATGACTTCCCAAGGGATTGTTGCCTCTACTAAGAATCATGAGAATGTAGGATGTCTTCACGGGAATGGGTGACCCCTTGAGCCAGTGGATAGAAAGGATTTTGGCCACTAAAACACAGTTTTTAGTAAGGGAAATTTGTTTGGCAAGTGAATGATAAAATTTTGCAAAAGGTCTCCCAGCCCTAAGAATCAGGGTTTGACACACCACAAGGGTACTGGAGGAGAGCTATCACACAGTAATACTATTGACACAACTTTCACCATAATCAAATTTTATATAGTGGTTGGAACATTGAACTGGCTTTTGGCCCATTATCGCTCTAAGGTCATCCCCTGGCATACCCAATATCGAGTATCTTGGTCCAAGGTAGGCCTCTTATAGAAGTTACATGAATTTCACTTACACCCAGGATCCATGAATGGAAAGGAGAGAGGATACGTTCAATGCAACTCCTAGGGATTTAACACTATAGACATGCCAAGTAGAAAAGAAAAAGGTTCATTTTAAGCACCAAATGAAATATTATCTAATCTAAGAAATCCACACACATGGTTTTGACAAGCATACAATGGTCTTCAATAATGTCCTACAAATAAAGCATTAGTAGTTTATGATCATGTCTTCATCCCATGATCACCACATGCTAAAAATAGATCATCAGTAATAAAAAATCATCTAATCTAAGTTCTAGAAGGAAATGGAAACCTTATGTGTAGATTTTGATTAATGCATGTGCTTACTATGAACCAGGTGTGCTCTGACAGAGCAAATTGGACCCCAGAAGACCAAAATGGCTCAGAACAACTCCAAGTACACCCAAAAAGTGTAGACTATGTCAATGACATAGTTGGGGCCTAGTTGGCACAGCTGGTAGTTTTTGGGTGCAGTTGGGGGCCCAGGTGCAAACTGTAGGGAATTGGTGCCTAGATAAGACCCAGAAATTAAAATTTTCAAAGCTACATTCCCAAGTGTGCCCAAACAGTGTAGACTATGTCAATGATGTAGTTGGGGCCTAGTTGGGCATAGTTGGTAAGTCAAAAATAATAGAAAGAGGTTTTGGTGGCTTCTAGACTCCTAAAACTACTCTTAGGGGTCCCAAGTGCGCCCTGACAAAGTAGAGTGCACCCTAGGATAGAAAGCTAATAGAATGCATGAAACAAGAGCATATAAGCATTTTAATAGACCCCCTAATTAATCTAGCTATGAAAAAGAAGAGTAGATAGTCATTATACCCTTCCAAGTGAGCTCCTTCCTTGCACCTACAAGCACAAAACAAGAAAACCCAAGTTAGAAGTGCATGTTCACGTCGGGTTCACCAAAATGTAGCTACTAGAAAATGAGTTAAATACATAACATACTATGAGAAATCACAAAACTCAATAAACATACATTAGCACCCACTAGTCTACCATGAAAGCCAAACTAATAAAGAAAGCAATAAAAATCCCCTCTTTCGTTTGTAGCTCCCATGTCCTTCTTTCTTCTCCAAATGATGTAGCTCCAAAGTTGCCTATAGTGCACACAAAATTGAAGCAAAAGTCTATGATGTGGATAATGCCATGAGAATACTAGAAGTGTGATTTTAGTGTGAGAGCAAGAATGCAAAATTTAAAGATGCTAGGGACTCAAGAATCAAGACCTAAGGATTTTCAAGACTCAAGCATTAAGATTGGAAATGAGAGAAAGAGTGTCCATTTTATAATCAACACTCAAGGTGAGAGCATTGGATTTTTCACCCATAGATATGTGATGTGGCAAGAGATTCCTTTGAGAATCCATGAACCATAGGAAAAAATATGCCAATTGTGAGATTCTATGATGCATGGAAATCAAACTTGGCTAAACATGGAAGAGAATCTATGACGCATCATAAGACACCTCAACCCACTTAAAGCCAAGAATCTATGAAAAATAAGCCAAATAAGGACATACATAAGGAATAAGAATATTTGATTATGACAAATCTTATCCAAGTGTCAAAGGAGAATCCACGAGGTGTCATATCCAAGTGTCATGATGATGCAATATTTTCTGGACTATTTCAATTAAAAATCCTTTTATTCCACAAAATAAGAATTAGTAGAAAATAGAATTAATGATGGGAAATGGAACTTAGGAAATTAAGAATTTCCATGGTTTGCAAATGATGAACCAATTAACTAATAAAATTAATTAATTGAGGATGATAATTAGGAAGAATAATAGGATTAAATTATTGGTTATTTAATCCTATAGAGAAAAATTAGTAAATGATTGGCCAAATTGATTAAATAAGTGCGACCGCATCCTTTGATGAAAATGTGATGATGATATAGATCAAATGAGATGATGAAAAGTAGAACAAAACCATGATTAAATTGATTGATTGAAGTTGATAACATGCCAAGGATGCATGACATGAATTGATTGATATGTAACATTCAACCGCCATTGTAAATGCTACAGGATTGAAATCGATTGAAAAGGTTTGATCATAATAACATCGACAAACACTATCAATATTATTAAAATGGTTGATGATGCCATGATCTGATATTGAAAGCCTCAATAATGTCAAATATTGGATGACATGAATGATAGTTTGACCTAGCACTAAGAGCCACGACAGTACTAAGGTCAGATTGATAAGATTGATAGGTTTCCAAGGAATTGAAAGCCACAACAATACCTAGGAATTGGATAAATGATGATTGATTTGAGATGTTTGATATGTTCTAGGTTGATTAGGACTAATATTGAGTGATTTAGATTTGATTTGGGGTAATTTTGAGTTGATTTTAAATGGTTTTGAGTTAATTTGATATGTTTTTGAGTTCATATGAAACTGATGTGAAAGGGGATACAAATCATGAAATATGGTCAATCTAGCCAAAAGATTAGTGTTAGTAGAATGAGAAAATGGGACAAACTAGTATGAAGAAGTGATGAAACTATAGATGTGAATGATTTTTGAGCCTCTACAAGAAATAAAGAATCTAGTGAGATTGAAATACTCAAGGAATTTGAAGAAAACCTTGCTATACAAGATGTTAGTGAAAATTTTGCAGAACTCCCTTCAAAAGATTATCCATAATTTAGACCTGAAATTGCTAAAGAAGTATTAGAAAAACAAGACCAAGAAGGGTTAGATACATTAGCTACAACAACTATAGAATCTAGAAGGAAGGAAAGGAGGAAAAAATTGTTCTCATAAGAGAAAGAGAGTGCTCCACACCATAGAGTTTTAACAAGACCCAGTATTTGACACCTAAATGGATAGACCTCCTTAGTCACTAGCCATTGCCACCACTAGACTTATCTACGCCTTTTTCTATAGTAATTAATTTATTTCAAAAACTATTATGGGAAAGATGTCAATGTAAACTAGAAAAGGAAAAATTAAATCATGTTATTGATGAGCAAAATTGCCAATTGAAACAAACTTCATATCAAAATGAAGTTTTGAAGAAAAGAATTGAGCAGATTACATGATTGATTCCTAAATTAATGGAATGTAGGTCACCATCACCCATATATACTTTGTTTCTTAAAGAAAAATTTACAAATTATAAACTAACTAGGATTTTGGAAGGACTTAACCCCTCTATCTCTACCCCACATGAGTTTTACAATGCATTTAAATCTATTCTTATGGCTTTGAAAATTTTCTATGTGAATTATATCTTCACAATCTGGTAGTGCCTAATGACACTGAATGGAATCTAGTCTTGCATGTAGGGGATGTGTAGTTAAGGGAAACAATGTCATGGATACAAAATGAAATGAGTAGAGAATGTCAAATTGTACCCTATAGGGAGAATGAGATCACAACACCCTTGTTTATGAGACCAAAAATTCAACAATCCAAATTAGCATTTCTAGATTGGATCTCTATTTTAGGAAATCTCGTAGGACTTAGTAAGATGAGTGTAGTTGAAGAATAGGCCTTTTCAGATTGGGAGCAACACTTATCTCAGAATTTTGAGATAACAATCATAGCCTCAAGGAAGCAATGGGTTAGAATGCTGCATGATCTAAAAATTAGAGAGCCTCATTTTCCACAAAATTTAACTCTTGCTACAATTTGGATTCCTTGGTATATTGAATTGTGGAGAAATTAGTGTAAACATTGGTTACCATTGATCAACCCCTAGTTCTCCTCCAGTTACTACTAGTAGCAAATGACAATGCAGAAGACCATGACATGACTACTAAAGTTAGGTGTTGGAAGAGGCTCAAGAAAAATTATGGTTACTTTGATTATGTGAATAATGAGCTAAGTAAAAGGACACCTAGCGACTGGAGAGTGTAAGCCTGGGTCCAAAATTTCATGATTGATGGAGACTAGCAATAGATTAGTTGGGCAATATACCAATTATATAGGTTGCCTCAAAGATAGGTTGTCTAGAGATAGTTGGGGGCACTTCTCAATTCTTACTTCACTCCCATGCCCCTGTAGTCTACATCAGTAGTGGTAGGTATTAGGGGCATCATTCCCAATCAGATAAAGAAATTTAGAGCTACTAAAAAAAAGAATTCTTCCTTCCCTTCTCCGTACCCCTACCTTCACTATCTATAGGAAACTCCCAATAATATTTACAATAGAAACAATGCATTCCTCCCTACCTACTCTAGTATAGGTAACTACCCAATTGCTTAGCTAGTCTTCTCACTATGAAAGGGTGTCATAATGAACAAGTCATTAGCGCTTCTCAAAGTTTCAGGAAAGAAAGATGGAGAGCTAGCTCTATAGATAGACTCTCCTAATCAAATAGATAGTTTTCTTTGCTAGTCCATGAATATGCCACACCCAGGTTGGCCAAACCAATGAAGCATTTAGTCATTTCTAGGTCCCATCCTAGGTTCTAGCATCTAGTCATTGAAATTGCCATGGTAGGGGAGCCACGAGGGAGCCTATAGAATGGTAGGGGCATGATGGGTATATCGCAGGGGCATTCTCCTACCCATCATCTCTCAATCAGAGTTGTGCATGTAGATAGATATTCATAAAGATCAATTACATGGAGCTCCCCTATGGGATTCCCCCCAAGGCATCAACATAGTTAGTTCCATCATGGGGTGGAAAGGACTCAAGTTGCTCTCCCAATTCAACCATGTCATCAATAATATGTGAGGGTCTACTCTAGATGACATTTTAAGGCATTGATATGTCCCCACAACCCATAGAATAGTAGGGGCCTTAAAATTCTATGGCCATTTAGGAATATGGGTGGGAAACAATAGTTTTGGGGTGGTGCATCCCTCCACTACTATTTTGTAGTAGTGGTAGAGGAATGATTTTTCCAGCACATACCTATACAACACAAGAACCAATAGAAACACAAGCCATGGGTAAGGGTTAGCTAAAGGGACAAATAGCCAACTAGTGCATTTAGTTACTACCCCCCAATGCATGTAGACTAGAATCACTACTCATGCACACCTTGGCTCTAGCTACTCCCATCTTGACACTTTTCTAGTTGGACACTAGTCTATGTATCTAGACCAGACTAGAAGAAGAGGGAAGGCCCTTAGAATAGTAGGGGTAGTGATTATCTACCATACATTACCTACACCACAACCAGACATCCATACGACACCTGACACTACTATTAAGCAAGGATCATGCCCCGAAAAACCTACTACTATGAAATAATACGACCTACCTCTATAGATGCACATGAGGAAGTAGGGATGTAGTAACACTACCGATCAACCAATGGTCAACTACAATTCAAATTAATCTACCTAAACCTTATGAATGCACTTCGTTAATGTGCACTTGCTAGAGTTAGCCATGCCATAATGCAAATGAAGTAGCAAAAGGGTGATTAGGGATTATAGTGTTGACCTCATTTTTTTGACCAATAAACACCATGAAATCATAGCTAGGCACCTCGACAACATAAACAATTAACACCAGTTGGGGGGGTTGGGTGTTACAGAAAAGTGCATGAATGCCCTCAACCTGTTGCCTATCAGCCCTTAGCCCTTAGAACTATAGGGGAGGGTGCCAACCCTACTAGATTGAACTATAGCTATAGCCACCCTCAACCTCCTCTCCTAGCCTAGTTGAACTCTAGTATAGTAGGTTGTCATACCTGACAACCTAAAGGAAAGGCCCTCTGGTGGCCCATACTAACCACTCCCACCCAACTTGTATTATCCTTCAGCATAGAATAATAGGGGCTCACAACTAAACTATAGTTCCCACCTAACTACACCAATGCCCCCAAACATATTATTGAGGCCCTTGGGGGTTGCATTGAGCCTTATTTTCTATTATTCCCTTGGCTTGGCCAATTATTTATATAAAGGGAGGTATGGTGGGATTGGCAAGTGATATGATCTGACTATTGAATGACCCCATCTAGTTCAGGGGTGGACATGAAGAGCACTATATAGAGTTTCATTATGTGCCTAGTAGGGGTTTCATTGGCACTATCACTGTATAGAGATAGAGATAGCCCTATGCATGTAGAGTCTCATTAGCATTGGCATTTCCTAACATAGATTCAAAGTGAGTATAGATAGGGGTGAGCGGTGCCTATCTTCTTGTCTCAAGATGATTCTTATCCCTTCTCTAGACCATACATTATCTTGCATGTAGAGTGGTAGGGGTTACTCATGATTTTGAGCATAGTTTTCAGCACTAGGTGGTCTAGTAGGAGATCTAGTGGTAGTTACTTTTGATGAAGCGATTGCTAATGAAGCCATTGATGAAACATATCAAAGTGGACTCTTCTTTTTAAATCTCAACAACCACCTATTTTTTCTTATACACTACTAGGGGAGCACCTACTAGCTAGAGCCAGGCTAAGGGAGAACCTACTAAACCAATTATGGTTGGATGGGAGAACCTAGGAAGGCTTGGAAATTCTATGTGTTAAACCCTACAAGAACTAATGTGCTCTACCAACCACCCATGTATAATCCTAAGGCCATACCTTCTATTACCCATGCATGGCCATACCCTTCTTGAGTTAATCCAATAGTAGTGGATTGATTTATCGCAACATACTTTGCCCTCTCATCAAATTTTATGGGCTATGGGTGAGATACATAGGCGGGGGGAAATCTATAGCCATACTATAGTTCCCCCCTTGAATAATTATTTTTTAAAATGATTACCCATAGGTAGAATCATCATTGATAACTAGCAAAATCCAATGATCCACAACTCCCTAGAAGAAAGGAGGGTAATGGAGTACAATTTACAACAAAACACATCAAGTCAGGCAAGGGAAATAGTTGGACATGCTAGGGAATATTTAGGATAAAGTTGGGCATAATCATTCTTTCCTATCAAAACAATAGGGCCAGGCTTCTAGACTATGGGCCGTGGGTATACCCAACCAACATCTTTACTCACATAGTGGGGATGGGCACCCATCCCCACACACTGATGGAAGCACAACAATCCACCCCAGATGAGAGAGATATATACAACATGCATCAATGATGTTAGAGGATCACAACCAACACTACATTCTATAAAGAAGTGAATCTTGCTACCTGTAGGGGCCCCCTTTGCCTATTATTGCTAGTACACCTTTATTGCACTACTTTCCTATTTAAACTAGTTACATCGAACAAGGATTCTTAGGCCCTACTATTTGCTAGGCAGGCTGATGGAGATGAGCAAGGTGTGGGCCCCAGTTACGGGGTATGATGTGATGCTTGGGGGAGGGGAACCTGAGTTGTTGGAGGGATGTGAGTTAGCCAAACACTTTGAACAATGCAATACATTTGTGATGAGCTTTGTAATTTTGTCTACTCATTTGACTTGCCTACCCAATGTTGTAGAGTATAGCATGAATAGGAATAGATAGTGCTTGCGATTTTCAATACTCTATCTAGCATGGATTGGAGGACAAATATTACTCTACACCAAAGCTAATGCTGTACTTCTCTATAGGCATAGGTACAATTAGGCTCCTTATTGATGGAAAGCATAGTGACTAGAGAAAGTATTAGTTGATGGAAAATAGGTAGATTGATATAACTTGCTAGAGGGACCTTCTCCCTAAGACCCAATACACTTGCTATCTCCTCCCACCCACTTGGCTAAGATCATTCCAACTATTGGTAGAGTGGGCAGCTTTGTATTGAGCTTTACAATCATTCTATCAATAAGGGAAGTAGTTGTATCGAGATAGTGATGCCCATAAAATTTGAGGCAAGTCTATTGTAGGCCCATTAAAGAAGTAGGCAAGGTAGAGTTCTAAGGAGTTTCACACTATTGAGTGTTGTTGGGTTCTACTAATCTTAAACTTACGATTGTTGCTACTCTGTAAAAATCATTCCACTCTATTCACCACCCTGGTACAATACTCCCACAATTCAACTATCTAACTCTAATGAGGCCCATAGCCCATAACAATAATCTAAAAGGGAAAAATAGTAGGGGTAGGGTCCCCCTTTTCCTATTATTCTCCACTATAGAGTAGATTTAGTTTCAATCACTAGACTTAACTACTCACTGAACTTCCATCACTAGACTCACCTACATGAAGGACACCTAACTCTACTCAACCAATACTTTGTACATAAAAAGGGGGAAGATATGTAGAGAAAGGGGAAGGTTTTGTTCATAATTGTCCACAATAAAATAGGCTAGTAGTAGGAGGTGCATGCCCCTAAAATTCTATGTGTAGTGGGGCATGTTACACATAGGAAATATAGGGTACCAAAACCACCAACATTGCCCACAACTTGCCCTACCCCTACCCCTGCATACCCTCACTAGGGAAGGGGAAATTTATTTCTTCATATAGGCACCCCTACCCCTACATGCATATTCCCTTCCCCTCCCCTCGCCTCCCCTCCCCTCCCCTCTATTATAGGGGTAAGGGTAAGGGTAAGGGCCCTTAGAATAGTAGGAAAGGGCATATTATTTTCCCTCCCTACCCCCTACCCCTACAATAATCTATTTTAGGGGCCCCACCCTACTATTTATAAGGGTAAGGGCCTATTATTTACCATAAAATTATAGGGGGCTAGGCACTCGTAGAAATATCTCAACCACAATCTACCATCATAGAACTATAACTAGAATGGATCGGGAGGGAACATTTGACTACTCTCTCAACACAACCTTCTACAAGCTGTGGGTAGTTTTGGTCGGCTACCAAACCATTAAGATAGGATAAAGTCATGGTTTAATTTGGTTGGTTGGTTCGTTGGTTTTCATCTTCATGGGGATACATTTATAAGGAAGTATCTGGTTGGAGAGGGGTTTCCTGAGGGCAAGACCTCTTTATCTCAACCATGACCTTCTAGTGGGTGCATGCAGAGGTAGCTCAAGAGAAAGGGACTAGCTCTTAAAATACACAATGCACACTAATCTCAGCTAGGTGCATGTAGATAGAAGGAGATCAAGAATGAGGTGTCCCCTACTATTTGAAAGGGTGCTTGACCTCCCATCTAGATGCATGCACTCTATGATGACCTAATCAATTTTGATACAATAGGCATTGAACCAGCTTCACTGGCTACACCCACACAATAATAAAGAGGGGGGTAATTCTATATGTAATATGGGTGGAGGGCCCCTGCTATTCTAAGGTTCTCCCCACCCATAAAATTCTAGGTAGATTATTCGCATGCATGTGCATACATCACTATCTATAGAGATGTAATATGGCTTGGTTGTAGTGCTACTAGTGAGGTATGATTGATTTAATTTTCAACAGTGAAGCTAGTGCTGTAGCAAGCCTTACTAGTCTAACAGGTGGGAGGGAGGTTTCAGGAGGGTTATATCTATTTAGGTGCATGCAAAGTTGGACAATACGAAGAAGATCAACTACCACTATAGTATAGCCACCCCCACTATAGAATTGCTTGGGCATTAGATAGAGGACCTTGCACCCCCCACCCTCTAGCTACCCCCCTATAGAATTGTTGGTGCATTAGATAGAGGACCTTGCACCCCCCCCCCCCCCCCCCCCCCCCCCCCCTATTCTAGTTCCATAGTTATCTACATCTACATGCATGCATGAACCAGCCCTATTATTATATTACAACAAGGTAGGGACATATTCTTATATGTCACATGGGTGGGGGGTGGGGGGCATAGCATGGAAACCTATAGCTGGTTAATGAATGAAGGGAGCAAATAGTTATTGCGGGGTGGATAGGCCCAACCCAATACCAATTGACTGATAATTGAAGAAAGCTAACAACAATTCAATAGTGGATATAGTGGCACACAAGCAGATGGAGCTCTAATTCCAACCCATGTTACCCCCACATTATATAGGGAATCAAGTGCTCAAAAGTGCCATAGAATCCTTTTTGTATAGCCCCAACACTATACTAGTGCAGAGAGGCTACCCTTAGAATAGTACGGCAATGGAACACCCTCTCCCACATCATATTCCATAACCAAGGATCGATCATCAATCCATCCACCACATATTTGTTCAAGTTTCCCATCCCTACCCCTACTATTCTATGCCCTATCCTTCACCCCTACCCCTACTATTATAAGGCCCTATTATTAGATCACACTATTCTAAGGGCCCTACTATTCTAAAGCAGGGTGGGGGTAGGGGGAAAAAGGTATAGTAGGGTGGGGGGTAGGAGGCATACATATGACATAGAGATTGCTCAAAAATGTCTCCTCAAGTGAGTTGTTGATTCAGTCAGGTCAATGCCTACTATATCAGAATGCTATACTGCCAATAGACACAGGTGCCTCCACTAACCCACACAAATCCCTTTTAGGGTGGGTTATCGAAAATCACCAACATAAAGGGGGGATAATGATTTCAATGCCACCAACATGCAACACCCCATATCATTTTCCATCTTGTTTTATCACACCCAACTACCGTGAAGACATCAACTCAGTAGTCAAGACTATATATCTCGCATTCAAGACCCCAATTTGATAGGGATAGCCTATAGAATTTTAGGCCCCTCTAGTCAAATCAATCTCATTACATGGTACCAGCCTGGGGGGTTATCAGTTTCCATCTATTAATTTATGCTTACTATTGGAGCTTCCCCTAGACCTTTATGGGCTATAGTGAGCTACCTATAGAAATTTTAGGGCCCAAGGGCCATTATAGTCTAGATGTGATAAAGAGTAGTTCTGGAATGCTTCTCAAATAGGTAGGTCATTAGCAGCAGTTACCTAAAGAAACTATCAAGTTGATTAAGTCATGTTTCATTACACCACTTATTTTGACTATGATTCAACAGGCCTACCCTACTGGCAGCTGACATCCCCTACCAATGAATAGAGGGTAAATTATTCTATAGATTTCCCCATTATTATATTATTTAGGGTGGGGATTATAGTTGAATCTTCTGTTCGAATGTAGGGTAGGGGGTACCCCTTTCACCTAGGCTGGCCAGGTTTCATTCCTCTATGGCTTGGGTGGGCATCAATCTAGTTCACCATTTATGAAACTCAAGGCCATAGCCCTATAACTATGGGTAAGGGTAGGGGCCTACCTATGCTGAAGAGTAGGGAATAATTGGGTAGGGGAACTTGTTGATGCAAAGGGAGGGTGGGGTTCTAGATAACATGTTACCCCACATTATATAGAGAATTGAGAATAATCCCCTGCCCCCTAGAGATAAGTTGTAGGAGCCCCTATCCCTATTGGGGAAGGGTAAGGGGAATGGGCAATAAAGTATTATTGAAAACTATATTGTTACCTCCACTTGCCATTCCCACTGGTCCTTTGCATGCAGATGGTGCAAAAAAAGGTTGGCCCTACAATTCTATGGCCCCTATCCCTACAATTATATGAAGGGGGTCCCTACCCAATAGTAAGCTATTGGGCCCCCACCCAATAATCTAGAAGGGGCCCCTACCCTAGAATTTTATGCTCTCCTACCCCCATATTAAAAGGGCGAGCCCCTAAATAGATTATTACGGGACCCCTACAATGATCTAGAAGGGGTCCCTACTATTATAAGGGTAAGGGCCTATTATTTAATTGCACCCCCTTCTATATTATTGACTATTATCTGTATTTTCCTTCGCCTATTATTGCCTATTATTTTATTGTGCCCACCCCTATCATTTTATGGGTCCTATAATTTTATGGGGCATATTATTGCCTATTATATGTTCTACCCTTTGCCTATTATTGCCTATTATTTGTATTGCCCTTCACCTATTATTTCCTATCATAAAATTATAGGGGGTCTACCTACCTACCTAAAATTTTATGGCTATTTCTATGACCCCTAATACTCTGAAGATAATTTCCTTATAAATAGTAGGGCATCAATGGGGAAGAGAAGAGAGTTTGGTCTTAGCACCACAATATCTAAGGCTGCCAATCGAGCGCACATCTTTGCTTGCCCTTCCCAATCCAAGGTGGGGAGAAGAAGTACCACTATAGAAAGCCCCTACCCTACTATTGAAAGGGGCCAAGGAAATCCATCTTTCTCTTCCATTAATTTTACTAAGAATGGACCTCCCTATAATTTTATGGCCTGCCGAGCCACTAATCTTAAGAGTCAAAGGAAACATGGTCACTGCATGAATGAAATACATTCATTTATTTTCAATCATTCCTAAAACCCCTCCCTTCTTGGATATGGGTGAGGCATCCCAGAGATATGGTAGGGAAAAAAACATAGATATTGGTTGGGGGTACAAAGTGACATTCCTTCTTGTTGGGCATTCAGAACAACACAGAACACAGATCCTTTCTATCATCACTGGGCTGTAAAGGCATGGATAGGATAGATGTCTATTCTGATAGGGATTATTTCTTGATCGATTAGGGACTCTACATGCACCCAACCAAAATTCAAATGGCATGGCCTTACAATTATATGGGAAGTAAAATACAATGGTGCATGTTAGAATCTCACTCACTTTGATTCTTGTCTAAGAGCCACACTTAGAAAAGTGGCCCACTACTATTGATAGGGGTTATAGATAGTCACTATTATGGAGGAGATGGCTATGTAGCATTATTTTGTAGCATCGAGTCACAACATGTGTCATTAATCACATTTGGTTGGAGAGAACTAACTAGAGCCCATTAAAATAGTAGGGTACCAATCAACTAAGATATACAAGGTTCACACAGTGTGTCATTGGTCTCAAACATTCTCTAGTGGGTTTGATTCAGAGTTGTAATAGGCTATAATGATGTATATAAGACTAGTTTGCTATCTATTCTGCGATGGAAATATAATTGATTGAAACAATGATGCCACACCATCTGGATCGATCTAAATCTAGGTGCATGAACTTCTAGTAAGAAGTATATCCTTTATTTATGTTGCTTATTTCCCCTAGATAAGAGGGTGAAAGTGCTAGAGGGTAGCCTAGTATGATATTGATAGCTAATAGTAAATAACTCACTCTATTTGGTGCATGGAGCTTCATGTGCTATACCAATAACTACTGAAGGTGCGAGTGCTTGCCTACCTACCTGTAATATAGGGTAGGATAAGTCCAATCCAAAATAAATATATAAAACTTTTAAAACCTAGTCACCCAAGAAAGGGCAAGCCCAGTCACCCAAACCCAGTCACCAAGGCATGTAATATACTGAAAGAACAACCACATAGGAAGATTAGAACAACTGGTGCTTGGGGTTTGGTGACACCAAGGCAAGCCCACATTGTATACCTTGTCAGTCTTAGTCTTAGTCACCCAAGTCCACCTTGATCACTTCCCTGGCCCTACTATTCTAAAGGAGAGAATGTACAAAGGTGCTTAGTACTACATACATTGTTGACATTACCACACCTTGGTATTGACCTTGCTATTGACCACTACTGAAGGAAACCTCAATTTAGGATTCAAAAAAGGAGAGATAGTCATTGATTTACCTATGCTGAGGTATAGTTCAAAGGTCAGTTTTTCCCCTTCTTCTAGTCACCCTTGCATGGTCAAGGTGGGGGAGGGCTTATCTCGTCCCATCACTTCATTCCTGCACCTATCACACCTTCTCCTCACTTCTCATTGGATTGGCCTTTTTAGTAGAAAGAAGGATGAGGGGTGTGCATAGTTTCTCTCCACCATAATTATGTTTTAGAGGGCCTTCCAATGCCCTTTATAAGAGTAGGGAGATTCCCTGCCTATGAATAGGGTACCCTTCTATTATATGGGTGACCCCCTACTATTCTAAGGTGGCTAGGTGGGGGGGCTAGCAACAACTATCTTCCTAGGTGGGTGTTCATAGGGAAATATAGGGAGGCCCTTCAATAATTCCCTACTATTATATGTGAGGGCCCTTCCCTTTCCTTTTCAATATAGGGGGTAGGGGGTTACCTGTAAGGAAACTATAGTTCCAAGAAACTAGCTGGGGTTGGGACTAGCCTAAGAATAATAGAATAGTAGGCTCGATTCCTTATATAATGTGGGGTCCCCAATAACCATATCGTACCTAACCTACCTAAAATTTTAGGGCTAGGGCTAGGGTAGGGGCCCCTATCCCATACCATACCTAACCTAAAAATTATAGGCTAGGCTAGGCTAGGGATAGTCCATAAAAGGGGATATAATAGTAGGGACCATACCATAAAAGGGGTCCTAGGATACTTGATAAATGTAGGGGGTAGGGCCCATAAAATTTTAGCCCCCCCCTCTACCCCATATAGATTATTTTAGATTATTGCTAGGGTAGGGGCCCACAATAGAATAAAAACTATAAGGGGTGGTGGGGGGCCTACAATTATATGGGCAATGGTTGGTTGGAACCCTAAACTAAGTGGAGAACCTCAAAATAATTTATATATGGGGGGAAGGGGGGCCCTCATTTGCCCCTTAGAATAGTAGGGTGCACCATTCTGGTTATGGGAATATATAGATATTGCCCTATATTGCCCTTTATATCACTACTGGGGGTGGTGCATGTAGAGGCCATTATTCTAAATGATAATCTGCCTACTTAATGAACTTATTAAAATTGTAAAGGTTTATTAATGGTAGAGGTTTCTTATATCTAGGGATTCTAGTGTAGGAGATGCCATTTGTTGGGAGGCCTCAGGGTGGGAGGAGGAGAGTAAGGGCTCTACTATTTGGCATGGGCTAGGCGGGATCTATCTACCATGAAGGTAATATAGTTGCTAAGGGGCCCTTACTATTCTATGGCCCCCTACTATTAATGGGACCACCCACCCCAGCCCAATTGAACTATTGGGTTTTTTAGGCCCCATGTGTGGGGTTGGGTGGGGGCTAAAGGGCCACTTGACCCCTTCAAATAGAAGGGAGGTTGCTATCTAACGACCCCTTCTCCTTCTTGACCTTATAATAGTAGGGGTAGGGCAGGTGAATAATTTATTTCAAGGGCTATTCTAAGGGCCCTATTATTCTAAGGGCCAAAAACTAACTATAGGAAAGGGAATGTCAAGTTGGGGAGGCCCCTACTATTTAGTTCGAAAAGGGATCCCATTGTGTAATTCATTGATCCATCACCCATCATTTGGCCAAGTGGCATTGAAGTTAATTCCTAGATTCATATACAAAGGTATCAAAGGTGAGAGAAGCATAGCTTGTTGGAGACCCAATTAATCTGGGGCCCATTGATTCACCAGAGGTTGCATTTGAACTAGTCTCCATTTAAGTCAATCCTTTACTCACACATTTGCCTTAGAATAGTAGGGGCCCCTTAAAATATAAGGCACCCATTTAATAGTAAGGGAATAGGGGTAGTAGATCAAGTTTTAGGTGATTGAGGTGAAGTGGTTTCACTAATTGATCCTGTAGGAGGAGAGGCAAAGTTATTAGTTCCATTTCCAATTACATCCCCATATCCAGTGCTCGTTGGAGATTCAGATAGAATGAATTGATGTTCAAATCTAAAATAGATTCAGAGCCAACAATAGAGGCATAGGTTGCATGCAGAGGTTGGGGCAGAGATAGTCATCGAGGAAAAAAAAGCATAGATAGGTGTAGGCAAAGCCATCACTTGCAATTCAAGGTTGAGACCGAATAGCCTAGATTGAATCAAAGCTTGTTAACTGAGATGATTCACTAATAGTTGGAGATGGATACCCATGGAGGTAGTAGGTAAAGTGATAGACTCAGTAGTTTTATATCCCTATCTTCCAAGTGTGCATTCATAGGGAATGGTTATTGCATGCCGGGGGTATAGTCATGAACTAGAAAAAACACTTTCCCTTATTACCCCCCCACTAAATTATGCCCTACCCTACCCTACTATTTTAAGGGTAAGGGTAAGGTCCTATTATTATTTTGTATTGCACCTACCTCTAGCCCAAAAGGATGGACCCCCTTTATGGTATGGGCCCTACCCTACCCTACCCTACTATTGGAGCCAGCTAGCTAGCCATCCTATCCATCCCTGCACATATTATTGTAGCCTATAGAAATAATGGGGGCAGATTGCCCTAAAATTTTATGGTATGGGTATAGGCTAGGGCTAAAACTAGGGTTGCAAATTATTGTGGAAGGCTATGTATATTGTTGATGCCCCCTATATATCGAAGGGCATGCCCACCTAGCCCTTAATTATTGTAGGCCCCCTCAAATAATTATTGCAGATTATTGTTTTATTAAACTATTTCTATAATGGTGGGGTGGGGGGTTATATTGCACGTAGGGTGTTCATGGGCCCCTACTATTTGGTTGGCTATAGTTGTTAGCCT
The DNA here is from genome assembly GCA_028749045.1 of Cupressus sempervirens. Taxonomy (NCBI): domain Eukaryota; kingdom Viridiplantae; phylum Streptophyta; class Pinopsida; order Cupressales; family Cupressaceae; genus Cupressus; species Cupressus sempervirens. The sequence continues at coordinate 507,439,599 of CM053792.1, read as the reverse complement.
ATAATTATAATTTTCCAAGGTAGATTATATACGTAACATACCTAGCCTAATATAGCCCTATAGGGAAAATTATTATGCACCAAAAACCCTATCGAATAATGGGCATAGAATAGTAGGGCAATAATCTATTTAGGGGGAACCTATAATTTTATGGGGGGATCAACTATAATAATAGATTAGGCTGGGCCTCATAAAATTATAAGTAAAATTTTATGGCCTATAATTTTATGGGGGATCAACTAAACTATAATAATAGGCTAGGCTGGGCCCCATAAAATTATAGGTAAAAATTTATGGGTATGGGCTATCTATAATAATTGGGTAAAGGAAATTCTCTCTTACTCTCGAAAGCCAATCATTTGTCACACTTCCCTTATAATAGTAGGCTTGATAATTGCTCTCTCACTACGACCTAGAGATAGACCCTTGGACAAAGATAGCCATAGCTATGATATGTAGAGCTACTGATACTATCAATGGATCATACAATAGCTAACAACTACTTATATGATCAACAAAAAAATAGGTGTCCATGCACCCTATCAAATAATGGGTAGATGGGTATTCATAGGCATACACTGCAGTTCATAGCCTAGAGATCACCAAATAAAGATAGGTCTTAAACACATTTACTTTAGTAGCTAGTAGGTGTAGCTGGTCAGTTGGATAACCATCAGATATAGTGAAGATGAGGGCTGGGTAAATGATAGTACAACACTCATCATGTTTATATAAGGTCACCACGGGGAAACCATTATTGGCATATTGGCATTATTGGACCATAAAATTCTAGGACACAACATGAGGGCACTACTACCCAATCTTAGGAGTAGAGTTACCTCACCAACGAAGAGCGAAAATATGGATACAAACTAACCAAGGGGCAAAAAATAGTAGAATTTTGAAGGTTTGAAAAGTGATTTTTATTTATTTGGATTTCATGAATGTTCATGGTTTTCCTTTTTATGATCTTAGGAGTAAAATGATTATTTCCTCTACCGCTGGTGGATCAACAATCTAAATTGAGTCAACTATTTCTAGATTTGCTACTGTAGGATCAAATACTATCAAATATTCCTATAAAATGATAGGGGGATATGCCTATAACATGGTAGAGGGATTTGAAACTATAGGTATTGGTGGGATAGCACATATATTCAATCTTGAACTGCTAGATGTGCTACTATATCTACTAAGTATGGCTTTCAATCTGTAGGGGGTCACTTCTCTCCCTTTGACCCTACTATTCATGGCTTTCAATCTATAGGGGGTCACTTCTCTCCCTTTGACCCTACTATTCTTTGGGGGGGTATAGCTTGCTAATGATAAATATAGTGAATTTGGAGGACATCACATAGTTATGGTTTAGAATTCTTTATCGATTATCCTCCCATTATTATTTTGTTCTAAAGATGTTCATGGTCTTTTCAAAGTGTAACATTTGCTAAATCATGGTCATGCATATTCAATAGTATTTAGTGGATGTAGCACTTGCTTATTGTCCTCTGGTAGGTGGAGGTGGGTGTTTTGAATAATCGATATAGAGTGGGTCAGTTAACTATTCTAGTTGCGCATTGGGTAGGGCTAAGATAGTTCTCAATTGCAAATTGAGATGCCTAGGTTTACCTATGCTAAACTAGTTGCCTATAGAATAGTAGGGCCAAACCAATAGTTGAAGTGGTGCCAGTTACTTTTTAAGGATAAGCAATCGTCATGAAGAAAGAGGCTAAGGGTAGAAGGGATGTTAGGCAAGATGGCAATGGGGAAGCTGCTGCAACTACTAAACAAACTATCTTTGTTCTAGCCCTTGGTTCTTAGGTGGATCTGTGACTAAGGGTAGGTTTTGGAACTTGATCTTTCATTATCTATACTACTTTTTAATATTAGCTCAGCCATCAATAATAATTCTCGATTGATCTGTTATGAGGGCCCTTAGAATAACAGGGCTATGGGATATGCAACTAGAGAATTGACAATTGGATCTTTGTATTGAGTTTTTTTTTCCATTCATTCTAAAGTTCCCCCCTACTATTCTAAAGGGTAGATGCATTTAGTCATTCATTCTAAAGGTTCCCCCTACTGTTCTAAATGGCCCCCTACAAGGTGAAAAGCCCTCATTGTAGCACTTTTGCAGGGCGATCACAACAACATGTTAGCCTGGCCTCCCCACTACATTGATCAAACCCAAGCCTGCCCCCCTACCATTTTATAGGAAACTATAGTTTATTCCTAGGGTGGGTGGCCCCTTTAGCCCCCTTATAGGGGGGAGGCCTCATAGGAGGTTGGCCCCCCCTCAAATTCAATTGTGGGAGGGGTTGTCCTACAACTGGGGGTAAGGGGGTGGGAACTATAGGGCAGATTGATTCGATAGCCCTAATCCAATGATTGCCCCTACTATTATAAGGGCCCACTCCCCTACTATTATAAAGAAAAAGTCTATATGTAAAGTGCCTTCCATGGATCTATCATTGCATGAACCTACCAGTACAAAGTAGATAGCTCACTGACATAGCCGTCACTTGAGGAGCTATATAAAAATTTGGTTGGGGAGACAAGTGGAGCCCTTTTTTATAGAGCTTTCATGTAGTGCCAGGAAGGGAGAGCAACTAAGGTGGCTCTATGAGGTGGGCACCAACATCACTGAAAGCAACAACTACAAAGGAATAGGCCTAAGAGAGAACACATGAGTACTGAAATGACCTACAATAAGTGATTAAGGCCAAGTGACTAATTCCTTCTCACCATAGTGAGTGAGTAACAAGTGACATTGAACCTCCCTATCATTTATTGGACTACTAAAAATTACACCTTGGTGCTCCCTATCCATACTATTATATCAAGGTGACGAATGCCTCCTAAGGCCTCAAGTTGCATTACCTAAAGGATTATATACGTAATATCATCGGTGATGGAATGCCTATCAGAATTGATAGATAGTTTATAGCTTAGGTGGGTTAGTTTCCTATCTACCTTAGTTAGAAGAAGGAAGGTGGTGCACTGGTTCTTTAAAATAGCCCTATATCTATAGTTGGAAGGATTTATAACTTTTTTTATTTCGACTATCTTCGATGCATTGTAGATTATAGGATAGGTGAAATTGAATGAATTATATATGTAATACCCTTAGAATAGTAGGGACATGCATGCATTCAAAAGTGTGGTTGAGAGGCCAATCAATAAGGTCCTTTCTTCCCTAGATATAAATGACCATAAAAAATCATACGAAATAGATGGATACAAATGACCTTCCTTCAGTGCAGTGGCAGAATGAATATCTCATGCCCATCCAGTCTTACTAGCTCCCCTATTCTCTTTTGGCCCATGAGATTTGTAGGTCAGAAGCTAGCTTCCCTATCTTTCTAACAATGGACAAATATTTGTAGGTCAACAAGGGCTATTTTGAGATTCAAAGGTCAAGCAATGAATCAATTTACTTTTTCTCACTCTGATGGATAGGGCCTATCATTTCTTTAGGTACAATAATATATAGAAGGACCAATCCCCTCAAAATATTTTATTTAATATGACAATGCATTTTATATGAGTACTGGTTGAACATAGTGAGGGAAGAGATGGATGATGCCGTAGGATTTATAGGAGGATAGGTGGGTGTGAAAATGACCAAATTGACCAAATCAATTAATCAATTGGCTAGCACTAGTAGGCCCCACAATAACTAATCCCTTTAGGATGCTTATGAAATGTGAGGCCCATCAATGCACTCATTAATGTGATTTCCCATATAATTTTAGGCAAAACCCATTCAATAATTAGTGAAACTAGCTTGCTTTAATGAATAGAAGCGCTCGTTGTATCTATCCTATTCATCAAAACTAGGTACTTGCCCCTACTATGGAAAAGGGTGTGTGTCACAATAATTATGATTCCCACAAACCACCCATGAAAACTACCTAAAATTGTTCACTTATTTTGGTCATTTCAAGGGCCTAGAATTTTATGGTATAGTGCAATAGGTCTGTCCAACCTCTAGGCTTGCTTGCTGGGGTGCACAGGAAGCAATATTGTACACCTACCCCACTGACCCCCCATGTGTATGAACTAGATGAATCAATATGGTGGGTAGGGTCAATGCCAACAAATCATTTTGTCAAAAGAGTGACTACATGGTATTACTGACCTAAACATATGAGTGGGTCACCCCCCTTCCCACCTTAATTTTATGAAGGTAGGTGCATATTCTATATGTAACATGCCCTATAGTTCCCACCCTACCGCTAGTCATGTTATGTATAGAATCCCCTACTATTCGAAGGGCCCACCTAAAATTTATGGGCCATGGGACACGGGTGTTCATGTGGCAACTATAGGAAACTCCCTACCCTGTACATGTGTAAGGGTAGGTCTTGATTGTGCTAAAGTGCTAGGGAAAGAAGGGGGTTGGGAGGGAATAATAGGGTTTCCTACTAGCTCAAGGGAAGAGGGTTGCATGATCAAAATGCCTACAATTCTATGGGTAGCTCATCCACCATAAAATTGGGGAATCCCTATCAATTCTATGGGTAGTTGGTGGGGTGATAAAGGAGTAAGTAATGAGTAGATGATCTATCCATTCCAAGGATAGGGCTTGGTAGAGAACTATACCCACCACCCTAGGCACCCACCTTCCTACTTCCCTAAATGGCCTAAAATCAGGGTGTGGTTGCATGCAAAGGGCCTATCCTAGAATTTAATTAGGCCCCCCTAAAGGCCCATAGCCCATAGAATTATAGGGATTTGAATAATATGTTGAGGGAAAATTATTCTAGATAGCCCATAAAATTTTAGGGTGATCTACCCCCAAAATTCTGGGTGCCCATACCCTAGCCTAGCCTAAACTTTTATGGGTATCGACCCGATCATTTTATGGGGCTAACCTAAAATTATAGTGGGGATGGATAGTTGGCTAGCTATAATAATAGGGTAGGGTAGGCCATGCCTTAAGAATAGTAGGGATTTTTGTAGGGCCCATAAAATTTTAGGCCCCCCTACCCCAAATAGATTATTCTAAATTATTGGCTAGCCTATTAAATGCCTAGGGGGGTCTACCCATAAAATTATAGGCCATACCTAACCTACCTAAAATTCTAGGGCTAGGGCTAGAGCTAGGCTAGGGGCGACCATACCATAAAATTATAGGGCCCCCAAATAGACCATAAAATTATAGGTTAGGGTAGGGTAGGGCTTTGGCACCTATCACTTTATCAGTACTTAGGTAAGAAAAAAACACAACCAATACATACTTTAAGTCTAGTGGAGGCCCTATTAATTCTATGGGTAGGAAGAACAAGGAAAGGTGCATTTCTCAATTATTTTTTGCTATTTTAGTCACATGTCCATATGGCATAAGCTTTGGATTCACTCGACAGTGGTTCATCCACCCATGCATAGGGAAGAGGTAGGGCCAACGATCTCCTTGCTTGACTGATAATAGAAAATAGTGACTGGGTGGTTCATTCCATAGGTTGGATAGATGGGGACAAATACAGATACAAAGAGTAGACATCATTGGAGTGGATTAATGTCTCCACATTGATTGATTAGGAGTGAGAGAGTAGAGTTGGGATAGATTAAAATGACCATGATAGACTTGTTTAAATAGAAATAGAGTATAGGGCCAATAGACTCATCAGTCAATCACTACACAATAAGGGAAATAACAAGGAGAAGCAAGCTCACATCTGCTTGGTGGTTGGCATTAGCCTAAGAGACCTATATCTATAGTTGGTACAATTAGGCCCTATCGACAAGCCACCCCCTATTAGGAGAACACTGCCCCTCTCCCCTTGATCAAAATGAATTGAGGTGTGTTTTGCCCACTCCAATCATATTATGTATATAAAAAATGAGCATTCTTGCCCTCTATTCTAGCCTATAGAATGGTAGGGGGCACTTTAGCACTATTGTGCTAGGTTTAGTTGGGCATTGAGCCAATCAAACTTAGTAAGATTGAAAGAAAGCAATGAAGGTGCACAGTTGATTTGTGGGGGCAGGCACAATTTTGAGCATCAAACCTTTTTCTATCTTTGATTCTTTGTGGGATCTCTAGGTCTGGGTAGAACAAAACATAAGGGTGGGCTTAGGATAGGATCAAACAAACAAGAATTCAGATGCATGTAGAGGGATGATTGAGTTTGTTGAATGCCTTTGAGTTTGCATGCAAAGTCACCATTGGTTCTCACTTTTGATGCTTTGAGAGTGCCACATAATTTTAGGCATAGAATTATGGGGTAATCCCAGGAATGCTTCTTGATGTGCCAATTTTTTACCTCCATTGATCCACCCAATCATATTACATATATAATAAAAGGTGGCATTGCACCAAAATCTGCTGATATATGATAAAAGGTCTTAGGTGTCCTACTATTATAAGGCCCACTTGAATCACTAAACTTTGTAACCCTACCTTCCAAATGGCCTAAAGATAACAAATAGTTGGATCATCTTGATTCACTAGGTTGAATCCTTAGCTATTTATCCCCTCAATCTTCTAAGGTAGTGGGTCCTCCCCACCCTTTAGAATAGTAGGGGCCTTGTAGGTTTTGGGTATAGCCAGACTTGCAAAATTAGCCTATAGAATTGTAGGGCGAGAGCCTGCGAGCAATAATCTATTTCAAGGAATCGACATAGAACTATTCAAGATGAGTGGTTTTGAACACTTCACCCTCAAATTCTATGGGGATTTAACTATATAGCTGATGCTCTATGCCTACTCAACAAAGATTAGGTGGGAATCAAATAGAACTATAGTGTGGGGGGGGGGGGGGGAAGGGGGGGGCTAGGGATGGGTGGGCCCCTAAAATTCTATGGTAGCCTAGCCCTTTCCCTTTCCCTTTCCCTTTCAATAAAAAAAAATAGGCCCCTATAATTTTATGGATCTACCCAAATCGGATGACTATAATAGTAGGGTAGGGTAGGGCCCATAAAAGTCATACCCATATGCCGAGGTCCCCCCCATCCCATACCATACCTAAAAATTATAGGCTAGGCTAGGGATAGGCCATCCTATTCATTTCTCTATTTATCAGTTTATCTGTATGGGGGGGGAGGGAAAAAGGCCTCATAAAATTATATGTTACCATACCATACCATAAAATTCTAGGCTAGGCTAGGGGTAGGGGGTCCCCCCCATAAAATGATAGGCCATAAAAGGGGTCCTTTTAGGCTAGGGGGCGGGGCCCATAAAATTATAGGGATCCATTTTTTTTCTAGGTGAGCAAGGGGTGTGAAGCGACTATCTTTGCTTTAGGTGGTCCTAAAACTGAGCACCTACAATAGAGAAAGCTGAGCAAGGTAAGCAACGGTAAATAAAAGGATAGACACAAGCAATATAAGAAAGGGTAGTTGGCTAAGTTGACCTAGAAGTAGTGTACAGTTTCATCAACATAAAAGGCTAGTCATATATTCCCTTCATTATTAGTCCTTGTTTGATGGGTTTGGAGACCTCATGTTACGTCTTTAGCACCATTTTCCAAATGGAAGGGATCAGCTTCTGGGTCTACAATAGAATCATAAGTAAAGGCTGATAAAGATCAAGCTACCCCTGGTGAAAAGGGCCTATAGATGGTGGGGGCTGCCCTATGAGAATCAATGGGGTGGATGGGTTAAGGGAAGGTAGCTAGTGTATAGGTAGAGGAAATAAAAGACTATTTTTTCCATGGCCCAACCAAGAGGCACAGGATTAGTGCCCATTTAATATTTAACAAGCAGTTGGTTAGGTAGATAACAAGGTTTTCATGCAAACTTTGCTTCTAGAATATTTGTTACTTATAGGATCAGTTCCTTTAGAATAGTAGGTGAACAACATCTTCATCACTTCAATAGCCCTAGCCTGGTCTCAATCTAGTAACGAAACCACATAGAATAGTAGGGCACCTCAGATTGTACCAAAAGTCTTTTGGAACATCTATCAATAATGCATTGTATATAATAGTAATAGTGAGCCATATAATTTTAGGCATAGAATTATAGGGGGCTGTATGGATTGAGGAATCATATGTCATACAATCTATAGGGACATCTCGACATCCCTATAACCTTCACTCTATTTAGATTACAAACCACCCTATAAAATGGTATGGCACTCTGTTCAGATTACAAGATAACTTCCCTTTAGAATAGTAGGGCATTTATGTGAGGGACCTAAAATTATATGGTCTCATCTAGCCCCCAGATTTTTGAATATCTTATAGTTGCAGAATTGGATCAATGGTCACGAGGAGGGTGGATAAGCCCTGCTCAAACAAATAGCTATTGTTGCTTCATAAAACCTTATAAAATTAGTGCTCGATTGATAGAAATGTTGTTTAAGTATCCCTACGACTATGGAAATTTCCCATGGGGAATCACACATATCCAGTCAATACCTTGTAATAGTAGTGGGGTCAAAGATCCAAGTCTTGTGAATTGAATTACCATCTTTGAGGGTGAATAGTAATATGGGAGAATCAATTAAAGAGATATATTACATTTAGAATGCTAGATTATTGTGAAGGTTGTGAATAATAGAATAATAATAGGGGCATGAATAGAATTTCAATATCGAGAGCTAGAAGCATCTCTCAAGTAGGAGATACAAAGCAAGATCCAGATTCTAACTTTTGATTCAATCGAGACCTAGTGCCATGATGCTAGTGATCTAGTTTCAGCACATGTTGACTCACCAGTAGGGGGTATAGAGAGAAAAGGTGAGATCAAACATAAAGGGACACATTAGCTCTTAGAATAGTGGGCTATCAATGAGGGAGGGCTAAAGTACACCTAGAAATGACTGTACATGCCCTACTATTCTAAGGGCCAATTGCCCTACCCTACCTAGCATAAGCCTTTGTTCTAATATTTGGCCTATTATTTTCTCAAATAATTTGTTTAGGGACCTTACCTTAAAATATAGGGGCATCCTTTGCCTATTATTATAGGGGATCAATATTAATGTAGTAGGGGGCCTTTACAATAAAATAATAGGCAATAATATGCCCCCATAAAATAATAAGGGTGCGTGGAACAAAAAGTTGGGTTGGGTGGCCCCTACTATTCTAAGGGAAGGTTAGGGGCCATATTTGTTTAGTGTTCACCTATAATTTATAAGGTAGGGCCTATAGATAAATAGGGCTATCAAAAAGGGCTCTAGACAAATATTCTAATGCTTTCTATGTTGGGGTTGGTTACTGGGAGAAAATGCCCCATGTCAAGAATTTTAATTCCCTATAACCCCTATTCTTCTATAAAGGCTATTATTTTGACTCTATCTACATTGGGAAATCCCAATGTAGATAGAGAAATTTCTATAGCATAGTCTAAATGCAGGGACATGGTTCATCAAGATACAGTAGTGACTAAGCCAATAATAGCCTGAATAATATAGGGGCCACTTAAAATATAGGGCTCTTCTTTCTCCTTAAAATTTAGAACCCCATAGTCTATATAGAGGGGGCCGACCACCTTCCTTCTATATATAAAATCCAGTCTATATAGATAGATAGGGAGTTCTATCTATGGATTGGAGGAGAGTCAACATAAAATGAGAATCAAGTAAGTAGGGCCTCATCTCTATAACTTATAGCCTATTTTTCTCTTCTATAAAGGCAATTCATGCACTCTATTCCATTACAGGTTAGGTGCATCTAGAGTGGAGGGTTTGGTGACTCGCCAACTAAACCCATCTATGCTTGGGATGGGGCTAGATTGCAAGAAAAAATGTGAGGCACTAGACATCAACTAAACTATAGGGGGGGCTAGGAGGGTGGGGGGCAGTAACCTACAAGAAGAAATGTTGGGGTGGGGGCATGTTATGTATAGAATCTAGATAGCTGACCCTCCCAACTATAGCTGCCACTACCCCACTACATATATATATATATATATATAGTTTTGATGGGGGAAGCCCCTAGTCCCCTATTATTTTATAGTTTTATGGCCTATCATTTTATGGGGTGGGGTGGGGGCCCCTACAATTTTATGGGGTGGGGACCCCACATTATATAGGGAATCTTTAACACTATCATAGAAGTGGCAACCCTACCCCCTTCGAATAGTATGGGAGGGGGTATGCATGTAGGGGTAGGGCCCCTTGTAGGTTAGCCCTACTATTCTATTATTTCCACATGAAAAATTCTATGTTCCCCTCCCCCTATATTTTAATGGCAATTCTAGGTTAGGATAGGTAGGGGTAGGATAGGCTAGGATGGGGCTTGCCTAGGCAGGTTTCTAGCCAGCCCCTATTCTAGATTATCATGGGGTCATGATAGGGGCACCTTCTATAGTGGTAGGCATGCCCATAGAATAGTAGGGGGTCAATTATAGAAATTCCAGGACCCCTACTTGAAAAATAATAGTTAGCAAGGGGTTTAGGCCCATCCTACAATAATATGCCCCATCTGAATCTATGGAAATTATTGGTACTATTCATATTACATCTAGAATAATTTGTTGTTGGTGATCAATTAGATCAATCCATTTCCATCAGTTCAATCATCTCAAACATATTTGAAAAGGGAGGGTTGGGTTGATTCTATACGTAACATGCCAACACCTTAAAATTTGCCTATAGAGAGTAGGGCCTACCTACAAGCACTCTTACTAGACAAGATAGACTGATTCTGCATGCACACTACCTTAAGCAAGTGTGACCTCCCCCATAAAATGGTAGGCTATTTTTCTTGCCATATCATTAGTACCATATGAAATGGGCTAGATGAAATGATGAATAAAAGGTGCACGAATAAGAATAATAGGTCCAAATCCTATAAAATTTGAGAGGTCCAAGATCAAGACCCTTTACATTATATAAGGAATTGAGCCCTATTATTCTATTATTGGATCTTGATGCCCCTTCTATTCTAATGGGCCACAGTCACCCTATGCATTTACATGCATACCCTTATCCTATTTTAAGGTAGGCAAGTAGGGTGAGGGGAGACCTCTTCATGATAGTGAAGGATTCTGACTCATTTTTTGGATGCTTGCCTATAGAATGGTAGTGCAGGGGGACCCTATGGGAAGGTAATAATTGTAGTGAGAACTTATTTTCCATAGCAAGGAAAAATAGATGAATGAGGTCCATACCATGAGAGGAAAGTACTCCTACATCCCATCAGATGATGATTTGAGTTAAAAATAGGAAGAGAACCTATAGCAAATAGGAGGGAATCAAAGCCTCCATTGGTTTGACATTCCTTTCCCATAGTTCTTGGCTTAGAGGTCCTTTATAAGCCCAATCTATATGAATTATGTTAGTACCTCTCTTCATTGTTTTGATCATCAAGTGGAGTTCTACATGTCGATATTTAGTATGGTCCTAATTATCCTTTCAATAGTAGGCATCGAGAGTCCAAAACTAGAGGACTATTTTTCTAGGCAATAGATAGTGCATTCAATTTATGGTTGATCCATATTGAGTGTAGGTGGATGGACACAATTTAGGTTGGGGTTGTAGTTACTGCAATAGTTGGCTTGTGGATAAGGAGGCAGGTGCAATCCAATTATTTTGGCTAGTGTTCAAGTAGGGTTTTGAAGGCTATATGAAACTCTGATTATAAGGGGTTTAAATTGTCTCCCCCCTCTCCATCTTTATCTCCCTTATCCCATTTTCCCTCCTCCCCAACCATTCCCCCTTTAGAACTACTACTACTATTGTATGGAGGACACCTCCACCTAGCCCTACACCTCAAAGTAGTGAAATGAGAGGAGTGTTCTATTCAATACCTTAGTTCTATTATTTGCTATAATGCCACCTTCCTTTAGAACCATAGCCCCTCAAATTTGATGGTAGGGAGGGGGGGGGGGGTGTTATGGCATTAGCCTACTAGCCTTTTAGATAGTAGGGGAACCAAGATAGCTTCCCTACTATTCTAAAGGTAAAATTGGATCTATGCAGATTATTTCCATACAATTATATGGGGGCATGGGTGGGAACTATAGAGATAAACTATTACCCTAGCCCCTTTTAATAGTATGGGTAGGGGCTTGTGCATCAGCAAAGTGCTCACTTTGCATGCATGCAGAGGTCAAGTTCTTAGCCAGTTAGGTGCTCATAACTACAATAGCGAAGGGATAAATTCAAGCCTATAGATTATAGGGTTACTATTTGTTTTGCCTACTATTATAAGGCCCACCCTCCCTCCATCTCCATACAATTTTATAGGGAAAATAGATAATAATTTGTTTAGGGGCCCTTTTAATATAGGGGGTAGGGGGCCCAAGGGGCTTTGATCCCCCTACAATTCTATGGGTGAGATTAATGAGTGGAAAAGGGAATGGGAAGTATTGGAAAAGGAACTAAGGCAGGGATGTGGACAGGGTGGGTGCCCATCTTTGATACATCCATCTTTTCATTCCTACCTACACTTGGTTAATTATATAAAAAAAGGGCCCTAGAATTTTATGGTCTCCTACCCCCTATATTGAAAGGATGGGCCCCTAAATTGATTATTGTGGGGCCCCTACTTTAGAATTTATGGTCTCCCTACCACCTATATTAAAAGGGTGGGCCCCCAAATAGATTATTGTGGGGCCCCTACCCTAGAATTATATGGTCTACCAACCCCTTATATTAAAAGGGTGGCCCCTTAATAGATTATTGTTGGGCCCCTACACCTACAATAATCTAGAAGGGGGGCCCTTACAATAATCTAGAAGGGGCCCCTACAAGAATCTAGAAGGGGCCCCTACCCTACCCATACTATTATAAGGTAAGGTAAGGCAAGGCAGGCCCTTTGCATGCATTCACACTGGTGAGAATTGGCTTGATGCTTCCCCAATATCTATCCCTGCGATTTTAGAGCAACTCATATCCTCATTGACCCATCAAGCATAAGGGTCAATTTACTCTCCCCAATCCCTTCTTGGCATGAAATAAAGAACTATGAATTAATCAATTCCCTAATCCCTCTCCTTGATTAATGAAATTCTTGGGGTTCCATGTCTGGGATTGATGAAGGTGGTGGGGCATAGAAATCATGATCAACCCAATCCCTCTCTTGCTCTACATTGATACCAATGCAAAATAAATGGATTCAATATCCCTTGCCTAATTGTTCAAGATTCACCTTATAGATAGTAGGGCTCTACAAGGATGCAAGAAATAGGAAGCCTTGATATCCAATCACTTTCCAGCATTAGATCAATTCCTATGGGTAGGGGATGAAAGAACCACACATACTTAATTGGACTAGAAGATTTCTCTACTATTTTGGTTTGTCTGCCCATAGAATTGAAGGGCAAGGAAGTCTCAAATCAATCCATTAATGGAGGCCATTATTCTAGTTCAAGCCCCTTCTACTTATTATTGGTTGACCAGATGTACAAGTAGTTCTATTCCCCCCTATGGGGCACCCCACTCTATTATATTTAATTTTGTCTTCATCCCCCCTCAGCATGCATGTTCAACCCCAAGACTAAAGAGGAAGGAGTTTGAGAGAGATCCATCCATTAGTCCCCTCTTGGCACAATTCCTCCATGAACCTTGTAGTCTCCTCTATCCATGGGACTAAGTAGTTAAGGGATATGGCACCCTCATCCTATTCATTATAGTTCATCATCCTGGTGAACCCTGGGAGGGGGGAGATAGGAGACTATTAGTCTTGTATTCTAGAATTCAACCTTAGAAAAACAATCAAATACCTTTCTAGGGTCATCTATTCTTGCCCCTTTGTTCCCTCATAGAAGAAGGGCCGCCACCACCAATGACTTATCCATCACCATATGAACATAGAGTGTTCATAACTTAATAGGTCAATAGATAGCGGGCTAAAAATAGTAGTGGTGTTAGTTGAAGGAGTGGGACCATGAAATGATTCTATCCCATCCAACTATCCTACACCCCCATCCAATGAATAGCCATTTTTAGAATTGACAACAGGTAGAAAAGTAAGAAAGGGATTATACTGGTTGGAAAAAATCAAACCTAAAATTTTATGGGCCTCCCTTTACCCTTTATAATAGTAGGGGGTAGTAGCCCCTATAGGAAGCATAACAACTGTACCATCACCACCATACCCACCCTGCATCCACATCTTTATTCTGATGAAGGCCTGCCATAGTAGGGACACCCATTATAATATATTTGATGTAGGGGCCACCCTACATCTACATTAGGCACACCCAACCTTTGATTCCCCCATCCTATATTTTAGTGGGCCCACACCTACTGATCAATCAATAGGAGATAGGCTAGGCCATACCTTAAAATTATAGGGCCCCCTAAAAAGTCTATCAAAATAGTGGGGGGTAGACCACTACGTGTGTTGTTAGGCAAGATTGATTCATCCATATAAGGTGGCTGAGGGTGGTTAGATGGTCCAAATAGCATCCCCACCTCTACCCTACTATCTATAATGGGATTGTAGTGCCAACTATACTTGGGAGATTCTCCTTTCAATAATAGGGCTCAAGATTCATTCAAACCTAATGGGGATCTAAAGAGCAGAGGTAATTTTTGATCAAATTGAGCAGATTATAGCCAACATTTAGTCTTTTGCAAACTCATACCTGAGCCTATGTTTCCTTACTATTAAAAAATAATATGTGACCAATCCTCTACAGTAATATACCTCTTGGGGGTTGGCTGATGGAGAATGAGTTGATTTGACGTACTAAACTAAGTTACCAACCATGCTAGTGTGCCGAGGCTAATGAGTCAGTTGATTGGGTGACCCCTGGTATCCATAGGGACTCAATAAACTCCTTCAATTTGACTCATTTTAACCTCCATGTAGGGGGGGCTGAGGCCCTTTAGATAGTAGGCTCCATTCGGCCATTCCTTCACATCTAAGCTTCAAGGGTTTTGTGCCCCCTAGAACAAAAACCCCACCCTTATAAATAGTAGGCCCTCTCTTATCCCTTATCCCTTACCCTTATAAAAGTAGGTTAGGGTAGGGAGAATAGTTATAGTAGGTCTCTACCAACTAGAGCATATAGGGCTCTGCTTCCCATGGCGGTGTATAATCTTTTGTTGGTGTGCCTCCCTACAATAATCTAGAAGGGGACCCTACAATAATAGGCTACTAGGGCCGCTAAAATAATAGGCTATAGGCCCCCCTATAATAATATGATCTAGAAGGGGCTCCCTATAATAATCTAAAGGGGGTCCCCTACAATAATCTAGAAGGGGCCCCTACAATAATATGAAGGGGGCCTCCTACCCCTACTATTATAAGGTAAGGTAAGGTAAGATGATAAGAAAGGACAAAGGCATCTCCAAATGAATCATAGCTGAAGGGCTTTATAATATAATAGTAGGGGCCTACCTAAAATTATAGGCATTGATTAATACATAATCAATGGAATGCAATCCTTCGTCTCTGGTTCATAGAAGAGAGAGATTTGAAGAGTTATAGTTATGCATATAGAGCTCCTAGCAATGAATACAAGTAGTGGGTAAAGTTTAGGGGGTTGGGGCTAACCTATTCAATCAAGAATTACCAAGACATAGAAAGGTCCTACTATTCTAAGGTCCTTACTAATAGAAAACTTATTCGCATAAAGAATTATCGATTGGGTTGGGGTGCAACTAATAAAGAAAGCCTAGGATTGGGGTTGTTCATGTGGGTTAGGTTTATTTTTCTGACCAAAGACCTCCTAACCTTGTGGAAAAAGAGAGAGTTGGACAATATTTACTTGGGATGGCAAAAAGGTGGGTGTTGAAGCTTTCTATCCTTATGGAAGACCTATTCAGTGTCATGTACTGTCCTTGTGGAGGATTTGGAAAAGGGTAATATGGGCTCAAACTTGGGTAGTTACAATAGGAATGATTGCCATAATAGGAACTATGTCCAAAGGGGGGCCCCGACGTAAGATGTACTTGCACCAAAGAAAGGATGAGGTAGTGAGCAGGGAAGAGAATGGATGCCTATGGAGAAGTAGGGGCAATCAATGAGGACAAAAAAAAAATTATTCAATGTAGGTGAGAACTACTATAGTTGTGGTTGCTAATATGTAATTAAGATATTTTATTTTTTACTTGATTGACTATCATGATCAACAAACTTGACCAAATCAACGAAGTTCTAATCGACTGTGTAGCATAATCAATAATGCAATCAGCTCACTTTGGATTCACTATTCATGCTTATGATGGCCAAATCATTTGCTTCAGAGATAGAATCAATATTGTGACAATATCCCTATCAAAATTCTTATGCGTGAAGAAGCATAAACTCTTTTTCATAGTGAACTAGCATTGGATCAACTGATGGTAGTGTGACTAGTGGAACCTCTACTACTGATACCCCATAGAATAGTAGAGCAATGGGTTAAAGAATCTATAATGTTGTGATAATTCCCTCCTTTTAATTTAGTTTTTTAAGGTTTGCATAAGCTCCACCTGCTTCTACATTGGGCCATAGAATAGTATGGCTGCTAACTACTCATCGTTGCCACAGTGGCTGATTCCCAATTTGTTTCAAGCTAGGATCAAACTCATGACTCTTTTGGGTCAATGTTAGTATCATAAGTAATCATGGAATAGCTAGTTCCCTACCTTTAGGGGCACTCTTCATGCAAGGGGTTTCGCATAGGGGCATGGCCCCAAAGGGTTCACATGCTCACTGATGGTGTAGATGTAAATGGCAAAAAATTACATACACATGATAAGGGGAATCACTACAATTATCTCTATTGTTATCACTCATGTCACCTTGATGCTAGGCCCATCTACTATGGTTGCATGCAGACATCCTAAATGCATGAAATTTTGTAGAATGAGAAATAATAGTATAAATTGTAGCCCTGACCCAATCTCTAGAAATCTTTTGCCTCCACATTTGATAGTGTGGATAGCCTACTATTCTAAAGGGCCTAGCTCTTGGTATTTGGTGCAGCTAGAGTAGAATCTAGAATGATCGATATTTACCTCATAAGAGGTGGCCCCTATGGGTCCTTCATATTCTATAGGAGGACTAGTAAGTCATACTTGTAGTGGTATCCCCCTCTTCAATTCAACTCGTAGGCTGGATGCATCTCACTCTTTTTCTGACCCAACCCCTTTGTTGCATTATCATTGATTAACCATTTGACTCCCTTCCAACCCTTCCTTTATTCATGAATTGCATTGTACCATATTATCTCCCCTCTTTCCTTGGCATGAGAAAATTATCTCCCCCACCGGCTCGCTCCTAGTGGATCCCCCAATACCCTTCTTCGGTCTAGCTAGCAATGGATGTAAAAACATTCTATCTCGGTTAACTCATCAATCACATAATTTCTCATGATTGATGCTGAGAGAATAGCTTGCATGTAGGGGGATGCTTCATGGAAAATGAATTCTTGACATCATTATTGCCTACAAGGTCTGCCTACTATCATAAAGGCATCATTGATTCATCCCTAAAATTCTATGGGCACCCCATCAATTTAGTCTCAATTCAGAGAAGAAATGTGTATTTGTCTATCCGATGTGATCCCATAGCATATCATAAATTTGTCTCCCACCAAGATAGCAACATTTCGAGGGAGTATCCATAGGGCACCACAAGATTGGCTAGTTGGGCCGCTATGATATCAAAATTGATAGATTACACAACTTACCCACTCTAATGACTTGGTGGTGATGGATAAGATAAAGTCAGTTTTTATATCTCCTACTTTTAGTGATCCATTATGTGTGTAGCCCCTTGCATTGAACCCTTCCATAGTAGAAAAATTTGGGAGACATAATCCATAGCATCTGGGAGACATAATCCATAGCATCTTGAGATGCAACTATATCCTCATGCCATAGAATAGTAGGGCCCTGATAGTCGAATGGCTCAGATCATCCATCACCATGGCTTGTTTGATCCTGCTCCTCCATACCTCCTGCTTAGGTACTTCTATGAGTATATGGATCACCCAACACATTACATGATACTGCATGAAGAGTTTCCCTAGTAGGGGGTAGGGAAGTGAAAACTATTTTGAGGTTGGTGTATTAGACTCATTATGCATGCCTAGCATTTAATGGGGACCATCCCTATTCTATAATTTGAACTGGATCACTTAGATAAAATTCATAGAGCATATCAGCATGTGGATTGCTCCCACCAGTGTTCCTTATATCTAGTAGGGGGTACCTTGCTGAGCTATAACCCTTCCTTGCTAGTCTTGGTGATACACCACTCACTTTCTATCTGTCAAGTATTTCATGATTTGGTTTCCATGATCCAATACCAATATGATCTATGTCTGCCTATCTATATGTTCAATTCAATTTCAGCAATGAGAAAAATGGGCCATCCACCTATTTTAATAAATGACTAGCTATAATAGTAGGGAACTCAGTGGTTAGATGCTTTCATACGACATCAATACTGGGAAACCATTCACTGCCAACATTTTTTCCTTATGAACACCCATAGAATTTTAGGGATTGGTTGGATGGAAAAACTTTGAGGTAATAACAGTGGTGTAAGGGCACTTTCCTTTGCTTGCTCTACTTAAGTAAGGTTAGGGTGGGGTAGGAGGCAAGGCTTCTCTACCCCCATCATAGTCCTTGATTGGAGAGAAGTTAACACTAGGATGCTGGGCTTGCCTAACTAACTTTCCCAATCAATACATCCAACTTGTTGCCAGATACAGGTAGTTGAATTCCAACTAGACCTTTTCACTAAAGGACCTTACAACCTCTAGAATCCCCTTAGAATGGTAGGCTTGGGTAGGGCCCCTACTATTATAAAGGATCAAGGATGGCCCTACTATTCTATGGCAGCTTGTCGAAGACAATACCCAAATAATTGTCTTGCCTCCCTTTCTCACTAGCTATTATGGTTCGCCTACCCTTGCATGCATACCCCCTACCCCCTCCATTTATCTTCTACAGGTGAAAATGTAGGGGCCTTACTATTATATTCTTCATTTTCCATCCTCATTTGTCAGTCTAGCAAGAAAGGTTTAGTTAACATCTTCCAGTGGAAGCCATCCTTCATGGGGTTGCTAGTTATTATGGTTCTTCTCCCCTCCATAGAATTGTAGGGCCCTCCCCTTGTCCAAGGTGAGAGGGTGGGGGTGAACTATAGAGGAATGAACTTACAACTTTCCCTATCTAATGGGGGGTAGAGTCTACCCAAGAATGGGGCAATCCAATACAATGAAATGCTGATAGCCCATAAAATGACAGGGATCTGAATCATATGTTTAGAGGACCCCAACCATACCTAACCTCAAAATTTTAGGGCTAGGTCTAGCCCATAAAATTATTGGAGTGGGGGGGCATAAAATTATAGGCTACATAGGTAGTGGGGCCTTTGAAGGATGAAGATAAGAACTCCATGGGTAGCCTAATGGGAAAAGAAGGAGGGCCTGAACAGAACATTCTTTATCATTGAATAGAATAGTGGTGACTTCCTTTGCGTTGACATTGACTAGCTATTATTTCTTTGACTACCCTAATTAACTCCCTTCCTCTCTAAGGGTTAATTAAGAAAATGGGTAGGCCATTGAGTAAGAAGGGTAGTAATAACCACTAGGAGGTGAGGATGGAGTTCAAAGCCTACACCAACCATGCATGTAAGGCCCTACTATATTATAGGTAGTTTAGGCCTAGGAGGAGATGGCTCCCCTTTAAAATAGTAGGGATTTAGAATAGTTGGGGTACAGGCCAACTCCCTATAGAATTTCAAGGGCAACCCCTATAGAATTTGAAGGGTCTGTAGAAAATCTTCTTGACTCCCCTTTACAAATAGTAGGGTGAAAGCAAGTTCAAAATCTTGCATGCTTAAACTAGGAAGATCCAAGAGTACCAATTCATTAGTGCTTTGCTTATTGTTTCTTTAGGCAATTCATTTTCTTGAGCCCACCCTTCTAGTCATTGACAAAGGTTGCCCATAGAATTTTAGGACAACTACAATGGAAGGAGAATCAGTTGCCACTAAGGTAGACCAGTCGACAACCACTTCATTAGCTAGTTTTATTTGCTTCCATCAATCCTTCTGACTAGCTCTGCCTTACAATAGTAGGCTTCTCAGTGGGGCCTAGGGTAGTGAGAACAAGGAAGTTATTGGTTAGTTGCCTATAGAAATTTGGGGGAGGTTAGAGCAATTTGATGCTAGGGAGGGCCTCCATCTATCCACTAGGGTGGGCTATAGGAAGCTAAACAAATGTTATCCTACGAGCTTCTGATTTCTATCCATAGTGTTTAGGATTTCTTGCTCCCTACTATTATTAAGGGTTAACTTCTATCTAGTAACCTTCTTTAGAGTTTAGTGCCAACCTGTATCAAGTTAGTTTTTGATGCCTATAAAATTATAGGAGCTGATTGAACCTTCCCTCTGTAATCACCTAAAAATGGTCATCTAGACTATTAGCCCCCTTTTCAACATTTTGGCTAAATTAATTTAATCACTTACCTAGACCAAATTGCTAATAATCAATTTATTTGATTATAACCTATAGTTTGACTATGCTATCCTAAGTTCATTATTTGATTAAAAGAACATGTCCCGTTTTAATTAAATAAAAGATCCCATTCTTCTAACCCACTTAAAGTGCACACATAAAGTCTTTTTTCTATTTTGCAATTAAAAGAAAAGGCTTTGTGACTTTTGTCTTATATGACAAGTCAACTTATATTTTATTGGTTGATTTGTGTGTGCACATGGATCACTCCTCTTTTCAAATTCCACCGTTGATCATCCACCATCTTCATCTTGATCTCTACCGTCCATACATCTTTAAAAGGGAGAGAGCTTTCCCCCTCAATCAATCCATCTTTTGAATATTGTTATGCTGCAAATTTTCTAACAGGTTTCTTTGGAGCTTTGTGGAGAACTTCTATTTCTTGTCTACATTCTCTCATCCATGGCATCCATGGCATTTTAGCTTAGCTTAGCTTCATTTTTACATTTAGCTTAAATCATATAGTCTAATAGTTGGATTGTAACACTCTCATATATGTTTTAGCATAGCTACATTTTGCATTCTCATCTTAGCTTAATCTTCATTTGCATTGCATCCTTGAGGAACTCCTTGGGACATTTGCATTCTTGCATCTTGTCTTTGGAACCTCCCATTGCATGGTTTACTAGCAAGAAGAGTATCTCTAAGGCTCATCTGAGAGCTTTCTTATTCTTGAAATATAATCTCTTGCACTCCGTGGATAGGGAGCTCTAAGCCGGCATCCAAGCATTCCAACTCATGGAATTGTTTGGATAGAAGGGTTTAGAGTACACTCAAAACTGTCTCACTCTAAACCCTTCTATCCAAACAATTCCATGAGTTGGAATGCTTGGATGCCGGCTTAGAGCTCCCTATCTACGGAGTGCAAGAGAGTATATTTCAAGAATAAGAAGGCTCTCAGATGAGCCTTAGAGATACTCTTCTTGCTAGTAAACCATGCAATGGGAGGTTCCAAAGACAAGATGCAAGAATGCAAATGTCCCAAGGAGTTCCTCAAGGATGCAATGCAAATGAAGATTAAGCTAAGATGAGAATGCAAAATGTAGCTATGCTAAAACATATATGAGAGTGTTACAATCCAACTATTAGACTATATGATTTAAGCTAAATGTAAAAATGAAGCTAAGCTAAGCTAAAATGCCATGGATGCCATGGATGAGAGAATGTAGACAAGAAATAGAAGTTCTCCACAAAGCTCCAAAGAAACCTGTTAGAAAATCTGCAGCATAACAATATTCAAAAGATGGATTCATTGAGGGGGAAAGCTCTCTCCCTTTTAAAGATGTATGGACGGTGGAGATCAAGATGAAGATGGTGGATGATCAACAGTGGAATTCAAAAATAAGAGTGATCCATGTGCACACACAAATCAACCAATAGAATATAAGTTGACTTGTCATATAAGACAAAAGTCACAAAGCCTTTTCTTTTAATTGCAAAATAGAAAAAGGACTTTATGTGTGCACTTTAAGTGGGTTATAAGAATGGGGTCTTTTATTTAATTAAAAGGGGACATGTTCTTTTAATCAAATAATGAACTTAGGATAGCATAGTCAAACTATAGGTTATAATCAAATAAATTGATTATTAGCAATTTGGCTTAGGTAAGTGATTATTAGAAATACTCTATTGTTGATTGTTACAGCTATCTATTTCTTAGGAGCATTTGTTTGACCTTATCACTTGCTCTTGATCTATTCACTTTGCTAGGTTTTAAAATTCTTTTTTGATCCTAACATCATCTTCCTAATGTTTAGTACTACCGCTATCAGACTGTGCATTTAGGACTTGCTATCTATTTCTGCATTTCATTCTTTGGAATCAGACGTCTATATCTATCACCGCCTACTTGGCTTTCTATTTTTTTTGACATAATGTGTTCCCAGATTGATCACACATTAGTCAAAGAGGGGCAAATGTAATCACCTAAAAATGGTCATCTAGACTATTAGCCCCCTTTTCAACATTTTGGCTAAATTAATTTAATCACTTACCTAAGCCAAATTGCTAATAATCAATTTATTTGATTATAATCTATAGTTTGACTATGCTATCCTAAGTTCATTATTTGATTGAAAGAACATGTCCCCTTTTAATTAAATAAAAGACCCCATTCTTATAACCCACTTAAAGTGCACACATAAAGTCCTTTTTCTATTTTGCAATTAAAAGAAAAGGCTTTGTGACTTTTGTCTTATATGACAAGTCAACTTATATTCTATTGGTTGATTTGTGTGTGCACATGGATCACTCTTATTTTTGAATTCCACCATTGATCATCCACCATCTTCATCTTGATCTCCACCGTCCATACATCTTTAAAAGGGAGAGAGCTTTCCCCCTCAATCCATCCATCTTTTGAACATTGTTATGCTACAGGTTTTCTAACAGGTTTCTTTGGAGCTTTGTGGAGAACTTCTATTTCTTGTCTACATTCTCTCATACCATAGCATCTTAGCTTAGCTTTCATTTTTACATGTAGCTTAATCTCACATAGCTTAATAATGGTATTGTAACACTCTCATCCATGCTTAGAATAGCTGCACTTTTCATATTCATTCTAGTTTAATCTTTAATTGTATTGCATTCTTGAGGAACTCCTTGGGACATTTGCATTCTTGCATCTTGTCTTTGGAACCTCCCATTGCATGGTTTACTAGCAAGAAGAGTATCTCTAAGACTCATCTGAGAGCCTTCTTATTCTTGAAATATACTCTCTTGCACTCTGTGGATAGGGAGCTCTAAGCCAGCATTCGAACATTCCAACTCATGGAATCGTTTGGATAGAAGGGTTTAGAGTGTGACACAAATCGAGTGTACATTTTTGGCGCCCACCGTGGGGCTTGAATCAAGTTCCTAGCTCCATTTGCTTTTATTTTTCATCTCTGTTTTTTTACAGCAGCATATTGGATCTAATCAAATACTTTTGTAGAATTATCACTTTGATTTTAAGGCCAACCCATAAGTAAATTGGTTTGAAGGTCAAAAACTTAGTTGGTTTAAAGATTTGATCATATCTTTTAAACCGCTTGATTTTGGTTCTGAAATTTTTTTTGCAGGTTGAATATATGCTCAAAATGTCTAAGTCCGATTTGCAGAGCATTTTGATGTGATTTTCGGGAGTTATGAATTTTTCTTAGTTTTTCATAAAAAGCCATTTTTGATCGCAAATCAGCGAATTTTTTTAAAAAACTTACATTTTCAGAAAGGTTTTTCAATTTTAATGGGGGTTTTTTTTTGTGTTTTGAATTTTGAAGTTGTATTAAAGATCAAAAACTCGATTTGATAAATTTGGTCTGTTTTGACAAAATTGATCTCTAGAGCGCAAATGAAGAGATTTTTTTAAATTTTTTGCATTTTTGGAAAGCTCTCTGATTTTTAACAGGGGTCTCTTCTTTTCATTTTCATTTTTGAATACAAAATCATAGTAAACAAGTCCAATATTGTTGACTAGGTCAAAATCAAAGAGTAAAAATGAGAGCATTTGTGATTAACTTGCACTTTCTTTGCATGCACTTGGTTGGAAGATAAATTGGATTTTTGAGGCAACTCACCAATTTTTATTGCAGATTTTTATGATATTTCATACTAACTTTTAGTGCTAACAAGTTGTGATTACAGGTTGCCATCCTTATGAAAAAAAATTGAAATATTGCATAAAAAGAACGCATGTCAAAGCTTCAAATGCGCAAGGGCTACTAACATTGTTTGCAGGGCTGCCCAAAGCATAAAAACCCAAAATTTCTTTCTTTTTAGTTTTCATGTGCGACATATACTAGTTGTTTATTTTTAGGCACATTAAAACTTACAATTGGGATCTTTTGGTGATAGGAGAGTATGCTCTTCACCCTTGTGGTGAATCAGAAATCTTGACTTACCATTTAGTTTCAAGAGTAAGAGGCAATTGAATCTTCTTGGCATGTTTGGGAGAAAATGATTGGAATAGGAGAGTATGCTCTTCACCCTTGTGGTGAATCAAAAATTTTGACTTCCAAAAGTTGATCCACTCTTTGTGTAGTTTAGAATCCTTTAGAGGGCCTACTCTCGGACAACCTGAGAGGAACGACCCAAGTGGGGACAAGCAGATTACCCGGCTCTTCCAACCCACTATAAACTCAAGGCTACTAAAGACACAAAACTTTGGTAGACGTAGTGTTTGTCTTCGCCTAGTGTGATTGCTTATGGGATTTCAACCATAGGGAGATCACTAGGCAAGAATGCTTAAGGTACTCTTGTGATCGCGAGATCGGTTACTCATCGCAAGGTGAGGTGTCCCGTAATTGGGAGCAAGAGGAACACTATGAATGGAAGCCCTATCTAAAAACCCTAAGTTAGTAACTACCTTTTTTAGCCGCTCAACTTCTTGGTGCAAGGATCGATCCTAGTGGACTACCCGGATCACCCCAAGATTTTACACTCACCATCTGTGTTCCCTTGGTTATGCTTATGACATTTCCATGACAAAGCCAATATCTCTTGTGGGAAACCACTTGGTGTGAGGCAAAGGAGCATCAAGCGTGGGCCAAGTTGTTGAGTAATGAACCATGACATTTAGGTAGATATTGGTTGATGTGTTCTCGAATGTGCTAGACCTGTGAAAATCTTTGGAACATACACATGATGATAGTTATACGACTTTCTTTTAAGACATCACATATGCTTTTATCATGCAAGGTTGCTTTGTCCCTTGCTTGATTGTTTGAAGACTACTTCATGTGTCACTATCTTGCTTGGAAAGAAATTGTTTTTGAACATCAAATTTGCTATGCTATCAACTATTGTCAAACTTTGTCAACCAAGTCAAAGCATCAAGTCTTAACATTTTTCTTGTGTTGCTTCCTAAGGGGAGTCTCATCATTTGACTTTGATTTGCTATGTCTCTAGTTCTTGAACATGCTTAAAGTGGCTCTTTGGTCTTAGTGCTCTTGGTCTTTTTGTCTTCATGGTCTATGCATGCTTGCTAGTTATCCTTTTGCTAAAATGATTACCTTGATTTCTTGACTACATTCTTGGGTTGGGAAAGTTGTTCACTTGTCACCCCGCTTGCTCTATCTATTTGGCTATTTGGGCATCTTGCCTAGCTATTAACTTGAGTCATTCATGTCATAAGTTTCTTGGACATATTGTTTGACAAGTCACTTTAATCTCTCTCTACTATCTTGGCAAGTGAACACTCTACCTCTCTAGTTTGGACATCAAGTTATCTTGTGTCACCCTATTAGCTTCCTCTAGTCTCCTTCATGCTTGATTATCTATCTACCACTATGGAATTCAAAGCTTGTGCTACCAAACCTCAACCAAATCTAGATGATCATGATATCCTCCATGTCACTAAAGAGTTTCAAGATCTATATGTGCAATACAAAGAACTAGAAGAGACAAATGATCTTTCTTACCTTCATTTCTCTAAGCGCATGACAAAAATGAAGTCTAAACTTGAAAAAAGGTTAGAGGAGAAGATTGCATCATTACATGAATCTTCCTTAAGGTCTTTACATGCATGTGAGTCACCTTCTTTGAGGTCATCCTCTTCTTCTAGGTCTACATGTTCTACTTCAAGACATCAAATGTCTTCATTTTCTAGATCTAAAGACCTCTTTAGAGGACAAGCAAGTGATACCTACTTTGAGCCTATTCCAAAATTTCATGATGGACCTATCTTTGACCAAGATAATGATGAAGACATGAATGCATTCTATTCACTTGAGAAACAACAAGAAGATCCTAGACATACTTCTAATAGAACTTTTGCTCCCTTGGAAGATTCTTATGATGACACTTTGCAAAAACTTCTTAGCAATAAGATCATCATGTTACCAAAGTCTAGCTCATATGGAAACCCATTCTTGGATATCTATTGTTATTATCATCAAAATAATGAGCATAGTACTTCATATTGCATTGAGCTAAACCATAAAATCCAAGATCTTATTGATAATGGAATTATTGGAACCTCTAATGATTCATGCGATGAGGATACTTTTCTTGAGCAAGATTACATTAATGAACCTATGTCTAGTAGTGGCTCCATTACATCTTCCACTTCTTCCAACACTCATGCATCTCCCAAAACTTCAAAGCTTTCCAACATGCCTTTATCAAATAAAGAACCTAATTCTTTTCACGTACACTATGCCTATCCTCAAGGGCTATCTCTAAAAGAAACTCAAGCTAACCTTCACTTGGCTGAAAATGTTTTCCATGCTACTAATCCTAAACATCCTCAACCTTCATACACTACTATGCCTAATCCAAGCACTACTCCATTCACTCTTCATTCTCCCTTGTCCTTAGAAGTGGCTCCATGTCAAGAGGACTCTCAAAAAGAAAAATCTATAAATGTCAAGACAGATCAAGATCAAGCACCGTTTCATCGCTTTCAAGATTTTTCCCCTCCATATTCTATATCTTGTCCACCTCCTAAGTATGATGAAGATACCACTTCCATTATCTCCCTTGAGCTTACTGAAAATTATGAGAAAAGTTCTCTTCATATGCTATCCAAGGCTGCTTGCCAAGATCAAAGCATCCCCTCATGTTCTACTTCTCCACATCCACTTCAAAATTTTGCTCAAGCTTCAAGTGGTCCTATTAAAAATGTTGCTCCTATCAAAGCTACTCATGAGTCTATTGATGGTTTTGACCATGTTGCTCACTCTAAAGATGTTGATATCCCTTCCCACTATCCCTTTGCATCTTCTAAATCTATCCTTGGTCCTTATCCATCTAAGCTAAAGCATTCAAACCTTCCATCCATTTTGGGGCCTTATGTTCCTCCATCTCCTACATTCACTCCTAGCTCATTCCCTAGCTCTCCCATCATACCTCAAGATCAACAAAGACACTCATCCTTGATGACTTTTCACCCATCTATACATTTAAACCAGTCATATCAGCCTTATTCATCCACAAATCCCAAGTCCTTTGGAAGTGAGAATAAACATAAGAATCCATTGAAAAAGAAAGATCACTATGTCCCATCTAATCGACATGTGAATGCTAAGAAGGAGAATGCACAAAAGAGACCACAAAGGTCCACTATTAAAAAAGCTAATTCAAAGAAAATATGGGTTCCTAAACCCATTATTGAAGAAATGTGTTTTGAAGTATCCAAAGGAAAATCTAAAGCTATATGGATTCCCAAGTCTCTTTTAAAAGACTTGAATATTGAAAATACTTCAAAGTTGACATTCAAGCTTCCAAAGGCTTCCATTCTATCTTCTTCCAAAAATCTTCCTAAAAATATTCCAAAGCCTTCCACTCCACTTTTTTCCAAATCTCTTCTACCACCTCATACATCTAAACCTCAAGCTACTTCATCCATGATTCCTCCATTGTTCCAATACCCTTCAAGGTGTGTGTCAATGTTGGTCTTGTCCAATATTTCAACTACCCTCATGAAATCCTCTAAAGCTTACACCTCCTTTCTATACATGAACTCTTATCCTCCATATATTCTTCCTACTACCATTTCCCTGTCATCACCCTATCAACATCTTTGAGCATACTTTTCTATGGTCATGGCTTATCTTTCCTATAGGAGCACTATCTAAGTTCAAACAACTTGAGCTCTTTCTAAAAATTCAAAAAGAAAAAGAAAAAAAAAATGAAAATGTGCCTTGGTGAAAACTACTTCTTGTGGCACCTTGGTAGCAAAGTAAAGAGAAATAAATGCGTCCTATGGTGAAAACTACTTCTTGTGGCACCGTGGATAAGTACCATGATGAAAACTTGGCAAACAAGCGTCATGCGTAATTCTTCCACCATCCATCTATCCCCTCTTCTCTCTTTGATCTTGACAATGTTAAGCTATCTTTGCATTTTGGCTATCTTATCCATGAGATTCTCTATTTGTGCTTTCTCATTCACTCATAGCCTCTATCTTGAGCTTTATTCTTATTGCTCTATCCCATTATTATACTATCTAGTTGACCCCTTGATCTTGATCATAATAAATGAAACATGGTTCTCATAGGTCTCTTGACATGTCTACTCTTTTGGACTACATGCTTCATGCTATCTCACTTGTTGGCTTCACTACTTATCCTACATGCTATCTTGCTCATTTCTTCCATTGCTTATCCAAAACATGCTTCATATGACTATTTCACCTCTTTCCCTAGCTTGGGTACTCTTGAGGAGTTAGTTCTCTAGGATCACTTTCACTTGCTTCACATTCCTTTCTTATGCATCTTTGCTTATCCACTCAGCTTGTTTCTCCATTGTGTCCTATACCTTGCTAGACATTGGGAGAAAATGATGTGATCTTGCTCAAGAACTAGTGATCTCTAAACCTTCTAAAAAATTCAAAAAAATCATATATGCTAAAAAAATCCTAAAAATGAGAAAATGTCCTGAAAAAATGATCATCTTAGCGAAAACCTCACTTTGATGTATCACCCAAAAGAAAAAAGAAAAAAATCTGTCAAAGTGGTGAAAACCTAGAAACAAGCGCTACTTGAAACCCTTGCACCTATGTCTATCAATCTCAATCATCCACTTTGCTACACATTTCCTAGCTTGGAATTGTTTCTTGTCC
The DNA here is from genome assembly GCA_028749045.1 of Cupressus sempervirens. Taxonomy (NCBI): domain Eukaryota; kingdom Viridiplantae; phylum Streptophyta; class Pinopsida; order Cupressales; family Cupressaceae; genus Cupressus; species Cupressus sempervirens. The sequence continues at coordinate 507,410,696 of CM053792.1, read as the reverse complement.
TCATCCTGGGGGCATAGCTACTTAGCCTTTTGAGGTATTCTTGTGCATTAGGGTTTCTTTGACAACTCACAAAATAGTGTTTCTCAACACTTCCCTCACCTTGACATCAAGTGTTTTTCAACACTTTACAGATAGTTTACCTACGGTCTCTGATGTTGCGATATTTCTCACTATTAGAATCAAATCTTGAAGAAATGGCCAAGTGACTTGCACACACCCACTTTAACACTTAAATGACTGAGCTATGCTAATCTTTATCTACTTTGTGTGCTGTCTATGATTATTTCTTTGCCATGTGTTCCCTCCCTAATAGTCTTTCAAGGATGTCATTGACTAGAAGACTGGGGGCATGGGGCATGTTTTCTTGATTTTTGCTTGTGGGTATACTTTTGTTTGTCTATAGTGTTGTAAGCATTTATGCTGGTCCTATTCAACACGTTGAGTTACAAATGTATCATCCTTGACTATTTTGGAAGATCGCACTCAGGGTTTATCCTGGCACTTATGCCTTGATACAGGTGTAATCTTGCTAAATTAAACTTAAGGAATCTAATCATGTAGTTATCTTGAATTACATGTCTCTGATGCTTAGATTGGATTTCCACATACCTATCTGATATCGATCATATTCATATCCTCATAGTTATACTAGTGATGGTTGTATGATCTCATGATGTCCCTAATAAATGCTTAATGATGAAATTAAGAGTCTAAATGTTATGCGCTTCTTGCTGGTAAACCACTTTGCATATTAGCTTGCATTTTAGGTTCATTTTCTAGCTTAGTCTTGCATTCTTGCATATGGGGAGAGCTCTCTCTTCATCTTTTTGTGGACATATTGGCTAACTCCTTTCATATATTTCTTTACTTTCTTCTTGTTCATGTCTTTTCACCTTCTTAATCTTTCGCTTCATCTCTTTTCTATCTTGTCATCACATTATATAAAGTTTTGACCTCTTAAATAATTTCAACGTCCTAGATTCATTTTCGGGATCGAAATCCAAATTTGAGTTCACCTTGATGGTCAAAATTGTCTTTTGAAATTCTACTTTCTTCTGAGCAGTTAGCTGACCCTTTGAGGTCTAATCTCTGAATCATCACTGGGGCATCTTCATTTCTTCATGTCTTCATCATTTCCATACTTCATATCTACTTCAATTCACTGTTTCATGTCTAAAATCACCTTTCTACTCATTTTGACCTAATTTTTATGCTATATCCTTCAAGGTCAACTCTAGTCAAACTGGGGCATTTTATCAATTTCTTATAGTCATTCTTGGGTTCTAATCATTTATCTATCATTTTGGACATTGCTATATTCTAATTTTCTCATGTCTAGCCAGTTTTTGCATCCCCTTACCTCATTTCAATTTCGATCTCGAGGGGGCAGAAATACTCTATTGTTGATTGTTACAGCTATCTATTTCTTAGGAGCATTTGTTTGACCTTATCACTTGCTCTTGATCTATTCACTTTGCTAGGTGTTAAAATTCTTTTTGATCCTAACATAATCTTCCTAATGTTTAGTACTACCGCTATCAGACTGTGCATTTAGGACTTGCTATCTATTTCTGCATTTCATTCTTTGGAATCAGACGTCTATATCTATCACCGCCTACTTGGCTTTCTATTTTCTTTGACATAATGTATTCCCAGATCGATCACACATTAGTCAAAGAGGGGCAAATGTAATCACCCAAAAATGGTCATCTAGACTATTAGCCCCCTTTTCAACATTTTGGCTAAATTAATTTAATCACTTACCTAAGCCAAATTGCTAATAATCAATTTATTTGATTATAACCTATAGTTTGACTATGCTATCCTAAGTTCATTATTTGATTGAAAGAACATGTCCCCTTTTAATTAAATAAAAGACCCCATTCTTATAACCCACTTAAAGTGCACACATAAAATCCTTTTTCTATTTTGCAATTAAAAGAAAAGGCTTTGTGACTTTTGTCTTATATGACAAGTCAACTTATATTCTATTGGTTGATTTGTGTGTGCACATGGATCACTCTTATTTTTGAATTCCACCATTGATCATCCACCATCTTCATCTTGATCTCCACCGTCCATACATCTTTAAAAGGGAGAGAGCTTTCCCCCTCAATGAATCCATCTTTTGAATATTGTTATGCTGCAGATTTTCTAACAGGTTTCTTTGGAGCTTTGTGGAGAACTTCTATTTCTTGTCTACATTCTCTCATCCATGGCATCCATGGCATTTTAGCTTAGCTTAGCTTCATTTTTACATTTAGCTTAAATCATATAGTCTAATATTTGGATTGTAACACTCTCATATATGTTTTAGCATAGCTACATTTTGCATTCTCATCTTAGCTTAATCTTCATTTGCATTGCATCCTTGAGAAACTCCTTGGGACATTTTCATTCTTGCATCTTGTCTTTGGAACCTCCCATTGCATGGTTTACTAGCAAGAAGAGTATCTCTAAGGCTCATCTGAGAGCCTTCTTATTCTTGAAATATACTCTCTTGCACTCTGTGGATAGGGAGCTCTAAGTTGGCATCCAAGCATTCCAACTCATGGAATTGTTTGGATAGAAGGGTTTAGAGTGAGACACTTTTGAGTGTACACCCTCTACTTCGCAATCTTCTATTTTTTTTGGCCTCACTACTATAGAATTTACCCTAAATAGATTATTTCCCTCCCCCTGCACATGAAGCCCCCCCAACCCCCACCCCCCATATAGTAGTTGTAGTTGTAGTTGTAGTTCTCCTTTCCTTCGGGCGAGACTTGGAGACCTAATTATTGTCAACCTCATTGAGTGAGACTAACCTTAACTAAACTAGGGAGTTCATTACTTTCTTCTAGTTTCCTTCCCTTTATAGCTATAGTAGATTCCCAACAATTCTATGGGTGGTTGCCCAAATATTAAGTTGTATTATAGTGGTTGTCCTACTATTCTATGGCATCATTTTGCATGATTACCCATAGAATTTTGTGGAAGGTGTTAGTCCTACCCCTAGCTATATTTCCTACCACCGGATCAATCGATGGGGTACAATTTATTCGTTGTTGTTGGAAGCTCAAACAAAATGGCCTAAAATTTTATGGGCCCCTACAATTCTAGGGAAAAAAGATCTTCTTCCTTTCTATTCCATACAGTTCTAAGCTACCTATTTATATATGGGGCTAGGGATAGAATTTTATGGCATTTTCCTATAGGCTTCATAAATAGGTATTGGGAAGGTCCTCTATTTGGAAAGGGGAAAGGGAGTGGCTAGATTCTAGATGTAATATGATTGATCTCGGTCCCAACATGCCTACATCATGTCTAAGATTCTCCACTCCCCATCTAGAGAGCCGCATTCTAAATTTTGTACTTAACTAACCCAAATTGACAATAGGGTAGTAGGGCTAAGAATAGAGATGGGGGTCAAACCAAGAAACTACCTAGCTTTGATAGCCCGATGGGCTAATTTAGGCCAATTGATTCCAACTTACTAATCAATTGATTGATCATTAGAGTCACAAACATGACTATGAAAGTAACCAAACACCTTAGGGGAAACCATCATTATCATTCACCTAAATGTAGTAAAGGTTAACCCACATTTGAATGGTTGTGCACTAGTGAGGGAACTTTTTGAAGTTTCCATTGCATAACAACCAGAGTATCACAACCATACTAATTGCACATCACTGATAGGAACATCTTCAAATAATAGGGCCAATCCCTTTATTTGAACTGATATTTCCATGGAGAAGGTAGGTTCTAGGTAGAGAAGGGGATCCATCTCACTTTCCATCATTCCTCTATCATAAACATGCATAATTCAACTATATATCTGCCCTAACTGCACATTGGCACAACCCCCTAACTAACTAACATAGCTCATAGAATTCCTTTGGGTCACCTTCTATGGGTATAGGAATAGGAATCCTCATCTTCTAGTTTCTCAACTCAATTATTCAGTGAAATGGGCACCAATGAGGGGTAGGGTGAGATTCTATACATAACATACCCCCTTCCTTTCCTTTCTACCCCCACCCTATGATTAGAAGAGTAGGGGCCATAGAATAATAGGGAATAATCTAATAATATGGCCCATTCAGCTATAGGAAGATTATTCTAGATCACCTTATGGGTAGTATGCCATGCTTGCCTAGGGCATATTACATATAGAATCACTCACCCCCGATGCATGAACATGCACTTGACTAGTGTATGCAGAGGTGGAGGTGGTGAATTTTAGAGCATAGCCCCTACTTTTCTATGGCCCCTACAAGAATCTATCAAACAAAATGGCCTAAAGTTTTATGGGCCCTACTATTCTAAAGGGAGCTTGATGGTAACCCATAAAATTTTAGGTCCTATAATTGATAGATAGTAGGGGGAGCTAGGTCAGGGGCAGTGGCATGATCCCATAGGGCCCTAGCCCCTTCCTTGGTTGGGGGGTAGGTTAGGCTATAGGGGACCTGAGTTGTAGTTTTTTGCTTGCTTCACCAACCATATGAGTGACTCTACATAATGCCCATGAAGGCCAGGCCTCTAATGGTTCTAAAGGTAGATTCTATACACTTGGGGGGCATAGAATAGTAGGGCCATTAAGTTCAATTATGGTGGAATCTTAGCTCCATCCATCACTCATCTAGTTCATATGACTATGAAAGTGACCCAACATCCATTCCCCTAATAAACCCACCTGATGTTAAACATTTTTATGGCTCCTATGACTATGAAAGTGACCTAATATCCATTTCCCTAATAAACCCACCTAACAATGGATCAAAAGTCTGGTTCATATGACTAGGAAATTGACCCATAAAAAATAAATTATAGGCCCATGCCATGGAACTCACAATTATAGATAGTTGGTAAGGTAAGGTTCACATTTCTACTTAGGATTTCTTGTAAGGGATGGGCCAAGCATCAAGGACAAAGGTGCAACATCCTGGGTGTGGGGCTTCCAGGTGTTTATACCATTTTAGCTACATCTGCTACCTTTTCTTAATTTGGTTCATACACTACTTAAACTCTTGCATTTTCTAGAAGAAAAGGAACTAGATGCATTGGTTATGTAAAGTTGGTAGCCCATAGAATTTGAAGGCTTTAACTAGAGCCCATAGAATTTAAGGGTAAGGCCAGAGAAGGGATGAGAATAGGGAAACAATCATCACCATTAGAAAGTGCATTAGAGAAGATCCTAGGTAGTGCCAAACAGTGAAGATCTAGCATGGCACCCAACATTGAAAAAGAAAGAGTTCTCTACCTCAACAGTGCTTATAATTGATAGTTATCTATCTACTTGTTCAATGGGTGTAAGATAAAAATCAATAGGGTTATGTATATAGAGAGGACCTTGCCTAGCGAGGCCCTACCCCTACTATCTATTGAAAGGGAAAGGGGTTAAGTTCAGTCTAATCCCTAGTGCTAGCTATGAGGTGTGAGTCCTTATAGATAGTAGTGAACTACCCCTACTATTATGAAAGGTAAAGAGGCTAGAATAAGGCCCCATTTATTCTTCAATAGTTTTCCAAAATTGAAGACCTAATAATCTATTTTGGGGTAATGAATCCTTGATAATTGTAGTGGGCGGGGCGGCCCCCCTCTTTTCTATATTTTGTAGCCATAGAATTTGAGGGGTCTAGGTGTCTTTATTAGATTGCAATATTTGGTTTTAATGAAGCTAGTGGAACCCCCTACTATTTTACTAGCATTTATGAATATCAGCTATGGAGGTAGAGGGGACAAACAAGGTCAAAAGCAACATTGCTCGAGTATTTGGATCTATGTTAAGAAGTCCCACTTGCTTCAAGCATTGGATTCAAATGAATCTTTATCCTTATGGAGTTCTCCACTCCTTACTGCCGGGGACACTAGTACTTTTTTTGGATTTGGTCAACCTCCATTCGATTGGTTCTATGGAACCAATTCCTCCAATTAAGAGAGAAACCCTAGCAAACTCCCCATTAGAATAGTAGGAACTTTCTAAGTAGTCTTTTTGGAGAGGGATAAGCCTAGGTACACCAACTAACCATTTCTTCATCGATGTTGATTCTTAATTGCACCTACTAGCCTATGTCCCTCTACCATTCAGACCTCTTAGAGAGATGCCACCTATCATAGAAGCTTTTCTTTCACAAGAATGAAGCTAACTTGCTCCCCCACAAACCCTAGAATAATCTATTTAGGATCCCTAGAATTTTTAGGTATGGTATGATCCCCCACCCTAAATAGACACTATAATTTTATGCCCCCCTTATAATTTTATGCCTTACCCTAGTTCCATATAATTTTATGGGCTATCCCTTAGCACTATAATTTTAGGTGAGTAGGTAGGTATGGATAGGGCCCTAGCCATAGCCCTATAATTTTAGTTAGGTTAGGTATGGTTAGGTTAGGCCTATAATTTTATGGGGCTAACACCCTATAATTTTATGCCTTACAAATAATAGGCCCCCCTAGCCATTTTATGGGCTAGCCAATAATTTACAATAATCTATTTGGAGTAGGGGGGCCTAAAATTGTACGGGCCTTGCAATAATCTCCCTACTATTCTAAAGGTGAGGCCTACCCTACCCTACTATTATAGCCAGCTAGCCATCCTATCCATCCCTACTAGAATTTAATGGTAGAATAATAGGCCCTAGCCCCCTAGCCTCAAATTTTATGGGCCCTACCCTATAATAATTTGTTTTAGTGCCTACCCTACCCTACTATTATAGCCATCTATCCATACCCACCCTAGCCTAAAAGGATTTTATGGGTATGACCTATCCCCTAGCCCTATCATTTTAGGTAGGTAGGTAGGTAGGTATGGATAGGGCCCTAGCCTCATTTCATTTTATGGCCCCTACATCTAGCCTAGCCTAGAATTTTTAGGTATGGTATGTTATGGTGGTTATTGGTTTTATGGGCCCTACCCTACCCTACTATTATAGTCATCCTATCTATCCAGGCTATTCATAAATTTTTATGGGTTGTAGGTAGGTTAGCTTATAAAATTCTATGGTATGGGCCCTACTATTCTAAAGGGTAAGGCCTACTATTTAGCAATGGACGATATAGAGTAGATAGTAGGGCAATTCATAAACAATAGAATAGACAATCGGTTCATCTAGTTTGAATCTTGTCCTATGTTGATGCCCTATATGATAAGTGGGCACTCCCAATGAATCAAATCCCCCCACCCTATAGGGGGCCCCCTACTAGCCATAGGCTACAGAAAATGGGGTTCAAACCCATGACTTCTGGTGTGACAAACCAACACTCTAACTGATTGAGCTATTTCCCCTCTATGCTAGAGCAAGGAGCTGATGGATCGCCTAACTTAAAAATTCTATGGCTATGGCACTACCAATGGATCATATCATATAATGTATAGAAGATGAAGCATAACAACATGAAGGATCTATTTAGGGGCCTTAGAATAGTAGGGTAGGGGCCTATAGAATAGTAAGGCTAGAGATAGTTTGTTGTGTTTCCCTAGCACCCACTATAGAAAGAAGGGGGCGATTGGTGATGAGATGGGATACTTCATCATGTTGTGATGCCATGCTATAGATGCATGGTGATGCAATCAATGCCAAATTCTATATATAATATGATTGGTGATGGGATGCCTACCTACTATTATAAGGGCTCCCTCCTAGGGATGCGGTGCATGTAGAGGGAGATATAGTGATAGTGCCCATTGTTTCTATAGGATATTGTTAAATTTGAGGGGAGGGGTCCCCGGGCGGGTGACCCATAAATTTTGGTCAGATGTGGGGATCGAGCCCATAGCCCATAGAATTTTAGGTAGGTGATGCCAAAGGAGCTATGCTTGACATTTTGTTTCAGAAGGGCCCTACTACTATTTTAAGGGTGGGCTCACCTACGACCACTCTTCTACTAGTGACTAATTTCACTATCCCACTTGGTTGCATTTGGTCTCACTCCCTCACCCTTTCCTCTCATGATTCCAGGATTGGCTTAATCATAACTACTTGACCCAAATAATGCAATTCTTGAGATACAACAACCCATCTTGATAGGCATATAGACACATAGGCTACTGTTGTGATGCTCAATAGCAATAATGAAATAATACTTCTGATGAAGTCCCTCCTTTCACATTTTCCAGTTCTAATTCTAGAATATTCAATGAAGATGGGGATGTGTAGGTGTTAGACCTATATCCTCTCCTATGGCTCTTGGAAATGCATGAATAAAGGGTGGTGGCAGCACTTGGGGCAATTTGATGGAAATAAAGATGGCTAAGGGTGCAATAGTGAGCATGATGAAGCCATCTTTCCCCATGACCTTTAGGTTTGATGGTGTTATAGCATTTCAGAATAATGGGTTAGAAGGGCTGATAAAAGGAGGTTTATATAAGTCCTAGCCATGGGGTTTAGGGTGAGATCAATCCTTAACCCCTATAAAATTGTAGACAAATGGTTGAAGTGCCAATAGGAGTACCGATGCCAAATTTTCTACATATCTCAATTTTCTACATATTGCACTACTACCTAAGCAACCTTCCCTTAGAATAGTAGAGGCCACCATGCTTCCAACTAATCTACCCCATTTAGAATAGAAGAGCCTAGCCAAATAGTAGGGGCCCAACCCTAGAGGTAGATTAGTAGTGGGAAATAGGGGTGCAGAGGTAGATTAGTAGTGGGACTAGTTCAGTAATGTCCATGATCAAAAGTTGGCCTATCAAAACTATATGGCAAGATGGTCTAAGGTAAAAAGTCATGAGTGACTTTTCTTTTGTAGTTTATCATCCCAAAATCCTACTATTCTAAAGGCTCTTGCTATTACCTTGGCCAAAGAGTGGAGACCTATGGGTAGGTTTGATAGTCCTATGGTATGAACTTTGTTTCATTCTCATGCCCATAGGGGCCTCCCATCGCTCCATCCTTAACCCCCATTGGGCCCCATCCTTCACTGGGGATGTAGGATGAGTAACATTTTGATAGTCTCATAGACATGACTGCCCTATAGTTCCTTTGGCCTAGCCATAGTAATTTCCCCACCCAAACAGGCCCTAAAATTTTAGCTCACATGATTGCCTATAGTTTCTTATGGCCAAGCCACCCCCTTTACCCCCTAACCCCCCAAAATGATAGTCGTTGCGAATTGATGAAAATTTGAAAACATGACTGCCTATAGTTTTTTATGGCCAAGCCACAATTATTGTCAACTATGTAACATAATTAGTGAAGGATGGCCTTATAATAGTAGGGCTCTTAGCAGAGTTTTTTTTCCCACCCTCACCCCTAGAGACAAAGGGGGTGGATAGATGGAACCTAACAAGACTACACCCCTAGATAGAGCCTAACTTGTTTGGAGATCCCTGTTATACAACTAAAATGAGGCCTAATTGTTCAACCACCCTACTATTCTATTATTTCCTCCCCTTACCCCCTTATAATAAGTTGTAGGGCTATACCTACAATTCTATAGGGTTAATGAGGTTAAAGAACTAGATGGTGATGCTAACCCATAAAGGGATATTGTCGAGGAGAAAGGGATGGCCTAACATTATTCCATAGAATTGCAGGGCCACCTATAGAATGTTAGGGGATTGGCCTAACAATTTTAACTCACTATAGTTATCCATCTAGTCTCAAGATTGGTTAGGATGTTGAGATTGGTTAGGCTGCCCTATTGGGTCACTATCTAGAATTCTAGTTGAGATTGGTTAGGCTATAGTTTACCATATCTAATCATCCCCATAGGGCCATCGAGGAGCGATATCCAGTCATCCCCTTAGAATAGTAGGATAGTTGGGGAGGGGTGAGGCACTATCCTAAACCCTTGATCGAGCTCTTGGTAGGGCAACCAGTGCTAACCATACTACCTTAGTATAAGGATTAGTTAATTAGATGATTAGTTGAACCCCTATACAGAGTAGGGAGTTGGATGGCTAATGTAATATAGTTGCATGGGCAGGTGGGATGGGGCCTCCCTTCACACCCTTGGTAAGGCCCTCATTGGCAGGGTGGGAAGGAGCAATACACTATTATGATGAGGAGAAATACACTATTGTAGGGTAATGGTAGGTATATCCTGTAGGTGGGTTCCTTCACTAGTATCCTGCTAGAGAAAATGTTATTAACTATAGTCGCTATAGTTGGAGGAACGAAACTATAGCTGGTTGTCAAAAATAAAGAATGTTAGGCCAGAGTAGGATTTGAACTCCCTCAATAGTCCCTCATTGGATTGCCATTATTCTCCTTACCTTATAATAGTAGGGGTAGGGGTCACCTCAAAATTCTATGGGCATTATGCATCCCTATTAGAATAATAGGGCATGCCGATGCAAAAACATCCACACATGCAACTTGCCTAGGGCTCCTACCTCTATTTTTTAGGGATAGAGACAATATTATAGTCACTATATTACCATCCTCAACTCGTCCATAGAATTGTAGGGCCCTCACTAGGAAGGACCGAGCAAGAGGCAATAGAGTAATATCCCTAGCAATAAAGTAAAATAAATTAAATGGATGTTCAGGATGATGAGTACCCTCAATATGAATTAACAAGGGATCTAGTTCAATTTCAATAGAAAGTTGAATAGACCACCAATAGACTTGTAACCAAGGTGGCGTATTGGCTAGGATGAGCCCCTATCCATAGTGGGGTTTAATACCTATCCTATAGGGAGGGGGTGATGCAGCCTTGATGGTGATGGAGCTAAACTATCTAAATGGTGATGGAGAACTATCTAGCCATTGGTCATGTAATTATTAGTGGGTAGGATAGATGTGAGTAGAGACTCCAATAAAGACTCCTCTCTGATAGCTAATAAGTGCATTGACCAATCTTCTCCCCCTACCCCTACTATGGCAAAGGGGAATGTAATTTCCCCAAACTATAGTGCCAGGGGGGCTATAGTTGGAGTTCCATCCATCCTTTCCTTGATGGTATTGGATCAATGCCTCCCAACTCTTTTGTCTGCACCGATCATCCATCCAAATAAATAGTAGGGGAAAATTTGAGTAGCTCCTCGTTAATTGGGTAGCTCCCCCTAGGTGCCTTGATTATTAGAGATAGTTTGTGAATGTAGACATACAATAATCAAAATAGATTATTTTTGGTAAGGGGTAGGCCCTATTATTATATTCTTGTAGCCCTCTACTATTCTAAAAGACTAGCAAGTTTATGAATGAACTGATTAATGAACTAAACTGAGCTACTTGGAATGCATGTAGATGCTGGCAAGAGGATCATAAGTAAATTCTTGTCAAACTAGGATATGTAAGAACATCACTAGTTGAATAAAGAGCTTATGTTAGAGCACTTTGAGGTTCTATCATAAATATCAAAACATCACTTATTGAATTGAAACACTAACTAATGCACCTGACTTCTAGTTACATAATAGGATGTCTGCTAGAACATGCACTTGTGGGAACAATATTCGATGCTGGAACAAAAAAGTAACAATATCTGGGAACACTAGCCATAGAATAGTATGGGCTCGACCTATAGGGAATTGATAAGAATTATTACATATATGGGAACATAAGTACTTATGCATGCATCATAATATCATATCTTGTGACATAGAGAAATATTGGAACATTGCAACTAGTCACATGTGTAGATCTACAAACATGTTCCCTTTCCTTAACAGATATAAGGAGCTCAAAGTTGGAACTGGCTAATATGCAGGTTCTCAACTTGTACACCTTGGAACTATTTTTTACATATTTTGATGGAATGGAGCAAATAGATACTTCTTAGATCCTCCTTATTGAATGAGAAAGTGAATGATATAATCACTCTGAGATGTTGGTACTAACATCGATCTCTATTACTTATAAAATTGATAAGTGTGTAGACTTGTGCAACTAGACCATGGTATTGTAGTTCAATTGGTTAGAGTACATGGAGACATGCTAATCTTGCTTCTCCTACCAAGCTTATCTCTACCTCTACTAACTTGGGAACAACTTATGTCTAGTTTGAAGTGCATGTGAAAGTGATGCCATCCATATAAATATATAGAACAACTGGATCTTTGTTGGCCAATGGGGTTGGCCAACCCAATGAAACCACTGCAAGTTCTACAAGAACTATAGGATCCACTAGTTCATCAAAGTAAGCAACTAGATCTACTTATGTAGCTGGAGGATCTGAAGTTGGTCCTAGTTCAAACCCAATGTGATTGAATGGACCAAGATAAAATAATTTGAGTTCATAAAAAGGCACTAGGTAAACTCAATCTCCAATCGCTAGATCTTAATCTTGATCTCAATTTGTGACTAGATATCAAACTGGTGGGTTAGGCCTGGGCACGCTAAGGGTTTGATTGAAGGGGATAAGGTCAAAGCCTATTCATAAGGTTGAGAAAGAAAGGCATGCTTTGGATGGCTAGTAATTCAACTCCTTTTGCAAGAATAGTACTGGCCCTTTACTTTTTTTAGGCGAGGAGAGAAAGAAAAGTTTCATATCCTAACTTTAGTGACTGACTCTATTCCTTCTCTGATTTACACTATTGATCTTTCATGAGTAGTAAGGCCCTAAGGGGATTGCTTCCTAAAAGAACATCTAGAACATTAGTAGTGAACTTTTAGGAAGGAGAGGTCTTGTTGCTAGGTTCACCTTCATATTTTGAAGGGGGAGTTGAGGAATTCATGTTTGGCAATGGAGATCCAATGTGTCATGGTTAGTAGGACTCGAGTGATCCTGGCATGACAGTGGGTTTGGGGTGGGAAATGGAAGAGGGAAGGAAGCTTGAATAGAGGTAACCAAGACTAAGAACTAGTTCTCTTTCTTGTACCACTAAAGCCTTAACATCACCACCTCATAGCTTCACTACCTCTACTTTAATAATAGCTTCTAGGATTGATAGGGATGGAGGTCAATTTTAGAATGAGAGGGAATGGAGTGCTTCAATGCAAAGTAGGTTTCAACCATATAGATAGATAGGGAAATAGAGCTTTGCAACAAAAGCTTTATTTTGCATATATGTGTATAATGAATTGTCAAGGTGAAAACTACTAAATTGATAGCCTCTCTAATCTTTCCATATTATCCAATGGTTTGGGATGATTACTTTGTTGGAGAAAAGGGTTTGATCATGGGCCTCCCAACTATTGTCGGGGGTTCAAGAACTACAAAAAATTCTGACCCCAATCTATAGCCTCCTGGAACTCCCTACCCCTAAAATTTCTAAGGGAAGGGCTCCCACCCCCCCTTGAACTATAGTTGCTATTGGTTAACCCTAGCTAAGAATAATGGGGGGCTACCCCACAATAGGAAAGGGCCCCTACTATTCTTAACCAGGGCCTACAACTCTAGTAGAAAGGGGGGAAAATGTAGGGGGTAGGTCCCTACTATTCTAAGGAGGGATTGAGGTTTTATGAGTCACAACCATAGAATTATAGGGAAAGATTGGATGGTGGCTGGTGCCCTACCTCTATATTAGTAGCTAGCTAAGGCTAAAGAGAAATATTGATTGGAAAGGTGTCTGACTGACCAAGCTAAAGAGAAGGATTGATTGGATTCGCCATATTAGCTTTCTTTCTTTTTGAAAAGAGTGGGGTAGGTGCCAATAATAGTAGGGGAGAGAGTGGCATTGGAACCTACTATCTTTTCATAGATATGCTTTGATCCATTTTCTCTACTCATACAATATAGAGATGTAGTCTGGACTTAGCTTCTATGTCTTATGGTCCAGTTGGCAACTCAACTCTATGGTCTTATCCATAGTCATATACTAGGAGGTAGATTCATATTGTGGGCGTGTTACATACATAATATTGAACCCCCCAACCCCTTGCATACCCCCTACTATTGCCCCCTTTTTAGATCATTGTGGGGCACTTGTATGTAGTAGCAGAACTATCCTTGTTCATTCACATGGAGGTTGGCCCATAGGGTGAATAGGTGATAGCAGCCCTACTATTCTATTATTGAAGTGCCTAAGATTATATGTGTAACATGGGTGGGTTAATATCTTCCTAGTGCCATGCTAGGGTATCTAGGTAGTCATTCTCTACCTATCTAGGGCTTTGGAATAGTGCCCCCCCTTCAACTATAGTTCCCCCTATAGGTCTATTGTGTCAAAATAATATAATAAGGTGGGGTCAGATGTTATATTAGTTGGCACCTCCCTACCCTACTATTGAATGGAGAAGGGCATGATTGATGCAAAAAATTGATCTAGCTCCTACCAAGTGCTTTCTTTCTCCAACTCTTGTTCCCCCATTATTTTGATAGGCCATTACATTAAGAGCGAGGATAATTGGTTTAGTAGGGCTCACTACTATGCATGTCCACCCACTTTTTTTTCAACTTCCCTTCTCCTTAAAATCCCCCTACTATTCTACTGAAGTAGCGGCAACTCTAGCTCCTTTAGCCAATTTATTAGGCTCAACTTTTGGTACATATCTATAGTATAGTCTATTTGGGAACCTTAGAATGGTAGGCTATTCCTACTTTCTTCATGCACATTCCACATTCAATCTAAGACGGTAGATAAAAAATTGAGATGCAATCAATCTGAATAGTTGTTTCTCATGTCCTTAACTAAGGCTAAATGGTTGTTGGCCAAACCCATAACCATTTGCAGAGGCATGGGTAGCAGATCTAGATCCCATTCTATGTCCATGATTGACCCATGCTCATTCAGGGGGTGTTGTAGCCAAAGTACGTAGCATCTCCCCATATAGAGACCTAGAGCTAGATGTTTCTCATTCCTAATAGCTATTGTAGTGGGAATAGAGGCAAAGACATAGGATCCCCCAGTGCCAGAGTAGGAGTAGGAGTACCTTGCTAGAGCTTGACTCTTCATGTTAATGTACTGATGCAATGATGTGGACCTCCAACTTGTGCCATGCCCTCGCTAGCTTCTTAGAATAATTCCTCAAAGTGAGAGTTCAGTATTACCTTCTAGTTAGTTGGAGTCTAGTCTCCCCCACCCTACATGCATAGAGAGCTATACCATAGAAGTGCTTTGGATATGTATGCATAGGTCCTTTACATGCATCATCAACATAGTTCCCCTCTACCTAGTTTAAATTGGTTCAATAAAAAAAGAAGGCTTATGGACCAATCCCTCATACTTGGCCCCCTACAGTTAGAATCCACCCGAGTGGCCTCTACTATTCTAAGGTCCCCAAGTCCCCTTTTTAGATTATTGAAGTGGTTAGGCCTTACCCCTACTATTATCAGGTCAGGTGCCAAATTCTCTATGTAACATGCCCCTGATGAACCCCTACTATCTATAGGCACAATTCCTACCAACCCCTACCTTTATAATGCCCCAACCCCTTATAATGGTAGGGTAGGGTGCTCACCCCCTAGCCTATACCATAATGGCCTATCAAAATAATGGGGGTATATAATGAATGCTGGGCCCTATAGAATTGTGGGGAACTCCTACTGACCCTATCAACCCCCATTATTTTGATAGGCCCATTGATTATTGGTGACCCCCCATTCATTATTAAGAGGGAGGGCCCATAATTATATAGGGATGACTGAGGGAATCTAGAATCTACTCTAGAAAATTATGGTTATTGGGGTACCCACCCACCTTGCATGTGCATTCATAGACATGTTATGTAAAAAATTGCCCTTCCACTATTCTCCTCATAATGAAACTATTAGTTGTGTGGGCGGGTGCCCCTACTAGTTTGCCAGGGTAAAAGTGTCATTTCAACTGAGGGTGGGTCACTTAAGGTAGCCACTAGGGGTGAAAAAGAATATATTATTTATGTAACATGCCCCCTTACCCTCCTTGTAGAATGATAGGGCATTATCATTCAAATGAGCCCAATAGCTACGGCCTTACTATTCAGAATTAGATTGCCATCGACAGACCACATCTTGAAGCTTGAGGACGTGGAGGTCCTCAAGTCCCCTAATGCCATCCCTCCTTAGTCTTATTAAGCTTAAGACCCAATTCACCTTATATTAGCTTGGCCCACCATTTTTGTTTCAAAAGGCTTGTTAATGGAGATGGAAAATAAACTAAACTCACAACCTAGATAGTTATGCACATTGCTTAGTGCAAAAGTTTTCCCCAACCAACATTCCCACCCATGAGAACCCATAGTTCTAAACCTTTAGTACATCACTTGCTTAACTTAAATCATGCACCCAAATTGCCAGATTTATCCCATAGATTCAAACCTCAAATAGTTCTATGGTTTGGCTAGGCCTATAGTTTTTATTCCTTATATATATACATATACATACATATATATATATATATATATATGTATGTGTGTATATGTATATATGTATATATATGTATATACATATGTGTATATATATATGTGTGTGTGTGTATATATACATATGTATATATATATGTGTGTCTGTGTGTGTGTATATATATACACACACACATACACACACACACACACACACACACACACACACACACACACACACACACACACACACACACAGATATATCTTAGTTGTAGATTCTATACCATGCCAAGAAACCATGGCCCATAGGGTGATAGGTGACCAACCAATCTACCCCCCAACCCTTTAGTAGGGGTAGGGGCATGTCTAGATGCTTGCTCATTATGCTACCCCATAGAATTGTAGGGATAGTGACACATTATTCTAGACATAATATGGTGGGTAGGGTCCTTTGTCTCTTAATTCTATTGGTTGGATGGAACCCCAAAATAGGATCTGCCTGAGAGGGCAAGGAGAGCTATAGAATATTATGATAATGAAAAAATTAATGAGCCTTAGAATAGTAGGACCCGAAAAGCCTAATTCTATACATAACATGCCCTTATAATAGTAGAGGCCTCTGCCTTTAGCTTCCCACTTTATTGAGGTATGCATCCTAACTAGCCTATATTATTCTATGGACCACCCCATGCAGCCGAATCTATTATCCAAAAGAATAGAAAATAGGGGCCCATACAATAGTAGGGCTTTCGACCCTACTATTTTAAGAATAGTTCTATGGTTCGGATAGGCCTATAGTTTATGAAGGTAGATTCTCTACATCTACCCACTACGCATTAGTGAATTAATAATTTGGGGCTAGTTTCCCTACAATAATCTCCCTACCATATATTTTAAGGGAAGGTCCCCTAAATAGATTATTGTGGGGCCTAGCCCCCTAGAATTTTATGGACTATAATTTTTAGGTATGGTATGGTCCGTACTATTCTAAAGGGAATCAATCAATCATATTTTAGGGGAGGGGCCTCTCTTCATATTATTGAGGGGCCTATCCCTAGCCCTAGAATTTTTAGGTATGGTATGGTTAGATCCCTAGCCTAGCCCTAAATTTTTTAGGTATGGGCCCTACCCCCTACATTTATTAGGTATCCTTGCTATAATTTTATGGCCTATAATTTTATGGGGCCCTAGAATTTTAGGTATAGGCCCTGACCCTATAATTTTATGGGCTTTATTATTGTAGCCTATAGAAATAATCAGGGTGCACCCTATACTTTTATAGGCATATTATTGCACTTTAGATATGTAGTATAATAAAGCATGACTACTATGAGCCCCATATGATGTTATACCTTCTTTTGTAAATTGAACAACTTGCCATTACCTTCCATGTTGAAGTTATGCCTATAGAATGGTAGGGAAATGTGAGAAATGGCCCCTACCTAAAATTTTATGGGCTATGGGGCTCAAAGTTAGGATCTTTGAAATCCCCATTTAGATATGTAGATAGGGCCCAAGGAATAATCTAAAAGAGGGCAATACTACAACCCTTTAGAATAGTAGGGTCCTGTTGGAGAATGAGGTTGATCCCCAAGCTCAGTGAGATTGACTAGAGTGATAAATGGATTGAGTGGCTGGCAATTAGGACTTTGCATGCATTCTTAATTCTTGTGCATGCAGAGGGGTGAGAAAGGAACCTGGTTGACTATCCATTCAATTTCCTAGAGAACAGTAGGGTTTTCTGGTGTAGAGGCCCCTACCTAAAATAGTTCTTTGGGGGTTACTTGGGGATCAACATGAGTTGGACTAGGATCAATCATCAAACCCACAACTACCATGTCTTTGAGTGCCTGATCCAATATCCTTCCCAACTCTGTAGACAAATGAAAAAATTGTGGAGAGGTCATCATTGTTGTCTCTAGAGAATAAGTAGATCCCCCTACCCCTACCCCTACCCCCTATATTTAAAGGAAAGGGCCCACCTCCTATAATTTTATGGACACCTATAGAAATAATGGGGGTAGATTATTATAAGAGGTTGGTGATGTGTCGTATTCTCTGCCCTACTATTCAGCTGGCAATGTGCCCTATTCTCTTGCAACTTGATTCTAGTTATAGTTGTCAAGTTGGTGGGGAATCTAGAATTACCTATAGTTGTTCCCACTTGGGCCCCATGTTATGTATATAATCTTTTGAAACCACCTACTCTACTATTCTATGTATGAAAGGCTTGTATCCCACCCATAAAATAGTTGATAGGGGCCCAGATTGAGTTTTCTCTTAAAGCAAGCACCCCACCAAAACCCCTCGAGCCAATACTTTGATTGGAAATCTCTCTATGCTCACTTTATTATATATCATTACCTAATAAATAAATGTTCCTGAATGTTCCTTTTAGTCATCCCTATCCTTGACTTGGCTATCCCTAAAATTATAGGGTAACTTTTTATCACAGAGCATACACTGGTATAGAGTCCTTATAAGTCATCAACTCGTAGCATACTCTAATGATAGATCTACCCTATAATTTTAGGGGGAGTATATAGTTTTAAAATGGTCACTAGTGGGGCCCCCACATCTATAGTTGGGGAAAATAATGATCAAACAATTATAGTTGAAGTAAAAAAAATAATAGTCATTCTTCATTGCCCTGCTGCCTAACCTAAGTAGAAACATAAAGGTGAGCTATGCCATTCTCTAGGCACAATAGATGCTAGGTGAGGCCCCCCATAGATTATAAGGGCTCTAGAGGTTGTAGGTTCTTTAACTACACCTGGGACTGGATCCATTTTCTCATAGAATAGTAGGGAAATTGGTTAAACATGCAAAGTGTACTCAATCTACCATCTCTTATGCCTTCGCTAGGTAATGGCCACTACATAGGTATGTAGGCCCATGGGATTGGATTGTTCTCTACTTCCATCTAGAGCTTCAATAGGATTTGGGACTGCTTGTAGAATGGTAGGGGAAATCCTACTCGAATAATGGGAAATTAATGGACTAGGATCTAAAATGAAACAACCATGGGTATACTTCTAGGTCAAGGTAAACAAACCACTACTTATATATCCATAGGTGGAACTCAATCTAGGGAACAAATCACAACTAGATCTACGATTTATAGATATGGATTTTTCCTATAGAAACAATGCGATAGAGCTTCCTTGAAATGATTACACCTCACCTTTATATGGTTATCTATGAGGCTATAATCTTAGAACCTATGGCCTTGGTCTATAGTATGCCTTCTATATAAAAATGTGTGCATATAATAGTAGGGCCTATAGAAATAATCTATTTTAGGGCCTACCCATTTGACCTTATCTTACCAGTTGGAGGGATACACTCACATAATAACCTAAATGCTCTGCACTTTATGAAACTATCTATAATAAGAAGATTAGATCCCTTTGGTCTCTAGAAACCTTAAATTCACATTTCCTTTAGAATAGTAGGCTAACATTGGGGAACATAGTGAATAATAGTTCTCGCTGATAGACTATATGTGGTACTACACTTTATTACTTCTCTAGTTCTTTTGTTGCCTAAGCTAAAAAAATCCCTTATAATGGTATGGGGATCACTGAAATAATCTAAAAGGGGCCAACTATGTTTCTAGAAGCTATTCTATCCTTGTCCTTGCTACTGGTTGGTGGATCTATAACTAAAAAAGGTAATAATATGGGAACAAGTTCTGCTTTAATAGGATAAAAATATATAGGTTCTAGGTCCCTATAGATAGTAGCACTACTACTTAAAACTATACTGGTACAAAGCCTATAAAATTCTAGGGTGCTAGCTTTTTCCTAACACTTGGATTTGCATATGGGATATTGAATTGGTTAAGGTGCCTATGAAATTGGATGGGTAGGCTATAGGGTAAACTGTTTCATAAACTACTTAAGAAAGACCATATCTTAAAGTGGTGGCTCTGAATCTATTCTTGGAATTGTCTCCACAACCCTCATAGTTTCTACCCAAGTTACCTTTGCTATTAGTGGATTTGGGTCTCTTAATAGATTATCCACAACAACCATGGATGCAGAATGGCTGCTTCAACTAACACCCTACCCCCACTACTATAATTGGGCCCTACTACCTATATTGAGTAGGATTATAAATTTTAGGAGGACCCTATAGAATTATAGGGGACCAATAATATAAAAGGGGACCCCTACCCCCTACCCTACCCTAAAATTTATAGGGATAGTATAGGATAGGCCATGCCCTATTTATATCCATTGTGGGGGAATCTACCTTCATAAACTATAGGCCTATAGCGATAAGAAGTGGGCCTCATACTATTCGTTGGAATGCCATGTGCATGATTAGTAGAGCCTATGAGCCTATATTTGAGTGGGGATTCATGGCATGCATCAAGAAAATGATTCATTTATTCATATCAAATAGGAAGAATAGCTTCTCAATGAAAGATTCATCATTGGGATCATATTAATCATCCACTGGGGTCATTCATTATTTGT
Source organism: Cupressus sempervirens (assembly GCA_028749045.1). NCBI lineage: Eukaryota > Viridiplantae > Streptophyta > Pinopsida > Cupressales > Cupressaceae > Cupressus > Cupressus sempervirens. The sequence goes on along the minus strand of CM053792.1, from coordinate 507,390,078 downwards.
AACTCCCATTTGGTATGGGTAGGACCACCCACCCATATTTATTTAGACTCCTTCCACAACTATCTAGAATTCACTAGGCTCACATTAAGAAAGGCATTGGTGTGAAGTTAAGGAGGGGTAAGGCATGTCCTTATGCTTGCACATCACTTGCCCTTCTATTGCTGCTATGCTTAGAATCGACTGTCAAGGATTTAAGTGCCCAACCTTACACATATCAATGATTGGAACTTCATTGGGATTGGGAATACTAGGTTAGGTATCAATGGTCATACTGAGCATTCTTTTTTGGTGCCCTCATCAAGATGAGATAGGACCAAAGTGGAACTATAAAATAAAATAAAGATACAAGAGAAGATAAACTCTATTTCCTATTCCCAACCCCATAGAATTGATAGGTGTAATGGTTTGGCTAGCTCCTCATGCATTCCCCATAGAATTTTAGGGTTCCAATCCTACTATTCTAAGGGACTTGACTAGTGGGTAGGGAATGAACCACGATAATTAAAAAACTTGATATTAGTCAGGAAATCTTGGTGCATAATTAGCTGAGATGGAGGTACCTTATAAAAGTAGGGTACAAGCCAAGGTATATGTATGCATCAATAGGTCCATTAGTAGCTTACCCACTACCACCTTGCCCAGATCCATCAGTATACCCTACATAGGTAGAGCTAGGACTAGTAGCTAAGGAAGCATTAGTAGCCTATATTTAAGTGGGGTAGAAAGGGCTATAGGTTAGTCAAATAAAGCAACACCCTTTCCCCTTCCCCTTCTCCTAGCCCAAAAATTTTATGTATAGAAAGGGGAGCACCTTTGGACCAAATTCTTTCAAAGAAGGAGCTACTAACAAACAAGGATGATAGCCAGACTCACAAAAAATGAATAACCAGATTGGACCTAGGGATGGGCCCCTATCTATATATCTAGCTAGGTTCCCTCATGATTTGAAGCTGTTATTCACTACCCCACATTATATAGGGAATATGGCAACTATATCTTAGAGGAGGGTCTGTACATTTTCCTATTCATAGTAGGGAATATAGAATAGAGATCTTCGATCTACCCCATATATCTATCTGACAATCTTAGATCTACCCTATATATCTATGTGGAAATCTTAGATCTGCCCCATATATGTATCTAGCTAGACTCTTGCTAGATAGATTTTTAGGGCATGTAGACACTTGGAAGAGTTGGAGCCATATCATGGGGTGGGCCCTTACTATTCTATGGTGGAGTAGATAGTTAGGATCCCAAATATTTTAGATATTTTCTATTGAGAGGTCTGACCCCCCTCTATAGACATGGTAATAGTGAGCCTAATCCTAACCTAATCCCCCATATATAGAAGCAAGGCTTCCTCCTTCCTGGGGCTAGAAACATTGGCCTCCTCGATCGCCTACTTCACCTATTGATTGGGGGTTGGGGATTGGACTATTGAGTGATAGGACCTTGACCTCCATCTTTATCTGGGTCAACGCATCCATCTATCTCCATCTCCTAGTTAGTTGGGTTAGGTTAGGTTGGGTTAGGCAGATGTAGGAATACCCCACATTTATGGAAGATCACTCTACTCCTTTCTTAGATAAGGGCCAATACAATAAGCATTGAACCTACACCTGCTACCCATTATTTCTATAGGGAACCAAACTGTCTATCCCATAGAATAGTAGGGCCCACCTTGCTACCCCAATTTGACTGGTATGCCCAGATATAAATATACTAGATTATGTATTATGGATTAACTATGGTGAGGACCACTTGGATAGATAGATATACAGGCTTCCCTATAGACTATATGGGGTTGTATGGCTATATAGTGAGTGTTGGGAGTTAGGATTTTGGCCCATATATATATATATATATATAGTAGGGTCTAATCAGTGAGATAGGGTGTCAATCAAGCCATATGGATATATAGGCAGTGTCATCAGTCGAGTGCCAACCTAGATATATATATATACATATATGTGTGTGTGTGTGTGTGTGTGTGGTATAGTAGTCAATGGATCAAAAGAGTGCCATCAAAACTATTGGCAAGATAGGGTGTTGATTAAGTGTCTAAGTGCCATCAGTCTCTTATCCATCTGTCATGAGCCTATAGAGAGATCTGGGTGGTATATTTCTTTCCTCCATCTGAAGTCAATTTTGGTTGAGTGGCAGATAGTCTTTGCTTTAGTCAGGCCAGATAGGTCTATAGGGAAGAAGTGCTTGTCTTCAGGAGGGAGCCAGATGGGGAGAGTGCCCAATCTAGTATGCCATTCTGTATTCTATCTCCCAATCTAATCTAATATTCTCCTTGGTGTTAGCATCATGACAAGATCCCCACCGACCATATATGCCTTACTACTAGTAGTTTTTTAATTGTTAACCTTTTAGGAGCCCTAGTAGGAGTCCATAGCCCATAAAATTATAGGGATAGGTCCTTCTCTCCAATCCACATCCCTGGCACTAAAATTCTATGGCCCTATCCCTTATAAGAGTAGGCCAAAGAAACTATAGGTACAATTAGAATGGGGGGTGGGGGGGCCAGGGGGTAGATTAGTTGAGTCACCCTAAACTAATTTGATCAGGGAACCCTACTATTCTATGGGGCTAAGGAGGGCCTAAGGAAAATATGAGCCTTTCCCCATTACAATAGTAGGGCCCAATGCCCCCACTCATCTGCTAGTGCCCTACCATGAAACTATAGGGCAATAGGAAACTATAGATAGAGCCCCAACATTATTCTATAGGGGGAGGACCTACTATCTATAGGTAGGAATATGTTCCTACCATTTCAACCCTACTATACTATTCATAGGCCTGGTGCATGCAGAGGTCTACTGTGGCTGTTTATGAAGGGGCCCACCCTATACACACAATCATCCCTCCATAGAACCATAAAATAGTAGGGTGCCCCATCGAATAGTAGGGGTAGGGCCTTACCTTATAATATTAGGGGTAGGGTGTCTAGCCAATATAATATCTTTTTAGCTACAAGATTAGAAATCCTTCACTACCAAAGTACTATGTTGATCTCCATTAAATGTCAATCTAGGAGCATGAACTTGAGATGATGTCTGCAAAGTATATGCTCTAATTTCCACTAAAAGACACTCCTACTTTGAATGCAAATACTACTAAGGAAATATATTTTACCAATGGAAAAGACAATTACCAAATTCTTAGAAAGAGATCCTAACTACTTATTGATTCATCTATGCACCTATTGCTGCAGGAACAGTAACTGGTTCTATTTCCAGTGGCTGCAGGAACAACAATTTTACACTTAGGAAGCTAAATAACTTCTGAAATTGAATAACTCCTAATAACTAAAATAAATTCCACCTTTCGTGTGGGCCCCCATGGAAGAATGAAGGAAAGATAAGCTTAGATAAAAGTGTAAGAACTCAGCAAAATCATATATTCATTCAAACATGCAGTGGTACATAGATTTAGAAAAAACTAGATAACTAGCAATCTATCCTTCTATTATTCTCCTATCTTCTCTCTTGACCTTTTGAATATAGAAAGGGTCTTATTTAAAGAGAAGGAATAAAAAACTCCTAAATTTATGTATTCCTCATGAAGGATAGTCCATTACAACATGCAAAAGCATTAACTATTCCCTTGAATTCTCATAAATATAGAGCACAACAGATGCTAGATTTGCTCCTCTTTCTGACTTAAACCATCCTCCAGTAATCTAGGTATCCATAATAGCTCCATGCATGTTTAACTAACCACTTCAATGCTTACTTTTCCACTCATTATCTTTACTAGGTCTCGCTTATCATCTGAAAATAGGTCCCTTTTGGTTTTTGCCACCAAGTCTCATTAACACCAGTGCTTCCTCAACGTGAGTCTTTCATGGTCATTTGATTGATTCCCACCTGGCTTAGATTCCTATGTACATCAATGGTACATAAAAAACTTCAAACAACATCTATTCATATTTATTAATTTGTAAGAAAAGCATCAATTATTCAACTAATGGTTTCATAATCTTTTTGGCCGTAGGAAAACCTACCCATGTTAAGCATACATGAGGAAAGACTTAACAAAATGAACCCTTTTTAAACATAATATCAACTATCATTTTCATGCCACAAGTTCATACTTTATACATTAAAAGGTTCAAAATACTAGGCTTAAAAGATGATAAGTTTCAACAAGATATAGACAAATGTTCATAAAAAGTGTAAAAAATCATCTATTGTTATGTGCCATCATTTTTCCCCCCAACCACCCTAATGCTGGTCCCTTCAGCATTCACAAGTTCATGATCCACATCTGCATCCTGAGGTCACTGGGAACCTTCTCTCCTAACTCATGATCCCTATAGTTGAAGTATCCATGGTTCTATTTCAATCTTTCCCATTTTTGTTCCTCATGGTTTAGGTTGTAATTAGAAAATGATTAAGTTTTTCCAAGCATGGGATGTAGTAGAATAGGTGGTTGAAAGCGAAGAGGAACCCAATAGCTTTTCTTATTCCTAGCCATTGTCACATACCTAGGCATTCTATAAGTGGCCAATTCCAAGTTCTGAGGTGAGTGTAACTCCCTTGTCTTCAGATCTTCTGATAACCAAATCCACCTCTGAGTAGAGGCTTTTATGGCTTCAGGAGCAATGGTAGAACAATGTTGCTCCTAGTCTAGGAATGCTTGTTCTTGAATAGGATGAATTTTAGCAGCACTGCTTGGGTTATTGTTAATGAAGAGCCAGTCAAAGAAAACCCTATGAATATTATGCACCTTAGGACAAATGTATAATGGTTCCAACATTTCCTTTTCCCTATATGGAGCAGCCTGACTTTCTTGACTAATTTCATTTTGCATTCATGACATAATGGCTCTGAACTACACATATCCCACATAAAATAGTAAATTCCAATCTTTTTTATTTGGTACTACAAGATTGTGGATGTACAATTCATAAAGAAGATTTTGGAAAGCCATTGGAACTAATTTAAATGTTGCATAAAATTCTTAGGTGTGTTCAAGGAAGGATTCAACCCTTGAATAACTGAAGACAGTTGAAAATTGACCATTTTCTCTTTTAAAAATAATCTATAAATAGGAGACGACGATTTGCAACTCTGAAGTTCTAGAATGAGCTCCATTACCTTAGTAACATGTTGCTGCAGTACCTTAATTTCATTATCTTTGTCTTCAATTTTCTATGCCTATTCTTTAATGGTTTTGAGCAATTGTTTCCTTTCTAGATCCCAATTTTATTTTTTCCATTGAAATTTTTGATAAACATTAAAGCTAGCTGGTAGTGGAGTGAAAATATTAGGCAGTGAATGACTCCAAACAATCGGATGATTGTCATCATTATGACTAGTGGAAGGATTGACATAGGGAATTCTAGTTGAACCATAAAATAGTAGGGGGGACCAACCCTCTATACCTATGGTTGGGAGGCTAAGGTTCTCCTACCCCCTTCTATATGAACCCATGTTACGTATAGAATCTAGCCTACAATCTAATAGCCTTGCAAGGTGGGGGGAGGCAATAGGGTATAGTCTACTTTCAATAGTTTAGTTTAGCCATTAGGGCCAAGATCTTAACCTACCATATGGGGATTCCTCCATCTCATACTAGTGTAGATGCACTACATGAACCATTGGATCAAACTCTAGCCCTGGACACTCACTACATGTAGAGGTTTCATGAGTTTGCACTAGATCAAGCGGGCTAACCACCATAGCTATTATAGAGGGGTATGAATGCATGGGGCTCCTACTATTCTAAGGCTAGCTATAGAGGCAGGGGCCCCTACATCTACATCTAGAATGGAAAGAAGAAATGGTATGACCATTGTTGTCTTGCCAAAGAACTATAGAGGTAGGGGTGGCCATGCGCCAGCCATCGTTGGTGATAATATCCTCAACCCTTACTATTCTATGGGTTGAAGATGAAAATGCAAGCTGCCAATGTGAGAATAGCATCCAAAAAAAGAATGCTAAAGTGACCCATAAAATAGTAGGGAAATAATCTATTAAGGGAGAATAGTAGGGCCCATAGAATATTAGGGGCACAAAGGAGGAGATAGTCTAGCGAGTAATAAGAATGATATGGAGGAGTCCTAAAATTTGATAAACATGTTGGTTGGTGAGCCTAGTGATAGGAGACTATCAAGCTCAGTTTAGAGAGCACTTGTTTCGTAAAAGGATTGCTCAATGTTACAGCCTAAATGTTGAACCATTGACTCCACCTGCTTGGATGGGTATTCACCCTAAAGTGTTCTTGGAGCATATGCACACCACCATAGATAACTTAGTGCAACATGGAAAATTCTATAAAAAGAGATCAGTGAAGACAAAAGATAGGAGGCCTTGTAGGGGAAGAAAAAAATAGGGGGTAGATGAGTGGGTAAAAGGAAATGAATATAGGAGGGGGCATACCCTTGTGCATGAAAAGGCTTGAAGGTCATTAGCTACCCCGCCGCCCCCACTTTCCCCTTTCTATAGTAGGGGCTATTGCTATTATAGAGGGGTATACATGCAGAGGGCCCCTACTAGACTATAGAAAGCAGGGCCCCACTATAGAAAGGGAAGGGGGGTGCTTCTCCCTGGGGTGGTGTAGGCTCACCCTATCAATGAGCTAAAAGTTAGAAAGCTATTACTGAAGTCCTACCCTATAAAATTGATGGAGAAGATATTTTGCCCATAAAATTATAGGACTTTGTCTACCCATAGCTAGTTAGTAGTTAAGTTCTAGTAGGGCCAATAGCCCAAACTCCTAGATTTTTATGGGCAATGCCATTGGTGATGAATATTCTACCCATAGAATAGAATAGTAAGGGCCCACCTGACATAGCTGGCTAGTTTCTATCTATTCCCACTTGCTGCAACCAACTACAAACAAAGAGAGAAGCTCCCACCCAAAGTATCACAAGGAATTAATCGGGATCACTTAGAAGTAAGGAACCCTGTGTAGAGCCCCCCCTTCATATTATTGTAAGGGACCATGTGTGGTTTTAGGGCTAATGATTAGACATCTAGGATAGAGAATGCATAGGGTTTGATAGGGTTTTCCCAAGAGCTATAAGTAACAATGGGCCTATATATAGGGTTTTCCCCAATTATCTTGCAAGAAACATTTAATGACTCTATGGTTTAAACAAATGGACTTATGTTTTTATGAATATATTGTCTATATGTTAAGACATGAATATTGAAGTATAGATTATTTAGATATGATGTGTGTGCTTGTATCTATGGATTTCTATGGTTTAATGAAGGAATATTACATGCTAATAAATATCTTCTCATCAATGCTATGTTTGGGCATGTTTCTTCTTGTAGCTGTAGGATTTGCAAGAGTGATAATTTGAACATTATACCCTATCTAAAATTAATGATTAAAAAAATATGTATGCATGTAGAAGTTGTGTTTAATGTTTTGTAGGTGTTTGCCATGCATGTCCAAGTCAGTATTTCAACACTAAGTCAACACTGACTAGATTGATGAATCATTGCAACAAGAAGAATATGGTACAATTTCTATTATGGTAGTGCATGAATACAACTTCCTTAACCTACTATATTATTGGAGGAATTTAAATGTAGTTAATGATATTTTTGTTGTGAACTTTATGATCTGTAATTAACCCTCAATGATGGGGTGATTGTAGAATTAGGAAGATAGAAGTATGAATTTGTTGAAGCTTTCCTTTAAATAATTTACATTGTAAACTTAAAAGGGAATTTTTCTTGGTTTTGACCATAAGAAAAATAGAATAGATTATTCTATTTAGTAGTGTGTAATCTTACTTTTAGATGTAACCTCTTATTATGAATGAATAGAATACAGAGTTCAAGTTTCCACCTTTAGACTTGATCATTTTTCTATTCACTCATCCAAGGAGGCCCACTTGGTGAGTGAACTACTTTGTTAGAATATATTTCATTTCTTTGTTCATTTTCTTTGCAAAGTAGAAATATGTTGTTTCTGCAGCCATTGATAATAGAATCATTAAACTATTCCTACAACGTAGGTGCATAAGTAGATTTACTATTTGTAGCATTACCTTAAAATTTAAGGAAAAATTTCATTTTAGTTCCTAGCTTATTTCTTTTAGCGTTCCTTTTCTATTTTAGTTGTAATGACTTAAAGAGGAATTAGAGCATATACTTTGTAGCCACCCTCTCAAGCTTACACTCCCAGGTTGACAAATAAAATGAAGTCAGTATGCTATTCTTAGGAGAATAAATGATTATATTTTGTCATAGAGTCGATGTAGAAGGATATCCAATGCTTTGTTACTAAGGTAATTAGCTGACCAAACACTGCATTCAAGAAAGTTGATTTAACATCCATCGGATATACTTTGAATCCTTTTTGTGTAACATAAGCTAGAAGTATTCTGACTCTTTCAAGTCTTGCAATAGGGAAAAATGTTTCCCCATGATCAATACCTTCTTCTTGAGCATAACCTTTTCATACAAGCCTTTCATTGTTCCTTATTACTTCTCCTTTCTCATTCAATTTATTTATGAATATCCATTTTGTACTAATTACATTCTTATCCTTATGTCTAGGTACAAGGGACCAAGTTTTATTCTTTTCTATTTGCTCAATTTCTTAATTCATTACATCTATCCAACCTTCATTTTCTAATGCATCTTTAACAAATATAGGCTAACATTCACTAAGAAAACATGCACCTTTTAATTTTTTCCTTTTTAGTATGCCTTATGTCTCTCCTCCAATTATTTGATCAAGTGCATGATGTATTTTGACATATTTTGCAAGTCTTGGATCTTTCTTTTTCAATTCTAAACTTTGTTCACCCTGATCTTTTGTCTTCTTCTTAGGCTCCTTTGGCTAGTCTAGTTGTAACTTGGGTTTCTCTAACTATGACTCAAGTTACATTGCTTGTGGCTGCAACTCGAGTTCGAGTGTCTTTTTTTGTGACTCAAGTTGAACTACCAACTGCTGATTGACTACAACTAATTGTGATAAAGTATTAGGCTCCTCCTCATAGTAAACAAACTTTCTATAATCTTTAGGTTCCTTATTGCTTTGTTCTTCACTTCTTTCTATGAACTCATCAATCTTCACATGTGCACTTTCAATGACTTTGTGAGTAGAAAGATTTTAAAATTTGTATGATTTACTTTTATTGGAGTAACCTAGGAAATACCTTCCTCACTTTTTGCATCAAGCTTTCGTTTCCTTATATCTTTCAAGATATAACATTTTCTTCCAAATAATATAAGATAACAAACATTAGGCTTATATCTATACCATAATTCATAAGGTTTTTTTATTTGTACCTTTCTTTAGTTGAACTTGGTTCATAGTATGAAATCTTGTGTTGATTTCTTCTCTTTAGCATTTTGGTACAAAATTCTTCTCAATCATTAGTGTTCTTGCACATTCCATGACGGATCTATTCCTTCATTCTGTTATTCCATTGTTCTCTAGAGTTCTAGGTGTTGGTACCTATTTTTTGATTCCTCTTTCATTGCAAAATTCATTGAATTCATTTGGGATGAATTCTCCTCCTCTATTTTATCTCAGGCATTTAAAATTCTTCCCTATTTCTTTCTCAACTCTAGCCACATACCATTTGAACTTTTGAAAAACATCAGATAAAAACATTACAATCATCATCCTAGAATAATCATCAACAAATAGAGTGAAATATATGTCTCCATAGTATCTTTCCACACCTATTGGCCCACAAAGATTTGTATGAACTAGTTCCAAAACTTCTTCAGAATTGTAGCACTTACTTCTTAAACTTCTTTTACTCATCTTGCTAATTTGACATTGTTTGCACATTCCTATCTCAAGTTTCTCTAAATAAGGTATGCCTCTTACTCTTTTTTTATTGCTTATGGTAACCATGTTTTTGATTAAGTAAAATAGGTTTTACAGGGATCCTGAAACCGAATTTTTTTTTACAACATATCATAAATATAGATAATAAATAAAGTCCAACACCCAGGCATCTTCTTAAAAAAGCCAAAAACTAACAACAGGCCTGTAGCCAGGAGATAAAAAGCTTACAACCCTTTAAGGAGATGAAACAAAAAGACAACCTTATGGTAACCATGTTATCAAAATTAAAATGACACATTCTTTTACGCTATAGCCAAATTCGTTCAATTTGAGCTAGCAAGCATGTGCTTTTAGTGAGATTTAGGTAAAAAAAATTTCATTTTGTCTAATTGGCAGTTCTAACTAGGTTTCCTTTCCCATCCAATAGTTTATGTATGCCACTCATGAATTCTAATTTCTATCTTGTATTGTTTAGCTAAGCTACACTGTGTAAGTTATGTCTTAATCGTTCAACCCAAAAAAAAATTTCACATTTTATTCCTTCTATTAATGCTATTATTCCTTTTTCTTTAACATAACATGGTTCATTGTTTCAAAATATAAAAATTTCATCATCATAGTTTTCTAAATGTTCAAAGTTGGTATTGTCACTAGACATGTGATGAGAACCACTATCTATGATCCATGCATCATTTTTGATAACATGAGAGATAAGTACCATCTTTTTATTTTTCTCATTATTAGATTCATCCTTAACAACAATATAGACTGAAAAAATTCATCCTTAAAGATTCATCCATGTGAAAAATTCTACAGAGATGAACAAGCTGGAAAAGAAAGAGTCTGTCTATGTGACAGAGACTATAAAGAAGTTCTGGAGGTATGTTTTATATGCCCTCATTGATTATGTTACCCTGGACTCTAGGTTTGATCGGGTCAGAACTCACCATTTTGTGATTTTAAATCATTTTCCCCATAAGAAAAGAATTTCCATTCCCTTTTACCTTCTCACTTTTATGAACAAGAAAATCTCTAGTTTCAAGAAGAAAGCCACTGTTAACCCTACTTTGCATGAGGGATTATTGCTCCTCATCCATGAGCATTTCAAAGCTCAGTCTATATGCAAGAACCCTCCTCAAGTTGAGGATGTTGACGAAGGCAACTCCAACTTTTCTTCTCACTCTGATGACATTGAGAGCATTAGCTCGAAGGAGGAGAATGTTTCCTTAGGAAAGAAGAAAAAAGGTCAAGCCAACAAACTATCCACTACTACAACTCCTAGCAGGAGAAGCCCTAGGGATCATGACCAAGCTCAAGAAAAAGAGGGTTATGCTAAGGAGGAGGAGGAAATGGATACGAAAGATTTTGAAAAAGTGTCGGAGGAGGAGTTGGAAGAGGAGAAACCTAGGAAAAAATGGAAGAGGGAGGTTGTGAGAGTTGAGGAGACTAGTAATCAGACGGCAGATGCTATTCCTCTTCCCCTCTCCCTTATCTAGTCTCAGCCTCCTTCAAAGGAAAAAGAAAATGTCATCATTGGTGAGAAAGAGGGGAAGTGCAGGTCAAAAATAGGATAAAGGCCTGGAAAAATTTCAATGCAAGGACTGCTACTATGGGGATTTTTAGGGAAGCTATGAACCCTCAGATCTTGGTGGACAACCTAGAGCAACCTAGGCTCAATGAGCTCATAGACCCAACTATCCTGGCCATCTCAGATAATGCAAGGGAGACTGGAATGAACCTTCTGAATAATATTTGCAGTAGTATGATTGACAACTTTAGATCAATCAAATGGCTCTTCCATGAGCTGGAGGAAGTTAGAGAAAGGGTATCCCGGATGGAAAGTATTAAGAATAAGATAGGTAATGACAGCCAGGAGGACTAGGAAAATAGAGAAAGATTAAATGAAAGGAGATTAAGAAATCTTGAAAACTACAACCATAACCTGGCAAGTCAGATGATTTCTCTCCCGATTTTGATGAATGACAACATCCAATCCCTTGCTAGTAAACTTAAGGATAGGGGCTTGCTGGTGGAGGAGGGAGGACAGAACAGGGATAAGGCCAGGCTAGATGATGACAAGGCCACAATCAGTACACTCACCAGTATGGATCAGGGCATGGATAAGGTCCAGGATCAAATGGCAAAGGAGTAGGAAAAGATAGTTGAGGTAGCTCAGACTATGCAGGAAATGGAGAAGAAAACTAAAGACTAGTTTTCTTGTCTTTTGTCTTTTCGTCTTCCTGGCTTTTGGCTTTTTGACAGGCTTTCTATAGTCTATTTTAGTTTGTTTATTTTTTGGCCTTTCTGTGGGCCTTTGTTTGGGTTGGGCCTTCAGGATTTTTTTTCAGCTGTTGGACCTCTGTTTTGGCTGGGCTTCTTTGGCTTATTATCAGCCTTGTTTTTGTAAAACTTATGGGTTTCAGGATCCCTTAAAACTTGTTTATCTTATAAAAAACAAAAATATAGACTACTTCTTCTTCATCATTATCACTATCAAAATCTTTAGCAATGTAACAAGATTTCTTACATTTTTCTTAGTAGTCCTTGTAGCTTTTGAAGTCTTTCTTGCCTTTGAATTTTTTATTTCATTTTTCATCTTTATCTTCTTTATTTGGACATCTTGCAAAAATATGACCAACCTTTTCACATGAGAAATAGATCAATGCAAATTTATCTCTAAACTTTCCTTTCCCTTTTGATACTCTTTTCTAAGTAGTGCTTCAATAACTTCAAGGTCTTCATCTGAATCATCTTCTTCATCATTGTCAACCTGTTTGCCTTTTGATTTTCCTCCTTTTCTACCAAGAGTTAGTTTGTCTTTGAATGCAGATTTAAGATTTCTAGAAGTAGGATCAAAGTTATCAAAGTTATCTAACTCAAAAGCAGTTAATCTTCCCAAAAGTGCATCCAAGGTTATATCATTTTTATGATTGCATCTCATCTCTTAAATTGCTAAAAATCTAATTGCATAAGTAGGAAGAAGTGTTCTTAGTACCTTTATAACTATTGTTTCATCATCAAATTTTCCTCCTACATCTTTGATTGCACTCACACTTTCTCTTATTCTTTCACTATATTGGACAATATTCTCACCTTCTTTCATTTTCAATTGACCAAAATTGCCTCTCAAGCTTTCTACCTTGGCTCTTTGTACATTTTTATCACCTCCATAGACACTTTACTATTGTAAATATAAGATGAGTAACTGAGAGGGGAGGGGTGAATCAATTACTACAAAAATAAATCCTAGATCCCTTAGATGTCAGTACAAAATAATTATGTCAAAACTTGATTCTATTGATGCTTGGCAAACAAAGAAATGTTGTAACTTGGTAAACACTATAATTTTTGGGTAATTACTTAGCATGAAAATATTAAGATGTTATTAGTGATTACCATTACTTTAACTTAGTTGCAAAAACAAAACAAAAATATCATGAACACATTAGACCAAGATTTAATGTGGAAACCCAATTTGGGGAAAATTGCCAATTATAACTAGTTACTATTTTCACTCTTCTGAATTGAGCCTTGTTAGGAGCCAAAACCATTAAAGGTTACTAAACACACTATTAGGTGTGACCTTGCTAGAGGATTTAATCACCCTAGTAGGAGTGGCCTTGTTAGAGGTCTTTAGACAATTTAATAGAACTGCCACCTTGTTAGAGGATTTACAAATAGCTATTGAGCCAACTCTATTAAGATATTTAGATCACTGCTACAATGGTTAGAGAGTAATAATGACATGACTTTATTTGGATGCAACTAAATTTTCTAATTAAAACTCTCAATTCTGGCTTGTATACTTGGTCCTTCCTGATCAAATATATCTTTTTAGCTCCATAAGGATATTATGCTTATCCTTATGATTGTCTTCCACTTTTCATCATCAAATCTTCAATATATTCACATCTCCATCTTCTTACTTCTAATCCTCAACTTGACATTTTATTTATACCTTTCATATTGTCAAAGCTCAAATATAACTTGCAATAACTAATATTCATCTTCTCAGTTAGAAATCAATTGAACTCAATATACCAAAACAAGAAAATTCTTCATTAGCCAACCCTGCTTAGTAGACACCAACTTAGAAATGATTTTCCTATGTTAACCAAGTGAACTCGATTAACAATACATACTTGCACAAATCATTTGGTAACCAAGTGAGCTTGGTTAGCAGTGGTTCCATCCAACATTTTCTTCATTAACTGAGTGAGCTTGATTAACACTCATCTTCCATAGAATTTTCTTAGATGCCTAAGTAAAGTTAGTAGACATTGCCTTCTGAACTAGATACACTCTGGAATGCTTGGTAGATATAGAAAACTATCTTCACTACTTGAGTGAGCTAGGCATACACTAACTAATAATGATATAACATTTTGTGTAACATCAAATACAATACACAATTAATCCATTATATTCAACACTCTACAACTTTTCCCACATATGAAATGCAATAGGATAATCTTTCACCTCATCAAATTTAGAATAGTTCAAAGAGGAAGCTATATCAATCATCATTATATTGTGATCCTTTGTCTCTTTCATCTGCTCCATAGTCACAATTCTTGATAGATACAGCTTCATCAAATCTTGCCATGCTAAAAAGATATCTCTATTAAGCCTAGGAATCTCCCTTTTGTAAGACGTCCTGATCTTTAGCTTAGGTCCTTGAAACCTTTCCTACAAGCACCAAAATCTTTGATACCAATTGTTGAAAATGTAAGAGTGTAATAGAGAGTGGAGGGGTGAATCCATTACCACAAAAACAATTCCTTGTCCCTTAGATATCAATACAAATTAGTAACTTAGTTGCAAATGTAATACCCCAAAATTGGCTCATTGCCATCTCAACCAATTCTGGTCTATTTTGGTCAACCCTAAAGTTTTATTTCATTAAGAAATTCTCATTCTAATTTTTTCTACTTGACTTAATTGTCAAATGCAAAAAACCCTAATCTGCATTAATCATGCTATTTATTTAATTCCTAAAAGGATTGACTCAGATTAGCTACATTAAACCTATTGATTAAGATTGGACTTAATTTGAAGTGTTTATATTTTAATTAAATTAAATTATCCCCTAAGGCTAATGTACTAAGGAATTAAATTTATTTAATTTAATAATGCTCTCATTTTAATTATTGAATGTAATTATTCAATTAATGGGAATATGCATTTATGAGGTCACATCTCATTTTTTATTAAATTAAATAACCTTCCAATTTCATCACTCCAGTTTAGGAATGGGAATTCCAAGTGATCTATCTCTTGAATTGGAATTGGCTTAATCCACTTATTCTCACACTTGGGTGAATTCTAGTTAATTTTTCATTACACTCAGGATTTGAGTTAGTTAACGTTACCTAGACTGGAAATCTTCCATCCTGGCTCAATCTCTGCTTCAATCCTGACCATCGATTTGAGCATATCTCAATTGTTAATTGATTTTAGAAACTATATTTAAGAGGCTTCTAATTCCTCATTTAAGAGGTTGGAATTTGAATTGCATCAAAATACTATCAAATTGCATACTCAATTACTCAATCTTGTCATAGTTTTTTGAATTGTTTAGCATTAATGTCATATTAGATTAGAAATGCATCCATCTAATTTAATTCTCTTTTACTTGTTGTTAGATTAAACTACACATCATTTAGCTTAAATACACTTTCATATTATTTCATAAAATCCTTCATATTAAAGGGTCTAGTTGCCTACTTCTTGGTTTGAAAGCACATAGGAAAAATCCATCTAATTAAAAGGCAACAGGTCACTCTGTTGGACCTCTCAAATGGACAATTCAATGTTCATTCTAAGATGATCTTGTAGGTAAGGACCATGTTGAATTTCATGTGAAGATTTGAGGTCACATTCCCACATATACATTTCTAGCACCCACCATGGGGTCAAGAAAAACAAGTCTTCTAGCCTCATTTATCATATTTTTTGATATTTTTGTCATTCTTTTGTACCTGTACGTATAGACTTCCAAATTTTCATGCAAAAAATCTCATTTTCACATGAAGATTTGAGGATTTTACCTACTTCTCTACACTTTCTCATGTAAAAAAGTGCCTAATTGTGTAGTTTCTCATGCAACACCTCATTTTCTCATGCAGGTTTGTGTAAGAGTTCACACAAATCTATGTAAAAGTTTGTGCAAGATCTTACAACAACATATTTAAAATGAAAATTTTCAATGCTGTTTATCATATCATTTCATTTACTAATGGTCTCTGAAGCATCTTTATTTTAGTTTTCTAATTTTATGTAGCATAATAGTTGTCTACGTGACATTTTGACAAAGATTCCTTTTTACACAAACTTTCCAAACATGAGCTGACTGTGTGTTTGTAGGATGTTTTCAAAGATACGTTTGTTGAAGATTAGTTTTAAAACCCACATAAAACATTTTGTCCTTTTCCTACTTTCAAAACATAGTCTAATTAGGGCTTGTGAACTTCATAGGGTATAAGACAAGGGAATAGGGGAGTATGCTCTTCACTACTTGGAGGTCATGACCAAGGATGAATCAAAAACTTGGAAGCCTCTGAAAGATAACATCTAAGGGAGGCAAGCAACTTAGTGGTTTTCTAGTGTGAATCCTCTTCTATGATGGGATGATGATTTCCTTTTAGAGAATTAGAACCTTTAGAAAGGATAAGTCTAGATCGATTAAGCTAAGTCAGTGATTAACATTTTTTGTGTATTTGGGTGAGGTAATAAGGTAGAGGAGTATGTTATTTTCCCTTGAGGGTAATTAGAAACTTGGACCCTTAGATCTGAACCACTAGTTTGAGTCAACCCTTAGAGGGCCTGTTGAAGTGATCCAACCTACGAGAATGACCCAAGTGAACACACTCCTTTCACCAAAGATTCCAACTCACTATAATAAAGAAGCTTTGTAGAGTGAAATACTCCAAAGCTATATTAATTTCCTCTCCTTTATTCTTAAAATTGCATATCAAGGGGAGGCTCTCTCTATTGCACTAGCTAGTCCTGGCCCTAGTCTTGCTAAGAAAGTGTGTACACTTTCAGATACTAGTGTGGGCTATTGGTCTTAACTCCACTTGTGGAGCCACCTAGGATTAATATGAATGGAAGCCAAGTAAAAACCTTTAGTTAGAGGCTACCTAGTTCACCTCTGAAAGGGGGTATAATCTTTGTGCAAGGAGGGGGAAAAATCTCTCCTATAGAACTCACCATAGGCATGCTATTAGGCATTGGAATACACAAATAAATTTTTAATCAAAGGGCTTTTCCAATTGAAACATCCCAAAACCATTCACATTCCTACAATGGTTGATCATAGACTTGAACATGGTGAACATAGCAAAAACCAAGACTGACCTAGGGAAGACAAAGAAAAAGACCATTCCACTAATGAGGAGTAGGAAGAGGTGGAAATACTTCTTGAACACATAGAAAAGTGTCATAAAGACAAAAAATTTCAAAAATTCATGGAAATCCTACTCAACTAAGAGAAATAAAAATACTTTCTCAAACTTTCCCAAGAGGGAGCTAAGCTACCCCATCATTTCAATGTGGAAACTATCATCATGCCTGAGGAGGAAACTGAAACTTCAAAACTCCAAAAACAATTGAAAATCATGCAAGACCAACTAGCTCAGATGATGTGTGATAAAGAAAAACCCATGAAAACATACACCTTAGACACTCTTTTTCCATTTCCATTTGACAAGAGCATAGACATGCCTCCTTTTCCAAGAGGAGTAGAGTTACATAAGTATGATAAATACTTTGGAACTACCAATCCCAAAGATTATTTGCAGGAATTTGGTGCCTTGTCTATGGAATTCATGCATAATTAGACATATCTCATGCATTTATTCCCAAAAAGTCTAGGTGATCAGGCTATGGAGTGGTTTTTACACTTGCCTCTTGGTATCAAAACATTTTATGAAATTGGCAACTTGTTTGTCTAGTAGTATTCTCATAACATTCAACATCCTGTTAACATCTGAGATTTGTATAATCTTAAGAAGAAGGTTGGGGAACCTTTCCTCACATTCCTTTAGAGGTGGAGACAAATTTATACTAAATATTCATGAAAGATTCCTTAAATGGAAAATCTTGACATCTTCATTGATAATCTCCTGCCTGATTTTGGGTATAGAGTCCAACTTCAAGGTACACACACCTTCACGGATAGGATCACATAAGATACTTGCATAGAGAAATTCATGGTCAAGAAGGGTGAACTTAGCCTTTAGAAGGACACAAAACAAGAATCCACCTCTAACAAGGACAAACCCAAGTATGCCAATAAGAATAGAGAAATTTTACATGATGGGGTTGTTGATAACATCACTCCTAAACTTGCTAAAGCAACCTTTAATCTCATAGATAGTCTCAATGTACCCAAGAATGTTGAGAAACCTCCTCTTGATAAAAAGAAATCTAGAAATAGATTGAGAAAATCATGGGCTACATGCCCTAAATGAGAGTATACATCTTTGGGTGAACCTTTGGATGTGGTGTACAAGACCTTGCTACAAAACAAGCTCATTTCACCATTGGAAAAATCTCACCCTTATGACCCACAACCATGCCCACCATGGTTGAACGAAACCACATTCTATGAGTACCACCAAAATAAGGGACACAAAACTAGCAACTGCATAAACTTGCGTCACAAAGTCCAGGACATGATTGATGATGGTGACATTTTGGTAGAAAGACATAACAAGAACTTAGATCACAAGGCTTTCAAGGAGCCCTTCCTGTCTTATGAAAAAGGAGAGAGCTCAAAACCAAAATCTAATAACAAGGTCAACTATTCATACTCTAATGACAATAATGTGATCAACATGGTTGAACCTATGGATTTTGAGTATTGTGATGTTATTACCTTCAAGGGCAAGTAAGATAACAATAAACCCAAGACACCATTTTTCTTGAGGGGTCCTACTTCCCACACAACTGACAATAAATCTTTGTAATATTGTGCCAATGTTATTACATGTGCTTGTGCCAAGTTGGTACTCAAAGGCCCTATGCCTTCTACTCCTGATCTTGAACAACACAAAGATAAAACCCTTGCTAGTCCATTTGGCAGAGGTGCAAAACTTGTAATAAATTCAGCAACCACTAGCTATAGTGTTCTTGATCAATTAAAATGAACTAATTCTCAAATCACAATCTTTGAGCTACTTAAAATCTTACCTGCCCATAGGTAGACTCTTGACAAAGCCCTTACTGAGGCATATGTTCCTCAAGATCTTGATCTTGAGTGATTTCAATCTATGGTAGATCATCTAATCATGCCTTACTATATGTCCTTCTCTAAGGAGGATGATAATTCACGGAGTCACCCACACAATCAACCTCTACACATTGAGGTCATGATACATCAGACATGTGTTTGTTGGGTACTCATCAATAATGAAGCTAGGTTGAACATTGTCTCTACTGCTCTACTTAGACAATTAGATTATTTTGAGGACTCTATTGATCCTCATTGCAAGATCACTTTCAAAGTGTATGATGAAGTTGAGTGAAAGTCCCTAGGACTTGTGGTGTTGCCCCTCTACATCGATCCTGTAGAAAGGGATGTTAGTTGTCAAGTCCTCAATATTCCCTTGGCCTAAAATATTTTGCTAGGAAAGCCATAGATACATGAGATGCGCATTGTGCCATCCACATACCATCAATGCATAAAATTCCCATTTCATGGCTTTGAAGTCACTATCCTTGCAAGTACTAGCTATACGTGCAATATGCTGAAAGTTGCTAAGAATTTTTTACTAGCTAATAGGGAGTCTACTAATTATCATGATAACAAGCTAAAGCAAATTGAACAATCATTCAAACTGAAAGAAACTAGCATGGGTGAATAACGCATCGAACTAGTGCTCTCATTAACATCTCTTCTTGAGTCTCCCTATCATTATGGGAGACCATTTGAGGCAAAGAATCAATTTGTGTTGACACCTCAAACCAAGTATAATGGTACTTTTTTCAAGGCTATAGTCCCCTTAGAGGATGAAAGTGAAAAAAAATCCATTGCCATGTGGCTTTACAAAGAGGAGACTCTAGTTCACCTCACAGAACAAGCTCGTGAGATCACTCCTAAGAAATATGACCTTGGTCTTAAGACTCATGAATTGCTTTGGCTATAAGGGAATTGTTCCTATTCGATGCCATAACAATGGTCTAGTTGATCCTGTCAAAGCAATAGCTCAAAGAAACAAAGATACATTTGGTCTAGGCTTTAAGAAGGTTCCCTTCCATTTAGGGATTAACAAATTCATACTAGAGCCTGAGAGTTCATCCAAAAATGAATCACAAGTTGGGTCTAATACTTAAGAAGATAATACTAATGATGAGGATCCTTATCCTTATCCTATTCCTCATGATCTAGCTAAATTCTTTGTAAGACTTGATGAATTTGTGCCACATGTTAGCACTATGGATGGTACTAGTGATTCTTCTCAGGACAATACTGATCCACACCATGCACATTTAGAATAGGGAGAGTCTAGTTAGGCATTACATATTGAGTACCTATGCAAAAATG
Organism: Cupressus sempervirens; assembly: GCA_028749045.1. Taxonomy (NCBI): domain Eukaryota; kingdom Viridiplantae; phylum Streptophyta; class Pinopsida; order Cupressales; family Cupressaceae; genus Cupressus; species Cupressus sempervirens. The sequence continues at coordinate 507,369,749 of CM053792.1, read as the reverse complement.
TAGATGATGAAAGAGATTATGTCCCTATCACTATTGGGGAATTCTACAGTCCATCACCATGTAGCACTAATTCTAAGGAATATGAATTTGACTCCCTTTCAGAAGCAACCATAGATAAAGACATCAACCAAGTTCATGTCTATGAAAACCAACTTGGAGTAGGTGAAGTTTCTAGGATTAGTTCTAATGAGTTTGATCTAACTAGTGTTCTTGAGTCTTTAGTCGATGGGGGTTAGTACTCAAAGACATTTCAAACACACTTGTGGATGAAGCTGCTCCAAGTCTTGAATTGCTAGTCCAAGCATTTAATGATTATACTATGAACGCAATTGAACCTGCCACTACTCTTTCACTCACATATCTTGAGCTTATAGACTGGAATTCTAATAAATCTAGTGAAGTCCCCACATTCCAAAATGACTATGTTCTTGCCTGCTACTTAAAAATTTTTGACCCAATAATGTCTTCGACCAAAAAACAAAGCATCAACATGACTAAAGATGACATCAAATATCTCAGTCATACAATCAAAAAGAAAAAAAAATAGAAGGTCTAATGGTGAAAACAACATTGTGGTAGTGTTGGAACCTAAAAAAGTAAAAATAAAAGATGTATCCAAAGGTGAATACCTCTTTGAGGTGCCTACAGATGAGATATTTGATGCACTTTCTAGTCATTTTTAGGAGAGATCATTAGTGTTGATAGAGCCAACACAACCGATCAACTTGGGCACATAAGAGCATCCTCACATGATAAATCTAGCATAGTCACTATCTCCAAAAGAAAAAGAGGAATTCATTGCCTTCTTTTGAGAGAAGAATATAAACTTTGCATGGACATATTTTGACATGCTAGGACTAGATCATTATCTCATTGTACATCATTTGTCCATCGCACCAGGCATTAAACCATTTTTAGAAAAAAATTGGAAAATGCATCCTCATGTTGTATTTCTCATCAAAGCTAAACTAGAGAAGCTTCTAAAACCTATTTTCATCCATGCTATTGATTATGCTAAATGGATATCCAACATTGTTCCAATCTCCAAGCATGACAAATCTATCAGAGTTTTTATTGACTTTCGTGATCTCAACTTAGCATGTCCTAAGGATGATTTTCCACTTCCTAACATTGATATGATAGTGGACATGACAATAGGATATGATATGTACTCACTCATGGACAAATTTTCTTGTTATAATCAAATCAAAATTGTACCAAAAGATTAGGAAAAGATTGCTTTTACATGTGCATGGGGAACCTTTTATTGAAACGTAATGCGATTTGGCTTGAAAAATGTTGGTGCTACATATTAGAGGGTAGTCACTAAAATTTTCCATGATATGATGCATAAGACCATGGAGGACTATGTGGATGATACCTTGGTCAAGAGTGAAAAATGAAATACTCATCTACAAGATTTTGGACCTATCCTAGATCAAATGGAAAAATTCAGTCTCAGGCTTAATCCTAAGAAATGCACATTTGGCATCACATCAAGGAAACTACTAGGATACATTATGTCTGTGAAGGAATCAAGGTGGATCTGGAGAAAGTTAAAGAAATTATGGATATGCCTGCACCCCATAATATTAGTCAGATGAGAGTTGTATAAGGAAGACTTCAACCTATTTGTAGATTCATCTCATAGTTGGTAGATAGATCACAACCTTTCACCAAGACTCTACATAAAGGTGAGAAATATAATTGGAGTTAGGATTGTGAGCAAAGCTTGACACATATAAAATAATATCTTGCTAATCCACCAATATTGATGCCTCCTATCTATGGGAAGCCTTTGATTTTGTATATCTCTACCACAAAAACTTCCTTGGGTATCTTACTCGCTCAAGAAGAAAATGATAACAAGGAAAGGGTTATTTACTATCTAAGTCATACATTGATATCTTATGAGATGAATTACAGTATCATTGAGAAAGCTTGCTTGGAAATTGTGTTTTCTTCCCAAAAGTTGAGGCAATATATGCTCCCCCACACTACAAGATTGGTGGCTATAATTGATCCACTAAAGTACTTACTTAGTAAGGTAGCTCTAATAGGGAAATTAGCTAAGTGGGTCATGATACTAAGTAAGTTTAACATTCAATGTGTTGAATGAAAAGCTATCAAGGGAAAAACAATTTTGGATCAGCTAGCAGATGCACCTATGAAGAGTCTTCTCCCGATGAACATTGATTTTCCTAATGAGTCAATTTTGACACTCACACACCAAATGTGGGTGATGTTCTTTGATGGGTCCTTCACACAATATGGATCTAGTGTTGGATACTCTTCATAACACCACAAAGGTATTTTTTCCCCAAGGCATATAAGATTATGTTTCCTTGTACAAAAAACATTGCGAAGTCTCAGGCTCTAATTAATGGCATGAAGATTGCGACTAAATGGAGAGTGGATCAATTGAACGTCTTTGGGGACTCTTAGCTCATAATCAACCAGGTTAATGATGTGTATCAAAAAAATGATAAGAAATTAATCTCTTAGAAATGCATGGTTGATGATATGAAGAAATGCTTTCCTCATATCACTTTTCAACAAATTCCTCAAGTAGACAACAAAGTGGCTGAGGCTATGGCTACTCTGGCTTCCTTGCTACAAATGCAAAAAAATGAACTCTAACATGAGTTTTTGGTGGAAACATTACTCTACCCTACCTATAATACCCCTTATTCTAAAATGATCTATTCTATTGTAGGACAAGACTCATCTCACTACGACCACATCTACTCCTATGTCCATGACCAACCTATTCCAAACACTCTAACCAAGTATGAAAAAAGTCACCTTATCCATAATGCTTCATGATATGCCATTATTTCTGATGACTTTTTTAGGAGAGGTTTCGACAGAACACTCCTTAGGTGTCTAGAACTTGAAGAGTCTAAACATGCATTAATTAACGTTGACAAGGGCATTTGCAAATCTCACTCAAATAGCTTGATACTAGCTTGTAAAATTATTAGAGCTGGTTACTACTAATTGAATATGAAGTAAGAGGCAATCAAGTATGCCAAGTCTTGCAAACAGTGCCAGCTCCATGGGAATCTGATTCATGCTCTAGCTAGGGAGTTGATTCCATCTACCACATTGTGGCCATTTCAACAATGGGCCTTTGATCTTGTGGGTCAAATTCACTCATCTTCTTCTAATGGACATAAGTTCATTATTATGGCTATAGACTACTTCACGAAGTGGGTAGAGGCAGTACCTCTCACAATAGAAAATGGAAAAATTGTAGCTCTTTTTATCACAAACTACATCATATGTAGGTATAGTGTACCATCGTCCATTATTACTAACAATAGAGGATAGTTTAAAAACAAAGACCTCAAGGAGTTATGAAAAAAGTTCAAAATAATGCAACATTGGTCTTCTATCTATTACCCTCGAGGTAATGGTCAAGTAGAGGCATCCAACAAAGTGATACTCTAAGATCTTGCATCACATAGTCAGAAAATTTGGGAGGGATTGGCACCTCCAGATTAATCCAACTTTGTGGGCATATAGAATAAGCATTAGAACTCCTATGGGTACAATGCCCTTTGCTTTCATCTATGGAGAAAATGTCGTGCTTCCAATTAAGGTTGAGATTCCTACTCTGAGAATCTCCATGAAGGGCCTCATTACTGATGAAGATTATAGAATATCTTGGCTTCAAGAGCTAGTGTTACTAGATAAATGTCAACAAGTGGCATGAAATCATCTTCAAGGGTATCAATAGCATATGTCTAGAAGCTACAATAAGAAAGTTAAACCATGTGACTTCTAGGTAGGTGATCTTGTTGTGAGAGAAAACCCAAAGAACGAATAACAAAGGGTCCAAAAATGGAAGTTCAAACCTAACTGGCTTGGTCCTTACATAATCACTTTATATAATCACTATAGTGTATGGATCTAGTACTTACCAACTTTCTATAGCCAATTGAGAGGTACTCAAGGAGCCCATCAACACTCTCCATTTGAAGCAGTTCTATAGTTGATTTGATCACAGAGGCTCTCTATATATTCTTAAATGTCCTAAAAAAATTCTAAGAATTGTAAAAAGTCCTGAAAAAATCATTACCCTAGTGAAAACCTAGCAATAGGTGCCTTGGTAATATCAAAAAAATTGAAAAACTCAAAAAATACAAAAAAAAAAAATTAATAGAATCTATGCCAAGAAGGTGAAAACCTAGTAAACAAGTGCCTCTTGTTCCCAATGCTCCATCTTGTAGCACATCTTCTAGCTTCTTGTATAGTTTCTTTCCTACTTTAATTTCCTACTTTTTGCTCATGTATCCATGGATTGAATCTTGTCACAACTTAGGGGCACCACCCTATAGTGTCATGGAGTCTCTTTCATGATAGTCACCAGTGGCTCTCATTGTGTTTGCCTACTATTGTTCATGTCACTTTTTAAGATTTTTCTCATGGAGTCTCTCTCACAAAAATCACCAGTGGCTCTCATTATGTCTGCCTACTATCGTTCATGTCACTTTTCAAAATTTCTCTCATGGAGTCTCTCTCATGATAGTCACCATTGGCTCTCACTGCATCTACCTACTATCATTCATATCACTTTTTGGGATTCTTTTCATGGAGTCTCTCTCCTAACAGTCACCAGTGGTTCTCACTGTGTCTACCTACTATTGTTCATGTCACTTTTTGAGATTCCTCTCATGGAGTCTCTCTCGTGACAGTCACTAGTGGTTTTCACTATGTCTGTCTACTATTGTTTGTGTCACTTTTCAAGATTCTTCTCATTGAGTCTCTCTCACTATAGTCTCTAGTGGTTGACACTCCATCTACCTACTATCGTTCATGTCACTTCTGACATTCCCCTTTATAGAAGATCTTTCTTGCGTCAGTCACTAGTCATCCTGACTATGTCTGTCTACTGTCACTCAGTTCCAACTAAGGTTCTTCTTCATGAAGATTCCTCTTTGACTTTAGTCACCAGTTGATCTAACTATGTTTGTTTATTGCCATCACTCTACTAAAGAGATTTCTTTCATGTTTTGGACATTGGAACTTGACATCAATCCTGTAAAACATAAACACAAAACTCAAAATAATATACTTATTTGGATATGTTGAGAATTTTATTTGTTTATTTCACTTTTGCTTCACCACATTTCCTCAAGAAACTTGATGATGCCATCTTTGAAAAGAGAAGCAATGACTAGGGCCATGATCTTTTCTTTGCTTTATGTCTATGGTTTAGTTCCAATAATTTGAAGCATCCATATAAGAGGAGTGTCCACTATAAGAGCCTCCATCTCGTATTGGATGGCAATGTGTACCTTGACTCCTTTTATATATGGATACATCAATAACATTGGTTCTTCTCCTTGCTTGTTGGAGTGAACTCTTCATGCTATAGTAAATACTGATACTTGTCCTACTAAGTGAACGTATGGGTCACTGCGAGTATATCTAGCACGCTTCTATCTTAGGTTACAAATTTGCAAGGGTTGTTGCAGACAAAATACTTACTGAATACTTAGCATAAGATGGATCTCTTGTGTGTCTAGTGTGTCTACACACAAGAAACATTTTGGTCATCCTAACATTTATTCTTTGATGCTTATGTTAACTTGCTACACTAAAAGGGACAAATGTTCTGGTCATTCTGGTTTCTTGTGCCTCAAATGCTTATATTTCATCTTGAAAAAACTAGAATAGACGTCCTATTCATATTCCCATGATTGCAATGTCAGTGGGAATTGTATGGCATATAGGGTTTCGCTATATGCTTAGTGATGAAAATTGAAGAAGCTTGGTAACAAGACCTAGGATTGCATCTAGCATAGGGCTGCATTGCATAAATGCATGGTTTGATGGTTAATTTACTTACATCTTTTGATGAGGGATTGGTAGTCTCTTCAAAGTATCATGTTTCTTCATGGCTACACAAGCATTTAGTTCTTTGGTTTGTCCTCTTCCTCCTTGAAGGAATACTTGTCACTATCAGCAAAAGCATGGAGCACTACATGAGGTATCAGTCCATTCACATTTGCATTCCATACTTAATTTCATCATCTATCTCATCTATACAACATCTCTAAATAAAATCAACTATGCATCCATACATCACATCAATGTTGCATCTCATAATCATAGCATAAACATCTCATGTACATCAAATTACAAGATGGACAATGACAATGACATGTACACAGGGTACTTGACTCAAAATCTCATATATATATATATATATATATATATCGGTATCAAAGAATATGTCGGTACAAAAATGAGCATCACTCAAGCACTATCGATAAAAAATGATACAAAATGGCGCTGGCACACTAATTGATACATAGCCAAATCAAAAACTCAAAGACAAAAAAATCAAGTCTAGCTCTATCTGGCTCCCTCATGTCCTAGACAAGGAGGAGGAGGAGGTGGCAGAGGCATATCCAACCTGGGTGGTGGTTGCACACCTCCCAAATCTCGAGCATACTATAAGAATTGGGGCACCTATTGAGCCTCATCAGGCACAACTATGGAATAAGCTGAAAAGTAATAGGCTACTCGGGCCACTTGTAATCAAACCTCATCCTATAGTTTCTCTACCATCCACTCAGCTACCTATAACTACTCTCAAAGTCTAAGGATCTCGTGATCCTACTCTGCTATCTAAGTGTCTCTCATAGCCACCTAAATCTACAACTCCCCTAGCTGCTGAGAGGCCTATCATATCTGCACTCTAGCTTGCCTCAATTCATCTTGTGGCTTGGCAATAGGCTGGTCTTGCATCTCCTCATCTGGCTGCTCAGCTTGCTATAGTTGGCACCTGCTCCTTTGTACACAGTCTCTATCACCAACCCTACTTTGTCTCACTACCTCTAGCACCTATGTCTAACCCCATATGTTGAGGGGGAGTCTGTACCTATCTCACCCAGTGTCTCATCTACTATGGTGGTCCCTATGGTGGCTTCTGTGGAGGCTACTATGGTGGTCCCTATGGTGGTACCTATTGAGGCATCTGTGCTCCTGGAGCTGCCATCCCTAATGGATCTATAAACCATGGGAAGGGATGGCTGAAAAAAAAATCCTGATAGGTAGGCATCATCCTGACATCTACTATAGCTAGTAGATAGTCCCACTGTGTCACAACTAGGTTACACACATTGATCATAGACCTCCCTGGGTCTAGCCTCACTAACCACCCCTAGTCTAAATCTCTAGCCAACTGGGCATACACATAATACTCCTAAGAAATATCCTGTGGCCACCCATGCTACTACCATACATGGGTGATGAGGAATCTCTCAATGGTCTATGTAGTCTAACCTATCAGTTGCTATGATGCAAACATCTGGTTTAGCTCCTGAGGAGCATCATCCTAGTCCTTAGTCTCTCTCTAGGGCTACCATATGATAGAGACTAGGTCATCAAGATGGGCCCTCCACTACTCAATCTTCCCCAAACTTGTTTGGGTCAACTAGCCCTTATACGTGCAAATTTATGACTTTGTGGGCTCTCGTGCATCCTCAAAAATGGGTCTCATGACTAGTAGGTGCTCCTATACTGAGATATGCAAAATATAGACTCTAGTGACCATACTCCTCTGCTCATGGTATATAATCTTGTGCATCTCATGGAACATGTGTGCGAGCATGCACTATCCCCACCTAAATCTCTCAGGAGCATCTCGTATCTGCTGCAACATCTATCCCCAATTGCACTCTAATCCATGCTACCCTCTGTTTGGCACAAAGAAACAATTGATAAAGGTGGGAAAGACTAAAGCTAATCTGTGTATAGGGCCATATGTATGGAAAAGCTCATCCCATGTGATGCCTCACCCTATAACCAACTCTCACTAGAAGATAGTTTGTAGTGCCTCTGTACCTGGTCTCAATACTGTATCATACACTACCTTCAGCCCATGGAAGGGTATGCATAGAATCCTATAGATGTTCTTAGGGGTGAAAGGATCATCTCTCCTTGTGGCAGGTGGAAGGTGTTCTTCTTTGAATGAAAATTCTCCAACAATGCAATTAGCAAGTTGTGATTCACAACAATGTTGGGATTTGACATAAATAGAATAATCCAAGTCAGTCTATATGAGCCATGTCGACCTCATCAAGACTTTGTAACAAAGCTCTATAGGGTGGGTAGTGGGACTAAATCTAATATCATCAAAGACAACCTACACACACAACCAATGACAATAGGCACACGATCAGTTCTTACTCGAAAAGATTGATGAAATGACAAAAAATGAACTTACAAATGCTACAAATAACACTAGTTCTTCATGCAAGAACACACTTCCTCGTACGAGAAAATATGTTCTCGCATGAGAAATGACAAAACATTGCATGAGATTCACCCAATATCCTACACATCTTGCATGAGAGGTGGGTATCTCTTAGGTGAGATTCCCCACCAACGGACACAAAGAAATGACGGTGTGGTCCATCTTCGCCCAAAGAAAGACTGGGCCTATGCAAGGAATGAAATTCCACGTGAGGACTAATAGACAAAACATTAAATACACAAAAGAAATGTGCTAAAAATGCCTTGAAAAGCATGAAAAATTTAATGTGAAACAAGATTCTTGATTACTCACTGGAGGTCCATATTCCATTGGTCAGCTGTGTCATTGGGAGTGCTCGAATCAATGCATATGCACAGGCACTACCATTCTCACCTCAGTGCTCTCTTCTTCACTAAAGACAAAAAGCACAAATGATTTTTAAAAGACCCTTTGGGCCCTTATATAGGTTTTGACCTAATTTTTCAAAGTGCTTCGATTTGTGCAAAAATCCACCCCTGGCTAATTTGATTGCTCTGAATCCATTTTTGAGATCAAATTTGAAATCTGACACACTTAAGCAGCTCAAAATCACATATTAAATTTTTGGGACTAACACGATCGAACATTTGTATAGTCCAATTTTTTCTTATACTTTGTGAATTTTGGAATCTTTTCAATTCAACATTTCTTCAAAAATTTCTTAAATTTTTGGAAAAAGTCAACTCAAGACAACTATGGTCAAATCTAGTCAACTTTTGGTCAAACTTGGCCTTTTTGACCTCGAAATCATGCCAAATTGACTCCAAATTTTCTTTTTTCAATCACAAATTTCTTCCATATCTCTTAATATATTGCTTTACATCATATTTTTGGTGTGTCATCTTTCAATTTTGCTCCCGAGGGGGTAGGATGATTACATCAATGGACTTGAATTTCAAATTGATCTAAATCTTCATCACTCAAGGAATCTTGTCCCCATTCTATCTGGCATCATTTGTCATCTATTTCATCTTTTCATTAGTTGATTACATCTTATAATAGTTTTTATCAGAGTTCGATGGACAAGTATCAGGACAGTATAAATTCTGACTCCTAAGGATCAAGCCTCATTCTAGGGATGATTTTACAACTCATGATCGAGTCTTGTTATCTTTTATGCTTAGGTATCTAGGTGTTATATCTAGATCCCTTAAGGTTAAGCTCCATTTGAGAGATAATCTTTAAAAGCTTGTCAACTTAGGTATCTAGGTGTTCTATTTGGATCCCTTAAGGTTAAGCTCCATTCTAGAGATAATCTTTAAAATCTTGTCAACTTAGGTATCTAGGTGTTCTATCTAGATTCCTTAAGGTTAAGCTCCATTCTAGAGATAATCTTTAAAAGCTTGTCAACTTAGGTATCTAGCTGTTCTATCTAGATCCATTAAGGTTAAGCTCTGTTTTGGAGATAATCTTTAAAAGCTTGTCAACTTAGGTATCTAGGTGTTCTATCTGGATCCCTTAAGGTTAAGCTTCTTTCTGGAGATAAGCTTTAAAAGCTTATTCAATGTAGGTATCTAGGTGTTCTATTTGGATTTCTTAAGGTTAAGATCCATTCTGGAGATAATCTTTAAAAGCTTATCAATTGGTTTTTGCATCATCAAATTGCAGAATCAATCTCATTTCTTGATCTGTGCATTATGCTTTCTGGTTTTCTTTGAATTGAATGTGTTGTTCACACATTCATTCAAAGAGTGGCAAAATGTAATACCCCAAAATTGGCTCATTGCCATCTCAACCAATTATGGTCTATTTTGGTCAATCTGAAAGTCCTATTTCATTAGGCAATTCTCATTCTGATTTTTGCTGCTTGACTTAATTGTCAAATGCAGAAAACCCTAATCTGCATTAATCATGCTATTTATTTAATTCCTAAAATTATTGACTTAGATTAGCTACATTAAACCTATTGATTAAGATTTGATTTAATTTGAAGTGTTTATACTTTAATTAAATTAAACTATCCCCTAAGGCTAATGTACTAAGGAATTAAATTGATTTAATTTAATAATGCTCTCATTTTAATTATTGAATGCAATTATTCAATTAATGGGAATATGCATTTATGAGGTCATATCTCATTTTTATTAAATTAAATAACCTTCCAATTTCATCTCTCCAGTTCAGGAATGAGAATTCCAAGTGATCTATCTCTTGAATTGGAATTGGCTTAATCCACTTATTCTCACACTTGGGTGAATTCCAATTAACTTTTCGTTACACTTAGGATATGAGTTAGTTAACCTAACCTACACTAGAAATCTTCCATCCTAACTCAATCTATACTTCAATCCTAACCATTGATTTGAGTTGATCTCAACTATTAATTGATTTCAGGAATTATATTTAAGAGGCTTCTAATTCCTCATTTAAGAGGTTGGAATTTGAATTGCATCGAAATACTATCAAATTGCATACTCATTTACTCAATCTTGTCATAGCCTTTTGAATTATTTAGAATTAATGTCATATTAGATTAGAAATGCATCCATCTAGTTTAATTCTCTTTTACTTGTTGTCAAATTAAACTACACATCTTTTAGCTTAAATACACTTTCATATTATTGCATAAAATACTTCATATTAAAGGGTTTGGTTGCCTACTTCTTGGTTTGAGAGAACATAGGCAAAATACCTCTAATTAGAAGGCAACAGGTCACTCTGTTGGACCTCTCAGATGGATAATTCAATGTTCATTTTGGGATGATCTTGTGGGTAAGAACCATGTTGAAGTGTATGTGAAGATCCGTGGTCACATTTTTGCATATACAATAGAAACATAAAGCATAAGAAACTAACATGAACATAGATAACACCAAAATTTAACATGGAAACCAAATTTATGAAAACCACCTTGCAACCAGTCACAATATTTTTCACTCTTTTTAAGTGAGCCCTGTTATGAGTCAACCATGTTAATGGTTACAAAACACATTGTTAAGTATGGCTGTGTTAAGGGATTTAGATAACCCTCTTAGGAGTGCCTTGGTTAGAGGTCTTTGAACACTTTAATCTTGAAATGTAGCCTTGTTAGAGGATTTAAAAAATGATTGTTAAGTCAACTCTGTTAGGGGATTTATTTTCTGCTACAATGATTAGAAAGTAACACCAATTTGACTTGATTGAAGAGGCAACTAACTTTGAAAATTCAAATCTCTATTATGTTTTGACTTCTAGATCCTTCTTGATCAAATCTTCTACACTTTCTTTCTTTTCCTTTAACTTCACTCACATATCCATCTTATTTCATATTCCACTTGTACACCTTATCCACAAAACTTGATTTTTCTTATATATCATAAGCTAGGACAAGTCAGCTTGAATACCCTTCCAAAATGACTAAATAGAGTAAAAATGGATCTCTAACAATGCATAAGGCTTTAACCACTATTCATATATTGTTTTAGAGTTGATATGGAATAAGTAATGGAAATGCTTGAAATTAAACAAGATAAGTTACATACGTCAAAATGGCACCAATTTGGAAATACCTATCTTCTAATGACTATGCATAGTTTCTAGAAAATCTGCAACCCATTTCATACTAGAAATGTTGAGATGGAGAAAACCCAAAAAAATGTATCCTTCTAAGGGCAAGTCGACCTTGAACCAATTGGCATGGCACAATCTTACCCCGAGGCACAATTGTACCCCAAAAAGATGACCTTGACCTGCACTTCTCTGATGAAAATTCCTTCTATGGATCTTAGAAGTTTGCTGCAAAGAGTATCCAAATATATAATCCAATCTTCAAAACAACACCTACATATATATGAAAATAGGGTTTTCTGGTGGCTATGTAGGGTTTTTCCTTAGTCAAACCTCCATGAATAGCCAGATATAATAGAATGTGTGTGTGTATTAAATGTGTAATGCCAAGATCTAATCTATTAGATTGAAACCCTAGCATGAATATGTATGAGAAAGAAACACATAGACTTGAATAAGGTAAGAAAAAATACCAAGCCCCCAAGGCTAAAGTACTCCTACCAAACTCAATCTGTAATTGCTACCCCATGAATGTGTCTTTGAATGCTTGAATATTGATGATGGCAGATCAAGGAAGATTGGATCTCTCTTGCTCCAAATAGATGTTCATAATGGTATTAAAATGCTTGATATCCACAATATCTTGATCTTCTATATCATTCTCTTGCAATCTTGCATCTTCGTAACATCATCTCTTGGTTCTAGTTGTCCTTCTAGTTCTCTTCTCTAGTTCTAGTTAGATGCAATTGCAAGTCTTTATATAGAGGCTTCAAGGTGAGGCTCCTAGAGTAATGTGAGGACCCATAATTCAAATTTCACCTCAAATTATGGTCCAATCATAATAACCAACTAAGGAGGGAAAATACTTAAATGAATCTCAAATTAAACCCCTTTCACATATGAATCTAAAAGCATGACATTGATTAAACCAAAATATGAAAAGGGAGATCAAATCTCAAAGAAGGTCAAGGAAAATCTCAACCCTAACCTAGGTTAGGGACAAAATCAACCATGTCTTGCATCAGGGTTGACCTGGTCAACCTTTCCCTAGGTCAAGGTTGACCTAGGGGTCAAAACCTAATTAGAGCAGAAAATAGAAAGTCTCAAGGATACCCAAAAACCTAAAAATGATATTTGAATAGGACTAAATGCCAATAATAGGAAAAAAAATCCTATAATAAATATGATGAAGGTTAGGAGGACCTATTCCTAATTCCTACCTAGAAAAAAGAGCCATAGAGGAGGGAAATTAAGGAGAATCTTTGAGATTCTAACGCTAATTTCATCTACAACAAAGGAATCAAGTGCAGAATGCATCCTAAATGCAAATATATCATGATAAATGTACTAAAAGAGGATACTAAACCTACCATATTGAAGTGCTTCCATTTTAAGATGACACATTTAGCCCCCGCTTTAGCTCAAATATGACACTACATGAATATGCAAGCTAATGTAAGAAAATATTGTAGTAAATACAAAGGATATGATCAAGCCCTCAATGTAGAGATTCCACAAAAAAATATTAGAACCTAAAACAAACAAGGTTGATGGAAATCCATAAACCACCTAAATATTACTAAATTATAGTTGAGAAGTTCATAAAGCCCCTTATACCCCCATGTTTCAGCTTTCTATTTCTGAAGGGTGAAACAAGGTGATAAGGATAACTTTAAATATTGAATATGTTGTTTGTTGAAAAGATATTCCTTAAACCAATTATAATTATTCATAAAATTCCTAAATTAATTCAAGGATTCAGGTATCTAAATCACATTTCTAATGTCACTGACGGCATTAAAAATGGAGTTTTTGAGCTCAAGTTATGATGAAAAAAGTGAATGTCTATCTAGATGCATGTGATAAGAGGAATCCAAGTTTACCATGAGTAAACCATAATTATACCTATAAATAATGAAAAGGAAGTCATAGTTACTCATTCTTTCCTTTTGTAGATTTGAAAAGAGGAAGCAAGATGCTAAGGAGAGAAGAACTTTGAACTACAGACATGGAGCTATTGAGCTAGTGCCTAGCTACTAGACAACCACTTCCTAAGGTGAGTTTTCTCTTTTTTGATTTTGTACTTTCCAAATATATGATTTCTATACGCAAGGTCAAGGTTGACCCTTAAAGGTTGACCCTAACCCAAAAATGCTGACCTTGACACAAGAAAATCAGCATAGATTGTTGGGTTTACACTCATTTTGGGACGAGGTCATCCTTGACCCAACAAGGTCAATCCTAACCTAGATAGGTTGACCTTGACCTAGTAAGGTCAACTTTGACCTAGTAAGGTTGATATTGAGCCAAGAAGGTCGATCTTAACTTAAGAAAGTTGACCTTGACCTAGTCAAGTTTAGTTTATAGATTTGATGATATAGAAGACTGATATGCTATTTATTTGTGCTTACAGGACATGATTCATCTTTGAGAGAATCTGTTTGGAGAGTTTCTTGTTACCATCAAAGAGAGACTATCCAAGCTAGATGAGAATGATATACAAGTACTAAGAGATGAAGGGCTATATTGGGTAGCAATCCTACCATAGATTAGACTACTTCGAGACATGTTATAAGCTCTAATAGAGAGGTGGGATGAGGATACATGTTCCTTCATCTTCCCTTAAGAGAGATCACAATGACATTAGAAGATGTGTACAAGATCCCGCAACTTCCAGTCCAAGGTGAGACAATCAGACCTAGAGATCAATGAGTCTGTGAGGAGATCCTTATAAATAAGGAGTATTGCTTAGGACATGTTCCATATATGTGGACCCAATTTGATCATGTCCTTCTATCATCCATACTATAAAGCCCTACACCTTTGGTACATAGAGTGATGCTTGGTATAGTATCCTTGGTTGTGTTACCCAACTTGAAGGGTACCATATTTTCAACACCTCTTACCCATGTTATATGGAGGATTGAGAGTGAGAGGACTGTATTCTCATGGGGTCATAGCATGCTAGCCCAACTATACCTTGAGTTATGTCAATTGGTGAGATATTAGAGAGAGAGCCTGTCAATATGCACCCTCTTACAAATTTGGCTATTTGAGAACTTTACATGTACATGTCCATATGGTATCCCAATGATGGTACATGCAATCACAACAAGAGTATTTGCTTATCTATTGAAGAATGCTTGGTAGTATGGAGATATCTTGTATTAGAGAGTATCTCTAGAATGCATCTCAAGTGTGGATGTGATATGGAGACCCTACTGTCGGATGACAAAGTGGCCTAATACTTGATTCTAGATGAGATACTCACAATTATGAAAGCTACTATAAGGTCATTAGAATTATATAGTGGTGCCATGTTACTATGATCATGTTGATGGGATAGTTCAACTTAGTATAGGGAGTCCTTAGAGAAGTATGTTGATATGTGTATCTAATGAGGTATTATTAGAGACCCAATGCCATACATGACCATTGGAAACATATATAGAGGACAATGATGCTAATGATATAGAGGATATAGAGGTACCATTAAATGTGACCTACTTAGGCATGAGCCAAGATTACATTAGGTACTATAGTCTATAGGAGTCCTACCCCATCTTCCCTAAGGATTATCCTACAGGTGATCCAAGTGTTTTAGAGAGAGCACACCAGGATGATGGTACATCAAAGGAGGATGAGGATATTAGAGATGAGGAGGAGCACATCTTTGAGTGAGATCCAATTGAGGAGGAGAGAGAGGATAAGAGAGTAGTGGAGAGTGTAGAGGAGAGAAGAGGAGAGAGCATAGGAAATACCCCTAGTGAGTGATATTGGTGCGGATGTACAAATTTACACATATCACCATTGAGATCATGAGAGCCCCTACATGCCACATAGAGACACCACTAGTGAGGCTTAGACATAGTGAGTGTGGAGAGAGTAGTCACTCCATGCCCTCACCATCTAGACCTTTTAGTGATGTCCAAGAGGGAGACCTAGGTATGAAATAATAGAATGTGATTAAATATGTAATTTTATTAAAAAAAGTATAAAAGTGATAAATGTAACTTTTATTCTATAGGTAGCATAGTAGAGTGAAGGAGTTTGCATCTGGGGTTTTAAAGGATACATGCATATCCTACCAACTATCAATGAGCAAGTGAGAGTCATCTCTTAGCTATAAAGATCCTGATAGGCATGTTGATATCTTTGTAGTTGTCCAAAAGGAGTTAAAGATGTGTAGAGAAAGGGAGGAGAAATTGATAGCTGAGCTATAGAGTTCTTGAGAGTTCTCATGTGGTATGAGCATATCTAGGAGCCATACATAGACACACATATCCACCTACTTCTATTATAAATCAGAGAAATCCAACAACCATCTACAATCAAAGTGCAGTGATAGGTGTAGTGATAGATAGGGCCATTAGCCATATATGTATTAGAACTTAAGTCACTTTTTGATGAATGAAAAACTTTCTTTACTAATTAGTTCTATGTTTGATATAACACTTAATAGAAAGAAAAAAAAAAAAGATACACAAATATATCCAATATGTAATTTTGTTAAAATTACATAACCTATAAAACAAAGTCTATAAGGAATATATAAATGCATAAAGAAAAGAAAGAAAAAAATTAAGGATAATAATGTTTAAGATGTATACTATTTATAGGTTACTTAAAAGAAACACCATCCATATCAACAAGTTTATAAGCACCTAAACCAAAGTCTTCAATGACAACAAAAGATCTAAGACAATTAGGGCTAAACTTTTCTTTTTCACCAGGTAAAGCATTCTCATTTTGTTGATTCTTGAATAAAACTAAATCACCAATAAAAAATGTTTGTTCAATTACCTTAATATTATATTGCTTCTATAAAAATTTATGATAATCTTTTTATATGTTCTAATGCATGTATTCATTGTTCATCCAACATTTATAACTCTTGTAAGCATTGTTCCTGAAAAGTATCTTTGTCAATTATCCCATGAAATAAAACATGCAAAGAAGGTATTTCTAATTCCAAAGGCATAATAATGTTAGTACCATAAACAAGACTGTAAGGATAAGTACCTATGGCAATACAAACACTTGTCCTATAAGCCCATAACACATATGTCAATTGAGTATGCCAATCTTTCACATGCTTGCTAACTTTTTTTCTTAGAATCTACTCAATGATTTTATTTGATGCTTCAGATTTGTAAGGAAACTCAGGTGCAGAAATAGCTTCCTACACTAATCTCATAAGGAAATTATGATGCAAATTCTATCAAAATCTTCTACACTTACAGATTCAATATCATGTAAACAACAATATTGCAACCAACCATGCATACAGAAGATAGACAGAGAAAGGAACACATAACACAAGGATTTTCTGGTGGGGAAAAACCTTTTGGTAAAACAACCCCACCCCTTCAAACCTGCACAATGTATTATCTTCAACATGAGGTTACAATACACTTGCAATGCAAGTTCAACATCAACGACAGAAGACTTCAATAGCTACTCGCAGTACCAATAATACACCTTTTTTGCATCGCATCTCTTCACAACCCTAAAAATGCTTATAAAATGCGCTTCACTTTAGGGCTTCACTTTAGGTGTACAATACTCAAATATCTTAGTTTCCACATGTCTTCACCTGTCATTGAATCTTCCTAACATAGCTCTTACATGTCATAGGAATCTGTCATAACCATTTTAGTCATGATCTCCTTACACACAATTCAAGATGTCGACACATCAACATTATTTGCAAGAAATACATTTTACAAAACAAATAATAAGAATAGGAATTATACAAGGTTGAGACACCTTATTCTTAACAAGATTGACCATTAGATTGAGGATAATAAGGATTTGAAAATTTATGTTGAATTTGATATTTCTCCAAGAATTTTGTGACTTCTTTGTTTTTAAAAGATGTACGATTATTCGAAACTATCATTGAAAGTATACCAAATTGTGTTATGATATTATTAAGAATAAAATCACAAATAACATCCATAGTTGTTGAATGAAGAGGAACAACTTCAACCCACTTTGTGAAATAATTTATAGCAGTTAGAATGTAAGTATACCCTTGAGAATAAGGTGATGAGATTTTTCCAATAAGATCAAAACTCCAAATAATAAAAGGCCATGGAGAAACTTGATTATGAAGCTCATGACCAGGAGCATGAATCAAATTAATATGTTTTTGACATTGAGGATATTTCTTAACAAACATAAAAGAATCTTGCTCCATCGTTTGCCAATAATATCCCATTCTAAGTAATTTATTAACCAGAGATTTTCCACCAAAATGTCATCCACAAGAACCAAAATAATCTTCTCTTGAAGCTATGAAAATTTCAATTCTATTAAGACATCTTAATAACAATCCTTCATAAAAGTGTTTGTAAAGCATATCTCCTAAAATGATGTAACATGATGCAATATTCCTAATACGATTATGTGTGTTTCTTGTTGGTGATTCAAAAAAAGTGCCATCTTTCAAAAAATGAAAAATGTGGGAATACAATTCATCCAAATGCAAATTAAAACAATCAAAGGTAATTTTTTAGAAATTGTAGGGTTTTTAAGAGTTTGTATAGTAAATTGAAAATTTTTAGCATTATTTTCAAGACACACCAAAGAAGCTGTGCTTTCCATGGCATCCGCATGTTGATTATCTTTTCTAGGTAAGATTTGAATCATATAAGAAGAGAATTGTGAAAGCACATCAAGAGCCAAATCTCTATATTGTGTCATTTTATCATTCTTAGTTTGATAACCTCCTTTAATTTGTTCAATAATCAATTGTGAATCTTCATATATTTGTAACTGTTTGATGTTAAGGGATGGAGCTGCTCATAAACCAACTATAAGAGCTTCATACTCCACAATGTTATTAGTACAAGGAAAAGTCAATTTGTATGATAAAGGGATTGGAATTTTTTGTAGGAGGAATTAAGATAATATCAATATTAGAACCTGTCATACATTTAGATCCATCAAAATACAATTCCCAAATATCATCTTATTGAATAGTTAGAATAGTATCATCGAGAAATTTCATTGAAGTAGAACATGTTTTTGAATGAGGACAAGGAGATTCTTCTAAATAATCTGCTAAAGCTTGTCCCTTAATAGACTTTTGAGAAATGAAATTAAGATCAAATTTTGTAAGTGAATCACCCACTTTTCCAAATGGCTAGAGAGATTAGTTTGTGAGAAAAGATGTTTCAAAGGATCAAACTTGAAAATCACATTGACTTCAACATTTATAAGATAATGCCTAAGTTTCTAACATGCATAAACTACAGCTAGACATTGTCCTTCCAAATCTATGTATCTTGTTTCATAATCAAGTAAAGTTTGACTAAAGTAATACATAGGTCTTTCCTTACCATCATCATCATTTTGAGCTAACAAGGTACTCACAACCTTCAAAGTCATTGAAGTATACAAATGAAATGGCTTATCAAATTTAGATAGTTGCAAGATAGGAGGATTTGCAAGGTACTTCTTAAATTTCTCAAAAGTTTACTTACATTCATCATTCCAAGAGAAAATAATATCTTTCCTAAACAAGGAAGTAAAAGGAAATGTTTGATTAGCTAACTTAGAAATAAAGTGACGAATAACTTGTATCTTTCCTTGTAAATTTTTTAGCCAAGAAATATTCTTAGGATGAGGCATATTAAAAATAGCATCAATATTTTTAGTATCAACTTCTATACCTCACATATAGATTATAAATCCTAATAACTTACCAGAGTCTACTCCAAAAATACACTTCTTAGGATTCAATCTTATGTTGTAACTTCTAATCCTTTCAAATATTTGTTGTAAAATACTATCATGATCTTCTCTTTATATAGATTTTCTAAGATATCATCTACATAATCTTCAAGGATCTTATGGATGTAATCATGAAAAGTCAAAGTCATATCACGTTGATAAGTTTCTCCTGCATTCTTTAATCTAAAAGGGATCATGACCCAAAAAAATGTTCCCCAAGGTGTTATAAATGCAATTTTAAATTGATCTTTAGGAGGAATAAAGATTTGATTATATCTAAAAAACCCATCCATAAAAGATAACAAAGCATGACCCACTGTTGAATCCACAATCATATCAACATTGGGTAATAGGAAATCATCCTTTGAGGATGCCAAAATTAAATCTCTAAAATCAATACACATCCCTATCTTATTTTCTTCTTTTTAAACAAGCACAATGGTTGAAATCCAATCAAATTAATCAATAGAATGAATAAATCCAAAATCCAACAATTTTTCAATTTCACTTTTGACTAATAAATCAATCCAAGGATTCATCTTTTAAATTTTTGTTGGTGTAAATAAGTATTTATTTATTACACTTACTAAAGTTTACTTAGGTTAATGCATTATTTAATTATTTTGCATTATTTTATTATTTTTATTTGTGAGACACTTGGGAATTTGTGCACCTTTTGAGTTGTCATGTAGACAACACAGGAGTACGCAACTCTATTTAAGTACATGGTGTCTACAACACTATTTTGCATGTCACACCCTTGTAGGCTTATCCTCACATCACCACACTTACTTCTGTGCTTAATGGAGGATAACCCATATCTGGTGGACATGTGCTTGGTTGTATGACACATCATGGTGCTTATTATGAGGGATTCTAGATGTATCTTAGAGGCCTTTATATTCAGGCACTTCTAGTGTACTCTTATGAATCAATTATTGAATACATTGTTATTCTGATCATACTCTCTCTCTCTTTGGTCTACTATGTGCTTGTGTTTGAGTTCTTGATTCTTGGGTGAATTTTTCCCTTAGGAAAATTGTTACATGGTATTAGAGCATAGAGATTTTCTCATCACATAGCTGTTCAAGACCACGTTTGCTTCATCACCTCAGCCCAAATTTGGAGTGCTACAAAAATTGGGAGTGTCTAGCACTAGATCTGACCTCTCCATTGCATCTGGAATGTTGAACTAGTGAAAATTGACTATAAACTTGGCTACCTTGGCCCAAAGTCGACCGTGAGGCAAATTTTTTTTGCAAATCAGAACTCAAAGGCCTCGATTTGCGGTATGGGTATGATCTCTTATAGATCTCATTGACTATTTTCAGACCTGTAATTTTTATTTTCTCTATTATATTTTCATCAGCATTTTCAAAAATTTATTATGCCCTTCAGGCACTCGATAGAGAAAATTTTTTTAGTAGACCCGAGCAGTAACACCTAGATCTACCATTTTTGGAGCTATTTTTTGTTCGCAGGGCATATTCAGTATTATGTCCACAGACTGTACCTACAAATTAATTGCAGCAATGACTGCACACTGCCCTCCCAGTGGCTTTGTTTTTGACAATCATTTTTCATTCAGTATTAAGTCCACAGGCTGTACCTACAAATTAATTGTAGCAATGACTGCACACTGCCCTCCCAGTGGCTTTGTTTTCGACAATCATTTTTCACAACAGTGGAGCACCCAACAACCGACGACCTCAAAGACCATGGTGAGGCTTTTGTTTGTAAATTTCACACGGGTTTAAGGTTTTAAATAGTGCTAACAGTGCACCCTCGGTGAATGTGGGATATTTTATATATCCTAGTAAGGTTTTTCACCCCCCGCATTTGGTAAATTCTAGTGTGTTTACCACTGTGTGCCCGTGCAATGTATCTCAGCTTTTGATTTCCTAGCGTTGCAGGCAGCGCAATCCAAATTTGATCCCCACATCTCCTAGTTTGGTGACAGTCACTGATTCATGGTGTCACAAACTTTAATTCTACCTACAACAAGTTGCTTTCTGATAACTTGCATTTTTTTGTTGCTGTTTGAAGCATTTCCTAACATTCGATGGAGTCCCTGCAAGCAATTTCTTGCCCTTGTACATAGCCATCGAACACACAGGAAAATGATACCAATAATTCTATGATACGTGGCACTACCACATCACCTGCTTATGTCAGTAGATCGCACAATCAGCCCTCCACGTGGTCGAAGCCATGTCTATTGCCACGAAGAAGGGACAGGGACACGTCACCTGCCCTACGCAATGACATGTCATGCCAAAATTGCCACATCACCTATGGATAGTCAAGTATTTTGACATGTCATCAGTATGGAATTTTTCCACATGTCACTTCCATATAGTATGGATAGATCACTCATCTGCCACGTCACCCCAAGGCTTTTTTTTGCTAACGTCAGCAGAATGCTAGGTTAAAATTGATGACCGTTTGACCATCATTTCTAGGTGTTTTCCAATTGTGTTGATAGCCATTTGACCATCAAATTCAGACTCGCAATTTTTCCACCAAACCCCTCTTC
This sequence comes from Cupressus sempervirens, assembly GCA_028749045.1. Classification (NCBI taxonomy): domain Eukaryota; kingdom Viridiplantae; phylum Streptophyta; class Pinopsida; order Cupressales; family Cupressaceae; genus Cupressus; species Cupressus sempervirens. The sequence continues at coordinate 507,347,676 of CM053792.1, read as the reverse complement.
AAATTGCTTTTCATTTGGGCATCTTGACTTTGTGAGCCCATATCTCAGACATCCAAACTCCAATTCAGGTGCAATTTTTTTTGAAATCAAGTAGAATTTTCTGAATTTTCTAGTGGTGGTGTTTTTTTCTAGTTTTGGTGCTCAAATTTTATAGAAATTGCATTTTTTGGTGACTGCACCTGCATAATCCTATGTTTTGCAACTTCAGAAGCTCCGTACGGGCACATCTGGTCACTTTTTTAGGTTTCATTTTTTTTGAAAGTGTGTATTTTTTTGTCTATTTTCTATATCTAAAGTTAGATTCTAAGGTTGTGTGGACAAATTTCTCACCTTCAAAATTAAGCCTTCTTCGACATTGTAAAGCTTTGATTCTTTTTCAAAATTGTAGTAAAACTAAGCTACAGTACTTAAGTGACAAATTTAAGAGTCATAAGACAATTGTAAAAGAAAAATTAGAAATTCCACTTTGTTCATTTTTACAAGTGGCCCATTGTAAACGCACTACTTATAAAGTGCCAACAACATCTCTTCTGGGGCGGTCTTTTGATTGAGTGAAAAGAGGGGGTGTGTATTGTGTTTTTGTGTCTCTCTCTTTTGTGCTCTTTTCATTTCTTCATCATGGGTTTTAAATGTCCTCCTCTAACTTCACGCAACTATTCTACATGGAAAGATAGTGCATGGAGTAGATTAATGGAAAAAGGATATAGTCTATATGTAGATGGTACAATTACCAAACCTTCTGATGCTAAAGAACTCATTGATTGGCAAAGACAAGACATACAAGCTTTAGGTGTAATTAGGAGTTGTGTACATGGGGATCTTCTCTTTCACATTAAAAATTGTTCAAAATCTAAAGAAGCTTGGGATAAACTTGAACGGTTATATGGTAAAGTGGATGAAGAAAAGGGATTTTAGATTGAGGATGATCTACTTCTCTTGGATCCTAATAATTATGACACAGTTCAGGATTATATCATCAAAGTCAATGAGTATAGGGCACTTCTAAAATATTGTGGAAATCCCATAAAGGATGATAGGTTAATTCATCACATCCTGAAGAAGCTACCTTCTGAGTATGTTAACTTTGTTTCGACTTTTAATACTCATAGGTTGACCATGGGATCTGCTTACCATAAGCCTTCCTTTGATGGATTTTTAGACATGTTGATTGTTGAACAATCTCACTTGGTGTATTTTGGACTTCTCAAGTCATCAAAGACCAAAGCCTTGGTGGCTAGTGATGATTCCAAATCAAGTCAAGGGGAAAAAACAACAACAAAAAGAAGCAGTGGAAGCAGAAAACACAATCTGAGACACAACATGACTCCTCTCAACAAGGCAGTTCTTCTTCAAACAAGAAAGGAAGTAATGAAAAGAAAGACAAACTCTTTTGTGCATATTGTAAAAAGCCAAATCATGACGAGCATCATTGCAAGACAAAAAGAATCGATGAGTTAGAAAACCTACCCAAGAAGAACAAGATTCAAGTGCAAGGTACTTCCAAGGATTCTACTCCAACCTCTTCAAAAGGTAAAGGTCAAGCACTTATGGAAAACACAAATTCTTCTTTGGAATGGATACTTGACTCAGGTGCCTCTTACCACATGGGTTCTTCAAAGGAAGACTTTTCTTCATTGAAGTAGTCAAAGGTACCACACATCTTCATGGGAGATGATGCTAAGATGGAAGTTGAAGGGAAAGGACATGTAGAAATGGAAGATGGGGAATTCAAAGATGTTCTCTACATTCGAAATCTAAGCTCCAATCTCCTATCAGTTTACCAAATCACTCACCTAGGAGATGGTCATAAGGTTGAGTTTCTTCCAGATTTAGTGATGGTCCAAAGTCTCAAAGATGATTCCTTGGTAGTAGTGGGGAAAGTCAATGATGACAAGAGACTTTATTCCTTCTCCCACTTTGTGCCTAAGAGTCCTTCCCAAGCCTTTTTGAATCACTCTACTTTAAACATCAACTTATGGCATGAGCGGTTTGGTCACCTTGACTTCCGCTCTCTTTAGCAACTTTGCTCAAAACACATGGTCAAAGTTCTACCCAATATCAGCTTTTCTAAGTGAGAATGTTCATCTTATTTAGTGGATATGAATCTCAAGGAGAAGTATGATAGAGGGAAGTCTTCTCGAGCTCCAGTTGTTCTTCAGCTCGTTCACATGGTATTAGCAGGACCCTTTGCAGTGACTTCAGTCAGCCAAGGATGCTACATACTCACATTTGTTGATGACTTTTCAAGATTCACTTGGGTCTTCTTCCTTCATCATAAGAATGAATTGGTTCATAAGCTTCAAGACTTCAAGACTCATGTTGAGCACAAGTTAAGGAAAGCCATCAAAGTACTAAGGGTGGACAATAAGAACAGATATGTAGATAGACGACTTAAGAACTTTTGCAAAATTGAGGGGATTGATCTTCAGAACTCACCAAAATTTAGTTCACACAAGATAGATGTTGTAACTATGAGGATTAGGACTCTCAAGACCATGGCAAGTTGCATGATAAAGGCCAAGTCTCTCGATCCTACACTAGAAGTTGAAACCATTAGCAGTGCTACTCACATACTTAATAGGTCTCCTCATCCAGCCTTAGATGGCAAGACTCATTTTGAGGCATGGTGTGGTAGAAAACTAGTTGTGAGTCACCTTAGAGTCTTCAGTTTTCCAGCATGGGCAAACCTTTCTTCCAAGAGTTGCAAAGAACTGACATCTAGGCCTTTTACTTTCATCAGTTATGAAGACAATGTGAAGGTTTACAGACTTATGGATCTAGAGACTCATGAGATTTTTGTGGAGAAGGATGTTCACTTTAAGGAAAGTTCACCAAGCTTGTTCTCTACTCCTCTCCACACATCATACATAGTGGAAACTGATAGTGACACTAGCGATAGTGCTTCAATAGGTTTAAACATGTGGGGTTCTATCGACAGTTGCAGTGAGAGGTCACATCAATCTAGTCCACATGCTTACATTACCATAGTGATAGGTCCATCACATCATGGTACATCTCATCTTCCAGCTATAGCTTCAGTTGACTTGGGAGACAAACTTAAGGACTTACATCTTCTCATTGATGATGATTCTTCTACAGTTGTTGCAAGGGCTCACTCTGACCCTCATGTCCATTCTCTACATGATCAATCTGCACAGGTTGGTGTGATTGTGGATCCTTATGAACAGCAATTAGTGGATGTCTCTTTGTTAGTATAGGAGACGGATGGTTCAGTGGAACAAGTTCAACAGACATCCTTGCCAAATTTGCATTCATTCTTTTTAGCATAGTTGGAAGGGGTGAACTTCAGCATTAGTACAGGGATACTTGAGTAGGTTTCAAGGCCACCATACATCTTTAGGAGTGTAACTTTTCCTTTGTTTCTTCCTAAGGGGAGGAACACCATTCTGCATTCATGGACCAGCTTCTTCATCGAAGTGGCTTTCACTTCTTGGCATTCTTCTTTTGGGGGGGAGCCTATTCTGTCTCTCTTCCTTCTCTTATTCTCTTATGTATATACTAGATGTATGTCGTAATGGGGGGGGGTCTTGATTACTCCACCCATTGATGCATCCTTATTCATCTCTCTTTTTCTGGGAGGGTTTTTCCCATGAGGTTTTCCCTCTTTCTTCGCTTTATGAGAGATTTGCATTTTCATTATGTACATGAGTACCTAATATGGCCTAGTAGTCAGGACCTATTATGCATATTCATCCTAGTTCATAAGCTTAAGGGTATTCCCCTAAGTTGCACTTAAGGGGGGGTGTTGGTGTAAATAAGTATTTACTTATTACATTTACTTAAGTTTACTTAGGTTAATGCATTATTTAATTATTTTGCATTATTTTATTATTTTTATCTGTGAGACACTTGGGAGTTTGTGCACCTTTTGAGTTGTCATGTAGACAACACAGGAGTGTGCAACTCTATTTAAGCACATGGTGTCTACAACACTATTTTGTGTGTCACACCCTTGTAGGCTTATCCTCACATCAGTGCACTTACTTCCATGCTTAATGGAGGATAACCCATATCTAGTGGACATGTGCTTGGTTGTATGACACATCATGGTGCTGATTACGAGGCATTCTAGATGTATCTCAAAGGCCTTTATATTCAAGCACTCCTAGTGTACTCTTATGAACTAGTTATTGAATACATTTTTATTCTAATCATACTCTCTCTCTCTTTGGTCTACTGCGTGCTTGTGTTTGAGTTCTTAGTTCCTGGGTGAATTTTTCCCTTAAGAAAATTCTTACAATTTTCTACTTCATAGGTTTCATATTTGGTTCTAAAAATTTATTATGAGTAACAATCTTAGAATCAATACTTGACATATTTGAATATGTCCAAGCAAAAATATCCTTAAATTAAAGTAATAGGGAACCCAATTGATCACACTCATCCTGATTCAAATATTTCCTAATCTTTATTATCTTTTTAGGATTATTCTCATCCATTTGAATATCAACAGCCTTAGTTATTAACAAATCACTTCATATCGAAGGATCCATTAGTAAAGGAAGAATATCCTGATTATCATGTTCTCCAAAATAAGCATCTATATTTAAACAAAAAAGCTTCCTTAATTTGTGATGGAACTTAGGTAAATCTTCATAAACCCCTAATAATTACATTAAAGTTTCATCATTAGGAAAAATATCCCACGTGGGCACTTGATTCATGTCAATAAGTAGTGGGTTAACCAATTTCAAGTGACTATCACATATGTGATTAACATTAAGAGTAAAAGTTTATGGTTGTTTATACAAATTAAACCCAAATCCATATGTATGATCATAAATTTCATTATTCAAAGGTACTTGTACACCTTGCTCATATTTACCACATCCTTTCCCATTAAATCTTGATTTATTAAGCAAATGATAACCAAAACCATACCAATCAGCAATTTTAGATGGAGTCCAAGGAGTGACATATGTTACAATATCAAAACAATTAAGTTTTATCATTTCAATTATTTCTTGTACCGAAGCAACAAAAAAATTACTTTTTAGTTCCTCAAAAAGTGGAGAAGGAATAAAAACTTGTTTGTCAAATTTATTTTGTTGCCTCATGAATTCCAAATTAGAGACCTTATATTCTCCAATGAATCCAGGATTAAAATCCAATGACCCCAATCATCCTCTTTCAAAGAAGAAGATGAAGCTTCTGATTGTTGAGTCTCAGGTGGTTTTACTTGAGTTGTTTTTAAATCTCTTTACATGGTTGAAGAGGCTCAGAGATTTGAACATATTCCTCATTTGGGCAAGGATTTGGTGATTCATCCACATGTAATGTATACATTAAGTTGTTATTAATAAACCAAATCTTGCAATGAATAGTAGAAGGAACTGCATGCATAGTATGTAACCAAGGTCTTCCTAACAAAAGATTATAATTGAGAGGTCCATGTATAACATGAATGGGTGTACTCGGGATGACCAAACCTACTTTAATAGGTAAGGTAATAGTGCCCAAAGTTCTTTTTGAAATATTATCAAATCCACATATAGGGACATTATCAGGTTGAATAGTAGTAAGATCAGTCTTAATTGCTTTAAGCATCTCCATGATACAAACATTAAGCCCAAATCCATTATCAATTAATGTTCTTTGAGTGATACTCTGATTAATAGAAACAATAATCATAAGAGCATCATATTTATTCTGCACCTCAATAGAAGTTAAATCACTATAAAAAAAAACTCAATAGGAGGTACAAAAGGCATAGCATGCATGCAATCCAAAATAGAATAAATGTTTTCTTGGTTAGGAGGTGAAGCAGGAAGAGTAGGTAAAGTTTTTTTCAATGCCTCATAATATGTTAGAGAAGTTTGAAGTAACTCTTGTAAAGATATCTTACCAAGAGTAGCATGTAATTGATTAACTAAGTTATACTCCTTAAAGGTAGAAGAAAACTTGGAAGCTTGAGGAAGATTAGGTTGAGAAGGTGGTAAAGAAATCTACATAGTAGGTTGAGGGTTATTTCATGTGTGATAAGCATGTGAAATAAAATTAGTGTTATCAAAGAAATCCAAAGGACTTCTAGGTTTACCCTTAATTTTCATTCGAGGATGTCCTTTTACCATCATCAAAGGTGTAGGATATATCATCTCAGGTTTATCAATGTTGCATATAGTAGAACATTAAGGTAACCATGTATACATGCTATGGTAAAGGTCAATTAGAAAGGTTGTGAAGGAGAGTGAAATAGGAATAGGATCAATGTAGATCTTATCTAGACCATTTTCATCCCCCCACCATGTACCTCATTAGGGAATCTATCCTCTTTTACAATAAAAACCTCATCAAAGTATTCCAAGAAAGAATCATACATATTAAAAAATGAAAAACATGAAAATGTAAATTTTTTAATATTTTTAAAGAAATTTTGCAATTTTTTTGTATTTTTAAAACATATAAATGAAAGAAATCTAATTAACATGAAAGATCTAACACAAGATGCAAATCTAACACCAAAAAGAAAGAGTTGTCTATTGCGGGTTCACCAAAATGATTAGGGTAAAAATGAATCTCTAACAATGCATAAGACATTCACCACTATTCATATATTATTTTAGAGTTGATATGGAATAAGTAATGGAAATGCTTGAAATTAAACAAGATAAGTTACATACCTCAAAATAGTACCAATCTAGAAATACCTATTTTCTGATGCCTATGCACAATTTCTAGAAAATTTGTGACCTATTCTAAATTGGAAATGTTGAGACAAAGATAACCTAGAAAATTTTTATCCTTTTGAGGATAGGTTGACCTTGACGTAGTTGGAAAGGTGCAATCTTACCATGAGCACAACTGTGCCCCAAAAAGTTGACCTTGAACTACAATGCTCTAATGAAAATTCCATTTATAGATCTCAAAAGTTTTCCAAAAAGGGTATCCAATTCTATACTCTAATCTTTAAAACAACACTTGCATATATCTAAAAATGGGGTTTTGTGGTGGCTATATAGGGTTTTGCCTTAGTGAAACCCCCATTTTGGTGATTTCCACCTCCACAAATAGCCAGACATAATAAAATGTGTGTGTATTGAATGTGTAATGCCAAGATCTATTTTACTAGAATGAAACCATAGCATGAATATGTATAAGAAAGAAACACATAGAATTGAATAAGGTAAGAAAGAATACCAAGCCCACAAGGCTAAAGTACTCCTACCAAACTCATAATCCATAATTTCTACCCCATGATTATATATTTGAATGCTTGAAAATCAATGATGGCAGATCAAGGAAGATTGGCTCTATCTTCCTCCAAATAGATGTTCACAATGGTATAAAAATGCTTGATATCCACAATAGCTTGATCTTCTTTATCAATCTCTTGTAATCTTGCATCTTTGTAGCATCATCTCTTGATTCTACTCACCCTTCTAGTTCTCTTCTCTAGTTCTAGTTAGATGCAAATGAGAGTCTTTATATAGAGGCTTCAAGGTGAGGCTCCTAGAGTAATGCGAGGAATCATAATTCAAATTTCACCTCAAATTATGGTACAATCACAATAAACAATTAAGGAGGGAAAATAATTAAATTAATCTTGGATTAAACCCCTTTTGCATTCGAATCCAAGCCTGACCTCCGGGACCAAAATCTAAAAAGGGGGATTAAATCCTAAAAAAGGTCAAGGAAGACCTTAACCCTGACCTAGGTCAAGGATTCCCTTGATCCTACCATAGGTTGGGGTCGACCTAGTCAACCTTTCCCTAGGTCAAGGTCAAACCAGGGGTCAAACCCCAACTAGAGCAGAAAATTAAAAGTCCTAAGGATACCGAGAAACCTAGAAATGATATCAGAAGAGGATTGAATGCCAAGAGTAACACAAAATCCTATAATAAATATGATGAAGGCTAGAAGGACCTATTCCTAAGTCCTACCAAGTAAAGAGATCCATAGAGGAGGGAAATTAAGGAGAATCTTTGAGATCCTAACCCTAGTTTCACCTAGAATGAAGGAATCAAGTGTAGAATACATCCTAAATGAAAATATATCATGATAAACATACTAAAAGAGGGCGATAAACATATCATGATAGAAATTATTATATTTAAAGATGATACAACAACAAAAAACATCCAAATAGTTAGCCTTAATCAATTATATATTTGACAAATGTATTTTGTTTTCACTAGGTCAATACTAAGACTGAACGCTCAGTTAACATTGTGACTCCTTTGATGCTTGACCACTTGGTCAATACTAAAAGACCCTTTATGATTGACCACTTAGTCTATAATACAAGCCCTTTGATGGCTGACCATTCAATCTATTTTGCATGCAAGAATGCCTTTATTAACCAACTGCTCAGTTAATACTAGAAAGTCTCCTTTACTTGACTACTCGATGAATACTAAGATATACAAGGTTAATAATGCAAAATCTAGATTTATTGGTTAATATTAACATTTGTGTAACAAAAATGACAACATAAAATTGAAGAATTATTTTCAGCATAAAGGCGTTGCAACGTATATTAGACTATGTAGTTATATTGGTTAATGGATCCCATCTTTAAATTATGAAGGTCTTTTATTTAGATGTCAAAAATTGTTTAGCACTGGGCATGTTGTGGCAAAGTGTGAGGCTAAAAAACCCAAATCCAAAAAGCCCTCATCTTGGTGGAAGGGTTCTTTATCACAACACTATATGATGGTCAAGAAGCCTACATTAGATAGGGAGGTCCTCTCAGATGACTATTACTATTTAGTGACAAGTGGATGCTAATATTCCTACTCCTAGTTATGCTAGCATTGCTCAACTGTCTACTATTAATGTGGACCCTCATGTGGTTGGTATTTTCTTTAGTTTTTTAATTATTGTTGTTACTGAACATATTTTGAGTGAAGTTGCTTGCTCTTCCCAACATGGTGGTGATGAACTTGGTTTGGAGTCTAATGGGAAAATTATGGATGTTGTCCCTACCACAACTGGATTTTTGGATGGTGGATATGGAGCTAATAGTTCTATTATGGCTAGCCCTATCAATATTGGGGACAGTTACATTGGTTCTGACTATTTAACTGATGCTCTAGCCTAGAAATTAGTGGATTCTAGGACTGAAGAGGGATGAATTACAGTTAAAGGAAAGCATACAAGGAAGTTTAGCTCTCATTCTTACCCTAATTCCCATAAGTTAGGGGTTAAGGGGAACTCCTAATTTTATTGTTTTCCTCTAAGTAGGGTGAGAAATTCTTTAATGATTAGGGTTATGTTCCATCAGGTACTCTCTTTTCTATCTATGTTTTGTTGTGTTTGAGTTCCATTTTTCCTTGATGGGCATATTGTCTATCTTTTAGGTTGGTTTGTAGGTTGTTAAGTTTTTCTCCTACTTTGTATTTGGGTTTGAGGACCCCTTCATAACCCATTTTCTTAATAAAAAACACAACCATTTAGATCATGAATACCTCATATGAAAAAGCTATGTGATTTAAGTTGTCTAACTCTTTCTTTTTTCTTTGCGTAGGGTTGTGTGTCGTCAGGTACCCCCTTTTCTATCTATGTTCTATTGTTTCTTAGTTCTATTTTTCCTTGATGAGGGTACTTTCTATCTTTTGGGTTAGTTTGCAAGTTGTTGAGTTTTTCTCCTTCTTTATATTTGGGTTTCAAGGCCCCTACAAAACTTGTTTTCTTAATAAAAAACACAACCATTTAGATCATGAATACCTCATATAAAAAAGCTATGTGATTTAAGTTGTCTAACTCTTTCTTTTTTCTTTGTGTAGGGTTGTGTGTCGTCAGGTACCCCCTTTTCTATCTATGTTCTATTGTTTCTTAGTTCTGTTTTTCCTTGATGAGTGTACTGTCTATCTTTTGGGTTAGTTTGCAAGTTGTTGAGTTTTTCTCCTTCTTTGTATTTGGGTTTCAAGGCCCCTTCAAAACTTGTTTTCTTAATAAAAAACACAACCATTTAGATCATGAATACCTCATATAAAAAGTTGTGTAATTTAAGTTGTCTAGCTTTTTCCCTTTTCTCTTGGAAAAAGACAACAAAGGGACAATTGCAAAGAAATCTAGCAATAACTAACATTTCAGATTAAATAGGTAGGTATAGACTACTAACATTATTTTGAGCTTCTTCTAATGGGTATTCTCGTGCACTTTTGAAATCTTTGTATTCTTCTTGCCATTGGAGTGTCTTTATTTTTCCATCACAAATTCTTATGATTTGATTGCTGATTTTTTTGGTTGACTAAAACTGAATCATCATTCTGAATAAGAGACACTCAATAGTTAGAGGAGGGAAAGTAGAGATATTTAGGTGGAAATGAAATTGAAGAATGCAAGGAAATATGGAGTGATTTAAAAGGATTATAAATATATGTAATAGGTAAATATGAAAAGACAGGGAGAAGAGAGAATGTGAGTGGGAAAATAAATATAAAGATAAAATATGGCAAGTGAATTTATATAGACAAATAGAGATATAATGATAGTGAGAGTTGGAAAATGAATAAAAACCATCAAATTTTTAATAACTATAAATGTTATGTTATTTAAAAAAAAATTAGAATAATAATATAAAAATATATTCATCACAATAATAATTCATTTTGAAACATGTTAATATAAGTTAAACTAAAAAATAAAATTATATATATATATATATATAATATATTTTTTTTTTTAAAGTTGAAAAGAAAATATTAAAATTATAATTATGATAATATAAACTATTTTTATAAAAAATTATCAAATTTTGAAATTAAAATATTTCATTAAGACATTATAATAGAAAAACTAAAATTTGAATATGTACATGCATACACAATTTTGATCTATATGAATTAGATGTGAGTAATCTATCTACAAAGACCTTGAATTACTATAATCTATGCTGTGGTATTGATGAGTTCAAGTCTTCCTCAATAAAAATTTATCTACATAATAGCAACAAATATGACATCAAAGTATGCATTAAATTATTAAATAATAATTTGCAATTAATCATTCATTAAATAAAGTCATATCATTTTTTTAAATTTAAATAAATCAATGTCATTCAAACTCTTTAATCTAACTCATAAAACAACCTTTAATAGAATTAGAAAATAAACTTTAAGCCTCTTACAAATCCCCCAACTTATCCTCAATAACATTCATATATTTTTCCCGTATTGAAATAATTTAAGCATGTTTTCCAATTTGCTTAATTTATGCTCTCCTACATAAATGTCATGTATTTTGGTCCATATTGAATTAATAAGCATGTTTGCTAATTTCCTTATTTAAGCTCTCAAGCACAACACTACTAAATATGAAGGAGAATAATTAATTGGCTTAGGAAATAAATTTAAAAGAAAGTCATTAGTCATTTTCCATGCTACAAACATTTCTCATATCGTTAGTACACATGTATACAATTATTTAATACTTCTTTACAATTTAGCTTTAAAATTTTATTTTTTTTCTCCAAACGGATTTTAGTATTGGATAATAGAAAGAAAATGATAGTTCTAGAAATTATAAAAACAGAAAATCAAATGAAACTCTAGAAATTTTGTCCAAAACTTTTAATTTGGTAATCTGATTGGTTCAATTAATCAAAACATTAGATTGCATGATTACAATAGTATTCGTGCATTTGTTAGGAACTAATAATACTTTCCAACATCAAACACAACATTTATCAAACATGAATATCATTCTTCCTTGACAACACCACCAATTTGTTGGTATTTGATGAAATGCCAAACTTACTTGATGTTACTCCAATGGATGAAATTGAAAAATTGGTTGCAAAGCTCTTGGAGATATGTACCAAGCTCACACATTACCCCACAATGACTAAAATGACTTAGTCCCTCACAATGACCAACCTGTTGATGATTTGAGTATTTGGGTCCCAAATTTTATAGTTTGGATAACATCTCAAGTGCTAAGGGTGTCAAGTTTAAGAAGAAAATCACAATTCTAAGAAGTTAAGGAGTATTGTGTAAGGGCTATATGAACACCTTCACTTCTTGTTGTATAATATTAAGGAGATGTCCCTTAAATATTAAGTTGATAATAAATAAGATTGGATGCTTTTTTAATGCAAATTACATTGGAAGTATAATATATCCCAATACTAGTATATTCTATTGTATCGTTAACACATATACATATGTGATTATTTTCATAACTATTTGATTAATTTTTATAATTAATAAAATCAACTTATCAAGGGGGTTACCCTTTTAGAACATAAATCTTATGTCCTCTTTTTCTAAACATTTCCTTCATTAAAAAGAAAGACAATTATTGAATTAGGAGAACCAAATTTTGAAGGTGTGTAAATAAAAAAATCAAATTTGAACACATTCATTCCTATAAAATCAATCCAAGCTCATGAACCTAACCCCCAAAAAGATAGTTAAGCATAGACCCAAAATTTGTATTAAAACAATATATCTTAACAACTACATCAAAAGTATTTTCAACATCACTATCAAAGTTAAGTATTATTGTCCTTTGTGTTTAATTTAATTTGTCAACATTAATTATTCACATATCACTCTTAAATTTAATAATTAAATTTCCTAGGTTGATTAATGCTAATTTGTATGCATATTATTGAATTTGATCATAGATTAATTCAAGGGAAATGCTTATTTTTCAAAAACTAAATAAATAAAGTATAGGTATGTATATCGACACCTACATATTTAATGTAATGTAAATGTATGTGTGTGAACATGTATATAGTTGTGTATACATGTATATACATATACATATATTCATGTATAGAGATATATATTGTGTGCATACACACACATACACAAAGGACGTGTGTGCTCATGTACACATATATGCATTTGATGCAAGCCCATTTAGGCTTATGCAAAACTCTGCATCACCCTAAACATTCTTTTTGTGTTCATATTTTTAATTCTTGGTGTAGTTTGAATCTTCAAGAGCATATTTTGGAATGTTGAAGGATAAAATATTGTTACTTCCATAAACATTAATGTTGCAAATTAGTGTCAAAAATATAGTGAAGAGCATTATATATTAGTTGGTGAACACTATCACTGAGCCACTATATTACCTGAGTAATAAAGGAGGAGGAGAATAAGTTTGTAGTTATAACTGAACTTGGTACTTAATTAGTAATTATATATTTGTCAATAGAGATCACATTGAGAAAGATAGATATAACTAAATAGAGACACCATTTCTGTCAAGTAGGAGAAATATATTTACCAAGTGGAACAAAGTTTTCCTTGTTGAACCTAAAGGAAATATTGGTATTGTCTATTAGTGAAAAATACTTAGTCATTTACAGGGTAGAGTTGGTTGATCAACACTATGACTGAACTATAATGAAGGATGAGCTATAAAGAGAAGAATTGCACAAGTTCAATATATGTCGACCAATGAATAGTTGCCAAGAATCTAGTAGTTGTTGAGCTATCCGGAAGGAAGCACATCATATATATCGAGTGTTATATGCACTGAGAAATTTAAAGAGAAAAAAATTTAAGCCAAGTGTAGTGTATGTCAAGGATCAATAGGAAGAATCAAGCATGACCGAGCATCAAAGGTTATATGTGTCGAGTTATGTAGTTTATGTATACCAATTTGGAAAAACACAAAATATTATGTAAACTATTTTGTCAAGCATGAAATTTGTTTCTATGATTGTGGTGAAGAAAAATGAGGTAATTACAACTATAATTCTATATCATTAATCCCTATATAGTACGAAGGACCAATCAGAAAATTGGAAAGCTCTAGTGACAAAAAAAGATGAATGAGAATTGTTGATTTCAATCTAGAAGTTTCCTAAGATTGTTATTTAAGTAGGGTTTCAAGGATGAATTGTGTAAGGTTGTGAGTTAGAGGAATTCATGTATGTGAAGCTAAAAGAGAATTAATGAGTTGTGAAGGAATAAAGATTATTGAGCAATGTAGTGAGGAGTTATTACAAATCACTCATAGTGAGGTGATCATATATCTAAAAGAGAATATATGTTATTAGCAAAGAAATACAAACTAAAGGAACAAGGTACTGTTACATTATAATTAGTGTATAAGGTGAATCTATATTTAATAGAGTGGTCCTAACAGACCTATTCTAAATATCCTAATAGAGTAGTCACTTAATTGTGAAGTTAAATCCTTTTGTAAAGGTAGACTTAATAGTCTTATATGATTTAAGCATAGTAGACCCCTCATAGAATAGATCATCAACAGTGATCAAATTATAACCCTATCAGAAACTTTTTTATTGAGGTAGTGACCCTCAATTGAAGGGTAGGGTTCATATTTAGTTTAGGTATATATAATCAATTGTATAGGCCATAAGGTTTGGCCTTTTCAAGAATTCTCACTCATATAAAGTCATGTAGTTTAGAAAGAGGAAAATATCAATTAGATAGATTAAAGCCAAAAAACATTTATATTGAATAATGATCTAAAATTTTACAATTATTTTTTGTTGATCATGTATAGGGCACTAAGACCCCTAGGGATGTATTTGGTTGGTTGTAATATGTCAAGAGGGGTCATTGGTTAACCTATGATTCCTATCAAGTTATTTTAATAGGATCAATTTTTGGAACCAAATTTGTAGTATGAGCTAGCATGTAATGTCATAGCTTCTGAGAGGGAAATACAATGAGACAAGATTTCTCAATGTTATTTTAATTAATATCATAAGTAACTAAGGTTTTTCTGATATAGTATATAATTCATTCTTTTCCCTTATCATCATGTTTTCCTAGCAATTCCCTTAGGGAAGTAGTTGTAGCTTGAATGTATAAGATCAAGGGCTTTCCATGAATAGGAGGCATAAGAATTGGTGGTTTAGAAACGTATTCCTTGATTTGAGATAGTCTCTTCTCACATTCATCATTCCACACACATTTAGATCCTTTATGTAGATTTTTATTGAATGGTTAAGACCTATCAACCAATTGAGGGATAAACCTCCTAATAAGAACAACTTTACTCAAAATTTATTTTAATAGGATCAATTTTTGGAACCAAATTTGTAGTATGAGCTAGCATGTAATGTCATAGCTTCTGAGAGGGAAATACAACGAGACAAGATTTCTCAATGTTATTTTAATTAATATAATAAGTAACTAAGGTTTTGCTGATATAGTATATAATTCATTCTTTTCCCTTATCATCATGTTTTCCTAGTAATTCCCTTAGGGAAGTAGTTGTAGCTTGAATGTATAAGATCAAGGGCTTTCCATGGATAGGAGGCATACGAATTGGTGGTTTAGAAATGTATTCCTTGATTTGAGATAGTCTCTTCTCACATTCATCATTCCACACACATTTAGATCCTTTATGTAGATTTTTATTGAATGGTTGAGACCTATCAACCAATTGAGGGATAAACCTCCTAATAGATTGCAGACATCCCATGAGTCACCCTGCATGATTAGAAAAATGAGTAATTGCAAATTAAAGTCTAAGTAAAAATGCCAACATGTAGAAAAAACATTTAGTCGAATGAAGCAAAGAAATTTAAGAAACTAATTTAGAGGTAAGGAGCTCAAAAAGAAACTAATTTGGTAAAAATGTTACCAGAGGTGTTATTTTGTAAGACAAGATTGAATGAAAAGATCAAACTAAAATTATGATTAAAAGAAGGAAAACTTGTCTCAACAAAATATTTTATCACTGAAACTAGTAGAACATACTTTGGCAGAATTTGATGCATACATCATTCAATCTTCCAACATCATAAGTTATTCAGCCCCATATATCGTGCAGTTATTCAACTCCTTTTTCTTCCCATTGTTCCTAGTTTTCAAGCTATTTGTAGGATAAATTGGACCTTCTATCAATGCAACCTGGCTCTGAGGAAAATAATTATTGCTAGGTTTTGGATTAGATAATGTAGGCTATGTGAGTTCATGTACTAACATTTGAGATCACTTCGCTATTCACTATTATTATTTATTCTGATCACAGATCCATTGCTACAAAAAACATCTCTTGATATTTAACGAGGAAATCATTGATTGTACAAATTTGTATCGCTAATACCTTGGAGGGTTTATGTGTCACTAAATATTGTGTCAAGTTTTGTTTACTTGTTTATTCATTTTGATCATGCTAGTAGATGTTAGATTTGGTATTATATGTTGTTAGATGATGTTGCATGGTTAAGGTTAATGACATGTATGCTTATTGTTTGAAGTGGTAATTTTTTTTGGAGATTTTGGTTCACCCTTCCCCCCTTCCCCTCATCATTTCACTCCCATTATATTTCCAAAAATTGGTATTAGAGATTTGATTTCCAAGTAATCTAACCACTTGAGAGTGAAAGGTCTTGGAAATGGAAGCGTACAAACTAGGAAATGCAATTGAAAATTAGAAGCTTGATTTGTAGATTGACCATGGGGGGGAATCTAATTTCCCCAAATGACTAATGTTCGCCATTGATGAAGGTCTTCTCTTTGAACTAGATGGAAAGGGAATCTCTCCAACAAGAGATTAAGTCACCACCATCGATGTAGATCTTCCCCTCAAGGTGAACAACCCAAATGTGGTGAAGAAATCCTTCAAGATGTGCCAAATCTAATGACTGTCATTCAATTTTGAACTTTGGAGCCTTGTGAAGACTCTACAACATAAAGGAATGTTGGAATAGTGATGCATGAAAACATGTCACAATTTTGGGCTTTGAAGCATTGAATAAACATTAGAATGGCAACACATATAAACATCATATGTTTTTCTATTTGACAGAATAGATGGTGATCTTTTAATCTTCCGTTGAAACTCTGCCATCAATTTGTACATGTGTATGTTGGGTTAACTTAAGCACTAGAGATGGGGCCCTCTACCATGTTGTGCAACTCTAAACTTTGGAGCCTCATAGAAATTCTTGAGTATGAAGAAATGTTAGAATTGAAATGTGTGGCAACATCTTGCACTTTTAGTAGGATGGGAAAATATTCTCATATAAATACATGAGCTGTCAAATCTCATCTATGTGGGTCAACTCAAGCAAGAGAAAACTGAGCTAACTCACTCAATAAAGGGGTCAAGCTAACATGAAATGTTAGCCAAAATTTTTAGCACAATGTTAACCCTCTACAAAGAACTTATCTCATTGAAGGTTTCTCTAATCAGATATTAGTGATGGGTTGAACAGGTATAAAATATCATTTCTAGAAAATATCATTTTTAAAGAGAATTGGTACAAGATAAAGAGGTAAGATTGGAATATGTGAATACTAAATAACTAATTGTAGATATATTTACTAAGCCATTACCTAAGGATGCATTTTTGTATCTGAGAGGTAAGTTAGGGGTCATTCCCCTATCTAAAGCTCACTAAATGTGATGCATCAACCAAAGCATGTTACAGATGAATTAGTTGATGCAGTATTGACAAGGGCATATTGCAATTGAATTAGTACATGAGGTACATTGATATTCAATGAATATTGTCTTTGGCATGAGATGTCATTAAAGAGGGAGAATTTTTATGTCATATCTCATAGAAATTTTATAAAGATAAAGAGAAAGAGATGTCAAAAAGGGAGAATGAACTTAGTCTGTAATCAAAGATAGAGTTTTCTATTAGAAGAAGATTTTAAAGATAGAATTTTGCTAACAAAGGGAGAAAATAAAGGTAGAAGGAGTTAACACTAATAGAGGGAGTTCTCATAGATGAGAATTAGAATGAAACTAAGGATATGTTCCTTATTTTATTCTTGCTTTAAAATTTCATTGCATTATCACATGTTGTATTGCCATTAATGCCAAAGAGGGACATTATTGGAGACAATTGATTAATTGTGTATTGTCTTTGATATTACACAAAATGTCATATCATTCCTAGTCAGTGTATGTTGATCTTAAATGGGCATTGAAAATAGTTTCCTGTGTCTATCGAGCAATCTAGAGTTTGCCTAGTTCAGAAGACAGTGTCTGTTGAGTTCACTTGGGTGACAAAGGAAATTTTGTAGAAGTTGAGTGTTAACCAAACTCACTCAACTAATGAAGGAAATATTAGATGGAACCAGTATTAACCAAGCACACTTGGTTCCCAAAGGAACTTTGTGAATATGTAGAGCTAATTGAGTTCATTTGGTTGATACAAGAAGTCACCTTGAGTTAGTATCTACTGCATAGGGTCGGGTAATAAAGGATTGTCTTATTTTGGCATATTGAATTCAATTGATTTGTTTGTTCATTCTAGCCGACTAAGGAGATGAATATTAATTATTCTAAGTTGTATTGAAGACAACTTGACAATATGTAAGATATAAATACAAGTTCAAGTTGAGGATTGAATGAGGAGAACATAATTGAAGATTTGATGATGCTTAGAGGAAGTGAATTAGAAGGATAATCAAAATATTCGAGATGCAAAGATAAATTTGATTAGGAAGGATCAAGTATACAAGCAAAAATTGAGATTTGTAATTAGTAATTCAATTGCATCAGAAATCAAGTCATCTAATTGTTACTCTCTAACCATTGTAGCAGTAATCTAAATCTCTTAATAGAGTTGGCTTAATAGCTATTTGTAAATCCTCTAACAAGGTGGAATTTCTATTGAATTGTCTAAAAGACCTCTAACAAGGCCACTCCTAATAGGGTGATTAAATCCTCTAATAGGGTCACACATAAGAATGTGTTTTGTAACCTTTAATGGGGTTGTCTCCTAACATGGCTCACTTCAAAAGAGTGAAAATCAATAACTATTTGCAATTGGTGGTTTTTCCCAAATTGGGTTTCCAAAATCAAATCCTAATGTCAATTGTGTTCATGCTATTTCTTTTATGTGTATGAAAATAAGTTAAATTAAGATCAATCATAGATAATATCTTAAGATTTTCATGATAATCATTTGTCGAGTTACAACATTTTTTAGTGTAAACCTAGTGCCTACATATTCGCCAAGTTTTAGATTACGATAACAATAGGTTTTGAAGGGACCTTGAAACCCTTTCACATCCTTAAAAAAGTAAAAAACAATCCATCCAGTAGGAAAGAGTCCATAAATCTATTGCAAAGTAGATTCAAAATCAAGTTTTATAGGGACCTAAAACCACAAAAAAGTCCAGATAAAGTACCCAGGTTTTACAAGGACTTGGAACCTACAGTACAAGATAAAAACTAAAAGCCAAAAAATAGGAGCAAACACAAGAACCAGAAGTGCTAGCCAGCAAACATGACCTGAATAGGAACCTGACTAGAAAAGAAGACCCAAGAAATTATTGCAGTTCTGTTATCATCTTCATGGCCTCCTTACCAATCTTAGCCATGTCTTGGATGGAGTTAGCAGCCAAAGAAGTAGTAGCAATTAAAGCTTTCTTCCTTGAACTCTATCTTGTCCTCTTGCTTGGGCCCTTTGAAGATATGGTTCCTTCATTAACTCTTTTGCCTAGTGTCATTGCAGCTACATAGATGCTTGAGGTTACTTGCTCCATTTTTGTTCCACTTTCCCTGATGATCACTCTAAGATTCTGCTCATACGTATTCGCCAAGTTACAAAAAAGTTCTTTTTACAATGAGTTTTGATTTTTATTGACATCTAAGGGATCTGGGTTATATTTTTATGATAATTAATTCACTTCTCCCCTCTTAGTATTTCTTCTTATATTTCAAACAATTGTTATTAGAGCTTTGGTGCTTGTAGAGAAGGTTTTAAGGACCTAAGCTAAAGATCGAGATGTGTTATAGAATAGAGATTCCCAAGTTGAACTGAGATAACTTTACAACATGGAAAGGACTTATGAGGTTACATTTGGTAACTATGAGTGATTCAAATTGCAAATAACTTGATCATGAATAAAAGACTCCTACTGGAACATTATCAATTGAAGAAATTATTGAAAAGAAAAATCATAACATCATGATGATTGACATTGCTTCTCTTTATTATATTGAATTTGATGAAGTCAAAAGTTGCATTATAGCTTATGATTTGTGGATCAAACTAAAAGCCATCTATGGAGGAGATGATAATGTAAGAAGAGATAAAGCCAAAAGTCACAGAGGGAAATTTGATCAGATGAAGATGAGAGAAGATGAAAACATTTCAAAATATGTTGAGTGAATTAAAGCAAGTGTTAGGGCAATCAAAGCATCTAGAGGAGACATTGATGAAAAAATAGTTGTAAGAAAGGCAATTAGAACCCTTCTTCCTATCTATGCAATTAGAGTGTTTGGTATTAATAAAATGAAATGTGATTCAAAGATCAATATAATTTTGGATGTTCTAGTTGGAAGATTGACAACTCTTGAATTGGATAACTATGATTACTATGTCCCTAGTTCCAAAGGTATTGAGTTTGTATTTGAAGCCAGGCTTTCAGTCAAGTAAAGGGGTAAGAAATCAAAAGCCAATCAATTAAAAAGTGAAGAAGAAGAAGAAGAAATTTCAAAAAATGATCTTGAAGTTGTTGTAGCCCTACTTGGAAGGAAATATTCAAAAGGCAGAGGAAAGTACAAATGCAAGATTCCTCAAATCTATTTTTCTTGTGAAGAAGTTGGTTACATTACTACAAGGTGCCCAAATAGAGATGACAAAGATGAAAATCAAAGCAATAAGTTCAAAGGAAAGAAGGAATTCAAGAACTACAAGGACAAAGGTAAGAAATCTTGTTTTATGGCTAAAGATTTTGATAACAGTTCAGATGAAATGGTAAATATTGTTGTAAAAGATGAATCTGATGATGAAGGAGATAAAATGGCACTTATCTCTCACGTTAGCAAAAATGATACATGGATTATTGATAGTGACTACTTGCATTATATGACTGAAGACAAAAAAAAATTTAAACATGTGGAACATAATGATGGTGGTAGTGTGAGATTTGGAAACAATGAACCTTGTTGCTTAAAAGGAAAAGGGTGTATCTCATTAAATAATGAAATTAGATATGCATGGATAATGCTTATTGGGTTGAAGGACTAAATCATAATATAATAAGTGTGGCATAGTTGAATAACATTGGATTCAAGGTAGAATTCATGGGAAGGCCAAACTATTGGATGGGTCTAGAAAATACACAAAAGGTAATATATTATACCTAGATTTCATTGAAAGTTCATGTTTTATTGCTCAAGTAGAAGAAAGATGATTATGATACAAAAAATTATGTCATGTAAACTTTTATAATATGGTCAAGCTAAGAAAAAATAGAAGAGTAAGAGGTATTCCTAGCTTGAGGAAACCTAATATGGGTCTATGCAAAAATTGTCAAATTAGTAAGATGGGAAAAACTAGTTTCAAAAGAAAGAACTATCATTCTAAAGAAGTCTTAGAGCTTGTACATACAGACTTATGTGGACCTATTGGAATAGAGAGTTACATTGGAGATAAGTTTTTCATTCTTTTTATTGATGATTATTCTAGAATGATGACTGTAATGTATCTAAAAGAAAAATTTGAAGCTTTTCAAAAATTTAAGTGGTATCTGGCAAGAGTAGAGAAAGAAACTAGAAAGAAGCTAAAATGTTTGAGATCAAAGAGAGGTGGTGAATTTATTTCCAATGAGTTCAATGAGTTTTTAATTGAAAAAGAAATTAAAAGATAGGTATCAGCTATTGGTACACCTAAACAGAATGGTGTAGCTGAAAGAAGGAATAGATCCATCATGGATTGTGTAAGAACATTGATGATAGAAAAGAATGTTGCAATCAAATACTGGAAGGAAGCAATCAGTAATATAATGCATACCTTGAATAGAATACAATTGAAGAAAGACTCAAATCAAACTCCTTATGAACTATAGTATGGCTACAAACCTAATCTAAGTTACTCAAAAGTATTTGATAGAAAATGTTATATCTTGAAAGCATCCAAGAAAGGAAAATTTGATGTCAAAGGTGATGAAGGCATATTCCTAAGATACTCCTATAGAAGTAAAGCATTCCAAATGTTTGAATTTGTCTACTTATAAAATATAGAAAGTGCACATGTGAGAATTGATTAGTTTATAGAAAAGAGTGAAGAAGAAAGTAGCAAAGAACCTGAGGATCATAGAAGATTTCTTTACTATGAAGCTAATACATTGCAAAATCTATTTGGAAGTCAAAAAGCTTCACCTCTCGAGTCCCTAAAATCTCCAAAATCAACTAAATTGCATCCAGTGCAACCTGAGTCATAGTCTAAAGGACTGGAGTCATAGTGAAAAGCTACCAAGCTATTGCTAGAGCAATCTAAGTTTGATGGACTTGAGTCACTAATAATAAGACCCAAGCTTAATATAGAAGACCATGAAGAGGTTAGTGAAACAAACTCCAAATCCAAAGTACCTATGTTAGCAAGATATGTTAGAAAGCATCATGCACCTAATCAGATCAGTGGAGACAAGTTAGATGGAACAATGAAAAGAAACAAATTGAAAGGTACATGTTTGCTTGCTGAATTTGAACCTAGAAATGTTGAAGATGCTTTGTATAATGAAAGTTGGATTGAAGCTATGAATGAGGAAATAGAATAGATAAAGAATAATAAGAATTAGACTCTTATTCCTAGACCCAAGGATAAAAATGTAATTGGCATAAAGTGGGTATTTAGAAACAAGCTAAATAAAGATGGAGAAGTTTCCTTAAAAAAAGTATGGTTAGTATGTAAAGGTTATTCTCAAGAAGAAAGTATTGATTATGGTGCAACTTTTTCTCCTGTTGCAAGATTAGAAGGTGTTAGAACTTTACTAGCATATGCAGCTCATAAAGGTTTTAAATTTTATCAAATGGATGTAAAATTTGCATTCTTGAATGGATTTCTTGATGAGAAAGTATACATTAAACAACCTAAAGGTTTTGTAGATCCTAGCAAAAGAGATATAGTTTGTAAATTACACAAAGTATTGTATGGTATCAAGAAAGCTCCTAGAGCTTGGTATGAAAGACTTCATAACTACTTGATAAAGATTGGTTTTCAAAGAACAAATGATAACAAAAATCTATTCATCAAAGAAGAACCAAACAAGAAGATTATGTTGGAAAACATATTTGTGGATGACACTTTATTTTTGTGAGATGATGACTTGTGTTTTTAGAAGAAATTAGTAAAGAATTTGAGATGTCTATGTTTGAAGAGATGAAATTCTTTTGGATCACAGATCTAATAGAAGAAAGATGGTATCTACATTACTCAATCTAAATATATCAATGAGATACTAAAGAAGTTTGGAATGGAAGATTCAAGACCAGCTGAAACTCCTATGTCTACTGGACATAAGCTTTCCAAAAATGATGATCCCAAGGAGGTAGATTAAACCACATACAAATCAATGATTGAAAAATTATAGTATGTAGTGCATAAAAGGCCTGATATTGCATTAGCAATTGGTATGGTGGTAAGATTTCCAACAAATCCCAAAGAAAATCACATTATGGAAATCAAAAGAATCATAAGATATCTAAAAGGTACTAAAGACTATGGTTTATGGTACAAAAAAGGAGGAAATTTGGATTTCAAATAATTCATAGATGCTAATTGGGTAGGAAGTGTTGATGACAGAAAGATCACCAATGGTGGAGTATTCTTTCTTGGTAAAAGACTAGTGGAAGAAATAGAATTGTATTTCTCAGTCCACAACAAAGACAAAATATGTGGTAGTAGTAGTTAAGTGTTCAAATGTTGTTTTGATCTATAACCTAGGATTTACAAGTTTTATAACATTAATCCAAATACAGATTTAATCCTTAATCTAGACAATAATTGCATGGTATGTATTTTAAAACTATTGAAATTACAAGAAGATTAAATATTTAACACTTAATTTAACAATTTAATTGATTACATAAAATAAATAAATTGAAAGAAATGAGAGAATAAGAAAGAGAATAAAGAGACACAAATAATTTGATATGGAGTTCATCCGGGTTGGACTACATCTCCGGGTTCACTTCTTGATTGGGCGACTACTTTATTAATTCTGCCAAGAAAAACAATTTGTTACAGAATCCAAGCTTTGAGCACTTAGAGTCTCTTTCTTCTTTTAAAATTGTTGGTGTAAAACAACACATTGCAAATTCTCTCACAAATAATTCTCTCCAAGAATTTCTCACAATAATTTCTCCTCCAAGACTAAAAATTGCCTTCCAAGGACAATACCACCCCTTTTATACTAATTTATTTTCTTATTTGGTTTATAACCAAATAAAAAATTAATAACTCTTTTTAGCTTTAATAATTTTAAGCCTTTCAAAAAAACCAATAACATTCCTCAAATAATAAAATCCAAACAAAACAAGCTAACCCCTTATTTTCACAAATAACAACCCCTTAATATACATTGGTTTATAAAACCAATAAGGGTTCAAGTTGATTAAACTTTTAAGTTTGGATTTAAAATTTTGCTATGTTTAGGACACGTTATATTTGTTTTAACTACCCCCGTATATTGTGGGGGATGGCTTGGGCATGGCGCACCCATTTGTTTTTTAGTAAGTTGTGAGTGGTTTGAAAACATTCAAATAAAAATGGATGAATTATTTTTTAAATGCCATGTTTGGCCAAGTGGTCTCCATGGTTTCTTGGAAGGGGTAGGTTAAGGGTTCAAACCCCTTAAAATGAGCTTTTAACAAACATGCCTAGATTTCCATTTAATGCCACGTGGCATTATACTACTTGCCTAGTTGACACATGTCAACCTACTATTGGTCCATGTTAATGCCATGCCTTCAAGTTGACTAGAATGCTCTTGTGATGCTGATGTCATCATTTTGACTTAATCTTTTTACTATCTTCAAATGAGCATATGTTCCACATATGGACTCCATTTTTTCATAAAATGAAACCGTTGGAAAGCTCTTGACGAGCTCTTTAATTTGAAACCCATTGTTGACCACTTTCAAGATGATTAATTTTTCACCTTTTTGATGATATTTGTTCTTAGTTTGACCAAACTTTGACCAAGCATAACTTTTCACCATGACCTCCTTTTGATAGGATTCAAAATACATCAAGATCATATTAGCAAGCCTAGTCACTAATATTGATTCTGTGAGATTCTAAGATTGAAAATTTTAGACCTTTTAGATGTTGGATACAATTGAGTAATTGTGTATTATCTTTGATGTTACACAACTATCATATCATTATCAGTCAGTATATGCCAAGCTCACATGGGTAGTGAAGATAGTTTTCTATGTCTACCGAGCATTCTTGTGGTTGCTTAGTTTAGAAGGCAGTGTCTACCAAGTTCACTAAGGTGTCAAAGGAAAGTATGCAAAAGATGAGTATTAACCAAGCTCACTCAATTAATGAAGAAAAGTTGGATGGAACTTATGCTAATTGAGCTCACTTGGTTGCCAAAGGATTTTTGCAAATTTGTAGTGTTAATTAAGCTTCTCTTGGTTAACACAGGAAATCATTTCTAAGTTAGTTTCTAGCAAGCTAAGTCGGCTAATGAAGGATTTTCTTATGTTGGCATATTAAGCTCAATAGATTTATTTGTTGATTCCAACTGACTAAGGTGATGAATATTAATTATTCTAAGGTGTATTTGATTTGGTTTGACAATGTGAAAGTTATAAGTATAAGGTCAAGCTATGGTTTCAAAGTGTGCAAGTATGAAGATGATATTGAAGATTTAATGATGAGAAGAGGAAGCAAATTTGAAGAATAAGTAGAATATCGTTGTGGAGCAAAAAAGCTATATTCAACTAGGAAGGGTCAAGTACAAGCTAGAATAGAGATCAATAATCAGCAATTTAGTTGCATTCAAATCAGGCCATCTCATCGTTACTTTCTAACTATTGTAGTAGTGATCTAAATCTCTTAACAAAGTTGGCTTAATAGCTATTTGCAAATCCTCTAACAAGGTGGCAATTCTATTGAATTATCTAAATACCTCTAACAAGGCCACTCCTAACAGGATATTTAAATATTTTAATAGGGTCACACCTAATAGTATGTTTTGTAACCTTTAATAGGGTTTGCTCCTAACAGGGCTCACTTTAGAAGAGTGAAAACAATAATTAGTTGTAATTGATGGTTTTTTCCAAATTGGGTTTCCATGTTAAATCTTGGTGTCAAATGTGTTCATGTTATTTTCTTTTATATGTTTGCAACTAAATTAAAGTAATGGTAATCATAGATAACATCTAAAATTTTTATGTTAATTATTTACTAGCACATTAAATAATTACCTAGTTACAACATTTTATGTACTTACCAAGCATCAACAATATTCAATTTTTAGTTTGTATTTTTCTACTGACATCTAAGTTATCTAGGATTTATTTTAGTATTAACTAATTCACCCTTCCCCTCCTAGTTACTCCTCTTATATTTCCAACAATTGGCATCAAAGCTTTTGGTGCTTGCAGAGAAGGTTTCAAGGACCTAAGCTAAAGATCAGGATGTCTTACAGAAGAGAGATTCCCAAGCTGAACAAAGACAATTTTGCAGCATGACAAGGACTTATGAGGTTACACTTGGCTACCATTAGTGACTCAAGATGCAAATATATTGATACTAAATACTAAAATCCCATTGGAACATTATCTATTGAAGATATTTCTAAAAAGAAGAATCATAACATCATGATGATTGATATTGCATTTGCTCTTAGTTATACTGAATTTGATGAAGTCAAAGACTGCAAGACAAATCATGAGATGTGGATAAAACTAAAAGACATGTATGGAGGAGATGATAATGTAAGATGAGCTAAGGTTGAAAGTCTTAGAGGTCATTTTGATCAGATAAAAATGAGAGAAGATGAGAACATTGCAACATATGTGGAAAGGATCAAAGTAGATGTAAGTGTAATCAAAGCATCTAGAGGAGACATTGAAGAGAAAAAAGTTGTAAGCAAGGTACTTAGAAATATTCTTTCTATTTATGCAATTAGAATATTTTCCATTCAAGAGATGAGTTGTGATCCAAATAATAAAATATCTTTGGATGCTCTAGTTGAAAGATTGACAAATTTTGAATTAGATAACTTTGATAACTATGTTCCTAGTTCAAAAGTTATTGAATTTGCTTTTCAAATTAAACTCTCACTCAAAGAAAATGATAAAAAATCAAGGTCTAGTCAATCAAGAAGCGGAGAAGGAGAATTAGAAGAAAGTTCAAACAATGATCTTTAAGTTGTTGAAGAATCAAAAGAAAGTTTAGACAGTGATCTTGAAGTTGTTGAAGCCCTACTTGCAAAAAAGTATTCCAAAGGCAGAGGAAAGTACAAAGGTAAATTTCCTTTGATATGCTTTTCCTATGAAAAATTTGGTCACATTGCTACAAGGTGTCCAAATAAGGAAATCAAAGATGAAAAGAAAATAATTACAATGGCAAGAAGGATTCCAAGAAATACAAGAACTACAAGGACAAAGGTAATAAATCTTGCTTTATAGCTAAAGATTTTGATAACAGTGAAGATGAAATGGTATATATTGTTGTGAAAGATAGATCTAATGATGAAGGAGATAAGATAGCACTTATCTCTCATGTTAGAAAAAATGATTTATGGATTATTGATAGTGGATGTTCACATCATATGACTAGAGACAAAACAAAATTTGAGCACATGGAATATTATGATGGAGGTAGTGTGAGATTTGGAAATAATGAACCTTGTGACATAAAAGGAAAAGGATGTATTTCATTAACTAAAGAACTTGTATTTGATAATGCTTATTGAGTTAAAGGACTAAAGCATAATCTACTGAGTGTGGCATAGTTGAATAAAATTGGATTTGAGGTAGAATTCATGAATGGATAGGCCAAACTACTAGATGGAAAAGGAAATCTGGCTAGATCTGGCAAGCAAAAAAAGGGTAATCTATTTTATCTTGATCTCAGTGATTGTTCATGTTTTATTGATCAAGTAGAAGAAAGTTGGTTATGGAACAAAAGGTTATGTCATGTAAAATTTGATAATCTGGTCAAGATAAGAAAAAAAAAAGAGTAAGAAGCATTGTTAGTTTGAAGAAGCCTGATATGGGTCTATGCGAAAATTGCCAAATTGATAAGATGGGAAAGACTAGTTTCAAAAGAAAAAATTATCAACCAGAAGAAGTCTTAGAAATTGTTCATACAGACCTATGTGGGCCTATTGGTAGAGAGAGTTTCAATGGAGAAATTTTTTTCTTTCTTTTTGTTGATGACTGTTCTAGAATGATGATTGTTATATATCTAAAAGAATAATCAGAAGCTTTTCAAAAGTTCAAGCGATATCTAACGAGAGTAGAAAAAGGAATTGGAAAAAGGTTGAAATGCTTAAGATCAAATAGAGGTGGTGAATTAATCTTTGATGAATTTAATAATTTCTACATTGAAAGAGGAATTAAAAGACAAGTATTAGCTCCTGGTGCACAATAGTAGAATGGTATAGCTAAAAGAAGAAACATATCTATCATGGATTGTCCATGAATCGTAATGATTGAAAAGAATGTTTCTCTCAAATACTGGAAGGAGGCTATCAACACTATATTTCATACCTTGAACAAAGTACAGTTGAAGAAGGATTAAAAAAAAACACCTTATCAACTATGATATGGCTAGAAACCTAATGCAAGTTACTTGAAAGTATTTAGCAGCAAATGTTATATCTTAAAAGAGTTTAGAAAAGGAAAATTTGATGTAAAAGGTGATGAAGGCATATTTCTAGGATACTCCATAGAAGCAAAGAATACACATGTTTGAATTTTTCTACTCATAAAATAATAGAAAGTGCACATGTTAGAATTGATGAGTTTGTAGAAAAGAGTGAAGAAGAAAGCAACAAGGAGCCAAAGGATTATAGAAGATCTATTTATTATGAATTTGATATCTTTCCAAATCTATCTAAAAGAAAGGAAGCATCATCTCTCGAGTCCTGAAAATCCCCAACAATTACTAAGTTGCAGATAGTGCAACCTAAGTTATAGTCTAAAGGACCCGAGTCACAATTAGAGGCTATTGAGCTAGTTCAAACTAAGCCTGATGGACCTGAGTCATAGATAGAAGGACCCAAGCTTGAAACTAAATTTCATAATAAAGATAGTAGAACTCAATCAAAGCCCAAAGAGCCTATGTAAGCAAATTAAAAGGTACATGTTTACTTGCTAAATTTTAACCTAGAAGTGTTAAAGATGCTTTGGAAAATGAAAGTTGGATTGAAGCAATGAATGAAGAGATAGAATAGATAGAAAAGAAAAAAACTTGGACTCTTGTTCATAGACCCAAGGATAAGAAAGTAATTGGCACAAAGTGGTCATTTAGAAATAAGCTAAATGAAGATGGAAAAGTTTCAAGAAACAAAGCAAGATTGGTGTTTAAAGGTTATTCTCAAGAGGAAGGTATTGATTATGGTGAGACTTTTTCTCCTATAGCAAGACTAGAAGGTGTTAGAACTTTACTAGCGTATGCAACACATAGAGGATATAGATTGTATCAAATGGATGTCAAATCTACATTCTTGAATAGAATTCTTGATGAAAAAGTCTACATTGAACAACTAGAAGGTTTTGTAGATCCTAACAAAAGAGACATGGTTTGCAAATTACACAAAGCATTATATGGTCTCAAGCAAGCTCCTAGAGCTTGATATGAAAGACTTTCATAATTAAAATTGTCTTTCAAAGAAAAAATGGTAATAGTAGTTTGTATATCAAGGAAGGACTAGATAAGAAGATTGTGTTGGTAGAGATATTTTTCGATGATACTCTATTTACAGGAAATGATGACTTGTGCAAAGAATTTTTAGAAGAAATGAGTAAAGAATTTGAGATGTCCATGTTTGGTGAGATAAAATTCTTTTTTGGATTGTAGATACAGGAGAACAAAAATGGTATCTACATCACTCAATCTAAGTATATTAAGGAGATACTAAAGAAGTTTCAAATGGAAAACTCAAGACCAGTTGGAACCCCTATGTCTACTGGACATAAACTTTCCAAAAATAATAATTCCAAAGAAGTAGATTGGATCGCATATAAATCAATGATTGAAAAATTGTTGTACGTAGTACATACAAGGCCTGATATTGCTTTAGTAGTTGAAATAGTGGCAAAATTTTTAGCTAATCCTAAAGAAAATCACATGATGGAAATCAAGAGAATCATGAGATATCTAAAAGGCACTGAAGACTATGGCTCATGGTATAAACTTGGAGAAAATTTGGACTTGAAAGTATTTATTGATGTTGATTGGGTAGGAAGTATTAACGACAGATAAAACACTAGTGGTGGAGCATTCTTTCTTGGTAAAAGACTAGTGTCTTGGACAAGCAAGAAGCAAAATTGTAAATCTCAATCCACAGCAGAGGCATAATATGTGGTAGCAATAGTTAATTGTTCTAACATTGTTTGGTTCAAACAATTGTTGGAAGGAATGAAAATAGAAATTAAAAATCTTATAGTCATATTCTGTGATAACACCAGTGCAATTAATATATCAAAGAATCCAGTGATGCATACCAAAACAAAGCACATTGCAATAGAATATCACTTCTTAAGAGAGTTGGTGTAGGATAAAGAAGTCGGATTGGAATATGCCAATACAAAGGAACAGGTTCTAGAACTACTCACCAAGCCATTACCTAAGGATGCATTTCTATATCTAAGAGGTAAGCTAGGGATCATTCCCCATTTGAAGCTCACTAAATAAAGTTTAGTGATGCATCAACAAGAGCTAAGTTGAAGATCAATTAGTTGGTGTAGAATTGATAAGGGCATATTGCAAATGAATCAATACTTAAGGTACATTGATATTAATAGAGTTGTTGTCTTTTGCATGTGTTGTCAAAGAGGGAGAAGTTTACTATCATATCTTTGAGAAATTTTTGGAACAAGAATAAAAAAAGGAACTAAAAGAGGGATAAGTTTGTTGTAAGAGGGAGAAAGTTCTATGAATGAACTTGGTAGAAGTTGTTTCAAATAGAGAAAGAATCCAGTGAAAGAAAGAGCTCATACTGATAGAGGGAGTTCTCAAGAACAAATCCAAAATTTTATTGTGCTATGACATGTTGTGTTTCCATCAATGCCAAAGAGGGAGATTGTTGGATAAAATTGATTAATTGTGTATTCTCTTTGATGTTACACAAATGTCATATCATTATCAATTAGTATATGTCAAGCTCACTTAGGCAGTGAAGATAGTTTTCTATGTCTACCGAGTTCTCCTATGGTTGCCTAATTCTGAAAGCAGTGTCTACTGAGTTCACTTGGGCATCAAAGGAAAGTATGCAAAAGATGAGTATTAATTGAGCTCAGTCAGTTAATGAAGGAAAGTTGGAGGGAACTAGTACTAATCGAGCTCACTCAATTACTAAAGGATTTTTGTGAGTTTGCAGTGTTATCCGAGCTTTCGTTAGTTAACACAAGAAATCATTTCTAAGTTAGTTTCTATCGAGCTGGGTTGGCTAATGAAGGATTTTCTTATGTTGAAATATTAAGCTCAATTGATTTATCTATTGATTCTAGTTGACTAAGGTGATGAATATTAATTATTCTAAGTTGTATTTGAGCCGAATTAACTATGTGAAAGATATAAGGTCAAGTTGTGGTTTCAAAGTGTGCAAGTATGAAGATGTTATTGAAGATTTAATGATGAGAAGAGGAAGCAAATTTGAAGAATAAGTAGAATATATTTGTGTAGTAGAAAAGCTATATTCAATCAAGAAGGATCAACTACAAGCTAGAATAGAGATCTGTAATCAGCAATTCAATTGCATTCAAATCAAGTCATCTCATTGTTACTTTCTAACCATTGTTGTAGTGATCTAAATATCTTAATAGAGTTGGCTTAACATCTATTTGCAAATCCTCTAACAAGGTGGCAATTTTGTTGAATTTTCTAAAGACCTTTAACAAGGTCACTCTTAACAGGGTGATTAAATCCTTTAATAGGGTCAACCTAATAGTGTGTTTTACCTTTAATAAGGTTAGCTCCTAATAGGGCTCACTTTAGAAGAGTGAAAATAATAACTAGTTGCAATTGGGGGTTTTTTCCAAATTAGGTTTCCACATTAAATCTTGGTGTCAAATGTGCTCATGTTATTTTCTTTTATATGTTTTCAACTCAATTAAAGTAATGGTGATCATAGATAAAATCTAAAGTTTGTATATTAATCATTTATTGAGAACATTCAATAATTATTGAGTAACAATATTTAACGTACTTATTGAGCATTAACAATATTTAGTTTTTAGTTTGTATTTTTCTACTGACATCTAAGGGATCTGGAATTTATTTTAGTAGTAACTGATTCACCCCTCCCCTTTCAATTACTCCTCTTATATTTCCAACACTAGATCCACCTAGATCATGTTTGGTTCAAACAATTGTTGGTAGGTATAAAGGTAGAAATCAAAGATCTAGTGGTTATCTTCTATGATAACACTAATGCAATTAATATATCAAAGAATCTTGTGATGCATACCAAAACAAAACACATTTCTATAAAATGATATTTTTTGAGAGAATTGGTACAAGAAAAAGAGGTAAGATTGGAATATGTGAATACTAAAGAATAAATTGCATACATATTCACTAAGCCATTACCTAAGGGTGCATTTTTGTATCTAAGAGGTAGGTTAGGGGTCATTCTCCTATCTAAAGTTCACTAAATGAATTTTAGTGATACATCAACTAGAGCATGTTGAAGATCAATCAGTTGATATAATATTGACAAGGGCATATTGCAAATGAATCAATACATGAGGTACATTGATATTCACTAAATATTGTCTTTGGCATGAGATGTTAAAGAGGAGGAAGTTTTTAATGTCATATCTCATAGAATTTTTATAGAGATAAAGAGAAAAAGATGTCAAAAGGGGATAATGAACTTGATCTGATATCAAAGACAAAGTTTTCTATTAGAAGAAGATGTTGAAGACAAAGTTTTGCTAAAAAAGAGAGAAAATAAAGGTAGAAAGAGTTCACACTAATAGAGGGAGTTATCATGGATGAGAATCATAATGAAACTAAGGATATGTTCCTTATTTTATTCTTTCTCTAAAATTTCACTACATTATGATATGTTGTGTTACCATCAATGCCAATGAGGGAGATTATTGGAAATAATTGATTAATTGTGTATTGTCTTTTTTTTTGATGGAGGGTTCAGACCTATGAAGCAACCCAGTGAGGCACAAGGCCTGTGAGCTACCAACCTGTGAAGGCCACCACATATACATTTTTGGAACCCAATACAGGCCCACTCATGCCTAAAACCTCTTCAACTTAGAGCCAAGGAATGAGGGGCATCCACACCATAAAAATCACCTAGGGCATGATCCCAACCTCATCCCTTATGATGTCAGAATCTTGCACTCAACAAGACTCAATCCCTGGTGGGATCTTTGTGAGCCATTCAACTTTGATAGTAGACTAAGTGTCATATCATTGCTAGTCAGTGTATGTCGAGCTTAGTTAGGCATTGAAGATAGTTTCTTATATTTGTCAAGCATTCAAAAGTTTTCCTAGTTTAGAAGATAGTTTCTACCAAGTTCAATTGGGCGACAAAGAAAAATTTACAGAATTTGAGTGTTAACTGAGCTCACCCAGCTAACGAAGGAAATGCTGGATGGAACTATTGTTAACTAGGCTTACTTGGTCACAAAAGGAACTTTGTGAATATGTAGAGTTAATTGAGTTCACTTGGTTAACATAAGAAAATAGCCTTGAGTTAGTATCTACTAAGAAGGACTGAGTAATAAAGGATTTTCTTGTTTTGGCATATTGAGTTCAATTGAATTATTTGTTTGCTTTAGTTGATTGAGGAGATGAATATCAATTATTCTAAGTTGTATTCAAAAAAACTTGACAATGTGTAAGATTTAAATACAAGGTCAAGTTGAGGATTGAATGAGGGGAACCTAATTGAAGATTTGATGATACTTAGAGGAAGTCAATTAGAAGGATAATCAAAATATCCTTATTGAGATGTGAAGATACATTCGATCAGGAAGGATAAAGTATACAAGCCAAAATTGAGATCTATAATCAGCAATTTAGGTTGCATTAGAAATCAGGTCATCTCATTGTTACTCTCTAACTAATGTAGCAGTGATCTAAATCTCTTAACAGAGTTGGCTTAACAACTATTTGTAAATCCTCTAACAAGGTGACATTTCTATTGAATTTTCCAAAAGACCTCTAACAAGGCCACTCCTAATAGGGTGATTAAATCCTCTAATAGGGTCACACCTAATAGTGTGTTTTGCAACCTTTAACAGGGTTGGCTCCTAACAGGACTCACTTCAGAAGAGTGAAAATCAATAACTAGTTGCAATTGGTAGTTTTTCCCGAATTGGTTTCAATGTTAAATCATAGTATCAATTGTGTTCATGCTAATTTTTTTATGTGTATGCAACTAAGTTAAAGTAAGATCAATCATAGATAATATTGTAAGATTTTCATGATAATCATTTGCAGAGTTATTTCAGTGTTTACCAAGTTACACCATTTGTTAGTGTAAACTGAGTGCTTGTGTATTTGTCGAGTTACAATAAAGTTTTGTTTACACCAAGTTTTGATTTGTATTGACATCTACAGTATCTGGGTTATATTTTTGTGGTAACTTATTCACCCCTCCCCTCTTAATTACTCCTTTTATATTTCCAATAGATAAGAGCTTCCCTACTAGCCATGTGTATAGCCTCTTGAAATCTTTATTTTTATAAGTGTGTGTATTCTTCTTTTTGTGAAAAGATTTTCTTGAGGTGGTGATTCTTCTCTTTAGGATGCATGGTGAGTGAAACATTTCCTTTAGCACTAGGAGTATCAAAAGGGTTCTCAAAGCTATAAAGTGGATTGTGCCAAGTGTTAGCCTCTTCTGGCTTATCAGAGATAGGTTCTTCCTTGTAAGGTTGTCTATGAGGACACCTAGTTGGAGTTGTCAGTTCTTCGAAGGTGAATGAAGAATGACTTCCTTGATCGACTTGGAGCCTATTCACAACTGACATGTAAGGATATGTCTTCATCTAATGAGATAAGAAAAACATTTTTCGAATTTAGTGTTTATATGGTCAAAATGGTCACTTGTCAAAGATAAAATAAGCAAGTGACTTGTCAAGAGTGCTCAAGAAGTTACAACACTAACAACTTGAGCTAAGAAGCTAAGCAAGAAGCTTCATAGAAAATAGCTCAAATAACAAGGTAATTAAATTTTGACAAGCAATCATTAGTGATGTTTTAGCTCACATCCGAAAAACTAGATCCATCCTTTCAACTTAGAAAAACACCAAACATGAAGATTTTGAACTAGAATTGGAAAGGAAATAGTGAAGACATCCCTAAATAAGATATGACAATTCTGACTCAATTTTGCAAGCAACAAAGGTTTGGCAAGACTTCTCAATAAGCCAGGAGATATATGATCAACAATAATTATCATACAATAAAATTTTCTACAGTCAAGTGATACTTTTGGTTCATGTGGTAATTTTCATAAAGTAGTGCAATAGACCTTATAACTAGAGTCTGATATAGTTTTAAATTGTCATGCAATACTTTCTTAGGTGTGAAGTATCACATGGTATTTCTTAGGAAGTCGTGTGATAAAGGGCTAATGAACTATGGAAATACAACTTAAAAGATTAAAAGACCTATGTTTTAGTTTGATTTCATAATTGTCTTAAACCAGAATGCAATATTGACAACACAAAATTTTAGTTTGTAGCAGAAAACACCATGGTTTGAAAAAAGTAAGAGAAATGAACATGTCTCAAACATTTGGATAAGGGACAAATAAACCTTTCCAACACAAGAAATTGATATATCAAAAGAAAAATCCTATGAATGTTAATGCCATCTTTGATGTTTGAGAATGTTTACACAAGTCTTGTCACATTCAAAGACACATTCCAAGTAGAACTACCTAAGGTCACAATTCATTACTCAACACATTGTCCCACACTTGATGCCCCTTCACCTCACACAAAGTGGTTTCCCACAATAAATATTAGCTTTTTCATGGAGATTCCATTTGCACAACCAAGGGGACACAAATGGTGAGTGTAAAATCTTGGGGTTATCTAGGTAGTCCACTAGGATTGATCCTTGCACCAAGATGTTGAGTAGATAAATAAGGTAGCTTATATCCCTATGGTGCTTAACAAGGGTCATGTTTGCAACACTCCTCTTGAACCTATGAATAGGAAATCCTATCTTACTATAGGTAATAGACCTCATGGCCACAAGAGTACCTTAATAATTCTTACTTAATGTTTTCCTCATGGTCCCAATCCCACAAGTACTTATACTAAGTGAAGACAAGTGCTATGACCCCCCCAACTTTGGCCTTTGTTAAGGGTTTTGTGATTATAGTGGGTAAGGTTAGCTGGGTTTTTCTCATTCCCACTTTGGATCGATCATTTTGGTATCTTTCCACTAATAGTAGGTCCTCTAAAGGTAATATCTCTCTAAGAGATATCAACAAAATGGATCCACTCTTGGAAGTTAATATTTCTAATTCACCTCAAGGGTAAAGAAAATACTCTCCTATTCTAATCACTTCCCTCAAACACACCAAGAAGCTTAATTAAAATTTCTAAAAAGTGAAGTACACCATTAACTTTTGAGATCTAAGGGTGAGATAAGATTTATAATTCACCTCAAGGGTGAAGAACATACTTTACTACCACCAAAAGACCCTACTCACAAATTTTATGCACCTATGGAAAATGAGAAACTAGTATTTTGTCGCACATAAAAGGAAGGAAATACAAGAAAAATTGGTTGTTTATTTTTTTTCTTTTTAGGCAGCCTTGCAAAAAAGAGTTAGTATCCTTTTAGCATAAGGTCTTTGGCATGCACTATTCCATTGGTTGGAAAGCTTGAATTGCAACTTAGAGCTCCCTAGTCATGGAGTACAAAATGCATACAATAAATGCAATAAGATAGGTCTTAGCTAAGCCTTAGAGATGCAACCCTTGCTAGTAAACCATGAAATGGGAGATTCTTTAGACAAGAGAAATAGTGCTAGTGTCTAAGAATTCTCAAGTATGTAATGCAAAGATGAAACTATGCTAGAATGAGATGCACAATGCAACTATGCTAATAACATGAAAGTGTTACCAAGCCATCATAATTAAAATAAGTGTACTATGCTATTATAAATGAACTAGATCAATGCAAATGAGGCTAAGATAGCAGGAGGATGCAAGAATGAGACAAGATAGAAGTTATCCACAAAATGCTCCAAGAAAACCTATAAGTAAACTTGCAACATAAAAATAGCTCAAAAATGGGATCCGTAGAGAAGGAGAGAGCTCTCTCTTTTAAAGATGTATGGATGGTTGAGATTAAGATCAAGAAATGAGTGATCAAGGGTGGGAGTTGACTTTTGGCATTATCCATGTGCAAGATCATTACCACCAATAGAAATGAGTTGACTTTTCATGTGAGATAAAGTCTTTTCTTTAATTTGTAAATAGGAAAAAGAATTTATGTGTGCCCATTAGAGTGGGTTGGAAGAATGGGGTATTTTATTTAATTAAAATAGGACATGTTCTTTTAATCAAATATGGACTTGGGATATAGTGGTTAAACTATAGGATAAAATCAAATAAATTGATTTTTAGAAATTTGGCCTAGGAAAATATTTAAATAATTTAGCCAAAATTCTAAGAAGGGGGCTAATAGTCTAAGTGACCATTTTTAGGTGATTACACATATCATCTACCAAGAAAGGTTAGTCATCAAAGGGAGGAGATCAAATGAACAAGAAACCAAAGAAAAAGAAGCCTACATGCTATCATTGTGAAAAATCATTTTAAACAATAAATGTCTATAGGAGAAAAACTAGTAAGTCCAATGATAAACCTAATTTGATGGTTATTAATTTAATTGCAACTAGTATGGACACCAAGAATATTAGTGTAGATAAAACACAATTAAGACACTAGTTGCATCTAGATTTGAAGGCTATTTCTACACATGTTAGAAGTATGGTCATAAGGAACATGATTGTAGATCTAATGCAAAACATAGTTGGATACCTAAACATCAAGGCAATGTAACTAGGAAAGATAATGGAATAAATTGGGACTAAAATACTTGGGTCACTTGCTAGTTATGTGGAAGGTATTGACATATTGTAGAAAATAATGCAAGAACACATTTTAGAGGAAGATCAAGAAATTGGAAGAACTTTGGTAAGGTATACTTTCATTGTCAGAAGTTTGATAACCTAAGTAGAGACTATTGGAACTGAGCATCAACACCCAATGATGAAGAGAAAATTGGAAAAGACAAAGTGAATGTTCAAGAAGCTGGATGAATCAAACTTGGAAGATATGAAGGAAGAAAAATATCAAATGAAGCAATTGTGATCACCCAATCTAATAGACTAGGTGATTCCACCACCACAAACTGTAATAAAGAAGTAAGTATGGAACTACATTTTAAGTTTTCAAATTATACATTAGTTCCTCAAATTAGAAGTGTAAAAGTTCAAATGAACATAAGATTAGATGCATCATAAGGATAGATTTGTAGAAGCAACTAAGTTAATGTTTGGATACCAAGTTGAAAAGTTTGTAATGGATGAGTGTAAGTATTAAAGGTTAAAAATTGTTAAGTGACCGAGTAAATTGTTTAACAACAATCAAGTCATGATTTTAGCTAAATTCAAATTGAAGTGTTACTTCCAAATTTCATAATTGTGGCCAAGATAGTTTATAATGCACTAACTATAAGCATAGAACATTAGTAATGCCTTAACAACACATTTTTGACCTATATAGTGAATTTTATCTCTCATTTCAATCACATTGCACTCAATCTTTGAAAAGAGAATTGATCTTGAGTTATTTATGTGTGTGGTTGAGTGAGAAGGTGTATATCTTAGTGCATTTCATTAGCATTGGAAGAAGATTTGTGAGCATTTGTGTAACATCCGAGTGAAGTAGAATTTTGTGAGATCACACCCTAAGAGTGACTATGGCATCCAACTCATCAGTTATAGAGAAGAAGATGGAATCAAAGGAAACAAAGGTTAGTAATGTTAAATTGGTTAGAAATTAAGTATGTAAGTGTTGAAAGTATAAGAGGAGTAACTAAGAAGGGACGAGTGAATCAATTACTACTAAAATGAATCCCATTTCCCTTAGATGTTAGTACAAAATAAAGTCTAAAAATTGAATATTGTTGATGCTCAATAAATACAAATAAAATGTTGTAACTTAGTAGTTACTGATTATGAAAATCTTCAAATGTTATATGTGATTATCCTTACTTTAACTTAGTTACAAACACATACACGAAAATAGCATGAACACATTAAACACCAGGATTTAATGTGGAAACCCAATTTGGAAAAAATCACCAATTGCAACTAGTTACTATTTTCACTCTTCTAAAGTAAGCCTTGTTAGGAGCCAACCCTATTAAAGGTTACAAAACACACTATTAGGTGTGACCCTGTTAAAGGATTTAATCACCTTGTTAGAGGTCTTAAGATAATTCAATAAAACTGCCACCTTGTTAGAGGATTTACAAATAGCTATCAAGCCAAATCTATTAGAAGATTTATATCATTGATACAATGGTTAGAGAGTAACAATGAGATGACCTAATTTGGATGCAACTGAATTGCTGATTATAGATCTCTATTCTAGCTTGTACTTGATCCTTCCTAATTGAATATAGTTTTTCTTCTCCACAAGGATATTCTTCTTATCCTTCAAATTCACTTCCTCTCTTCATCATTAAACATTCATCACATCTTCACACTTGCACTTGTACACTTCCACACTTTTGAATTTGTAACTTGACCTTATAATTATATCTTTCATATCGTCAAGTCAAATCATATACAATTTATAATAACTAATATTCATCACAATAGTTAGCTAAAACCAATAGATAAATAAATTAAGATCAATATGCCAAAATAATAAAATCCTTCATTAGTTGACCCAGCTCGGTAGACACTAAATCAGAAATGATTTCCTATGTTAACCAACAGAAGCTCGGTTAACACTGCAA
The DNA here is from genome assembly GCA_028749045.1 of Cupressus sempervirens. NCBI lineage: Eukaryota > Viridiplantae > Streptophyta > Pinopsida > Cupressales > Cupressaceae > Cupressus > Cupressus sempervirens. The sequence goes on along the minus strand of CM053792.1, from coordinate 507,307,805 downwards.
ACTTGCAAAGATCCTTTGGCAATTGAGTGAGCTCGATTAACACTAGTTCATCCAACTTTTCTTCATTTACCAAGTGAGCTTAGTTAACACTCCTCTTATGTAGACTTACCTTCAACACTTGAGTGAACTCGGTAGACATTTTCATCTTAGCTTGGAAAATTTAGGAATGCTCGGTAGACACAGAAAACTACCTTTTTTTGCCCAAGTGAGCTTGACATAGGCTGATATAAAACTATATGAAATTTGCATAACATCAAAGAAAAAGCACAATTAGTCAATTTTATCCAACAATCTCCCTCTTTCATGTTGATGGCAACATGACATGTCATAACATAATACAAGTTTGGATTTATTCTTAAGAACTCCCTCTGTTAGTAACAACTTCTACCAAGTTCATTCACATATCTTTCTCCCTCTTGCAAAAACCTTCTCCTTATTTGGAATGACAAATTTTTTTCAGAGATATGATAGTAAACTTCTCCCTCTTTGACAACACATGCCAAAGACAACAACTTTTCTCATATCAATGTACCTTAAAACTAATTCATTTGCAATATGCCCTTGACCATTCTATACCAACTGATTGATCTTCAACTTGCTCAAGTTGATGCATCACTAAACTTTAGTTAGTGAACTTCATATAGGGGAATGACCCCTAGCTTACCTCTTAGATATAAAAATGCATCCTTAGGTAATGGCTTGGTGAATATGTTTGCAATCTATTCTTTTGTATTTACATATTCCAATCTGACTTCTTTATTCTGTAACAACTCTCTTAAGAAATGATATTTTATAGTAATATGCTTTTTTTTGGTATGCATCACTAGATTCTTCGATATATTGATTGCACTAGTGTTATCACAATATATGACTATTGGATCCTTGATCTCTATCTTTATTCCTTCCATTAATTGTTTGAACCAAACAATGTTAGAAAAATTAACTGCTGCTGTCACATATTCTACCTCTACTATGGATTGAGAGATGCAATTTTGTTTCTTTCTTGTCCAAGACACTAGGCTTTTACCAAGAAAGAATGGTCCACCACTAGTGCTTTTTTTGTCATCAATACTTCCTACCCAATCAGCATCAGTAAATACCTTCAAGTGCAAATGGTCTCCAAGTTTATACCATAAGCCATAGTCTTCAGTACCTTTTAGATATCTCATGATTCTCTTGATTTCCATCATGTGATTTTCTCTAGGATTTGTTGAGAATCTTGCCACCATACCAATTGCTTGAGCAATATCAGGTCTTGTATGTACTACATACTATAATTTTTCAATCATTGATCTATATGTGGTCTAATCAACTTCTTTGGAATCATCATTCTTGGAAAGCTTATGTATAGTAGACATAAGGGTTCCAATTGGTCTTGAATCTTCTGTTCCAAATTTCTTCAGTATCTCCTTGATATACTTAGATTGACTAATCTAGATACAAATAATTTTATCTCACCAACTATGGACATCTCAAATTATTTACTCATTTCTTTTGAAAATTCTTTGCACAAGTCATCATTTCCTATAAATAATGTATCATCAACAAATATTTCTGCCAACACAATCTTCTTGGTTGGTCCTTCTTTGATATATAGACTACTATTATCATTTGTTCTTTCAAAGCCAATATGTACTAGGTAATTATGAAGTTTTTCATACCAAGCTCTAGGAGCTTGCTTGAGACCATATAATGCTTTGTGTAACTTGCAAACTATGTTTCTTTTGCTAGAATCTACAAAACCTTGTGGTTGTTCAATGTAGACCACTTCATCAATAATTACATTCAAGAATGCAAATTTATCATCCATTTGATATACTGTAAATCCTCTGTGCATTGCATATGCTAGAAAAGTTCTAACACCTTCTAATCTTGCTATAGGGGAAATTTTTTTTCCATAATCAATACCTTCTTCTTGAGAATAACCTTTGCATACCAGTCTTGCCTTATTTCTTGAAACTTTTTCATCTTCCTTCAACTTATTTTTGAACACCCACTTTGTGCCAATTACATTATTATCCTTGGTTCTAGGAACAAGAGTCCAAGTTTTGTTCTTTTCTATCTATTTTATCTCTTCATTCATTGCTTCAATACAACTTTCATTATCTAGAGCATCTTTAACATTTCTAAGTTTAAATTTAGTAAGTAAACATGTACCTTTTAATTTGCTTCTTGTCATTGTTCCATCATTTATCTCCAATGATTTGATTAGGTGCATGATGCCTTTTGACATATCTTGCTAACATAGGTTATTTGGATTTTGAATGAGTTCCATTTTCTTCATCATGAACTTCAGTATCAAGCTCAGGTCCTTTTGTCTATGACTCGGGTCCATTAGACTCAGTTTGAACTAGCTTGGTAGCCTATAACTATGACTCATACCCTTTTAACTATGACTCAGGTTACGCTATTTGCAACTCAGTAACCGTTGGAGATTTTGGGGACTCAAGAGATGAAGCCTCCTTTTTTTTAGATAAGTTTGGTGGGGTATCGAGTTCATGGTAAAAAAATCTTCTATAATCCTATGGCTCCTTGTTGCTTTCTTCTTCACTCTTTTCTGCAAACTCATCAATTCTAACATGTTCATTTTCTATTATTTTATGAGTAGAAAAATTCAAACATTTGTATGCTTTACTTCTGCAGAAGTATCCTAGAAATATGCCTTCATCACCTTTTACATTAAATTTTCATTTTCTAGATTCTTTCAAGATATAACATTTTCTTCCAAATAGTTTCAAGTAACATACATTAGGTTTATAGACATACCATAGTAGATAAAGAGTTTTGTTTGAGTTTTTCTTCAATTGTACTCTATTCAAGGTATGAACTACAGTGATGATAGCTTCCTTCTAGTATTTGAGAGCAACATTCTTTTCAATCATTAATGTTCTTGCACAATCCATGACGGATCTATTTCTTTTTTCATCTAGACCATTCTATTGTGGTGTACTAGGGATTGATACTTGTCTTTTAATTTCTCTTTCAATGTAGAAATTATTGAATTCATTGGAGATGATTTCACTAGCTCTATCTAATCTTAAACATTTCAACCTCTTTCCAATTTATTTTTCTACTCTTTCCAAATACCACTTGAACTTTTGAAAGGCTTTCAATTTTTCTTTTAGATACATTATAGTCATCATTCTTGAATAGTCATCAACAAAAAGAATGAAAAACATTTCTCCACTATAGCTGTCTATACCAATAGGTCCACATAAGTCTATATGAACAATTTCTAAGACTTGTTCTTCTGACTAATAGTTTTTATTTTGAAACTAGTCTTTCCCATCTTACCAATTTGGTAATTCTTGCATAAGCCCATATCAGGTTTCTTCAAACTAGGAATAGCTTTTACTCTTTTATATTTTCTTATCTCAACCAAATTATCAAAGTTTACATGGCATAGTCTTTTTTTCCATAACCAACTTTCTTCTACTTGAGCAATAAAACATAAATATTCATTGAGATCAAGATAAAATAGATCACCTTTTGTTTGTTTGTCAGATCCAACTAGATTTCCTTTTCCATCTAGTAGTTTGGCTTGTCCATTCATGAATTCTACCTTCAACCTAATGTTATTCAAATGTGCCACACTTAGTAGATTATGCTTTAGTCCTTCAACCCAGTAAGCATTGTCACATACAAGTTCTTTAGTCAGTGAAATACGTCCTTTTCCCTTTATGTTGCAAGGTTCATTGTTTCCAAATCTCACACTACCTCCACCATATGTGCCCAAATTTTGATTTATCTCCAGTCATATGGTGTGAACAACCATTGTCAATAATCCATATATCATTTTTTCTAACATGAGAGATAAGTGCCATCCTATCTCCTTCATCATCGGATTCATCTTTTACAATAATATATACCATTTCATCTTCACTGTTATCAGAATCTTTAGCTATAAAACAAGATTTCTTACCTTTGTCCTTGTAGTTCTTGGAATCCTTCTTACCTTTTTGCTTATTAGTTTTCTTTTCATCTTTGATTTCTTTGTTTGGACACCTTGCAGCAATGTGACCAACTTCTTCAAAGAAAATTAGATCAAACGAACTTTACCTTTGTACTTTTTTCTACCTTTGGTATAATTTCTTGCAAGTAGGGATTCAACAACTTCAAGATCAGTGTCTAAACTTTCTTATGTTTCTTCTTATTCACTACCTAATTGATTGGACTTTGATTTCTTACCATTTTCTTTGAGTGAGAGTTTGCCTTTAAAAGAAAACTCAATAACCTTTGAATTAGGAACATAGTTATCAAAGTTATCTTACTCAAAAGTTGTCAACCTTCCAACTAGAGCATCCAAAGATATTTTATTATTTGGATCATATCTCATCTATTGAATAGAAGATAGTCTAATTGCATAAATAGGAAGAAGAGTTCTAAGTACCTTGCTTACAACTATTTTCTCTTTAATGTCTCCTCCAGATTCTTTGATTGCACTTACACTTACTTTGATTCTTTCCACATATTTTGCAATATTCTCATCTGATCAAAAATGAGCTCTAAGACTTTTAGCCTTATCTCTTCTTACATTATCATCTCCTCCATATATTTCTTTTAGTTTGATCCACATCTCATGAGCTATCTTGTAGTCTTTGACTTCATCAAATTCAACATAACTAAGAGAAGATGCAATATCAATCATCATGATGCTATGATTCTTCTTTTTAGTAATGTCTTTAACTGATAATGTTTTAGTGGGAGTCTTGTATTCAATATCAAGATATTTGCACCCTAAATCATTGATAGTAGCCAAATGTAACCTCATAAGTCCTTGCCATGCTACAAAATTATCTCTATTCAGCTTGGGCATCTATCTTCTATAAGACAACTCGATCTTTAGCTTAGGTACTTGAAACTGTCTCTGTAAGCACCAAAAAGCTCTGATACAAATTGTTGTAAATATAAGAGTAACTAAGAGGGGAGGGGTGAATCAGTTACTATTAATATAAATCCCAGATCTCTTAGATGTCAGTACAAAATAAAGTCTAAAAATTGAATATTGTTGATGCTCGGTAAACACACATAAAATACTCTAACTTGGTAGTTACTGATTATGCAAATCTTTAAATGTTATCTATGAATATCATTACTTTAACTTAGTTTCAAACACATAAAAGAAAATATCATGAACACATTTGACACCAAGATTTAACATGGAAACCCAATTTGGGAAAAACTACCAATTGCAACTAGTTATTGTTTTCATTCTTGTGAAGTGAACCCTATTAGGAGCCAACCTTGTTAAAGGTTACAAAACTATTAGGTGTGACTTTTTTAAAGGATTTAATCACCCTATTAGGAGTGGCTTTGTTAGAGGTCTTAAGACAATTCGATAGAACTGCCACCTTGTTAGAGGATTTACAAATAGCTGTCAAGCCAACTCTGTTAAGAGATTTAGATCACTACTACAATGGTTAGAGAGTAACAATGAGATGACCTGATTTGGATGCAACTAAATTGTTGATTAAATATCTCTATTTTGGCTTGTACTTGAAACTTCCTAATCAAATATAGTTTTTTTTCTCCACAAGGATATCTTGCTTGTCCTTCAAATTCACTTCCTCTCTTCATCATTAAACATTCATCACATCTTCACACTTGCACTTGTACACTTCCACACTTTTGAATTCACAACTCAAATTATATCTTTCATATTGTTAAGTTAGCTCATATACAATTTAGAATAACTAATATTCATCAAATAATTGGCTAAAACTAATAAATAAATCATTTAAGCTCAATACACCAAAATAAGGAAATTCTTTGTTAGCCAATCGAGCTTCATAGACACTAACTGAGAAATGATATCCTGTGTTAATCAACAGAAGGTTAGTTAACACTAGAAACTTGCAAAGATCATTTGGCAAATAAGTGAGCTTGATTAACACTGGTTCCATCCAAATTTTCTTCATTTATTGAGTGAGCTTAGTTAACACTCATCTTCTATAGACTTACTTTGACACTCAAGTGAACTTGGTAGACATTGTCATCTTAGCTTGGCAAACTTAGGAACACCTAGTAGACACAGAAAACTATCTTTACTTCCCAAGTGAGCTCAGTATACACTGACTGATAATGATATGACATTTGTGTAATATCAAAGACAATACATAATTAGTCAATTGTATCCAATAGTAAGCCACCAATATTCAAGGAATATCTTGGGATTGCGACAACAAGAGATTCTTCTAGAGCCATATCTTTGATCCTATCAAGGGTTATTTTGAACCATGATATGTGATCATGCTACACATGTAAGATTGGAGAGGTAAGTTATTTTGAATTGAGAAGTGCCTATGAGAAGCTATATGTAAATGGGAAATTGAAGGATGAACACAAGCATATTTTTGAGAAAGGGCTTACACATTCCCTAGACTTCCCAAGGGTTTTAAAGATTGATTTGATTAAGGTTTTATTGGGTCAACTCCACGATATGAAGTTATGGTTGGAAGGAGAACCAATTGAGATAAAAAGGTAGATCATTCATCATGTCACTGGCTATCTAGTTATGGAAAAGGTTTAAACTATTTGGTGCTAGAGAAAGGAGGCTATTAAGAATAACACATCAAAAAAGTGGAACAAACATAGAGTGTCAATTTCAACTATTAAAGATGTAGAGATTGATTTTGTGGTTAGGGTTATTACACATAAGTTTTATTAGTCTAGCTGATTGGATAACATTCCTTATGTAGCCATGGATATTGCATGGAAGATTGTAAACAAGGATCATAGTTATGATCTTGCTAACCTACAATTGAAGTAGTTGGCTAAGAACCTAGAGAGCATTAGGAAGGCAACAAAGAGTATATGTAAATTCAGTTCTTTACTTGTTTATATTTCTTTTATGTTAAAAATTATTTTCCTACAATTGGAAATGTTACCTAGAGAAATAAGAAACATGTCATACAAAAAATCAATGAATTTATCAATCAGTTGGGAGACAATTTTGAAAAAGCCATGGATGGATATTATGAGGAGTTTAAGAAGAAGATGAAGAACAAGACAAGGATACCCAAATCCTTAGTGAACAAGTACTATGATGACATTTGTTTATTAGTGGACACATACATAAATTATTTATAGGGAGCCATCCATAGAATTTCATACTTAAGACCATTAGCATATGAAATCAACATTGATGAGGCTACTACAACTATTATAGTTTTGTTAGATAAGCCTATTGACAAAGGTGTTGATCCATTCGAAAGATATGAGACTACCAAGGTAAAAATCATAGTGCATATTAATGTTCCCAAGATAAATAATAAGAGGAAAGGTTTAATAGAGATTTTAGACAAAGAACTTGGAGAAGGAGCAAATCAAGAACAACCATTGTAGATCACTAAGGGAAAATGTGAAGATCTATCAAGTAATGAAGAGGAAGGAAATGAAGAAGAAGAGGTGGAAGGAAAAGGAAAATAAATAGTGTATGTTGATTGAAAAAAGAACAAAGAAGGTCACAAAGCCTATCCCTAAAACCCAAAGAGTTACAAGGAAAAGGACTATGGCATCTACTGCAAGAGTGGTCGAGCCCAAGAAAGACGTAGCTAAAGTTTTGAAGCGTGGTAAAGGAAAGATCCTGACAAAGAGGAAAAACATCATAGAAGAGGATGAATAGAGTAAATCCTCAAAGAAGAAGAGAAGAAAGGTTATAATATTGAAAGATGATGATGATGATGATGATGAAGAAGAAGAAAAGACTGAGTTAGATGACACTAGTCAATTCAAAATTATAGTGCATAATCCACCCTAGACAATTGATGTTTTTTTGAAAATATTAGGGTGAGTGTAGGTATGGTAGGATTTAAGTATATAAGGTATGATAAATTGGATGCAACAAATAAGCAAAGGTTGAAGAAGTAGTTCTTGATATGATGGAAAATTTCAAGTATATGCCATTACATCTAGGTAACCCGATACTTAATGAATTGCATGGGAAGATAGAAGAAAAATGGCAATGTGCACTGAAGATCGAGATAAATCAAGGAAGGCACACTTACCCATATTATGCCTATGATGAGTAGGAAAAAAATTTATAAAGCTATGAGTGAGTACAATAACAAAAAATTTCCTAAAAGAAGAGAATTTTCTATTTTGAAATGTAAAATAGAAAATTTAGTGGAAGAGAGTAAAATCATATGGAACAAAATCTATGGACTAATGCCTAATGATGAGAAGAAAGATGAGGAAGAGAAAGCTAAACCTAAAAATGTAAAATTGGATAATAAAAAGGACATAAATGATGACATTATTTAACAAGATGAAGGATAAACCAACACAATTGTGATTGAAGATGAACCAAAGGTTAGCCTAGCAAAGGATATGACACAAGAAGAAAATGTCATGGTTGAGCTTGAAAGTAGGAGTGATGTTCATGTGCTAGCTGAGATAGAGAAGAAGGAGGAAGCTCCAACATCCAAGTCAACTCATGAAATGTTGTTGAATCCAAATGAAGTGTTAGAATAAGTTAAAGACTATCCAAAGATTGATACATAAGTGACCACACAATAAGTAGATTCAACATTTATTATTTTTACTATTCCTATTATTTTAATTAGTCTAGATGTTATTCAAGGTTATGTAAATGTGAGTCAAGTTGAGCAACAAAGTTAGTTGACTAATGAAGGTGAAAGGCAAGAACTGAAGGATGATGTCAAAGAGGACAATAATAAAAATGTTAATACAGATGGTGAGAAAGATGGAAAGAATCAAGATGAAAAAAAAGATTAGTTTGATACTAGTGATAGACCAATTTCCATAGGACCTCTGAGTGAGGGTGAAAAAGAGGTTGGATAATAGAGAACCACTAGATAACTCAAAATTGATGATGGAAAGGAAAAAAAGAATGAATATGAACAATAAGCTACTCAGGAGAATAAGATTAAGGAGACAACGAAATATTTAGAGCCTTAGAAGGCTAAGGAGATTAGAGAATAGACACAAAGGCAAAGTTTAGAATTCTATACACAAGGACTACAACAAACAACATCAAGCTACAACACTTCATATTCCAAAGGAAAGAGATTGAAGAGAAAGATGAAGAAGTCTCTATAGACCATGAAGGGTAAACCAATTAGTCTTGATGAAGAGATTGTGTTCCCTAATTGGGACACATCTAATCAAAATTTTGATCAAATAAGGACACTTAGTGAATTGTTAAACATAAATTCCAAGCAATAGGAGTTGAGGAGAGAGCATCAAAAAAGATAGGTACTATATAATATTAAAGATATTTTTCTTAAGACAATTGATGTAGATAAATTATATGAAAAGAACCCCATAATAGAAAAATTTGAAAATATTATTGAGAAACTCAATGACCTTGACATAGACGTACAAGAAAAATTCATCAAGTGGCTAGAAAGAAAGTTTGAGAATAGTATAAGAGAAAATACGAGCTGAGCTTGCACTTAAAAAGGTTGAACTCTCCACTCTTTTTATTGATTTAGAGCAATTAGTGCAGAATGTAAACACATTTTTTTCTAAAATATGTAATGTCCTAGGATTTAAAAAATAAATTGAGGACAAGATGGATAAGATTAATGTAGATCTACTAAAGAGTGTTAAAGACTTGAACATGGACCCAAGTTCTAGTTTAATATATTTTTCTAGGGTCATATTTTTGCAAGGTAAGTAGTCATAATTATTGCAAAAGGAATGCAACATCAGATCAGAGGTCATGTCTACTCAAGCACTGTTATTACCTCATTTGGAGGTGATGCAAAGACATATGCAAATTGTAAAGGACCTTATTCAAAGTCAACAATTGTCTATAGCTAACAATATGGTAGATCTAGTAGCTAGATTGGAGATAGAGAGACAAGTTCTTGAGACACTCAAGAACAATTAAGACAAAATAATGGCTATTATTAATGTCATTTGATTTCCACAATCCATTAGTAATATCATGAGAAGATTTTCTGGAGCTTAATTGTGTCACAATTTTTTAAGCATCAACGTTTCGGATCACACACAGTGATCCATCATAAGGACGAGGAGTGCAAAAGAATAGAGAAAAAAATATTTTCTCTATTCTTTTGCACTCCTCATCCTGATGATGGATCACTGTGTGTGATCCGAAATGTTGATGCTTAAAAAATTGTGACACAATCAAGCTCCAGAAAATCTTCTTGTGATAATGGCTATTATCTTTAGATTACACCACCCATTTTTTAATGAATTTGGTATAATCCTCATTCCATAGTTTAGTGTCACTACTCAACATAAGTGAGAAAAACAAGGGGGAAATGAGTATGATAAAGTATGTGTAGGCGGTAAATGTGGTCCTCACTCTTCACACACAATTCAACATGATCATCATTTGAGAGATCATCTTAGAATAAACATGAGATTGTTCATCTGAGATGTCCAACAATTCAATATATTGCCTTCTAACTAGATGGATTATGCTATTTCTCTCATAATAAGAAGCTAGCAACTAGACCTCTAGTATGAAGGATTTATTTAAGCTAGATGATATGCAAATTTAAAGCTAGATGTATGTGATTAGTCTAGAAATAGAAGAAGCATTTTAATCTAAATGTATGCATTTTAACACCAAAATGAGATTATTAAGCTAGAAAATGTAAAGTTATGAATGTATAAGAAAATGTGTATTTCAACATAAATTCAATACTCTCAATTTGCAACCTCTGTAATGAGGAATTGAAGGCCTCTTAAATAGAATTCTAGAATCGACCAATGATCAAGATCAATTTGGATGAATGGTTGACATTAGAAATTAGATTTAGTTAGAGTGGAAACTTCCTTGTGCAGATGGAGTTAACTAATTCAATGTTGAGTGTCATGGAGAGTTAACTGGTTCTCTTCTGAGTGTGAGAAAGAGTTAACTAAATAAATTCCAATTCACTTAGAGTTTTCATTTCTAAACTGAAGAGAGAATTTGGAGAAGATATTTAATTTAATAAAATAGAATATGACCTCATAAATGCATAATCTTAATTAATTGAATAATTAAATTCAACAAAGTAAAATGAGGATATAGTTTATTAAATCAAATAGGTTTAATTCCTTTGTACATTAGCTAAAAGGTAATCTTAATTTAATTAAAGAAAGAAGACTCATAATTAAATTAAACTTAATTAATAGGTTTAATATAGCTAATTCGAGTCAATACTTTCGAATTAAATAAATAGTATAATTAATAAAAATTAGAAATTTTTTGCATTTGACACTTAGGTCAAGTAGCAATTATCAAAATTCAAAATTGCCAAGTAAAATAGGACTTAGGATTGATTGAATATACCAGAATCAGTTTAGCATGGCAATGTGCCAATTTTGGGGTATTATAGTATGAAGGGGAAATATAAATGTAATGTTTAAATATTAACAAGGGAGAATGGATAGTTATGTGTATTGGAGTAATAAGGAGACATAGTTTATTGATCTGATGCTATTTAAAAAAATTGAAAATGATTGAGCTATAGGTATGGAGCACACCCTAAGGGGGACTAAATTTTTGAAGATTTTTTCTATGCCAATTTTTTTATTGTAACAAATGTTTTTGCCACTAATACCAAAGAGGGAGATTGTTGACCCTAAAGGAAATCTTGGTATTGTCTATTAGTGCAAAAAACTTAGTCATTTACAAGGTAGATTTGGTTGGTCAACATTGTAATCGAGCCACAATGAAGGCCAATCTATAAAGAGAAGTTCACAAGTTCAATATGTGTTGAGCAACATATAGTCACTGCACATTAAGTGGGTTTTGAGCTATCCAGAAGGAAACACAACATATATGTTGAGTGCCATATGTGTCAACCAATTCAAAAAGAAAATAATTTAAGATGAGCATAGAATATGTCAAGGATTAGCTAGAAGAATCAAGCACAACCAAGTGTCAGTGGTTATATGTGTCAAGTTATGCAGTTTGTATATATGAGTTTGGAATGACACAAAATATTATGTAAACTTTTTGGTTGATCATGAAACATGTTTCTATGATCGAGGTGAAGAATCTTTATGTAAATGTATTAATTGAGTATGCACTTGGAATCATGTTGTATATCCTTTAGGAAGGTAGATTCTATAATATATGATTGCATACTCCTAAAAAAGTAATTCACTAGAAGTGACAAAGACATTGTAGCCCTAACAAGGCACCCTCTTACTGCAATAATGATGGATTTGTGGGTACCATCCCCACTATAATTTTCCCTCTAACTAAAGGTTTTTATGTGGCCATATACTTATGTATTGTGTGATGATCTTATGACTTTGTGTTTATGGTTTAATGGTTGATTTAAGTTAGATTATACAAATTTATATTCATTTACAAGTATTATGGTTAGTGTTCTGTGTTACCAGGTTGTGAAAAAGGTAAGAACATTACTAAATTTTCTTAAGGTCAAAGTTTTAGAGGATATTGATTCACTCTCCCTCTTAACATCCTAAAATTCCATAATATTCCAACAAATATAATTTTTATCAAGGCTTGGCTTTAATTTCAAAATGAGAAAAAAACAAGGTGTTTAATAGTATTATATTGCATAATCTTAAAGTTTTAGACATTAAAGGGAGTCATTAAAATATAATAAATTTTAAATGGGTTATATTGCTCATTTTTTATCCTCATGAAAGATTCCATAAAGAAAATAACCTTTTTTTTAAAAAAATGTATTCTTATTCTTTTAACTTGAGTGCCAAAATGGAAGGAAAATTTAGTGAGTTTTGGTAAAATTAATTAAGACTTCAATTTATAAAAGGACACAATTTGGTTCTTATTTTTATACACTTATGAAATAAGTTTAAAATATCAAGTATTTTGATATATAATTTAGAAATATTGGATTCCATATTTGAATGCATTTGATGAGGAATATTACATATTCTCATAAGAATTTAGAAAGTTGATTTAAGGTAAATGGAAGGGAAGATTTGTGTACCAAATTGTAATGTCTCTCAATGTTTCTAATATCTAAAAAATTAAGCCTTCGATAATTTCAAGAGGAGAAATAAGTATTAGTAAGGTTGGAGAAGGGACTTGGAACTTACTCTAGAGAATTGCATAGGTAAGAGGCAATTGGTTTTCCAAGAGAAAAAATAGAGGAAAATAGAAGAATATAGATGTTTGAAGCAACCATGAGAGCTATATTATGAAGATAAAAATAGATTTGAAAGGGGGAATAGATCCAAGAAAGTGTAAGAAAAAAGTGTTTGAAGATTTAAAAGTATGATGTGCATAGAAGTTGTATCATCCTAAAAAGTTAGCACTCATAGTTGGATTTTAAATTAGGTCTCATTTAGTTGATGTTGAGATATCATGTCTATTATATTTAATCTAAGTACCTACCTCTCCCTGATTTGACATCTATCACATATCTTCTTGACTACTTATTTAAATTTTGATTATGTTTCCTAAGTACATAAGGCATTTTGTTCCCTAAGGATTAAGCCAAAATTTGAACCATAGCCCTTTGTAGTGTTTTGGTAGAGAATTAGATCTTGTGGTCAGCCTATCTTAAATTTTGAATCCAAAGATGTGCAAGAGATACATAAATATCCTATCTTTCCAGCATTTTGAAGGCAATCTTTTGTATTCTAGCTAGATTTTATTCCATGATAGCCAAGTAGAGGACTTCTCAAGCTAGAAATAAGATCCTTTATCCATCCTTATGTTTTCTTCCTTCATAGTAAATATTTAATCAAACATAACAATATTAAATATCTAGGATTGACATTCATAGATCCATGCATTTGTGTACGAACCCTTGATTGCTTTCTATATTCCAAGGTCAACAAAGAAACATAAAATTATCTTCATCAATATGTGTGATTTAAATATCTATTCATGAAGGTATTTACAAGATAGATACAATATTTAGCTTCATATTTACTTTCCTTTATGAAATTTCCTTTTATTTTCAAGTTTTGATCCTAAACTAGGGTTTGATCAAGATAAATCCCTTTTTGGAACCTTTCCCTATTTTTCTGTGTGCAAGTATACATTGTGTAGTTGTCTAAAATTTTCTAGAAAGATCAAGATTTGTAGGATTGAATATCAAGCTTTTGGGTAGTAATCTTGGAAACAAAAAACCCAAAAATTCTTATTCTTATGAAAAAAAATCCTAAGCCTTTGTGTACTTGGAAAATCCAGCTCAAATTTATATTATTAGTTAGTACTACTTTTGGTTATTTATTTTAGGTCATTGTATCTTCATGTCTAATTTTTTTCATGCTAACTTTTCTGAAACTACCTATATTTAGTCATTTAATCACTTATGTTGGCATAAAAATCCAAAAGACAAAAACAGACAAGAGTGCAACCATACAAGCATTGAAGGTAGGATGAGCCAAGAAAAGAAGTGGCTAGGCTAAGTTGTAGAGATAAGGGAGTATACAACATGTTGCAGAAAAGTTGGTGAGCACACCAGTTATCTATATCAAGTTAAGATAGGTAGATACTTCTCATAGTCAAGTACATTGTTGTTCTCTCATAATTACAACAAGGAATACCATTGAGGGTAGACTTTGACAAGTCTTTTGTACTAAATCCCACACAGGGTGACATGTTTATTTATGTATCAAGTCCTTTAAAATAGGACACCTTTAACAAGGTAAAGACTTTAACAAATTTTCTCTAGATTCCTTAATAGAGTGACACTTGGTTGTGTCACAATTTTTTCATAGGGATAATCTCTTGACCGTATACACTCTAGAAGAGTGCAAGTTTCATGAGAATTGCCTCACAACCATGGTTTTCACCCTAGTAGGGTTTTGAAAAGATAAACTTTTCTTATGAGTTGCTACTCTTTGTATTGAATGAATTGTTACTTTTTAATTGGTTAGACAATAGGCTTGTATATCAACAAACTGGTAAAAGAAAAACTTTAAAGTTACAAGAATTATATTGTTTCACCTCCCTCTCAATATAACTAGTAGATAGTAGACCAAAAACTTATATTACATTATTAGATTATTTTCCCTAAACCCGTCTCATCCTAATCATGATCATGAAGGATTATTACACTCACTTAGGTATTAAGTCCTCCTACATAGGCCCATTGGACCATCTTTCTCCCCCTTGTGCATTAAGAAAAAGTGGACAAATCTCTTGTCTATCTCATGCCTTCACCTTATCTATTATACAAAAAACATTGTAACATTTTTTAATTATGTTTCTTGTTAAAATTCTCAAAATATGTAATTTATCTTGAATATTTGTTGTATGAATGTACATCCAAGAGCTTCATTAATTATATTTTTCATAATCTATTTCTATATAACAAATTGGATGATGTGTTAATCCTAGAAGCTTGAGTAATTTGATAAGACCTCCCAATCTTGGCTGCACCAAATGGTATCATAGCTAAAGATCTTGAGTGTATTGATAGATTTTTAAACATGAGGAAGTATACACTAATATGTTTGGCTTGATGAATTGTGTGTGAATATGTTGGTTTTCTTAATGCAAGGATTGAAGCTAGGTAGAAAGTGCACATAGTTCCTTCACTAAGAGAGAGCATGTAGAAAATATGAGACACGTGTCATGCAAAAATCCTTACTAGGTAGAAGATAGATTATTATTATTTTTTTGTATATTGGAAATTGTACTTTAAGATGAAATAAATGAAAGAGTTCAAGGTTAATTTACATGGGAATTTCAATTTTTGTCAAGAGAGAAAGAATGTACATTGGTAAAATTAAGGGTATGATTAGAGGCTTGATGGAGAGTGGAAAGGGTAAAAGAAGGAAATAATATGGGTAATGAGGTCACCCTATTATTATTATTATTTTTAAAGTGCATTTACAAATTAATTTTTGTGTGCAAGTGAAGATAAATGATGAAATATTAAACAACATTGTGACTTGATGATAGCATGAAAGTGTTAGCATGCATGTTGATGATATTCCTATGGGGAAGTATGTTAGCATTGTTAGAGACATGAGTGAGTGCTTATGTGTTGAATTTATGAAAAAAATTGGCATTGATGTCAAGTTTATAAATAATTGTCCACCAAGATAACTAAGAGGGGGGTTGGGTGAATCAACTATCCAATTGAAACATTTATCAACCTTAATTAATCTTAACCATTCAATCAAAGTAAACAACAACCATAACAAGATGCACATACACAATTACACTATATTTTTTAACTAGGGAAACCCTTGATCAAAGGGAAAACCTTGGTGGGAATGATGCCCATAAAGATATATTGATATATATATTCCTTGTTAGAGGATGGACCCTATTATGAGTCTATAAACACATTTAGTACATAAAAGTCCATATTAGGAGACTTTGAATCCTTGTTAGAAGATTCCAACCCTATTAGGATTTTGCCAATCCTAGGATTTGTAGAAGGTAGAAGGACCCATTGTCCAAATAGCTTCTAGAGCAAGACTACTAAACTTTATTGTCCAACTAATCTCTCAACTATTCCTTGCAAAATAATTGTTTGTACTATGATTTATCCTCTTTCCTTTGTCTTGTCAACTAGACCAATCACTATTAGACCTTGTAGACCAGGTCACAAACCTAGGATCCAAATATCAAACCTTAGATCTCAAAATAAAACATCAATAATGAAGTTTTCTCCAACTTTGATCTACTCTTCTTATCTTCACAATTACTTAGTGTGTGTATCTTTTCTCCTATTTTTTGCTCTTTGTACTTCATGAAATCTTTCATACATATCAAAGGAAAATGTCCTTCCTTTATACTAATTCCATAAAACAATTCCCTTGAGTTAGCTATCACACATTCTCAATTAATTATTATAGGACATCATTAAGAACATGTTTTACTTAGCGATGACATCAATTTGTTGCCTTGTAGCTTGAATAAATTTTTGTACATGTAATATTATGAAAATCAAGCTTAGCCACATCATCTTCAACATTTCTTCTACATGCCTTTAACCTAGCTTCTTAGACTAACTCTACTAAGAGATCTAACAAGTTTACCATAACATGCTTCTATAAACTCTATCTTAGAATAGTCTTCACCAAAACTTGCATTACTTCTTCTAGACTTAGTATCTTTTGTACTCAAGGTTAGTTTCATATACTAGACACTTATTAGTATCTCCCTTTAATATTTCTACTAAAAATACTCAATGATCTATCTGTACCAACTTGATCTTTATCGTTGTTCTTTTGTCAGATACCATAGAAAATTGCTATGTTGGTATCAACAAAAAACATAGACATGAATGTAACATATCATCATGATAATGATCTAATCATGTTTATATAATACTACCCCATAGGAATATCATTAGCATCCATGCTTCCAACAATCTCCCCCTTTTGCATTAATGGAAACATAGATGAAAAACATCTAATTGCAAGAATACCAACTATTAAAGATTGTTATCCTTTCTTTTCAAATCCTCTTCATTAATCATACTAGATTTTGTGTTCACAGACTTCTCCCCATTCATATACCTCAATGTGCTCTATATCAAAATGTTTTTCATGATGTAATCTCTCCCCCATTGACATCAATGTCAAAGGTTTTAGCAACCATCTATCATTACATCTTGTCAATCTCTGCAATAGTTATCTCTAACCTAGTCAAGTGTCTAAAGAAATTGTTCAAAAAAAATTGATCAAGAGTCCTAGATGACTCTGTCCATCACAGATACTCCCCCATACAAGAAGCATCAATATTCAATCCAGACAAATAATAGTACTTTGTACCACTAGATTGATGCACTCTTGCATCATCTAATCTGATGTAGGTAGCGGCATAACCCCTAACATATCTCGCAAACACTCAAAGTCTCTTTGGGAAGAGGCTTAGTAAAAACATCTACAATATGCTCTTTGGTGCTTACATACTCTAGTTTGATTTCCTTTTGTACAACTTTCTCTCTCAACATGTGATATTTGATAGAAATATACTTAGTCTTAGAATGCAACACTAGATTTTTAGATATATTCATTGTACTTGTGTTATCACAATGTATGACAATAGGTTCACTAAATTATATCCTTATATCCTTCAGCATCTACTTCATCCAAACAACTTGATTTCAATTGTTTATTGTTACAACATATTTCACCTCTGTTGTACTCTGTGAGATACAATTCTAGTTATTGTTTAACTAGGAGACCAATCTTCCTCTAGAAAAGAATGCTCCACCATTGGTGCTCTTTTTTTCATCTATACTACCTACCTAATCAGCATCCGTATAAGCATATAAAGTTAAATTATTAGATCTTTCATACCACAATCCAAACTCTAGTGTTCCCTTCAGATATCTAAACATTCTTTTTGCTGCTACATAATGTTCTTCTATGGTATTAGATTTAAATCTTGTAACAATTCCAACTGCATGTTCTATATCTAGCCTTGTGTGAGTTAGATATTGCAATCCTCCAATCATAGATTTGTACTTCTTCTACTCAATAGTAGTTGTCTCATCCTTTGTAAATAACTTGTATCTAGTTATCATAGGTCTTCTAACTAGTTTACATGTTTCCAAACCAAACCTTTTAAATAGATCTTTCAAATACTTAGTCTAATAAATAAATATTCCTTCTTTATCCTACACAATTTGTAATCCTAGAAAGTATTGCATTTCCCCTATCATGGTCATTTCAAATTTCTTCTTCATTTCTTCTACAAAATTTTCACTTTCATAATCAAATCCTCCAAATATGATATCATCAATAAATATTACTAAAATTATCAATCCATCATCTATTTCTTTCAAGTATAAAATAACATCTTCCATATCTTTGCTATATCCAAGTTTTGTCAAATGCTTGTTCAACCTTGCAGACCAAGTTTTGGGTGCTTGTTTTAAGCCATACAATGCTTTCTTTAATTTTCATACCATGTCATTGTCATATGTTAAAGGAAAACCTTCAGGTTGTTCTATGTATACCTCTTCTTCAAGCTCTCCATTTAGAAATGTTGACTTGACATCCATCTGATACACTTTGAATTTCTTATGTGTTGCATAGGCTAAGAATAACCTTATTGCTTCAATTCTTGCCACAAGAGCATAGGTTTCATCATAGTCTATTCCTTCTTGTTGTAAGTAACCTTTATATATCAATCTTTCTTTATTCCTTACAACTTCACCTTGTTCATTCATCTTGTTCTTAAATACCCATTTTGTTCCTATTATATTCTTGTCTGTTGGTCTAGGAACGAATTCCCATGTCTCATTCTTCACTATTTGATCCAATTATTCTCTCATAGCTTGCTTCCAATAGTCATCTCTACATGCCTCATCTAAATTCTTTGGTTCTACTTGAGATATCAAACATAGTTCTTCATTGAATATGCTTCTTGTCATCACACCTTTATCTCTATTATTGATGATCTATTTTGATGGATGATTCTTTTTCATATTCTTACCAAAAGTAGGAGTTGTTATCTCAACTCGTAACTCTATTCTAGGTTCCAAACTTTGTTCCTACCTTTTCTCACCATCATTCTACAAATCATTGTTAGTCTCAAAGAATAGTTCATCATTCCTTTATTTAGTAACAACAACATTCTCATCATTAGAATTGTAGTTAACTATTCTTTCTTGTACCCTAAAATTCTCATCAAATCTTTCACTTGCACTTTTAATAATAATCTTAGTTCTCAGATTATAACATCTATAAGCTCTACTTTTTAATGAATAACCAAGAAACATACCTTCATCACTTCTCGCATCAAATTTTGATATAACATTTGCTACCAAAAATTTTGAAATACTTAACTATAGGTGAGTGACCAAACCATAGTTCATAAAGAGTCTTGTTTGCGTCTTCCTAACCTGCACTCTTTTCATAGTGTAAAATGTTGTATTCATAGCTTCTCTCAAAAAAAAATTGGATACATCATTCTTAGCTAACATAGCTCCTGTTGCTTTTGTTACTAACTTGTTTCTTCTCTCTGCAATGCCATTTTGTTCAAGGGTTCTAGGAGCTAAAAGTTTTCTTTTGATTCCATTAGCTTCACAAAAGATGTTAAACTCATTTGAAGTAAGCTCTCCTCCTCTATCTTATCTTAAACATTTAATCTTCATACCTAATTCATTCTCAACTCTATTCTTGAATATCTTGAACTTTTCAAATGCCTCAAATTTTTCTTTAAGAAATGCAACCCACATAATTCTAGAAAAGGCATCAATAATAATCATAAAGTACCTTTGGCCATAGAATCCTTTAGTCTTTGTAGTACCACTAATATTTATGTGTACAATATCCAACTTTTTTGTAGTAGTAAACTTCTTGTTGGGAAAAGAAGCTCTATTATGTTTTGCCAATACACACCCCTTACAAATTGAGTTAGTAGGATTCACAATCTTAGGAAAATCTCTAACTGCAAACATATTACTAGTTTTCTCAATGCTATCAAAATTGATATGAAAAAATATCTTATGCCATAAAAAATGGTTATCTACCTTTGCAACCAAACATGACATTTTAGTGGGATTTAGCTAAAATAGATTACCTCTACCTTTGTCTCCTATTCCAATTACCTTTCCATCTTTATCTCTAATCATGCATGTCTTCTCTATGAACTACAACTGATAACCTTTATTCATTAGTTGTCCAACACTCAAAAGAATTTTTTTTCAAACCATCAACAATGTATACATCCTCAATGTTAGTCTTACCATCAAAAGTTATAGATCCAATACCTTTAACATGACAAGATGCATTGTTTCCAACTTTGACAATGCCTCCATCATCTTCTAAAATAAAAAAACTTGTTCATATCACTAGTCATATGATGTGAACAACCATTATGAATTATCCAATCAAATTTCTTTTCAACCTATGATATCAAAGCCATTTTCTCTGGACTTTCTTGTTTAATAATGACAACTCCTATTTCATCATCATTGACACTTATTGCTTGTTCATTAGATTCATCTTCTTCATTGGCATATAAACAATCTCTACCTCATCTAGGTTTGAACTTTCCTTTATATTTTTTTTCTCTTTTGGGACACTTAGATGAATAATGACCAAACTCATTATAATTCCAACATTTAAAGATTTTCTTACCATCTTTTTCTCTTCTTACAAGAAGGGCTACTCCTTCTATATTTATGTCCTCATTAGATCTTCTACTGCTAGCAAAATATCCTCTACTTGTGCTCCTTGACATATTAGGTCGATTATTTAGGGTACTAAAAGTTGTCTCTACTCTAGAAATTCTCCAGCTTGTCTAAGCTCATTCTCAACTACTTTAAGTCTCCCAAGTAATGTTTTCTTGGTGAAATCTTTGACACAAGGGATCAACAATTGTATCATTTGAGCTACCTACTTAAATGGTGCTGTTAAACTCTTCAACATCCTCCAGATCACTTCATCATCTTCCTTGGTTCCTCCTTGAGATATGATACCTACAATAATTTCTAATATTCTACCTACATATGTTCTTATAGATCCATCTTCCATCATTTTAGCATGTTCAAATGCACAAATCCATTTTTGTAGCCTCACCTTCTTAGGATGTACATCACCTTCAAAACCATTTTCCAAATCTTTCCAAATCTTATGAGAAGTATCAAGTGATCTTACCTAGTTGTACTATGTTTTAGATAGTGTAGACAATAGTGCTTCTCTAGCTCTCATGTTGCACATGAAAAGTTATGTCTCATCTTTGGTACAAGTTTCTAATGCACTTTCAACAATAATTATCTTTTCTAATTTTGTCAAGATCCAATATCCTAGACCCATACACAACATATGTATCTTCATCTTTTCCTTCCAGCTATCATAATTTGTTCCATCAAACTTTGGACTACTTTCTAAATATGTTATCCATGGATCTCCCAAAGTTGTTAAACTTTATCTTGAAGGATGTGCTACTTTGATACCAATTGTTGGAAATAATAGTCCACCAAGATAACTGAGTGGGGGGGGGGGGGGGGGGGGGGGGGGGGGGTGAGGGGGTACATCAGTTTTCTAATTAAAACACCTTAATTAATCTTAACCATTTAATCAAATTAAACAAAAACCATAATAAGATGCACATGTACACAATTACACCAGATTTGTTAACTAGGAAAACCCTTGATCAGAGGGAAAACCCCTGTGGGAATGATGCCCACAAAGATTTACTGATATATATTCCTTGTTAGAGGATGGACCCTACTAGGAGTCTATAAACACATTTAGTACATAAGTGTCCATGTTAGGAGACTCTAAATCAAAGTTAGAAGATTAAAACCCTATTAGGAGTTGTAGAAGGCAGAAGGACCCATTGTCCAAACACTAAACTTCACTATCTAATTGATCTCTCAACTATTCCTTGTAGAAAAGTGTTTGCATTGTGCTTTATCCTCTTTCCTTTATCTTGTTAACTATGCCAATCACTGTCAGACCTTGTAGACCAAGTGAAAAACCTCGGATCCAAATATCAAACCTCAGATCTCAAAATAAAATCTCAGTAATGAAGTTATCTCCAACTTTTATCCACTCTACTTATCTTTAAAATTACTCAATGTTCATATATGTTATCCTCTTTTTGACTCTTCATACTTCATGCAATTGTTCATACAAAACAAAGGAAAATGTCCTTCCTTTATACTAAGTCCATAAAACAATTCCCTTGAGTCAACTATTACACCTTCTCAATTAATTATTATAGGACCTCATTAAGAACATGTTTTACTTAGCCATAACATTAATTTGTCACCTTGTAACTTGAATAACTTTCTGTACATGTAATATTATGATGAGTGAACTTAGCAATTTCATCTCCAACATGACTTCTACATGCCTATAACCTTGCTTCTCATAGTAAAAACTCTTCTAAGAGATATAACAAGTTTACTAGAACATGCTTCTATAAACTCTATCTGAGAGTAGTCTTCACCAAAACTTGCATAACTTCTTCCAGACTTACTATATTTTGCACTCAAGGTTAGTTATATATACTAGAAACTTAGTAGTATCTCCCTTTAACCTCACTAGTGAAAATACTCAATGATGTGTCTATACCAACTTGATCTTTACCACTATCCTTCTATTAAATACCATAGAAAACTATTATGTTGGCATCAATGACAAACACATGCATGAATGTAACATATCATCATGATAATGATCTAATCATATTTCTATAATACTCCCCCATAGGAATATCATCAACATTCATGCTTCCAATATGATGTCAACATATGCATTATTCAATGAAGATTACTAAAGCTATAGAGGAAGATGGATTTGGTGTAGCTAGAGAATGATAAGCTAGGTTCCACACACTTAAGGAGATATTCAATGATGTGTATAGATGCTTTAGTTATGAGTGCAAAAAGAGATGTGATGATATGTCATATTTATGTGATGTTTTATGGAGGTATCTTTTAGAGATTTTTTGGAAAGCATGATGAGACCATAATTGGTCTCATAATTAACCTAATCATATCATATATTTCTTCTTAAACTATTGATGATAAAGTGGATTTGAGGAATAATAGAAAGTTCTTTAGTTGTTTAAGGTAGAATGTAAAGTGGATATTTGATTTATTTTTAGTAAATAAATATGATTGAAATTACTTTTAATATGTTTCTATGAGTTTTTAAGATGCTACAAATGTGGCATTTATGAGTTATTAATTAACTTGTGCCAAGATGAATTTTTCAAAAGTATCATCTACAAAGAGATCCGAACAACAATATTAGAGAACTCCAGACACATTGAAGGCTTTGAGGAAATCATAAAAGGAATAAGAAGACTTTTTTAATAAAGAAACACATTCCAATATTCATGGATAGTTAGTCATCCCTAAATTAGTGGGTTGAATATTTATTTTGTGCAAGTTGAAATTGTACATTACATTGTATTATCTTTCTTCAACAAAGATAACTCAAGTTGGGAATTATTTAAATGTTGTTTCATGATTGTAATCTTATATTGATGATCAAAATAATTGATTGATGAAAAGTTCCTTGATTCACATTGTGAGCTTGGAGAGTTCCTAAAATCAAGCACCCAAAAATTGTCAAAAAGTCAGTTCCTCTAAAATAACCATATCTCACTTATTTATTAATAAAATGAAGATATGCGAGATGTTATGGAAACTAGACCTGAAGATATAGAACTTATCTATGATCCATTTTTAATGATTCTCAACTCAAAAGCATTACTGCATGGATGAATCTCATGAAGGTGATTGATTCAGATGTGCAGAAATAAATGGAAGCAATTCAATATAAAATCTAGTCTCAGTAAATGACCATATTTATCTCATTTCTTGATAAATTTGAGAAATTAAAAAAGATCTAGAAACTAGATAATAAGGACCACAAAAACCTATGAGGGTTGGACACAACTCATAGAAATAAAGAAGCATTACATGATTGAAGTTGATTGAATGTGAAGTGATAGAATTGTTGACAACAAGATTAGATTTCTCAAAATTTTGTAAATTATCCCATAAAAATAGGAACTTGGATTGGTTGGGTAATTATAGAATATGTATTCTATAACTAATTTTTAATTATTATATTAGAAACATGGTGATGAAGGGGGTAGATTAGGAAAGCTTTTTATTCTTAGGAAATAGGATAGTTTAGTTCTATTTTAAAAAGCAATGTAATTTGAAATTCCTACAGTAAGTTCAATTCAAGTAATTTTCATTTCTCAATTCCTCTTTGCATATAGCCTTGGACACCATCCTGGATTGATAAATTAAATGATGTGGATTGAAACTAAATGATGCAAGGTGACAATGCAATGATCTTTCACATCAAAGCATGTACTAGTAAATCAATTATATGTCTAAGAAGAGATTAAATTGTGTTCATTGTGTTTAGAGGATGGTCAAGGACATGTTGATGATGTTATGTTTCACATAAAGAAATCTTGAATTATGAATTTTTTTAGTGTGTTAAAAAAATTTAATTGTAATGTGATTTGTGATTTTAATATCTTAATGATGTCTTATATTATTCAATATAAATTGAGAAAGCCTCAAGGCCAATTCAATGCTTGTTTTAGGACTTGGTATAAAGTAAATATCATTTCCTTGTGGTAAATTATGGCAACTAGATCAATGATATTGTTGTATTATTGATGTGATCTTGAATGCAAATTTGGCTAAGATCAAAGAAGAGATTGATGTTGAGCATGTACTATGAGCTTCAAAGGAATTGTATTGGTAAAGACATTGATGTTTAGCTAGTTTAGAACTTACATCAATTATCTTGAAGATTGTTTGGTAAAGACATTCTAAGGGTATTTGAATAGTGGGTCCAATTGTCCTCCTTTCAACTCTAAATAGGGTTTGCACAACTCCTAATAGGGTTGGAATCTTCTAAAAAGGATTCAAAGTCTCCTAACAAAGACTCATATGCACTAATTATATTTCATTTGCTCCTATTAGAATCTATCTTTTCACAAGGAAATTTTATATTAGTACATCATCTTGTGCACATCATTCCCACCAAGGTTTTCCCTAGTTAATATATTTGGTTTAATTGTGCATGGTTATCTTTCTATGATTTTTGCATCTATTGTTTACATGTTTTAGAATTAATAAAGATATTAAGAGTTGTTTTAAATACATAAATGATTCACCCCCCCACTCCCACTCCCCACTCCCCTATCCCACCCTCTCAATTATCTTAGTGGGCTTTAATTTCTAATAATTGGTATAAGAGCATCAAATCCTTGAAGGAAAATTTTAACAACTTGAGGAGATGCATGGCTTATTTTAGGAAAGAAAGTCAAAAGTTTGATGGAATTAGTTATGATATCTTGAAGGAGAATATGAAGACTCATCTTATATGCATGGGTAGGAAATTCAAATTTGTCACTATAAAAAAGAAGACTATGGTAGATGAAGATAATCTTTAATCTTTTGAACAAAATGAAGAAGATATATTCATGCACAATATGCTTTCCAAAGAAGCATTGTTGACAACTCTTCTTTAATCAAAATTTGCAGACATAAAATCTTTAAAACCTACACATAAAATTTGGATTGCTTTACAAAAAATATTTGAACGTGATGAACATGCTAAGAAGGTTGGATTGAAAATTTGGATATGTATGTTTCAAGATGCTAAAATGCAAGAAATTGAAACTATAAAGGGTTACTTTGGTAGAATATTAGAAATTATTGTTTGAATTAAAAGTTGTGGAGGTGAAAAGACAAAAGATGAAATCGTATGGAAAATCTTGAAGACTTTGACACCCACTTTTTGTCAGAAGGGATAGATGATTAAAGAGGTTATTCCATGCATAAATAATTTTAAAAGAGACACTCTTATAGAAATATTGCATACATCTAAATTATAGATGAAAAATAATGAAGATTTTCCTAGAATGGAAATTTCATTCAACATATAAAAGGATAGACCTATATTGACAAGAAGTATGAGTAGACGTGGAGATTATGCTAGTTATAGCCAAAAAGCAAAGAAAGAAGAAGACAAGAATATAAATGAAGGAATTTCCCTACTTATGAAGAGTGACCATAAAGGTAACATAATTCTTTTTTTTGGACATGTAAAGAACTAGGTCATAATTCTTCTAAATGTCCTAAGAGAGAAAAGAAGTTTAAACCTTGAAAGCCTTATATGTCAAGAATACATAAGGATTGTTTATTTGTTAATGAGTATGATGAACAAGATTTTAATTTGGTGAATTTCCTAGATGATAATAATGATGAGGATGATGAGATAGGATTTGTTTCCATTAAATAAGAAAGTCCTAAAACAAGAAATAAAAGAAGTAAAGGAAAAAAAAAACATTAATATCATAGATTAAGAATGAAAAGTATGATTGGATTATAGATAGTGGTTGTTCCCATCATATGACTAGAGATATGAATAAATTTTTTGAATTCAATAGTTATTATGGTGCTATAGTTAGAGTTAGAAATAATGCAACATGTCATATAAAAGGAAAAGGATCTATTACTCTTGATGGAAAGACTAACCCTAAGGATGTATACTTTGTGGATGGATTGAAACATAATATTTTGAGTGTTGGAAAACTTGTTGACAAGGGATACCAATGGCAGTTTACATAGAAGAATTGCATTATCAAGGATAAGAATGATACACTAAATGGTACTAGTACAAGAACAAGAGCTAATGTATTTCAATTGAGCCCTACTAAAATGATATGTTTGGGTTCTAAAGTAGATGATAGTTGGTTATGAAATAAGAGATTTAATCATATCAACTTTGATAACATTGTGAAGGTCAAAACTACATTTGTAGTTAGAGATTTTCCTAAGATTGTGAAATCTACTAATATGATGTGCACAGAATGTGTGTTGGCAAAATAGAAGAAAAATTCATTTCCAAGCAGCATGTTTACTACTTCAACAAAGTTGGAGATTGTACATTTAGATTTGAGTGGTCCTAGAAGAAAAAAAGTATTTTATGGTGAAAGGTACTTTAAGCTTCTTATTAATGATTTCACTAGATGATGTGGGTTGTATTTCTTAGAGACAAATTTGAAGCTTTTGAGAGATTCAAGATATTTAAGAGTTGAGTTAGTAATGAATATGTTTTGAATATTAATTACTTGAGATTAGGTAGAGGTGGAGAATATATTTCAAATGAATTTAATAAATTTTATGAGGATAATGATATAAAGAGATAGCTTTCAACCCCTAAGACTTTGTATAAAAATAGGATAGAAGGAAGAAGGAACATATCAATGATAGAAGTAGCTAGAGAAATATTGTTTGAGAATAATATATCACATTTATTTTGAAGAGAAGTAGTGAAAATTGTAATGTACACTATGAAAAAAGTTAAAATTAGACAAGGCACTAGGAAGACAAGAATAAAGGAAAATCTGTGAAAGAGGAATTAGAGCAGATTGAAAAGAACAAGACTTGGGAATTGGTTTCTAGACCTAAAGATAAGAATGTTATTGGATCTAAATGGGTATTTAGAAATAATATGAATGGAAAAGGTGAATTTGTGAGGAACAAGGCAAGACTAGTTTGCAAATGTTATTTGCAGCAAGAAGAAATTGATGTAGAAGAAAAATTTTCTCCTATTACTAGACTAGAGGCAGTGAGAATGTTTTTGTCATATTCTGCTAAAACAAGCTTCAATTTTTATCAAATGGATGTTAAATCAACTTTATTCAATGGAGAAATTATTGAACAATGTGATGGATTTCCTTTGATAGATAAAAAGGATATGCTTTGTAGATTGAAGAAGGCATTTTATGGGATAAAAAAAGCACCTAGAGCTTGTTATGTAAGGTTGACTTGAAAAATTTTGGATTTGTGAAAGGTAATATTGATAGTAATTTGTATTTGAGAAATAATGAAGATGGTTTTTTATTTTTGTAGTATTGGTGGACAACATTATTTTTGGAGGTAATGATGAAGTTAACAAGACATTTTTAGAAGAAATGAAGAAAGAATTTGAGATCAATATGTATCTTAAAGATTTTTTGTAGAGATTTGGATTAGAAATTTGTAAACATGTTGGAACACCAATGGTAACTAAATGTAATTAATCTATTAAAGATGAATCCCATAGTGAAAAATAAACAAATAACAAATATATGATTGTGGATTGTAGTATTTGACACATTCTAGACCTGATATAGTTAATGTAGTTGGAATTGTGGTGAGATTTCAAGTAGATCCTAAAGAGACACACCTTGTGATAGTAAAAATAATTTTTAGATATTTAAGAGGAACTTTTGATTATGGTTTATGGTATGATAGATCATATGATTTACATTATATGCGTACACATATACTGATTGGGAAGTGTATAATATTAACTTGCAAGAACTCCAATTTAATGATGGTTTAAAACCTATTTAATACAAGATCATCATGTTCTCCCTCTCTTTCATTTCTTTCTCCCCTTTCCACCCTTTCTCTTAGGTGGAATTGGGGTAAAACCTAATAGATCCTCTTTAAAGCTCCTATTTTCATGGTGTTAAGCTCAAGGTAGGATCTATTTTCACCTAGGTCCTTCCTTTTGATCTTCCTTTCCACTTGGAATCCAATCATGACATTGAAATAGGGTTTCCTCAAAATTTGGACTTGATTTCCAGATTCTAGGACCTATTTTGGGGTCCCTAGATTGTCCCCGAAGTTTGCAACCTAGTAATTAGGGGTGTAATGTGCCCCTTATGTGTTATGATCACACTAAACCTCTTATAGACCAATTAGGGGTACACTAAACCCTTGATAGGGCCCTATTTTGGCCCTTTTTCTTAGGGTCCCATGTTTCAGACAATCGATTATAAACTCGTATGTTAGTCAGCCTGCAAGAGTTAGTTGATTATGATCTCTAGTTAAACCCTTCCATTTGCTCCATTTTTTATATCATATAATATCATCACATCCATATATGATTGTTGGGTGATGCAATGCGCTCCCCTACCCATAGGTGGTTAATTATGTGGTGTTCCATGTTCACTAACAGTCATGGCTTTTGGTGCAACGGAAAATGGGCCCTACAATTGGTATCAGAGCCTAGTTTTGGCCTGGTCATGGGTTCAAATCTCCCCAGTGCCTTCCTAACCCGTGTAAGCACCTGGTATGTGCATCGAGGGGGAGATTGTTGGGTGATGCAACGCGCTCCCCTTCCCACAGGTGGTTAATTATGTGGTGTTCCATGTTCACTAACAGTCATGGCTTTTGGTGCAACGACAAATGGGCCCTACAATGATCATATCAAGAACATTGCATCCACAAGCTCTAGCACTCAAGCATTCAAGTTCAAGCCTTTGAGCATTCTATTGGAGATCAAGGATTCAAGCACTCAAGATATTAAAGGAGTTTATCTATATATCTTCTTAAAGATCCTTTGATACATCTTCTACATCCATTCATCTTCATCTTCTTGGTCCAATTTGTTGGTGAAGATGAGAAAATTTCATTCAATTTAAGAGATCCGACTTTGTAAGGTGAATTCATACATTTATTTTACATTCATGCTATTTTAATTATTTCAATTCAAATTTAGTTCCTAAATAAGTGTTTGAGTGAGGAACCACCCCCCCCCCCCCCCCCCCCCCCCGCCCCCAAACAACAAAAAATCATTTATATTGTATGTTACAGATGTCAGATTGATGAATGGGTTGCAGATCATAGTTCCCTTTTTGACCATCTTCAAAACTACAAAAGTAGAATCAATGTTGAACATAGCCAATTAGAATTGCACTACATGACTGATGCACTAATTCACCCTTGATGCATTAGTTTCTCCCTAGTATATCACCAAAAGATTTCAAGGTTTTGACTATCACATAGTTATAGGCTCAAATCTGAAGTTTTCATCTCATTTTAAACACTACAACAAGAAGAAAATAGACTCCAAAGGTAAGTTCTCATTCCCTCCTTTTTAAATTCAGCATATCTTTATTTAGCATATACACACATTTAGGGCTTTTAAGGATTTTGGCTATGTTTCCCCTATTCTTCTAAATCTATTTTACATTAGTGGTCCTTGTTCACTTGGTTAGCATTAATCTCACTAGACCTAGTCCTTTAGAATTGGAATTGAAGGATTTCAATTTCTTACCTACCCCTTTCTCTATCACACACTTTCAATACTATATAAAAAAAACATATATGTATGTAGATTATTTGATGAACTTAGGCTTTATACCCTTGGTTCACATTTTCTACACCACATTTATTGGTGAACCTGACTATGTTGACTCTTTCTTTTGTGATGTTAGATTATCCTTTGCATTTTGTGGTGTGTTTTATTACCTATCATTGAATTCTTTTCATTCTATTAGTTTTAGTTTCATATCATAAGGGTCTTCTTTCCTTGTTTGGTGTATGATATTTACTACTTTTAGTCCTACCTATAGTATTCTCGTTAAGAGAAGTCATAGACTCATGATTCTTTTTAATCAAGATTCTTCTTCTCTTCCTCTTTGAAACTTTAGTGACCCTATGGTTTCTCATGATCCTAATCATTCTATGGAGTATGAATCTTCTCACTCATCTCATGATGAGGATGATGACCTAAGATTTTCCTTGAACAATTGATAAGCTTGCTATTGAGATTGATAAAATACATGATTGGATTTTACAAGAAAGTCACAACACTGAAACTATTGCTAATTTGGATGCTCTGAAGAAAGTGATCCATAATGGTGAACATGGTAATAATATTTTGTGTCATCTTACTCATCTTGTCCATACTCATTTTAAACCTTTGACTCAAGTTTCTTTTGAAGCTAGATTATCTCCTCATGCCTCTACTCTTGAGCCTATTTTTCTTATATTTATGACTGTCTCTAGAATTTCCACTTATATTCCTCCAATAATGACTAGTTATGTTCAAGTATATAATCCTCTTAGTTTTCTTCCTACTCCTTCCTCACCTATGAGTGTTTTGCACATTTCATTACCAACTTCACAACCTTCATATAACACTATTCCTTTCACTTATCCTAATCCTTCTTTTCTAGTTCCTAGTATTCCACCCATGGTTTCTTCCATTCTAGCTAATTAATACACCTTTTCTAGTGTGTCAAATGTACCTATTCCATCTGTCCCTTCTAACAATTCCACTATCCTTAGTTTGGCTCAGACAATGTCTTCGTTGCAACAATAACTTTCTTCTTTCACTCAATCTAAGTTAAATGTGGTAGTCCATTATCTTTTAACATTAAATGTAGTGTTTCTTCTTTACAAGAAGACATGCCTCACCTCGATACTTACAATGGTAATTGTGATCCTATAACACATCTTAAGACTTTCCAAGTTCTATGTAGTGACTATGCTCATGACCATTGGATTTTAGCTAAGTTGTTTACTCATACTTTATGTGCCAAAGTTTTGAAATGGTACTCCTCTTTGCCACATTATTATATTGATTCATTTCATAGAATTTATAATTATTTCATTCAACTATTTTATAATAACATCAATCTTCTTTCTTTGACTGATTTGATGCATTTTAAACAAGATATTAAAGAGAAAGTGATTGAATTTATCGGTAGATTTAAGCATTTGCATGCTCATATTTATTATCATATGTCTAATTTCATATACAACATATGTTTATTGAAATTTTACAAAAATATATTCAAGATAATATTTTCTTATCAATTTTACCTCTTTTTCATAACTTTGTGCAATGCTTCATCATTATCAATTACAAGTGAGTCAGTTTGAAAGCACCACTCCAATGGCTACTGTATCCATTGATACAAGTGATGTCACACCTGATCCTAAAAAAGTCAATAAACCTAACAATTATGTAAATATCAAAAAAAATACAAATAGAATAGATGATCAAGTAGTTGACACCTCTTGGAGTGATACTACTTCTTCCTCTATTTTTTGGATGAGCCATAAGTTTACTACTCTCTACGAGTCTATGTATTCCATTATGACTAGGTTGGCTAGTGCTAATATGATTATTCTTCCTCCTATTAAATCACCTTTACCTTCTACTACATCAAGTCCATATTTTAATCCTCAATCTTTTTGCCAATTTCATTTCCCACCTGGACATGATACTGAAGCCTATTACTCTTTGAAACATTACAT
Organism: Cupressus sempervirens; assembly: GCA_028749045.1. NCBI lineage: Eukaryota > Viridiplantae > Streptophyta > Pinopsida > Cupressales > Cupressaceae > Cupressus > Cupressus sempervirens. The sequence continues at coordinate 507,275,355 of CM053792.1, read as the reverse complement.
TTAGGATTTGATTGATGCTAATGCTTTATCTATTGAGGGTCAATATAGTGGGAATAAATATGTGACATCTCCTAATAAAAATCTTTAAATTTACACTAATCCTTAACCTTAGCATACTAAAAACACTATTGTTCAACATCCTTCTTCTTTTGTTCCTCCTGAAGTGAATGTTGGTTATAATACATTACAACAATAGAATGATGACATTGTTAATGTTGTGGAACATGTAGTTCAAACTCCACCTCCACCTAAAGAATGCATTCCTTCTACATCTAATGATCAACCTAAACTAAAACATAAGAATAATAGAGCCCTTGTTATCTCATTCACTTATGCTAATAGAGTTAAGGCTCAATATGGTCCTCTTTATATTGCTACTCAGATTGCTAAATATCCTTCTTATGCATGTCTTGTTGATCCTACTTCTATGGTTAACACAATCACTAAGGAACATCTTTATGATAATTGATGCAGGAGCATCCTAGGTGTAAGAGCAATCTTACATCACCCAAAAATATTTTCATTTTAGTCTTTTCTATTTTAATAAGGACTAGCAGACAGGGTGGTTACTATTTATGGGAACCTATTATTTTTAGTAAGTTTGTCATACAATCTCATAATGTTCTCATTGTTGGCATTATATTTTATTTTTCATTAGTGACAACACTTACTCAATTTTGAATGATTATCAATTTCTTCACTCAGTCTACAGTATATATTGAGCATTCAATGGTTACCGTATAGATTCATCACTCAAGCAGTTCATACCAAGCATTCATGAAGCTACCGAGTGGGTGTGCAGCCCAGCAGTATCTACTAAGCATATAGTGTTCACCGAGCTTCATAGTGTTTACTAAGTAATGGAAGCACATAGTTTATTGATTAATGAAAGTGTAGTGTTTACCGAGTGAAATCAAGGTAAACAAAGGATTCAATTTTTATCGAGTGACACTACATCTACTGATTCACCTATGGTTACCGAGTTCAGAACTATGTCGACTGATTAGTATGGACTGAGCCTTCACTTCTACTGAGTGCATGATGATGTCAAGTAATGTAGTGGATGCCGAGTATTAGAAGGTCACCGAGTCAATTCAGTGAACCCAAGTTATTTACTACTAGGTCAACTCAGTAATGTTTTGTACACTCGTATTTTTGCTGACCTTGCAATTGTAATTATTGGAATGGTATATATGTAATGTATTATATCATTTACAATATATGAATGAGAGTATCAAGAGAGACATGTGATGTTTTGAGAAGTGTAAATGTGAATTAGCAGAAGAGTAGAATATTCACCTAGGTCTACAAGGAGCAGTAAAGATTCATCAATCACAAGAGGTGATCTATATTTCAAGGATCTAATCAGCAATCAAGTTTGTAAGTAGATACATTGTTTCATTCTAATAGGTGAATCAATTTTGTAAATCCTTTAACAGGGTAGACTTAATAGTCTTTGTATAAATCTCCTAATAGAGTGCATACTTCAGTGTATGTTTGTAAAATCCTCTAACAAGGTGGACCTAGCAGTCCTTTGTGCTCCTAATAGGGCAGATCACAAGAAGTGGTCAATGTAAGCCTTAATAGGCCAACCTCATACTATAGTAACAAAGTTTTGAGGGTATCATCCCCATCCCAGTTTTACTTTCTATTTGGAAGGTTTCTAGGTTACCAAATCACTGTGTACATGTGTTATGGATGTTTGATTTCTCATATATGCAGTAGATTAGATGAATGAATGATTAATAGTATATATGGTTAAAGTGCTAAATTGTTTAAAGTTTTTGAGTTACTGATTCACCCCTCCCCTCTCAATAACCTATGATATGTTAAATATTTCCAACCATTGGTATCAAAGATTTTGTGGTTCTTAGGATAAAATTTTGATAGCTTGAGAAAAGATCAAGGACAATAGAGATATTTAGGCTTGACAAAGCTATTGAAAATGAAAAGCTAGATCTGAAAATGGCCATGGCTCAACTCAAAGAAGCAAAGGAGCATCTTTCTCAATCTCTAAAGAGAAGGAAGGAACTTGCAAGACAAATGAATGACCATCAATATGTTGACAAAAAGATTGAAGACCTTTTACCATCAAGAAATTTAGATGAAGCTAATGAGGCAATCAAGGAACTCCTAGCAAAGAATGGCTCTCTACAGGAAGAAGTAAGAAAGCTTAAAAGAGAACAAGAAATCCAATCAATCAAGCTATGTGAAGTTTTGGAATAGAGAAACAAGGAAAATGAAAACTTAGAGATAAGAAATAATCAATCCCTTCAACATGAAGATCTTGTAGATCAACTATCTAATGCAAATGAAGAAATTATGAATCTAAGATCTGAAAATGAAAGCCTGATGAATGATTTAATCACTGAAAGAAAAATCAATGAAAGTTTGGAAAATGACTTGATCACAAAAAAGAAAATCAATGAGAGAATGATGAAATCTCAAGCAAACATGACTCAATTAAATCAGCAAAGTGAGCAGAATTTTCATAGACAAAAATGTAAAGCTGGATTTGGTTATAAGGGAGAAGGTGAAACCTCTTCCTTATGAGGTGAATATTAATGAGGTCAGGGACATTATTGAAGCACTAGTAAATGAACCTATAGATCCTAAGCTTACTGACTTTGGCACTTATGATGAAGCCAAGACTAGAATTGAGCTTGAAATCAAGCTACCCCATGCTATAAGCAAAGGCAAGAGAAAGATAGCAAAGTTGAAAATTGCAATCGGCCCTCTTATGCTTACTGAAGGAAAAGGTGAGGATGAAGAAGAAGAAGAAGAAGAAGGTGAAGAACTTGAATCTGAAAAAGAAGAGGAACCTCCAAAGAAGAAAGGGAAGGAAATTATTGCCAAACCTAAGAAGAAGCCTACTACAGTATTCTCTAGAAGAACTAGACAAGGCAAGAAAGAAATTGTACTTGTCAAGCCTCCACTCACATTTGAGGAAAGGCTAAAACAATTGGAAGAGGGGGTTGGCATCACAAATTTCAAAGCATTGAAATTTCAAACAAGGACTGATGTAGAGAAAATGCAGATTGAGGAACTGGTACTCAATAAGATGGGAAAATGGAAATACTCCCCAGACAAGCTTGCCCCTCAAATCTCCACAAGATCTATTGGAGAGATTGCAACCAAGATGGGAGTCAGCCACCCAAATAGTCAAAGACATATATGAGCAATCCCTAAAGAATATTCTATCGAGTCTCACTAAAGCAAAAATAAAGGAAACAATGAAGAACAATGAAGGTAAAATGATGATTAGATTTCACACATGTTTGATTTTAATTAAGGACATTGAACATGTTGTAAGAGATGCAACAAACATGTGGAAGAATATCTATCATCTGCAAAAGCCTAGTGATGATCTTATTGAAATCAAGGATGATGACAATAGTGACAATGATGATTTTGATAGCACTCCATCCATCATAGTTACTACAAGAGAGCTGCATGCACTAATGGAAGAGAAAGAGGAAGAGGACAAGGAGGAAGAAGCACATGAGGAAGAAAAAGATGAAGAAGATCCAACAAAAATTGCAACAGAATTTATTGCATTAATTCCTCACTCTCCACCAAAGACTGTTACATCTACTTTGGAGATAGCTTCTAAAAGTAAGATTGTAAGCACAATAGTCACATCTCTTTCTCAATCTTCACTAGCCACCTCCCAGCTCCAAGTATCTGAAATTGAAGTGCCAAGCACTTTATCTACCAAGCTGTCTATCACCTCTTTAGCCACCGAGTTAGCCTCCTTAGCCCCTTCATCAATAGTGAGTGTACCAGTAAGTTCCATAATTTTGTTTTCATCAATTCCAGTAAGTTCTATAGTTTTGTTTCCATCAGCATCATTTATATCCACTTTGACTCCAATCAGTTTAGATACTACTATGGGTACTCTACTAATTGTGATACCATTTTTGGGAAGTGTTTTAGTTTTTTATCAGGTTAGCACTTCTTTTGGCATTCAATCCTCGAGTCCTATCTCAGTTTTCATTGCTAGCCCTTCTATCTCCACTATTGTGTCTATTCCTAAGGTCAAACCAGTAATCACAAAAGTTAAACAAAAGCATCCATTAAAACTTCTTATCATTGGAAAGGAAATTGGAGAAGACATTGACTTAGATACAAAAATAGTGATTCCTAAGATTGACTATGACACTGCTACCATTGAAGAAATGAGGTTAGCCAGTCAACTCATAGAGATGAAAGCTATGCAGAAATAGTTAAGATCAAAAAGGGATAAGGAATATAGAATAATTGATAATGCTAAGGATATAATTACAGATGCTATAGGTGTTGAAGTAGATTTTACTCAACACATTTTGATTCAGTTAGAAGAAGCAGTACACAAATTTAATGAAGATTCTTCTGGACAAGAGAAACTTATTGAGAAAGCTGAAAGGAAATTTGATAATAAGGTGCTAGAGCATATTGCTCAAAAGATAGCAATCAAGCAAGTTGAATTGTCAACATTTTTGGAAAATTTTGAAAATTCTTTTAATAATGCAGCATCACTTTTTGCCAAACTTTATGATGTTTTTGGTTTTACTAAAGAAATAAAGGATAACCTAAATAAGATTGACCTTGATATGCAATCAAGTACATCTAAGTTAAAGGTGGACTCCTCCTCCACAACCTCCCATCACACCAAAATTAGATATTTGGCAGATGTATAGGCAGAACTATTGAGAGACGAAGCAAGGATCTAGTCTATACTCATAGACATCCAACACATGATCCTTCCTATCATGGACACAATGCAGAAACATATTACTCATTGCAAAACATTGGTCCAAGATCAAAACTTCTTAGTGGTTGATCACTTGATCCAATTATCAGCACAAGTTCAAATTGCTCTCTCCACTTGTCAAAATTTGCAGCAGACTTGGGATAATACTTTTGCCACCATCCTTAAGGTACATCAAGAATTTCTATCTCACTTTGGTATAGTCATATAAACTATATATATATA